>OU342633.1:22686295-23396152 GCA_910589415.1 Malachius bipustulatus
TTGCGATTTGAGAGAGTCCTACAAACCCTGCTTTGCGCTTAATTTGAAGATAAATAAATTGCCTACAACTTCTATTCTATAAATTCCACTCGTAGGATCAATGTTTTAGTAGCAATTGTGGTCTATTCTGAAACTAAAATTTTCACTTCTTGGAAAAAATTGCCTTTTTTCAAAGTGCCGTAATTCGGTAACTAATTAACATATGGAGCTCCAGTTAGGTATAAATTATTACACATTTAATGCTGTTCAAAAACATATTAAATGGCTTCCGTCAAAAACTGCATAATTTAGGAGATGTAGAACAAAAACTGAAAAAAGTCCGAAAATTTCGCGGTTTTCCGTGTGCATGACACACTTTTTCCACAACTTTTACAGAGTTGCAAACTTGGGTATACACTAACCTAATTTGTTCTAACATCGTAAATCAGAAAGTCCAAAAAATCAGAGTACCTACATCATATATTGCAAATTTAGCGATTTTTTTGTGTCGATTTGAACTAACCTAGTAGGTTTAATCGGTTTTTGAAATTGACATAAAACTAAAACTCAGAAAAATGTGCTTTGGAAAAACTCAATCTGCCTACTAAAATTTTTAAATGCCATTGAGGACTCTCATAAAAAAAGCTGGTAGCGGAGTCTATCCAGACTATCCAACTATGACGATGACTTGAGCAATGTCAGCAGAATTTTTGCACCTTTGCGATCATTCCCACAACCTAGGAATATTCCTGGAATTGGTTCTATAACGGATGGTAAAATCCTCATCTACGATAAAGAAGAAGTCAAGGATGTGTTACGATCTAATAAACGTAATGGTCACCCGCACCACTTTCATGCTGATCTCAGTGAAGCCTAACGTAGGGAGAATAGAGCAACCGTCCAGGATTTTTGGGTTGCTGGTGCAACTAACGGTGATAAGAACATATTTTAAAGTATAGGGACATTTCGTGAGGAAGGGTAGTGCCAGTTGAAATCATTCATAAGACATTAGATGCCCAAAGGAATGCCCACTTTTAAGTGTTGTTTTCAAAATGTGAGAGGATCAAGAAAAAAATACAATTTCATTGCTGAGGAGTAGAAAACGATCCGCAGAATATTTTTGAACTCTTATGAGATACTCAGTTCCATTGCAGTCCAGATTTCTTATGCTGAATACTAGTAGAAGTCAATACAAATTTTTGATATTCCTAAGACGCGAACAGTTCTAAAACAGTCTTTAGTCTGAGGAAGTTGTGTCCTATTGAACTTGGTCTCACGGGAGTTTGACGTCTTTTTCACAACTGTTGATAAAATCGAGAGACTAAATCTAACTAAAGCAGACTTATGAGTGAAATGCAAAAATTGCTTGCTTATCATCTTCACCTTACCACGGACATTTTTCGGATTTATTCTAAATCTTAGAGAAGTTCTGTTTCGGAAACGACTTAAGCTACAATGACACATTTAGACTTAAATTACAGCAAATTTTCTTGTCTTTTAAATCTATTCTACAATTTTTTATGTGAAGCGCATAGCTTGCGTGCAAATTTCAAAAAATTTACGCAAAAGTTTTTTTTTGGGCCGCATTGTGCAAAACGCACAAGGCTTTCGTTGGTGCAGAATTGGTATTTTTAATTGACTGGGATAATAGCATTTTCATGAATAAAAAATTCAATTGTTTCTTAAAAGTCGCTCAAGTTTGAAATACATCTCAGATACCTAGCCAAGACTTAAACCTTAATCTCTTTTACCATAAATATCTCTCTTTTATTTAATTAGCCCCTACCAACTGTTTTAATTGAAATAATAATGGTCACTTAAATCTGGCACACCCTGTATATCTGCGTTTGAAAATCAATGCGTACTCCCGCTTCTGATATAAGTATGGCCATCCATAACTCTGACTCGGATGAAGACATCGGCAAAAAAGCTGCAACGGACACAGAAAAAAAATTTACGATCAATGCTTGACATTACGTTGAGTGATCGGGAGAAATAATGGAGATCTGAGCTGGGTATATTGTTATTTAAACTGACGATAGATGGAAAAAAATTCTGAATGGAGATCGAAAGCGGAGACTCGTGGAAGGCCGCCCACATGTTGGACAGACAAATTTATTTTTTCATACAGGGTTGCTACAGCACAGAAGAGGGAAATTGGAGAAATCTACAAGAGACTAATGTCGTAATTTTCCTAAACAACAAATCTAATTATTTCTTCCAATATAAATTTTCATTGATTATTAAATTTGAATTAATATGGCAGCTTGGTAGGTTATTCATAAATCTTCGCTGATAATTACAGTTTCTATTTTTAGTTACCAACTCTATTTCACCAGGATTTTCGTTTTGGACTTTTATTATTCAACGAAAGCCATAATAGGTATATTTTCAGCTATCAACCCGCTTCTTCTAACTTTAACTTTAATTGGCCAATTTTTTTAAAGAAGACTTTACTAGAATTCCAAATATCTGTTCATAAGTATCGAAGTACTTATGTATAAAAGATGTTCTTAAGAATTTTAAAGTGTGTTCTCAAAGAATTAATAAAGGGCACTACGCAATCAAATTCTACCTATTTACAGCTGCTATTACCTACTTCTACAAATTAACGATAAATTTACATAACATTTTTTTAAGAATACGAAATTCTCTTGATATTTTAAACTTACCATGTGAGTTTGGTGAATATGCTCTAATGGAAGCCATGCTAGGCTGTCTGCTTGGTCCTTTTCCGCTTCCTTTTGATCCTTTTCTTTCGAGTTTATTCTCTCTCAGAAGCGAAGCGTTCATCAATCTCGGATTTGGCGTGTTGAATATTGTTCTATTTTCATGCCAGCGAGCTCTATAATTAAAATTTTCAGTAGTAAAAAGAGTCGGAAGAAATTTAAATAATAATTTTTACACACGAACCGGGAACAAGACGGGATGCTGGAAATTTTGAATTATTCAGAAGGTCCTTAGAAAATAAACAAGGGCCGTGTTTTTCTCGCTGTACTATCGCAAAAAAACAGTACGATAAATATTGAAAGTTCTCTGCTTCTTGAGTAGAGTGCCAAGAAGCTCGCATTGCTCGTTGTGAATTTTTCTGGACGGAAGGGTCTAAAATTGCCGGGCAAATGGTCGTACATTATTCATAGGTTGTTTTATTGAACACAATGCTTTGTCCGATAAATAAATAAACCAGGAACAAATGGCTTTAAATTAGCAAAATGTTTCTCTCGTCCAAACAATGTTTCGATGTATCACAACAAATGTTTAAATCTTACCAGAGTTACTGCATTTTTGTGTAAAAAAAGGTGGAAGAAATCGTCTCACAAAAGTATTCGTGGAGAGAGATAAAAGATTATTCATTAAAATGCCTGAAGATGATGCTATAAGAGTGGCCAAACACGTTTAATACGATAATCGATAAATAGAAAGTAGGTAGAATTTTAAAACATTAGTGTTTTATTTATCATCAAGCATTACGTAGATTAGCATTACGTCCAGCGTCCAGCCAACGAATGGCTCAAAACAAGGTGTAGAGTGCGTGAGAAAGATACCTTCAGAAACTTGTTCTGAGAGGAAATTCAACTATACAACTATACAACTTCGTTCCGATCAATTTATTTCTCTGATGAATATTTTAGACGATATGAAGAAATGTTTAATGAAAAATATGATAAAAATGAATTTTTCCGAAAATTTAAACTATTTCAGAAAGTGTAGCTCGAAAACGGTTGACAATTGGAAAAAAACCCCTGGACTAAACATTTTAGACCATTTCGCGATCTTACATTTATTTCCAGTAATTTTTTCCCTACAACGCACCATTTCTGAGATATAACCAGAACCCCAAAAGTGGGATGCTTGATAAAAAACATGAGGTAACCTGATTTTTTCCGAAAATTGCAACTGTTCAGAGAGTGTAGCTCGAAAACGGTTGAGGATTTATTGTAGACAATTTTAAGAGCTTTAATTGATTTCCAGTAAATTTTTTCCCTACGACGCACCCTTTTTGAGATTTAACCAGAAGCCCCAAACGTGGGTTGCTTGATGAAAAACATGAGGTAAAATTACTTTTTTTTTAAATTTCAAATGTTTCCGAAAGTATAGCTCGAAAAAAGCTTCAGGTTAGAAAAAACCTATGGAATAAAAGATTTTACTAGCTTTCATTTATTCCAGTAAATTTTTCCCCACGACGCACCATTTCTGAGATATTACCAGCAACCCCAAAAGTGGGAGTTTGATGAAAAACATTAGGTAAAATTACTTTTCTTGAAAAAATATACTTTTGTGGGACGTGTAACTCAAAAACGATTGGAAATTCGAAAATCATGTATACATAGAATAAAAGGTGTAGATAATTTTATGTGCTTTTATTAACGATAAGAAAATTTTTCCCTGCGTCGCACCGTTTTTGAGATGTAACCGAAAACTCCAATTGTGGGACCTTCCGCTGCCCTCCCCCCCTTCGAAGTAATAAAAAAATTATAAAAATATCATATTTTATTTCTTTACTCAAAAACGGTGCAGAGTAACTCAGGCTCTGACTCACTGCAAAAATTTTATGAAGGGCCAAAAATTGAAATTTTGAAACTTCACAAAAAATGTACAATGGATGGCTTATAGTTGGTTCTTTTTAAGAAAAAAAAAAAGAAATAAAAATCTTATTTTATCCTACCTCTCTGGAGGGGTGTAACTGTGATTAGAGACGCTTTTGGTAATATAATATGAAAACTCCCTCTAGTTTTTGACAAAACGAACATATTTCAAGCAGAAAGAAACAAATTTAAAAAAAAAACATCAGATATTATACTACTAATACACGAATAATACTAAAAAACGAAAATATAATAATACAAACAAAGATAAATACAAGTGAATGAAAAAACAAGTAGACATTATCAAGGAAACCAAAGAACGCTGATGGATTGTGGAAAATTTCCAAGAAATAGAAGAGTTGAACAGGAAACCTATACAGGAAACTGAACAGACTGAACTTTACTGGCAACACACGAAAGAAAACATCTAGTAATAAGAAATTAAAATGGAAAACTCCTGTTATCAGTAAAAGATAAAAGAAACACTTGGGAGAAATACACAAAAGTTTTATTTGGAGGTACTATCTAGAGACCTTCTTTTTTATTAAAAATTTTATTGCAGGTTGTATTCCTCGAGAAACACACCTCTTGGAAGGCTATTCCAAAGTGATGCGGATCTATACATCTATACATGAAAGAAGTCTGTTTCAGTTTTAGATTAAAATATGAATATGATCCTCTTGATCAGAAAACTTTTCAAAGATGTCTTATAAGTAGCAGACTACGAAAATTAAAGTAGCTACCTACATAAAAAGCATTGATTATTAGAGGCTTCACAGAGAACTTGAAGTTGAGATTAAGTTTGAAGATCATTAAGAAGTTTTGCTAGTTTTAAATTACACGATAAGTTGGAACACTAGTTTATTAGTTCTGGAGATTTCAAGTTAATTTTGAAACTCAAGCCTGCAGTGACTGGATATTATAATATGTGACGAAATTCTGTATCTACCTATACGGCTTTGAACACAAGCAAAACAATGTAACTCCATCAACTCGTTATCTCTTACAGGTGCAACAACTTTCGACTGCAAAGGAAATAAAATCCATTTTCTCTTTGTTCCGAAGTTTAAATCTAGATCATGGCAATATAGGGAGAGTTGATTTAATTCTCGATGTTCAAAGGCTCAACTCAACTCTCAATTTATTAATGACTGCGCAAATGGAAAGTTATAGTCCCGCAATTTCAATCCGATTCTCTGGCTTGGTAAATTCATTTCCGTTTTGAATCGTGATTTATAAATCAGGATTAAATAACATAGAAAGAAAATTAATAACAAAAATGGTCACAGGAGGGATCGTTAAATGAGAACTTTTAATTTCGTTCATAACAAAGTGCTCACTTAAAACCATCTTGATGTAGAAATTGCCACAATAAAATTTCTTAGCGACTTCTAAATTTCAGAAGTTTCAAACAGTTAAAACTGAAATTGTCCACATACCCAGAACAAACTTCTTAGATAGAATAATTACTTTTAACGAAGTTACTGAAACGACTTTTTTTGTGTCGATTTTTCATTAATTAGTTATTTATTATAGCAATAATTACATGATTGTAATTTGAACCACCAGTTTCCAGCTAACCAGCTCTGAATTTCAAGACGCCTTTGCCGCCTAGTAAGTAACACCGGGAAGCACCGCGATCTCTCGCCTAGGAACTTTCGGAGTTGGTGGACATTATTACCGCCTAGTAACACCGGGAAGCAGCGTGATTTTTCGATTCAGGACCTTCGAAGACGGTGTCGGGGTTGGGGGACAATGATCGGCCTCCAGCTACCTAGTCACACGTGAGGACGCGTCCGCCACCTAGTAACACCGGGAAGCAGACGTGACCGGGAAGGTAGACTTTGTGACCTTCGGAGACGGCAACGGCAAGGATGGGAGGTAACAGTCTGGATAAAGGAAGGAGCGGGGCTGTGGTATGGTCAACCGTAGGACGAGTAACAATAATAAACACCTACCTGGATGCTTGGTGTTGGAGCGGCGGTGGAAATGAATAGGACACTCCAATTTAAACTAATCGGGAACTAAACTGAATTAAACGTAAACGAAAATTTCAGGAATTTCAGGGATTTTAATTAATTAATTGCTCTCGGCTTTTATGAAATTGAACTTTTGCTAACTATTACCTAATGACAAATGAAGCCGGAAATTCACGACTTCATTACTATATTTCAAAAACTGTTGAAACCAAACCTTATTAGGTTACATTAATAAGAAGTGTAAAATGTAATGAAAAAAACATGCTTTGTAATAAATAGATAATAAATCTCAGATGATGAATATCTGGATATGAAAGATACAGGATACGAGATCCCGAATTAAATGACAAAACATGACGAGCACTTTTTGTTGAACTAAAGGTTTTTCCTGGACGATCTGGACGATCAAAAAGTCCAATAAAGACAAGAAGATTTCAGGAAATGGGACGGAAATAAGAATTAATGGAGTGGATTCTAAGGGAACTAGAATGAAGTATCTGGAGAATTCCTGGAAAATATGTTTGGTCACGTTTTTAGCGGCTTACTCCCGGCTTATATTTAGTACCTAAGAGCATATCTGTGAGTTTAGATTGTGATAAAATTAAGATAAAAAGACTTACCGGCTGAAAAGTCGAAGTACAACGCAAATTGTTATAAACATCAAGAACATTGCAACAAGGATCCCTATCATGGCTGGATCGATGTAGACTCCAGGTTCCACTCTGTTTGATATAACTGAAACAAAACATTTTATTTCTGAATGGCAGGAAAAAATAACAGCGCTGAAAGTAGATGTTATCGGAGGATTCCAACAAAACATCATTTTGTTCGCAAAAAGTCATAAAAAGCAATTGTTCATTCAAACGTTTTACCTAAAAATAAATTTCAATTAACTGAGTTATGAAAGATGAAAAATAATCACAGGATTTAATATAGGGAGGGAGCTTTTAGATTTTTTTAATTTGCTTTTGTTATGCTTCATTCAGAACGACAAAGGACACTTACTTATTATTGAATTATGAAGCAATTTCTTGCAGGTCACTGGAATCTATTGTCTTTCCAGTGAAACCATTTTAATTTAAATGGATTTCTGAAAGACTCCGTCTGAAGTTCAAAGAAAGCTATTCAGAATATTGAAAGGAAAACGTGATAAACTCAAACTGTTTGCTCTTCAATTGAAAGCTTCTTTGGTATGCGTTCGAACAAAAAATCTTACTTCCATGGAAAATAAGTAAATTAAATACACAAACAAAAAGTTAGTAGTTTTATTTTCTTTTCGTCGATTTCGTTTATTGAATTTAGAATTTTATATTTTTGTTTAGCGAAAGTGTATAGATAAAAAAACTGACATCGCAATTAAAGTTGGTCACTAACTGCAATTTCCAGTTTTTCCCAATCTTCAATAATAACGTCAATTGTTACCAATTTTTTTCAAATTCAAAATAATTTTAAAATCTCTTTCTGCCATTGAAATTTTCCTTCTGGTTGCCCAACTTTTTCCTCATTCAACCGACCTTGTATCTCCCATGGTTTCCGAGGTCCCCATTCTGTTCATTCTTATCTGGACACTGTGAGCAAGAAAAGGGAGAGAATGACCAAGGCATGCTCACTATGCCCGGCATCCCGGCTGAGCCAGTTCGGGCAAAATGCATAAATAGAGTGATACGTTGTGAATGCGTTCTGGGTTCAGTCCGAGTTTCATTATTCCCTTCCACTTCCTACATCAGAAGTGGGATAAAAATGTAGCAAACAATCAACTGGTGTAGCATGCGCTTGCTTGCTATTGAATAAATAAAAGATTAATGACGGTTTTTGTAGGTAAATTTTATGAAATCTTTGAAGTAAAGGTATACAACTATACAATTTCAGAGCATTTTGTTAGTAGTCGACTGTACAGAGGAAGAAAGAGAGCGTACACGTGAGGATTTGTGGAATAAAAGAATTGGGCGTAGTAGGATTTAACCGTTTCTCTCGGCAACCGTTGACGTAACAGCAATTCACGTAAAATCATTGTTGAGAAGTGCTTACGAGCTCAGCACACTCAGAAAGCACTTTTTGATGCACACAGGGTTAGTTATCAGAGTTAGGATCTGATACTAGTGAAAAAATCTCTCTCGGGTCAAGGCACCAGCAAGAAATTTTTGCCCAGATGGGAGAAAAATGACCTGTATGAAGTCGCTGAACTTCCGGGAGCTGTGAGATCAAGAATACCCTACAAAAAAGTAGGTAAAAGCGGCGGAGCTCAACAAGAAGGTAATAAAACAACACCGTAGGTATGTAGGTCTTAATGAGTATAAAGACATTAAAGACAATTAATAGCCTGTCGTCATTGGAGTCGGGTTTTAACCCATCGTCCTGACAGTTGTCAAGTCTGGAGCGCCCGAGAACCCAAATAAAGAGTTTTCGACTCAGACAGCAACACACATCCAACCAGACTACCAAAAGCACGGACGGCCGTTTCGGTCTCATTAGACCTCGTCAGCGTACTATATTGGAGAGTCCGGAAGGATATGAATCACTGTATGAATCGAAAACTCTTTATTTGAGTTCTCGGGCGCTCCAGACTTGACAACTGTCAGGACGATGGGTTAAAACCCGACTCCAATTACGACAGGCTATTAATTGTCTTTATACTCATTAAGACCTACATACCTACGGTGATGTTTTGATTCTTGAGTATACTTCGGCTATTTAATATGCATATTAGATGTCAGTCTCGTAGCCCCTGGAGTGTCTGCAACCCATAATACACATTGAAGTTTCACTGGGAGCCTGTGTTTTCTCTTGATAGATGTCGCTCTGTCTCGAGGTCACTGGTAACCGGTTGAATCTTTTTCCATATACCTATACAGGGTTATTCACGGTATACGCCACGGAAGTTTATGGCCGTGTCTCTGGATTTTTGGATCTTTTTATTTTTGGAGTGGATAGAGACCCGGCAAAGGTACGTTTTAAAATTATATTCATAATGTACAGTGTGTCCCAAAAGCATGAAACATATCAAAGTTATGTTTTTTTAAATGGAATGCTCCTATGTTATTGCATTTTTAGATTGCCTGGGAAGAAAAAAGAAGATTGGCTTTTACAGTTGGTGTTTAAATTCAGAAGTTTGTCAGTTATAAACAAGTGAAAATCATCATTTTTCAAGTTCAAGACCCTGTACAAGGAAAACGGCTTAAGATAGAGAAAAACGGCTTACATGTCCCTATTTTAGCTTTTCATGTACTATCCAATGATGTAGATGAAATGTTTATACAGGGTGATAAAAAATTTGAAAAATTCTGAGATTTCTCCACGCGTCGACAAATAAAAAAAATCAAAGAAAATACAAATGTTTTTATACCATAGGATAGTACATGAAAAGTTAAAATAGGGACATGTAAGCCTTTTTTCTCTATCTTGAACCGTTTTCGTTGTACAGGGCCTTGAACTTGAAAAATGACGATTTTCACTTGTTTATAACTCAAAAACTTTTGAATTTAAACACCAACTGTAAAAACCAATCTTATTTTTTCTTCTCCGACAATCTAAAAGTGCAATAACATAGGAGCATTCCATTTAAAAAAAACATAACTTTGATATGTTTCATGCTTTTGGGACACCTGTACATTATGAATATAATTTTAAAACGTACCTCTGCCGGGTCTCTATCCACTCCAAAAATAAAAGGATCCTAAAATCCAGAGACACGGCCGTAATCTTCCGTGGCGTATACAGTGGTGTCGCGCTAATCCGGATCAATTAAAACAGAGGCGATCCGGATTATCAAATCATGCGGATTATCAAACCAAATTTAGTTGGCTTTTTTTATACTTTGGTCCCATATTTTACAAAGTGTAAGAAGTGCGTTCATTCAAATGAATGTATAAGAGAACACTAATAAGACGACACAGGATGCTACGGAAGCAATCAAGCAAAATCAATATATTTTGCATGTCACAAGTACATGCCGTAATATGTAAACCAATACGTGGTTATTTGATACGTACACATGCATTGTGTACATCTACGTGTGCGTGTTAAATCCGGATTATAGAGTACAGAATCAAGGTGAATTCGGATTATAGAGTACCATAAATTAATCCGGATTAGAGAATCAAGGGAAATTCGGAGTACAAACATACACATTGGGAGAAAGAACTTGATCCGGATTACTGGATCATTCGGATTACCGCTGCTTCGGATTAGCGCGACACCACTGTACCGTGAATAACCCTGTATAGGGTTTTCGATTCATACAGCGATTCATATCCTTCCGGACTCTCCAATATAGTACGCTGACGAGGTCTAATGAGACCGAAACGGCCGTCCGTGCTTTTGGTAGTCTGGTTGGATGTGTGTTGCTGTCTGAGTCGAAAACTCTTTATTTGGGTTCTCGGGGGGCGCTCCAGACTTGACAACTGTCAGGACGATGGGTTAAAACCCGACTCCAATTACGACAGGCTATTAATTGTCTTTATACTCATTAAGACCTACATACCTACGGTGTTGTTTTGATTCTTGAGTATACTTCGGCTATTTAATATGCAAGAAGGGAATAGTTTTGACGCCCCTTCAATACTGGTCAGGTTAGATCGGCACTTTCTGTGCTCCTATTTTTGAGTCGTCGAGGACGCAGACTCTGTGCTCATGTGTTTCTTGAATTTTAGATTTAAAGCTCTAATTCCGTTAAGATAAGTTATTAGGAACTGTTGCGCTGGTGCTTTTGTTTAAAAAGATATCTACAGGCATCGGAAAAAATAAAAAGATAAAGTTTAGGTAAGGTAGATTCACGCTCAAGCCTGCTGTCCCTTCTCCCGATGCTTTCGTCTTGCAGATCGCGTCGTAGGTCACGCGTTCACCCGTAGACCAATGAGAGAGCCCCATTGTATTTGACGTGATCCTCTTTGACTTCCACGTAGACGCGTTTCGTGAGTGCGACGCACCTTTCAGGTGATGCTTTCTGTCATAGGCAAAGGGTCCGTGAATTTACAGGCGATACTTTTAAGAAAAAGGTCGCTAGGAATTTTAGATCAAGAAAACAATTTTCTTATTGATGTTAAGTATGCGTTAATAAACTT
The DNA here is from genome assembly GCA_910589415.1 of Malachius bipustulatus. Classification (NCBI taxonomy): domain Eukaryota; kingdom Metazoa; phylum Arthropoda; class Insecta; order Coleoptera; family Melyridae; genus Malachius; species Malachius bipustulatus. Next base: position 22,697,900 of record OU342633.1, read on the forward strand.
TAACGCCGTAAATGCGTTACAGTGCCGTCACCTTGAGATATCGACAACACCGGCCGCCGTCGGGAGATGATTGGCTACATGAAATGGGAACCTAAGCCAGTACGGGCAAAATAATCTTGTAGCTCCCGGTTGTTAATGATTAAATTATTTCTGGGTTCATTTTTAGTTTCATTATTCCCTTCCACTTCCTAAAATCATAATATAGTCATCATGTTTTTACTAGTTGCGAACCGTTAAAAAACGTATGTTGGAACAAACAAATATCTGCATTGCAATGGAAAGCTTTTTGCTCAAATATGAGCTACAGAAACTCTTAATATGACTCTCATAACAATTTCAATAATTTCTACAAAGCCAAAATAGACAAAAAATTTAATTTTCTTTGATCAAGACTAGAAGAAAATCATCAATTTTCCACTAAGAAAATGACTGGCTTTAGAGGTAGGTAGATCTAAAGCTCATGATTCAAAAATTATTCCAAAAATCACCATTATTCCCGCTACCCCAACATGGGGGCGAAAATATAATCATAAAAAGTTCACCCCCATACTCATTTCATGAGCCAAACAATGTAGATATCGAAATCTATCTATCAAAGAGGGAATTCTCAGGAACGCTAAAAAAACGATCCGCGTAACCAATGTGATAACTCGTCAGTCAAAAATTTATTATTATCTTATAATTTAGTGGTGTGGGGTACCCCAAGGGCAATTTTCATCAGCAAACGTGTTCCACAATGTTTTGTGGAAAAGCTGCCATCAGGCTCACTAATCATTCCAGAAACGGATCAACATCTATGCCAAGATTCAGTTTAGACATTTCCTCTCCAAGAAAAATTCAAAATTTGCCAGGAATTTGTTGAATATTTTCCCGCTCGTATATGGTGATGATGGATAACAAACTATATTTAATTCAACAACAAATGGAGCACTTAAAGCTTGGAAAATTCTTGTGAGAGTTTGGATTGGACACAGACAGCTGAAAGATGAGATTATGGACTAGAATTAAATACATTTATGACCTCGCAAATACTGTTCTGTTACGCTTTTGAACTATACACTAGTAAATAAACACGTAACTTGCTTTTAATGAAATCAAGCTGCAATCTCACAACAATTTTGATAACCGATAGGAATACAGATATGTATTTTGTTTTAATCAAACCAAACTACACGTACTCCAACATAAATATAGCTACCTACATAAAGTTAAGCCGGGCATGAGTTTGTGATTCATCCAGAGCTTCCACATCAGTAGAAACATAAACATGACATTATTTTAACATGCAAATTTCCGAGCAAGCTGACGTGTCATTGTGCGCTTTCCTGAAAACAATGACTCGAAACCCCGATCCTATCTGGCAGGGATGCATATTTATGATAGAGAGTGAATGTTTCATATAACACAGGGTAGCTTTCCTCCTCGATATTATATATAAAGGTGATTAAAATCCCTGCGATTCCGTTGTTAAAATGGATAACATTAGAGGGTTTCCTAGCTTTTCCTCACTCCAATTTACCCCTGCAGTACGGTCACCTAATCTGTAGATATAAATCTCTTAACTTTAACACGTTAGGTATCATGCGAAGGCTAAAATCAATAACCATGCGGTCAGTTTGTTGTTCAAACGCGGGTTGGCGGGTGTTGAGATTTTTTTAAATTTATTTACTGTAATGGTTTGTTAATGAAACATTTTAAATGTACAATAATAATGAGACTAATTGGCGTTTCATTCACTTAATTTTATCCCATAAAACGGAAGAATTAATTTTCATTTATGAATTTTAAATACAGAAAGATTTAATATTGAAAGTAAGATGATGAGTAATTACGTTTTTCAAGAAGTTTAATATTATCCTATTTAAGAGACACTTTTGATGCATCAAAGGGAAAAATTGAACAGTTCTCCATTAATTTTTACTAAATTATGGAAGGTTTCATGACAAATAAATATATTAAGATGATTGAATTCCTCCAAAGTTAAGGGCTCCAAAGAGTATCCTGGACAAGATAAATTTTGCAATTTTTTTAATTAATACGGTAAAGCGCTCTTTGAATATTTTTGATGAGCATTACTAATGTAAGAAGAATTAATAAAAATTTATACCGATGAAAAAATACTTACAAATACATTCTACTTTTCCATGTATGTTCACCATCGGCTCTTTCTCGAATCTGCACGCGCAAGCTCCGTCCCTGCATTCTATTTCTTCATTGATATCTTCGCATTGTTCGTGAAAAAAGCAAGTTTCGTTGATTCCGACAGCTGAAAAGAAAAACCATCAATAATTACAAATTTTCTTTTATTTCTTTTCCAAAAAATATGTAACAGTTGTATTTTTGAAATGTGTAAGCTTTCACGTGCAGATTGAAATCATAGTTGATTCCGGGCTGTTTTGGGGAAGTCTGGGGGAAGAAAATCTCCATAAACCACGGCAAAACAGTCCGGAGTCAACTATGATTTCAGTTGTATTTTTATTTTTATTTTTTTTAGTAAATTGATTTTTTTTTATACCCAATTACATGAAAAGTCTAAATAGTGGTCATATAGCCTAGTAGAAATTTACAGTAAAATTGCAAAGCTAGACGTAGTTCTGTTTTTTTATCTAATAATATCTCTTTGGACCAGTTAGGGAGTGTGAATCCAAATCCGCAACTTTACCGAAAAACTTGAGCTCGGTGCGCACCACGCGAAAAACCGCGAAATTTTGAACTTTTTTACTTATTGATCTGAAAGTCATAACCTATGCCTTTTTCGATAAACACAATTTAATACTTTTTTAAAGTTAATTAGTCCTGAACAAAATATTGACGAAATCACTCGTTCTATGAGAAAAGTCATTGGTAATAAAACTGTAGTTCATTTAATTTCCTTTCATTAAAGTACAGAGAGAAGTCCGTGAGACTAATAATAGTTCTCCCACAATCTCGAAAAAACAAAAATAAGGTAAACATGATTATTGAAGAATTGAAACAAAAGGCATAAAAGCATGTAAAAAGGATAGTTACTTTTTAACTTGCAGGCTAGAAAGGTATAGAAGACAAAAGAGATACATTGTATTGATGAGTCCCAAACATGACGAAACGCGTGTCTACAATTTCCACCTCTACTCACAGCATAACATCAATTGATGACAACATGTCATTCATCTTTGTTTAGCAATAGCACACCGGGGGGCTATGCACTCAGTTTTTGGCATGCATTTTGGCTGCCTGGGGTGTATTCTATGGCGCAAGCCTAACCCACCGTGCCCTTAATTTCGATTTCAAAAGGTATAGAAGTCGGAAAAGTATAAAAGATAAAAAAAAGAAATGGAGCTTTCACCCCAGCCTTTGAAAATGTCTCCCTCGATGCCAGCACATATTATGCGTAATTGACACTTTTACTGGATATGACACCACCTCTATCCTTTTCTGGCAGAGAAAAAGGAAACTGTGAGGTCAATTTCAAAAGAACCATCGCCTCCTTCGCCTTTTTACAGATGCAATAACGCATTATTGTATTGCGGGAGCTCGTGAATAATATCTGGTGCCTCTTTACGGAGTTGTTTCAGTCACTCAGAGACTGAGGTTCCAGGTCTTCGTGAAGACAGCAGCAACTGCAATGGTTAATCTGACATGCTTACCCTAACCACCGAGGCTACCTCTTTCCATTTGTTCCGCGTCTACCATCAAGTGCGAAAGCGGCTGGGGTTGGAGAAGTCTGCGGGGGGGGGGGGGGGGGTCTGGGAGTCAATGGGGTTGGAAATGAGCTCCTGTGGCCTGCTCCCACTAACAACTAACAAAGAGCCAGCCCCACCAAAGCTTCTCATAATCATAGCTGCAAATGTAAGAATAAGGGATGCAGGGGAGCGTGTATTTGTCTGAATGCTCGGCTCTATGCTTGAACTGCTTTGGAAAATAATGTTATAATGTCGCCTTGATTTCGATAGACGATGAGGACGATCCTGAGGAATCTGAAATGTACATGTACCCATGTACAAATTTTTCATACTTTTACTCCCAATACTTCTCCATTTAAAAATCCCTAAGGTTCTCGCGCCTCACCCTGTAGAAATTGAGTTGATTCTGCAGTAACATGTATTGGATCTTGAAACGACGGGAAACTTAGGATACAGAGAGTTAAAGTCGCATAATCGAACAGAATTTTCAAGCAAAAGAAAAGCAAAGTGAAAAATAAGATCAAAGAATGTATTATGAGGCGAGGTACGAATAATTCTTATAAAAATTCTGATCTCTGAGTGGGAGATGAGTGTGATGTGCTTGAAAATGTTAATAGATTATGTTATCAAAAAGCAGCTTCATCCTCTCTTTCCTCTACAGAATTTACATAATTATCTCCCTTCTCCTTCTAGAAGATATATTTGAAATTATTTGAAATACACCTCCAAATTGAAATAAATTGAAACTGTCAGCATGCATGTAAAACGCAGCAGATGTAAATTTTACAGAAGCGTCGTAGAAGAGCTTATAATAAAATATTAAAATGATATTTGAAGTTTTTAGACGTCAATCAATTATTCACATCGCCGTATTAAACTTTGATGTCAGCCAGACGAATAGTCTGAAATATTAATGGATTCGAATAGTCCTCTTTATCATCCCTGTTTACATGAATCCAGATGTCAGTCCCATTTTAGAAACGGGCTTTACATTAAATTTACAGTACGTACGACAGCATTACTTGTTTTTACGTATTTACTAGAGACATTCCCAGAAACGTTCCAAAGCTTGAAGAAGGAAATGTTTTATTGAAGTTAACACACTCGTAACTCAACATGAATAAGTTATGAATAAAATAATTAGTTCCTTTTCAAATTGAATTCTCAAACAATTTAGGCCACTCCTGAGTTTATCCTATTTTTTTTTTTAAATACACATATTAGTGTATTTTTTAACAAAAAAATACACTATTGAGGACGACATCACTTTTCGAAAATCACCCAAACTCATCAAATGTCCACCGATCATGACCCCCAGATCACGAAAAAGTGGTTTTCCAAAATTCACCTGCCCACGATATATATATATATATATATATATATATATTTCTCCAAAATCACGATTTTTCGATTTTCAAAACGCTCCTGTAGCTTTATCTTTCAAGATCAGTGAATGAAATTTTGGATTCTTGTAAAGCTGAGGAATGACTTTAGATTTTCGTTGAAAAAAATTCCAAAAGTCACGTTACTTCTACAGGGTGTCCTTTCAAAGTTCCCCAAATCCGGACTTTGAGGCACGGTTTCTGGCCGTAGTTTTCAATCTAGGGGGCTGAAATTTTTGTGAGAGTAAGATGTCCACAAGGAGTAGTCTGGTATTGCACTTGAGCAAAATCGGCCGAGCCGTTTCAAAATGGCGACCATTTGAATTTTCGGAAAATTTACTATTTTTTGAATCCCTGTATGAGCAAGATGGCAAAAAAACTTTCACATCAAGTTAACAGGATTGAAAGAAAATTAATTGAAATTTGAGTTAATGCAAAAAAATTTGAATTTTTTCCATTAATAAGCCAGTGGCGTGGGTAGGAAAAGAGTGAAAGTGGCTTAATTTCTATAACAGTTTTTGAGCACATTTTTGAAGGAATTGAACTAAAATTTTTACAGTAGACAACTATAATACTAATACTCTTTAATCTTCAAATTTCAAGGATCAAATAACAAAAATGGCGGAGATATTTAAATTTATTTTACATGATGTAAATTTCTCTAAAATTTTAAAAACGCTCTAGTAGCTTCATCTTTCAAGATTAGTGGAAGAAATTTTTTACTCTTGTGAAACTTCGGGATGACGTTAAATTTTCGTTGAAAATTTTTTCAAAAGTCGCGTTACTTCTACAGGGTGTCCTTTAAAATTTCGAAACATCCGGTCCTGTGACACGGTTTTCTGGTAGCAGTTTTCAATCTAGGAGGCTGAAATTTTTATGGGAGGAAGATATTATCTACAAGTAGTGGTCTGGTATTGCATTTTTTGAGCAAAATCGATCGAGGCGTTTCAAAATGGCGGCTTTTTGAATTTTAGGGAAAAAGGCTATCTTTTAGTCCCTGTATAAGCAATATAGAAAGAAAACTTTTCACAACAAAATAATGAGGATGACAATAATTAAAGGCTTGTTTAATAACAACGATTGAATGTAATATTCAGACCGGGACTGCTTGATTTAAAACCAGCACCAGCACCAGACCAGCGCACCGTTTTCATCGCGCTCGGCTATGGCGAGACCACCCATGCAGATATGACTGCTCCTGCCAACCCCAATAATTGCAGAAAATAAAAACTCCTACAAACCTTTATTAACAAGATTGGACTAAAATGATTTGAAATTTGAATTAATGCAATAAAATTTTTATTATTTTCATTAGTAAGCTAGTAGTGGCGTGGGTAAGAAAATGGTAAAAATGGCTAAATTTCTTTAATTGATTAACAGCACATTTTTGAGGGAATTTACCTGAAATTTTCGGAGTAGACAACTACACTAATAGCTTGTAACTCTCCAAAATTTAAAGAAGCAAATAAGAGAAATGGCGGAGTTATTCGAATTTTTTTACATGATGTTTATTTCTCTAAAATTTCAAATGTTCGGTTTTCAGAACTCGCCTGTAACTTTTTAAAGTTAGTCAGTGGCGGGTATATAGGACAAGAGACGAAATTGTTAAATTTTGCCAATTTTTTTTTGGTTTATTATGTAAAAATCTATTTTACGGCACGCTTTCAAACGAAATGAAATGAAATTTTCACAGTAAACCACTACGCAAATTCGACCTGACTATTGAAAAATTCAGAAAGCCAATTTAAAAGGCGGCAAAAATTTTCATAGTTGAATCGCATAAAAATACACTCTTTATGCGATTGATGCGCAAGAAGGTTTTTTTGGACCATAATACTTCGTTAATTGTTAAAGATTACCCCTAAGCTATAATCTCTCCTTACTTAGGTATTATTAATAAAGATGAGCTGCGAGGTTAGAACAAAGAGTTGAGGCAGAATATTAAAAAAGTACACCCAAAAACTCTTCGCTTTTGATAATGATGGTTATAGGAAAACTAATCTCAACAGTTCTTGTCAAGTCGAGTAAAGCCCTTCTCCAATGCACCATTCCTCATTCCTCTCCCTTTTTACATTTTTAATACCTCTCGAGAACTTTTCTTCTTCTTCTTCTTGTACGCCATCTCCTAAGCGTCTCCTAGCCTAAGTGCTGTTAGCGATCCACATAACAATTTAAATTTTGGAAACTGCCCCACAGAAAATTTTAGCAGAAGAACGACCAAAGCAGCGTCGTAGCTCTTTCAGACATGAGTTTTGTAATCGACCAACTGATCTCGTTCCACTGATTTTGTCTTCAGTTTTAGGAGGCCATATTTTGCTCCCCTGGTCAAAATTTTGAAGCTTTCTATTCTCCACGGTGACTAGTAGTTCTTTTTCCTTGTTCATTTTTTCAAGGACCTCAATATTGGTGATTCTGTCGGTCCAAGGAATTTTAAGGCTCTTCGGTACAAATACATTTCGCAAGCTTCGATGCGCTTTTCAATAGTAAGGTTTAGGGTCCACATGACAATTTGAATTTTGGAAACTGCCCTATGGAAAATTTCCGCAGAAGAGCGGCTCAACCAGCGTCGTAGAGGTCTTTCAGCCTTGATTTTTTCGTCGACCAGCTGATCTCTTTTGACTGATTTTGCCCTGAAACTAAGGTAACTTTAAGGTTTGAGATAGGAATCTTCATCTAAGTGACCGTGGATATCTTTGTATGCCCCTTATATCCTGCTTCTTTCCATTTTACCCGATTCTTCTATTTTTTTACTGTTTGCCGTTTTAATGACCGTGTATATAATCAGTGGCAACAGTGGCATTGCCTCCGTTTTAAGTCTCCAGTCTTTACTTATTGTCCTTCGTAACTGCAATGGAGTTGCCACCGTTTTGTGACTTTTCTGTCAATCTGCGGCCTCCAGATCAGTTTCTCAGGCATATTTGATTTACTGCTCAAAGATAACCTCTTACCAAATAACCTGATGGTTTCAAACCCATTATTTCTGTCTTTCTAGGATTTAGGGCCAGAACAGTCTCTTTTGCCTCTTTTCTCTTTTTTTATATTTTCCCAGGGTCGTTCCAGTGGATCTGTGCTTGCGATAAGCATATTATTGACGTCATGAAACGGGAACTCATGCTGTATATTCTCTTCAGGTATCCATCAATTATCGTTTCTAGCATTGTCAGCAAGAAAGATGTCAGACTGATGATGATAGGGTTGAATTACTTAGAAAGCGTATCCTCTTTCCCTTATTCGATGGGTATCTACATTTGCTTCTTTCTTTCCAAAAATAGAATATCTCTTTATTTTTAGGGAGAGTCGTATCGAGGTCCATTTGAACATAAGCTGTAATAACTCGATCAGGTGCTGCTGCTTTGTATGGGCGGAACTCCCTATTTAGCCATTGTACGACCTCGTCGTCTAGTCTCAGCTGTCCGTTAGTCCTCATCTGTGATTTGTTCAGCCTACCCTTCTGGGTTGCTCGGTCCCTTGTCGGATATAAATTTTGAGGAGAAACCCTTTTACCTCCATCTCTGTTTCTGTTCATCTGTTAAAAATTGTCTAAAACTCTTCATCAAAACTTTACGTCAAAAAGGCGCTATTCATGAATCAAATGAAATAATCGGAAATGTTAAGGTGATGTGAAAATGCTGACCAAGTGCAATTGGCCCGATACTAATGTATACAAGTGATGAGGCACAAATTATGGGCTTCTCAAAACGCACCATTCCCCGGATTTCTGGATTTTTGGGAGGGCTGAACAAGTTCGCTTTGTGCTTCCTCCTTTCCCTAGTGGCCTCTCTCTTTAAGCCATCCCAGGCTCAGGAGGAACTTGACAAGGGCACTTGGAGGTGCTCCAGAGAGGTTGTTGAGGCTTGGCTGATGTGAACTAAGCATACGGTTGTAGACCAAGGTGGTTGTAGAGTGAAGGGCTCGGCTCAGGATATGTTTCACTTTCTTCTTCTTTGTGTCATTCCTTGCGTAGTCGGCCAGAGTTTATTCCCATCGTATGAAGATGTTTGTTTAGTCCGCAGTGCCCGGTGTAGAGCACTAATGTCTATCTCATATTATATGAATCAATACGCATATTTAATTTTCGCTAATAATCTAACTAATTACATTCTATGATACTTACGTGGACCGCATTTGTCTAAATGGTTCGTTTTCAGGTCTGGTTTGCATTGGCATTTATGAAAAGTACATTCTGCTCCCACAAATCCACACTGGTCAACAGAATCACACCGATCTCCAATCTTCCGGTCTCCTGTAAAGAAAAACTTTGATAAATCAAATGGTACAGTATAACTATAAGTACTTATAAACAGATTTTGTTTCTTTATTAGGTACAATAAAAAATAAATAAATTACAAAAACCTGAAATCTAAATACTTTTTCTGATACGTAATTCAGTCCATATACGAGAAACTTGTAGAAACCTTGACGTTATCTTCAAATGCTTGCAGGCTCAAACATCCAGAAAGATCAAGGGTAAGAAAAACAATCACAGTTTGACAATAAATAAACAATGAAATTGAGAGTTATTCGCAGCTTATTTATGTTCTAGATCGCATCGTAGAAACCAGTTTCTTTTAGGAAACGAAATGGTTTGTGTCGGCAAGGATGACACTGGAATCGTGAGTCTAGTGTTGCTTGATGGACAGGTAGGAGGTATTTCTCTGGAGAGAAGGTAAGTATGGTGTGACCAAGTATTATATGTTGGTAGAGAGAGGGATGCAGGTTGACGCAGAGGGCAGAAGCGATTTGAGAAAAGATTGGTTGAGATTGCTTCAAAATTTCTTGCCTGATTTGGTAAATTTTTGTTCTACTGCGAGCTTTCAGATCGCTGGAGGAATGAAACGTTGAGTTGCGGAGAGACCTGGATGAGGCCGCTGCCCTTGCCAACTCGTTTGCTCGGTCATTACCTTCGATGCCAACATGAGAGGGGGATATACAAAAAGAGGATTCTATTTGGACATTCCCTAAATTTAAATCCAATCTGACTAAAAAAGGTTTTTTTTTGAGAAGAGAAGGATGATCGTTTGAAAAGCACTAAGTGAATCGAAGCAGACGATGCAGTGATGTTCAGGGGTGGAGATAACATGTGCAATAGCAAGAAGGGTGGCTCAAATGAGAAAATTCTAAATAGACTAGGGAAGGGAGGCGAAGAGCCAGTTGGTTAGAAGGGGTAATTACGGAGCAGAAGACTTTGTAATCGGACTTAGATCTCTCTGTTAAAATTGGGGCAACGGGAAATTGTTTATCTGAAGTTCTGTGTGAATTCCCGGTTGCTGGTAGTGGTTTTCGCTTAAAAAAAGGTGAATTTCGAGGCAATATGCAGAAAAGAAATTTTTGTTTTAGAAAAGAAAAAAGTTCTTACTTATCAGTTTATCAGAATGTGTTAATGTTTATTAGGTTTGTAATTCCTGGATATAGACATATTTCAGGAGAAGGTGATAATTTCCTCAACATTAGTGTGAGCTCATTTCACCATCTTACATCAACGGGAGCCCTTTCTGTGATTAATTCATCGGTTCCCAAGCGTTATAAATCATTTACAACCTGGTTAACAGTTAGACCCTTCAGAGCGTCTCGATCTCGGTCATGCGGTTATCGGGTAAGACATCTTTACATGTTGAGCCCCCTATCCGTAACGTTTGAGTGAATTATTATTAATGCACCCAATCCCATGAAATGAAGTTTCTTAAAACGCCTTAAAACATGGAGTTTATGATGTTATTAGGTAGTATACTCGAGAATACGTCGCTACCTATAACTTATATTGCTTAATTATTAATATTTAAGTTATATAAGTTATTCAGTCGCATATTTTATATCTACTCAAGATATATGTGTAGATACATTCCAGTTCAGCATAATATTAAACCTAATCCTATGGCTCTGCAGGGTAAAAAACCCTAAAACTCCAGTACCTCAAATAGAAATAAAATGACCCTTACGCAGTGGATTTTCTTTGAAAGCCACTTCAAGTTTCCGCAGTGTATGATTAGAGGATGAATTTGCTCTTTCAAAAAAGCACCTAAAGCTTTTGAAGTAATATAGGAAACTACCACGTGGCTTGATTGATCTCGTATAAATTGTGTTCAATGATTTCTTTTATATAAGAGAATTTATTTCACATTTTTGTGTTAATACCTATACTTGTAATAAGGGTTAGAGGTCACGTGTTGACCTACTACCTAATAAAAGTAAGTCTACACAAACCATGCGCGTTGGAAAATGAGAGAAGTTTGATTAAACAACTGTGAGCAAATGTGAAGTTGTTCAAGCCCTCATAATAAGGTTTGTAAATATTTATCGTTAATAATTGAAACGATGATAAACTCTTGAAATTGGTAAACTTTCGCAATCAAACTCTTCTCGTTATAATAATACTAATTCAAAATTGAATCGTTAAAACCTCTAATATGTTTCGAACTGTAATTAATGTTTAGATAACTTTTTTTATCAAGATGGAGGAACGGCAGAATCCATCTTGTACTTATTCCTAACATTAATTTTAATAAAAAATCATATTTATCAAAATTCTGCTTCCCGAGGAACCTCAGAAACCACACTTGGATTTCCGCTTAGAAGAACTACAGGGTGTCGTAATAAAAAGTAAAACATTTTAAATATTCCTGTTTGAGAAAAATATTATAATAAGGAAAGGCTTGCTGTAGGAAAGGTTTTATTTATTTGGGGTACCAAACAGTACCAAAAGGTTAGGGAAAGGTTTGGGACAGGTTAATCCGGAAAGGTTAGAAAAATATTGGGGAAAGGTTTGGGAAAGTTATCGAAATGTTTAGGAAGGTTTAGGATAATATTGAAGAAAGTTTTGAGGAAGGGTACAGAATGGTTAGGAAAAGGTTAGGGAAAGGTTAAGGAAGGGTAAGGGTGAGGTTAAGAAAAGGTTGGAGAAGGTTTGCGTTGAAAAAGGTTGTCGAAAGGTTTAGGAAAGTTTAGGAAAAGATTACAGAAAGTTTTGGGGAAGGTTAAAGAATGATTAGGGTAAGAGGAGGGAAAGGTTAGGGAAACGTTAAGGAAGGGTAATGGTCAGGCTAAGAAAAGGTTGGAGAAGGTTTGAGAAAGATTATTCGGGAAAAGTTAGAAAAAGGTTGGGGAAAAGTTTGAAAAAGATTATCGAAAGGCTTAGGAAAATATTAGAGAAAGTTTTGGGGAAGGTTATTAGGGAAGGGTTAGAGAAAGGGTAAGGGATTGGTTAGGAAAAAAAGAAATAAAACAAAAACTAAATAATTCTACGTAGCTGTCACTTATCTCTACAGATTGTTCTGATCTTTTTAAGAATTGGCCAATTTTACGACCAATCGTAGGTTGAATTATTTCATTTACAGCGTCCCTTACCCTCATTTTTAATGAGGGTACGATAAGTTAAAAAAAAAGATATGTAGAAGACCATTCCGATAGACCTTATTTTTCAAAATACTCCATAAAAAGTCAGCAGCGTGAGACAGCAGGTCATCTAGCAAAGTACGGACAGGACCAAGTCTACTAATCCAGTTTTCCAGATTCCCAAATTGCTCAGGTATCCATCGTTTTTCTAAAACTGTAGTATGCATAATATAATCCAAGCAAATTGATTTTTTTCCTTGACAAAAATAGTAACGAAATACCGCCGGTGCCATCACAGGCGGAAAAGTCCCCAGATCCTAATATCGTAGTTTTATACTCAATTTTACCATTTTAATTTTTTTATTACCACTTTAGTGCAAAAAAATCAATTTTTTTTTCTTTTTTTTTCTTTTAAAAAGATAACTGACTTATAAATGGTCCCAATTGATGAATTGTAGAGAATTAAAATACGAAGAAAATGTGAGCTGAAACAACCCAAATGATTCATTAAATGAAGAGAGAAAAGTCCCAACCCCCAAAAAAATTGCGTTTTTCAAAAATTGGTAAAAATAAGTAGAAATAGGCAAAAATTGGCCGCAAACAAGAGCTAAAACGGCCGAGGTCGTTAGAGTGGGGATAGAAAAGCAGATAAGGGGTTAATCAGCGGTTGTATTGTTGTATTATACCTTCCCCTCAACTGGTTCTACTCCCACTGTCGCGCGCTCGGCTGTTTTCGCTCATGTTTGAATTTTTGCCTATTTTTCAGCCTTTGAATGGAAAACGAAGATTGACAACGTTTTATAGCTGAACACTTCTACTTTCCAAATCCGTTTTATAATTTCGAATTGGACGACCTCCAGAGCATCCAGCCTCGCTGCAAAATATGGAATCAACAAACTGTGATTGCAATTACGCAAAAACTATGTATCCGACAGCGTCTGGGTTTTCCACCAGGAAGCACCTATTAATATCGACTATCTCGCAAGGTACCTGTATTACAACTTAGAAAAATAATGACGTTACGAATTTTTGAAAAAACGTATTTTTTGGGGCTTTCTTTTGGTTATCTCTCTGAAAAATCAACCAATTAGGTTGTTTCAGGTCTCATTTTCTTTATATTTTAATTCTCTAGTATTTGTCCGTTGGAAAGTTTTACAATTCTCCATCAGTTTTTCTTTTATAAGCAAAAAAAATCTGCACTAAAGTGTTCATAAAAAAAGAAAATGGTAAACTCGAGAAGAATCTGTACAGTTAGGATCTGGGGGCTATTCCGCCGGCGGTGTTGGTATTCCGTTACTGTTTTTGTCAGAATCTGGTGATTTTAGAGCTCTCTTGCTTGGTCTATGATAGGGCTTTCATCTTGCTGCCATATTACATTCCGCAATACTTCAATTTCTTGAGGTTTTAAAATTTTTACGTCAGAATGTTCCTTCAAATTATTTTTCGAAAATTGCTACGACTTTCTTATCATAACACCCTGTATATCTCATATTTAAGAGTTGTTTCTGAGGTTGCTCCGATAACAGAGTTGTTTACAAAGATTTAAATGACTTTCTCCTGAAAATTAATATACCTACTTAAGGAAAGTTTTTCCTCTTCATTGTAATATAATAACATTCCAAATACACGGGAATGAATGCAAGACGCCAGAGATTTACACAGGAACAGGTAGAAAACTTATGCAAATACATTTCCTCAACTTTAGTTTTGAAGTGAATCGTAAGTTTCATTTTTAAGCGGCCTCTTAAGAAATTCTAACGTTTTAAAAATTTGCATTTATATTAACTGACAAATTTACCACACAAGATATTTCTGCATGCAACTGCATATAAACGCTATATGCAAATGTCGCATGAGAAGTGAGAGATCCTGCAGGAGTCTAGCAGAGATAACCTAATGAGGAAAGATTCCAGCATAGCATATGTATGCAGAAAGACTCATCAAATTATCTAAGTAAACGAAATGAAGTCGCATCGCAACTATTTTAATAACTCTAGGACGACGATCTGCAATAAATTTTTCGATATCTGCGACAGAGCACATATTCCTGAAACTATGCTGAAATTTACACTTAATTTATGCATATTTTTAATGGAATGGACTATAAAATACACGAAGGGTTGAATTTTAAAGCTATCTTAATTATCTCGTATTTCTTTTGTTCAATTAACAAAAGAATCATGTCTGTTGCTCCAAATTATGCTTTCCTTTCGAGTATACCATCTCACGCACCGTAAAGACAATGAACGTACTAATTAACTGCTTCCTATTATTATTATGCTCCCTCTAAAACATTTAATGCATGCTTACCTGTAATACTTGATAATATTTTCATATGTAAATAGCCCTCAACGTCCAAACGCATGCAGCATTATTACAATAATTAATTATTACTGGAGCAAATACGTAACTGGGTGAAGCTTACACTATACGCTATACGGGGTGTTCCACTTGAAATATTGTATACATACAAATATAGTTTCAAATATATAACCAAAAAACCATAAATCGTAATTATTGAAGAACATATTTGAACAAAAGTAACGTTGATAAGTAACTGTTCTTTTTGTAAATCTAATCTGAATTTCAAAGTGAGGATGATACCAATTTTTTTATTATTATTACCTATTAGAAAAATATGTATTTAAGTACCCCAAGGTCGTTAGGACTGGGCAACATGGTACCACTTGTGAGTACCACGGCTAAAAAGGATGTGACTAAACATGGCATAAGTTGTCAAACAGCTAGGTGCCAAAACGACCCCTGAGGTACACAGTACAAGGGTACGGGACTTACCCGCCCCACCGATGGATATGGTATCTCAATAGAAAGTTTCCCAACTCCAAGCTATTGGTCGATTGATGCATGGTCGAGGGATGCTCGATAGTTAGAAACAAACCTCGGGAAATCTGGTCCACCCCGTTATTGTAACTTTATTTATCCCCACTTGCGGGATCAAAGTGACAAAAAAATTAAAACACGAAACAACAACCTAACAATGTTACAGATTCTTACAGCTCCCGGAGTTGAACCCGAAGCTCTTTCGTAGGAACTACCGGGAAAGTACTGCGAGGCCAGAACCTCCTTTTTCCAGAACCCAGAAAAAGGCTTCCAAGAGTTGAAGATAATGAAGACGAGATAACTTTTCTTGTAAAATGTGAGTATATATCCACGGCAGCTACACGAACTCGGTTTCAGGGATCTGTTAGCAAGGAAAACTTTCATGCAAGGTCTGTTGAACCTTGCCAAAAAACTGGAGTTTGTAATTTACCAAAAAACGTCTGAAGAAGAAAGGATGCAATAAACCTTAACGGCTTTGTTAGGAATTAGAAAAATCGACTTTCTTATGTTGTAACAAATAAAAGAAAAGCATCAATGATTGTGTCACAGTTGTTTCAATTCTTGCCTGTTCTCCATGGCTAGGGCACCCTTGTGCATAGCCTCAAGTGTTTCTATGATCAATATCTGTTTTTCATAAAATTTTGTATTTCATTCAACCAATTTACGGCGTTAAAGTTTATTTACTAACCTTACATCAATTATTATTATAACAATGTTTTCTCGAGCTAAAATTCCTAGCGACCTTTTTCTTAAAAGTATCGCGTATAAATTCACAAACCTTTGATCAGTGCGCGAGAGCACAGTTTGGTAAGTGCGTCGCACGCGAAAAGTGATGATATTGGAAGTCAAAGAGGATGACGTGGAAGTAGCGGAAGAAGGACGCCCAAAAATTTAGCATACGATAGGTCGAGGATGACAAAGTGCTTGCTCATTAGAACAAAGGGACTAATGAAGACGGAAGCGTCGCGGACAAGAAGAGCAGGCTGGGTCGTGACTCGAGAGAGCGGACGGCGGCGTGTCCCTACGACCGAAAAGTCCACCCGTACATCTATCTTACCTAAATTTATCTTTTTATCTTTTCTCGTGCCTGCAACTTTTAAAAAACAGAAGTCAACAGCTTCTAATAATTTACCTTAACGGAATTTGAGTTTGAAACTAAAAACCAACGAGTTGTTCGATCCTATAAGTAACTACGCCGCCATTTTCTTGTTTCTTCACCGATAGTGTAATATTTCCTCAAAATCGAGGTAGAATCAAAGCGTGTCGCTCAATTAAACAAGAGTGTTTCCACCAAATACTATTTTCAATTAACGTAGCAACTAACTCTATTCTACACTGAAAAAACTGTTTTCTTGATCCTAGTAAATGCATTTTGTTGAAATTTATTTATTTGATAGTAATAAATATTTTTTGATTCAACATTTCCAATACTTAATTTTAGAATATCATGTATATTGACTCAATATTTAAATTTTGTTGAATCTTCTAAGATTATTTAGTTTGGTCAAAGAAACTTTTCTTAATTCAAGAGAGTAATTTAATCAGAGTAATGTTATTAAATGGTAACTTGAACGAAGGCAGTTCCTTTTTGAAAGAATTATTCTGTATGATTGATTCAAATAAATATTTAGTTAAGCTAAGTGTTCCTAGTCATTACCTCGAGTGTCTTACATCGGTTGGAACAAGGAAATAAATGCTTGATTTTTGTATCACGCCACTAATATTAACCAATGAGATGATGAAACGTCATAGAAAAACTGAAAAAAAAAACAACAAATCGAAGGGACGCCAAACAGAAGCGAAGCGACCATAAAGTGACGGACGGCATAACTCTCACGCGCTAAGCAAATTTATTGTTGTTAGGTATAGGTATCAATACGTAACATTTTGCGGCGTGAATACATATTATCGGTTACAAAAAGAGAATAAGAATAAGTAAATATACTCGTAGTGTTGTGACTATAAAGTGGAGTAGGTACTTTGAATGTGATTTACTGTATAAGTGCATCATGGAAGACTGGCTCAACAGTTATAACCTTGGGCATCTAATAGAAGATTTCAAAGGTAGGTAAGAAAAACCTTTGTTGTTATATTTGATTGAAATATGTTTTATATTTTAGACCATTAACTTGTGTCCTTTATATGTAACTGAAAACTTTTGACGTACGTAATTAGATCAGCTTGCAATTTTTCCTTTTCTTTCTATAACATTTATCTATTTTTGTCTGCACCTACACCTATCTACCTCTGCTATTCAAATATAGGTACCCCTTTTTTTCTTGCATGCTATACCTATACATTACTGAAGCTCCAAATATTATATTGTTATGTTTTTTTAATTATTTTAGCGGACGCAAGGAATTCAAAAACGTGGCTTCGACTGAACACCGAACCGAAAATTGAGGTATGGGAACATTGGAAAAAATCATATCCGGTCAGGATTATAACTAGCACCATTGATAATTTTTTTGATGAATGGCCCATTCTGCAAACGGATTTGGCATCTGAACTGGTAAGAAATAATAAAAGAACCTTTTTACCTTACTTAGCAAGATGCAGGTATGCAAATTGCAAACATCGAGTACCCGTTTTGTATGTATTTATATATCGTGTTATAGCAAGTGCCAACCGTAATTTAGGCAGACTTTGAAAAAATCATAATATCTGAGATTGAACCCGTAAAAAATGTTAAATGAAAGATTTTGATTGTTTACAGTTTTACAGTGAAGTAAGTTTGACAAGCTCTATCTCGGTATGATTTTTTTTAAGTCCGCCTAAATTAAGTTTTCATTATGCTTACACGAGAGATTAGACAAAAGTGTTTTTCTAAACCGTTCATTTTTGCATGTACCGATTGGGGAGAAACAAATTTTTACCAAATCTATTTTTTCACTTTGAGTGAAAAAAACGATCTGATCTGAGAACGATCTTTATCACTTATCGTTATATGATTTTTTAGATTAACTGGGATTATTCAAAAAAGTTTGGACCCGAACCGGAGGAAGATATTCAAACATTATTTTCATGTTTCTTTGAAAGAGTGTTAGAGGAGAGAAGAGCATTATTGATGCATCAGATGCAACGCTTTTGCAACTATTATTATCTGATGACCTAACCAATGGTGAGTTAAATCTTAATTTCTTTTTACCGTTTTTGTATATTGCACGAATTCACACAGGAGGTCAGAAAGGGGATCCGGTTCAGAAATAGCTACAAAATAATTAAATAGATGGGATGGAAATAAAACAGTATTTTCATTAAAATATGTAATGAAGTATTACACCTAATCACACGCTATTATTATGCAACTTTTCATTACAGATTCAAAGAATACTATTAAACTTTATTTACTACCCGCCCTGGTACCCCCTAAAAGCAGAACAAAAATTCGGAAGAAAGAGGACTGGAAACCATTAGTATCAGAATCAAGGGACGGTGTCTTCATCCACGTGAAATCAGCGGGAGACATCGAGCAAGGCAGGAAAGCCAAAATTGACTTTATGTACAAGAAGGGAATGACTATGTGCAACCATACATACTAATTGTATTTTGTAACTAACGTTTTGTTGTTCAATAATATTATTAGTAAGACTGATCTTAATGAAATAATATTTATTTTTGTATTTTTTATACCTAAAATAATAAAGACGGTCGATACTCAAAACTATTTTTTTTTAAATTAAAAGATAAAAAAAAAAATCAAACAAGGCGTTAATTTGCTTTTATAGTTATTATCAAGTATGTTATTTAATTGATTGAACTAAATATAGAATACAGACAATGAAATAACTTATTCCATTCAAATTATAATTTTCTTGACATTAAAAAAATACTATTTACAAATCAATATGACTATTATGTCAAATAAATAATTACTACCAGTAAATAAATAATTAAAGCTAAGTACATTATAATATAGTAATTGGTCCAAGTAAATATTCATTGCTGGAACAAAATATGTTTTAGGGTCAAATAAAATATTAGAAAATATTAGTAAATATCATTATTAATTCAAGTAAATGGTTATGCATTCAAGTAAGTATTCAAATAATCTCAAATAAATATTTTTTTGATTTACTAATCTGATATTTGAGCCTACTGATAGTTACACTTGATTCTATGAAATATTTATTTGAAATTAGAATGTGCCATACTTGAAAATTAACATGAATAAGTTGGCCCAATCAACAAAATTTATTCAACAAAATCGTTTAATTTGGTCTACAACATATTTGTTTGAATCAAAAAATAATTTAATTGTCAAACACAACTAAATCATTCTGTCCATTTAATCAAGCTTGTGTGGGACCACCTCTACGGTAGCTGTCCTTGGCTGCTTCCGCCGCCGGCACCACCTCTACGGTAGCTGTCCTTGGCTGCTTCCGCCGCCGGCAGTACGGTGGTCTGACGGTGAGTTTCGACGGGGAACCACCGACCGTCTGCAAGCAGTAGCAGTGGGGAGACGTCGAACGAGGACAGACAGAGTTCAACGCGAACAAGATCAGTGAGGAAATGGAAACGCTCCGGGCTGCTACTCAATGTATTCTTATATATTCTAATAATAATCAATTACGAAGTGTTACGAGATTAGAGTTGAATAAAAATAGTTGTAGAAATACGGTGTTTCCCTGTGCCTCTACAAATTAGTCTACAACAGTTGTCAGAAGTGGTCCGAACCTAAAACTAACGAATTTTGAGGTGTAATACTGTGAAGTATCGATGTGTTTTTAATACAGACAAATCTCAGTTATAACCATTTCACAAAAATGCCTCTTCGTGGTGAAAGTGAAGAAAAATAAAGTAAATTTTGGCAAATTTTCGTTGAAATAAATTTAACATGATCAAGACTTGGACGAGCTGTCGGAAAAAGGAAACTCAATAAATCTTGCAAGAAACCCTGAGTATTAAGTATTAACGTATTGGATTGATATCCAGCTGGTGTGTCGGTAAGCAAGTAGATCAGGTATGTAAATGAGGAGCATATTACAGGTTTTCTAAGGAAAAATAATAACGAGGGGTGAAGCAGTGGTCTTTTACGAGAAACAGCATACAAAAATTAACCAAAATTAAAGATTGCAACTTTCGAAGTTGATGCACTGCAATAAAGATTATTCTCAAAGGTAAGCAGCTATTGCCATGTTGAATAGAGTTGTGAGAAGATAATAAAGATTATTCTGAGATTATTCCTAAAGGTAAGCAGCTATTTTTTAGCTAGTGAGTTGAGAGAGATGCATGATGAGTGAATGAAAAGAAGCATGAGTAAAGTTGGGGAGCTCTCCAAAGTCCAAATGACATATTTTGAATTCGATAGGTAAAAGTAAAGCAAACGCATGAAGCATGAGCATGAAGTAAGCTGAAGTAGAATTGAACCCAAGTAGCAGTTTAGACTTCATTTGCGTCGACGATTCGACGTAATTTAGGTACCTATATTATTTAGGTATACAGGGTGTTTTGTAATTGAATGTCAATATTTAAGGGGGTGATTTTTGGGTCCATTTTAAGAAGAAAACTTCATAAGAACGTATGTCCTAAAAGTCTTAATTTTTGAGATACAGGGTGGTAAAGTTAAAAAAAAAAATATATAATTTTTTTTTCATAATATCTGTAATACCGCTCTGAATATTTTAATGGAATTTAATAGACAGGTATTACTCATCAAGAGGTTTTTTTTTTCATGTACCACATTTCGTTTTATCCCCACTATAGTGACATCTTGCAGAATATTTTTATATATTTTTTTTTTTTACATTTTAACGACAATCTTGTGACCATGTAAAGAAACAGAAAAAAAAGTGTCTTTATTTTAACTTAGTATTGCAATAGACAATACTTATCATACAAGGCGAAGTCTAGCTTTCGCTACTCTACTTAACTTTTTTTTTAATATTTAAACTACAAAATAATTGCCTGAAAACAAGTCTATGTTAAACAATCAAAAATGCTCCTTAAGGGCAAAAAGTCCAATGAATACAGTAGATAATAATTAAATAACTTACAGAACAAAACACAATAAGTAACTCCCCCCAAATAAACCGAAACATGAGTAATACACAATTCTACGGTATACTACTCTAAATCACCTAACCTAAATTGCGTGAAGATTACCTCGACTTTACGTGACGCAGATCAAAGTGAGAGTAGATTTTTCGTAAATTTTAGCGACGAATTTGGGAATTATTATACTATGAAGTTGAGGCGATATTATTGAAATATAAATTCGACGTCCGTCTTTGGTAGAATCGACCTAATACTTATTTAAAAATAATAGGTAATATAAACCTAGTGCAGTTGCAAGTGAGAGAGAGGCAAAGAGCCCCTAACAAGAGGGCCTGACTTTTAAATAGTTTATCTCTTTTAAAGTCTCACATTTTCTATCCGATTCTTTCTGATGCACTCTGACGTTCTGAACACGCTGTTGGCGCGCAAGGCGCAAGATTTCTCTTCTTCAGCCAGTCAGTCTTCTTCTACCCGTACAGCATAAAATAAAGAACGAAGGTTCACGGAATATTGAATATCATAATGATTAATATTAATGAGTTGGAAATAATGTGTAGGGATGCTAATGCCCGAGTGTATAAAATTTTCCCAGGAATAAATAACGCTTAAAAGTGGTAAATAAAAACGCGCCCCGTGAATTAAGAAGTTTCATAAAGTATAAAAAACTTTTCTTTTTTTGGAAAAATTATGTTATAAGTACCTACCTATAGCTTTTTCTTTGTAAAAAAAAAAAAACTACATAAAGAATGTAAGCAATGGAGTCCTAATGATTTTACTAAGTGATGAAGACGAATGTAATTAAAATACTTAGGTACTGTGAAGTTGTGAAGGTAATATTTCTTCATGATAAGACTAATGGACGTAATGATTTGACTAGGATGTCAGAATTGTAAAAGAACGTAAGTCAGATTCAATCTCTTTCATTCTTACATATTTGATATCGATGTGCGAAATATCAGTAAAGTAAATATCATATCTTTGATTATATATTATATTATGATATTATGATATTATGATATTTAATTATAAATGTAAATATCATAGCAATACACCTGTGGATCTAAATATATAGTGGTGGTACCTGATCATAATTATGTGTTCCGCTGATATCCTTCTAGGGAATAATTTTACAACCCCACATTACATTTCGAAAAATAGCAAAGATATTAAATTATTTTCTTGTGCCACTAGCCTTGGTGTTACTACTTTTGTAAATAATCGCCCTCCCGTCACTATAATTTCAGAAAACAGCAGTTATTAAAATGCAAATCGTAATTGTGTAGCTACCACTTTAAAAGAAATGGGCAACACATCCGCTGCCCGCCTGGAAATAAATCGTCGGTTCCAGTTGTTTATACTTCATATCGGCCCAGTCAAGTCTTGAAGCGCAAGAAATAATAGATAAACTATTATAGAACTGTTGCTAGTTCTTCTGTGAAAATAATTCGTGCCTCTCAATCCCCGTATGCTAGTCCTATTATTCTCGTTCCCCAGAAAAGTGGCGACTTCCGTTGATGTGTTTGTTATAGAAATAATATGACTATTAAATATAAAATCTCACTTCCTCGTATAGAAGACCAACTTGATAAACTCCTAAATTATAACAGATTTATTACCTGACACTTATACTCAGGTTGTTTTCAAGTACCCATGGCCTCGTATTCAATAGTAATGACAGCGTTTCTTACTTCGGATGGCAAATACGAGTTTTTTTTTACGTATGATTTTCGGTCTGTATAATGCTCCTGCTGTTTTTCAGCAGCTGCTGCCAAAAATTCTATCTGAATTACGTGATCCCACGTCATTTTTATTTTATTTTCGTTTATTTATGCATTCATTGTCCAACAGTATACCAATAACTAACAGGACAATTTAAAAGGTACATCATGCCCTATTTGGACGATATCTTGATTCCATCGTCGGTCTTTCAGGAGGGTCTCCTTAAACTGGAAAAAGTTTTGCAATTGTTAAGGAAATACAATTTGACCTTGCAAATAACTAAGTGTACCTATTGTCTTTTCCCCTAACCTGGCATATATCTTGGTCATGACAGTTCCAACGATAGAATCCAACCCGATGCAATAAGAAAAAAAAATCAACTTTATCAATTCCTGTAATTCTCGGATTTCTTCGGATTTCTTTTAAAAATTTATATGCAAAAATTCTGTAAGCTCTGTCTCCCTACTGAGCTTGAGTGTGAAACCTCACCGATCTACACCAAAACAAAACACTCTTAAATTTATAAACTCGCCTATTTACTCAATTAATCATAAACGAAAAATCCAAACCTACTCAGAAAACGATTTAGTTATGGTCCTCCGGACAGCTAAACTTGCGACGGGCCATTCCACAAAACTACAATAAGTTCAAGGGCTCGTTCTGGTGAAGAAAGTTCTTCCAAATGATCGTTATCTGGTACACAGATCTTCGTGGTTCTCGAACCTCTGAAACAGTTATCGTCGCAGGTAACCTGAAACCATGGATTGTTTTAAATGATCCTGTCTTCCTTCTAACCTGTCTGCTATGTCAGAAGATCACTGTTGTGACGTTAGAAGTCTGAAATCTGTCTCCTTGATCACTGTTGTGATCCTGTCTTCCTTCTAACCTGTCTGCTTTGTCAGAAGATCACTGTTGTGACGTTAGAAGTCTGAAATCTGTCTCCTTGATCACTGTTGTGATCCTGTCTTCCTTCTAACCTGTCTGCTTTGTCAGAAGATCACTGTTGTGACGTTAGAAGTCTGAAATCTGTCTCCTTGATCACTGTTGTGATCCTGTCTTCCTTCTAACCTGTCTGCTTTGTCAGAAGATCACTGTTGTGACGTTAGAAGTCTGAAATCTGTCTCCTTGATCACTGTTGTGATCCTGTCTTCCTTCTAACCTGTCTGCTTTGTCAGAAGATCACTGTTGTGACGTTAGAAGTCTGAAATCTGTCTCCTTGATCACTGTTGTGATCCTGTCTTCCTTCTAACCTGTCTGCTTTGTCAGAAGATCACTGTTGTGACGTTAGAAGTCTGAAATCTGTCTCCTTGATCACTGTTGTGATCCTGTCTTCCTTCTAACCTGTCTGCTTTGTCAGAAGATCACTGTTGTGACGTTAGAAGTCTGAAATCTGTCTCCTTGATCACTGTTGTGATCCTGTCTTCCTTCTAACCTGTCTGCTTTGTCAGAAGATCACTGTTGTGACGTTAGAAGTCTGAAATCTGTCTCCTTGATCACTGTTGTGATCCTGTCTTCCTTCTAACCTGTCTGCTTTGTCAGAAGATCACTGTTGTGACGTTAGAAGTCTGAAATCTGTCTCCTTGATCACTGTTGTGATCCTGTCTTCCTTCTAACCTGTCTGCTATGTCAGAAGATCACTGTTGTGACGTTAGAAGTCTGAAATCTGTCTCCTTGATCACTGTTGTGATCCTGTCTTCCTTCTAACCTGTCTGCTTTGTCAGAAGATCACTGTTGTGACGTTAGAAGTCTGAAATCTACTCTGTATCCGTCTTCTCGATCACTCGTGTGATCCTGGTTTACTCTGACTACTCTGTCAAAAGATCAAAGTATTAATTACCCTGATTTTCAGTTGTTATAGTATTCAGTCTGGTGCGAGTGGTGCGACGCCTACCCTTCCGACGTCTTCAAGTCCGAGGACGGCCTTTTTATCAGGATGGTCGACTGTGGGACCACCTCTACGGTAGCTGTCCTTGGCTGCTTCCGCCGCCGGCACCACCTCTACGGTAGCTGTCCTTGGCTGCTTCCGCCGCCGGCAGTACGGTGGTCTGACGGTGAGTTTCGACGGGGAACCACCGACCGTCTGCAAGCAGTAGCAGTGGGGAGACGTCGAACGAGGACAGACAGAGTTCAACGCGAACAAGATCAGTGAGGAAATGGAAACGCTCCGGGCTGCTACTCAATGTATTCTTATATATTCTAATAATAATCAATTACGAAGTGTTACGAGATTAGAGTTGAATAAAAATAGTTGTAGAAATACGGTGTTTCCCTGTGCCTCTACAAATTAGTCTACAACACTTGTGACTTGAATATATCGAACTAACAAATTTAGTTCAATCAATTAAAATTTTTTTGGAACAATTAAATTCTTTTTTCTGTGTAGCAACCCTATCTACAATCGTCACCTTATCTTCTACCAAGTAAAACAGAAACAAAAAGAATAGTAACTCCAGCGACATCAAGTGTAAGTAAAGTTTCCTTTTTGATTCCTGAAGAGCTCTAGATTTAAAGAGCGAACTGAACATTTCTCTTTGAGTAACTACATATAAGCAAATGAAAGCCAACCTCCAGTATCCAGTTTAAAAGATTTCGAGTTTTATTGTCATGAAAATAACTTAATGAAAGTGTATTACCCCCATACAATTGGGCATACAGTTTTTTTTTCTCTCTTCCCAGAGTTTTATGAGCATAAAATACACTAAAAAGCACGGGGTAATCCGTCATATATGATGCTTCAGTAAATAAAATCTCGAATTTAATTCCTTTTGTTTATAGAAAAATCTATATGCGTACCTTCTAAGTGAAACTCTCTTTTTTGTTCAAAGCTATACACGTATTGTCAGGGCTATAAGCTGGGAATGCCTTCATCCGATGAATTGCACATTAATGACTGTATTGTGATTACTGCGAAAGAAGCTTAGACTAAATCCTTCTCAAAGGCTTTTCCTAATCCTTTACAGCTCTCCGATAGCTTCCAACTTGGACAATTTATTAGACTCCTCTACGTTCATGCTGATGAACAGAATCGATATAGAAAATCTGTTCCTGTTTTCTACATATCGTCCTTCATAGATGCTGCAGTTTATAAGATAATATTTCAGAGTTTGATGTAACAGATGATGCGGAATAGATACGTTATCCTGCTTATAAACAGATGGCTGATTTTTCTAATCTAATATACGAAATCCTTTCTCGCCCTCGCAATCTCGGAATTTAAGAAAAAAGTCACGTATTTAGGAACAGTTTAGAAAGTTTTTCTCGCTTACAAATTACCAACTAAGAACGATTCGTATCAATATTAAAGCCACCAAAGGGAAATTTATGTTGTTGAACTAAAAAAGAATTTTTCCCTTGATTTTATTCCGCAGGTGTGACTTTTCAGCAAGAAAATTCAAGCAATATTTCTTATGATCTGAAAAATGTTATAAGAACTCAATAAAGTTAAATGAATAGGCTAAATATGACAATATGACAATGTTGGTTCAAGTTGGGTTATCACACGAATGACGATAAACGATTCTGGTTCTGGTCATTTATTTCTGATAGGCTGGACGTTGATGCGCAAATTACTTGGACAATTCTGTCAACGATGCTCTTTCTAGGGTAACGGAAGTCTTTGAAACAAACTTTTTTCCAGTATAAATTATGTACGGCCACCATATCGTTCGTTGCTAGTTCAGCATCACGTTGTTTGTTTTTTGTCAATCATTAATGAACGAAAAGGAAGCAGGTTAGGATAACTGTTGAGAGGCTCGAATGTTAGAACAAAGGTCCCAAACCTCATGGGATGGGATACTGATTCTTTGTGATTGATGATAAATAAAACACTAATGTTTTAAAAGTTCTACTGATGTAGGTATATTGCTGGATATTAACGTTACACGTGTTTCACTACTTTGTAGCATCTTCAGACGTATGTAAATAAAATTATTGATATAGTAACATAGCAACAGTATGGTAACCTAAGTGATTATAAAACAAGTAACTAGATTTAAATGAATTTTAATAGAACTAACTAGATCATAATGTAATTTCTTCAGAATCTTCTTAGTCGTTGATATCAAGAAGAAAATCAAGTAATGGAGAACGATATGTGTCTAGTTGTTCATTTATTAATGTGTATTGTTGATTATGTAAATGTCGGTGGATCTCTAGAGATTCAAGAAAATTTAATTTAAAATAATGATCACAATGATGAAGTAATTCAATTTTGTTGTTTGCTGTTAGAGTGTGATTGTTTTCTATTAGCTGTTTTGCAAAATTTGATCTTTCTGGATGTTTGAGTCTGTAGGAGTTTAGGTGTTCATTGTATCTAATTTCTAGGTTTCTACAAGTCTGTCCTATATAAACTGAATCACAATGAGAACAGTTTAATCGATAAATTCCAGGTTTCTGTAATTTAGATAACTTTTCCTTTGCATTCAGCAATATAGAACCTTTGCTCATAAAAGATTTGATGTTAATATCCAGCAATATACATCAGTAGAATCTTTTAAATCATTAGTGTTTTATTTATCATCAATCAGAATGCAGAGATTCTATAAAGTAGGTATGGGTTGAAAACAAAAATTTTACTGATTCTTTAGTTATACTCGGTTATTATTAATATTGCAAGAACTGAGAATTACTGTCCAGTTATTTGGGGTCCTTTTCCTGACAACATGCAATTACCGGGCTATTTCTTTTCCTCATCCTATATGGGCGACATTTTTTAAAGCATTTTTAGCTACTTATTATGTTTATTTATTAAAAAAAAAAATGATTTGATTGAACACGATAAATCTGTATATGCCGTACAATGCTTGAATTTCCTCAAGATACCTACCAGTAGAGTACCTGGATATTGACAGATTTTTATTGTATATTAAGAGTAATTTCCAGCTTTTTTTTTCGTTCTTTACAAATTAAATGAAAAATATTTGGTTTGCTTTTGTTGGATATAATAATACTATTCCAACATTTCGAACCTTTTTCAGTAAATTTTCAGATTCACTTTGTGGCCGAAAGCGTGGCTGGTCATTATTATTAAATTTCTATTTTTTTTCTGTAAAATTTCAGCGAAAACGATTTCAGTTTCGTAAGTTCGTGACCGAAATTGTGGCTGGCCATTATTATGAAGTTCCAGACTTTTTTTAGCAAAAAGTTCTCAAAAAAAATTTTCTTACGTTCGTGGCCGAAAGCGTAGCTCGCCATTATTATGAAATTTCGCACTATTGTGAGCAAAATTTATGCAAAAATAATTTTTTCAGTTTTGTAAGTTCGTGGTCGACTGATCGAAAGCGTGACTGACCATTATTTTGAAGTTTGGGACTTTTTTTAGCAAAATTTCCGCAAAAACGATTTCTTCAGTTTCCTAAGTTCGTGGATGATTGGGCCGAAAGCGTGGCTGGCCATTACAATTACAATTACAATTACAAATTTCTTTATTGTACTTGAATTACAACAGTCATTGCTCAGTACAACAGCGTCATTACAGAAATTATAAAAACAAACATAAAGACAAACAGTAAATTTAAAACACACAGCATGTCAACATAACGCCGGGAACAGTAAGGGTCGAGACGCGCAGAGACACAAAAGAAATCAGTTCTCGATCGAGGCATAGTTCCATCTCTATGATAAGGATGGATCAAGGCTTTGAGTTTTAGGTGTTTTAATATCAGACTGCAGGTAGGGATGGGGGGTTGAGGGACAGTATATCAGAGGTAGTGTAGGGTTCCAACTCCGTGAGATGTACGCTGAGAACCCAACAGTTGCAGGATCTATTTTGAAGTGGTTCAGGTATTTGATAGATGCGTACGTGAATGTCCTTTCGAAGACGACAGATGGTGTGTAGGAGGTCTAAACAAATTGAACCTGGTACTGTAGTGATGGGTGAATCGGTAAGGTAAAAGTCTATCCTGATTTTTGTGGATCAGTTTGAGCAGAGAGAAGACATACAAAGCAGGCACGGTAAGAAGTCCAAGCCGCCTGAAATGGCCTCTGCATGACTGCTGCATTGACAAGCCTGTCAGGATCCTAATCGCTCTCTTTTGAAGAAGAAAAACCCTTCGCAGAGATCTCTCAGACCCACATACATTAGTATAAAATTTCTAATTTTTTCTGCAAAATTTTGACAGAAATGATTTTTTCAGCTTCGTAAGTTCGTGGCCGAAAGCGTGGCTGGCTATTAATATGAAATTTCAGCTTCCGTACTCTTATCATAATTTTATATCAAGGTAGGTACTCTACCTACCAGTTGATTAAACTCATGAGTCATGAGTTCATGACTGATAGCAAAATTATCAGCTTATTATTTGAACATTTCCCCACCAGAATTGCAGACTACAATCACGTTAAGTATATTATGATATTCCTGTGCGTTGCTTTTTGCTTTTGATAGTGTAAATCGATACTGGCATCCACGGTTTCAAATAGATCTTTGAAGGAATTGTTACTTGGTAAATATGTATGAACCAAAGCTCTGCTTGATATCCTAAACCAGAACATATCGCGTATCGAGATGATTTGATATGTTCTCCACGTCTGCAAGAAAGTGTACGTGTATACAGACAACTTCAGAAACGAAAATTTATTACTAATAGTAGGGGGCTTTGGACATTCTAGTTGGCTGTCAATAACGGTAAACAGAAAGTAATATGTGTTTAGAATCAGTCATTTGTTTTAGAGATGCTGGTGCTGGTGAACAAAGCTCAGATTATAGTTCGATCCCCGTTGGTGATTCTTTAACATTGGGAAAAATTTCAAGAAGGACTCTTTGTCAAGAACCAAAGGGGATTGTTCATATAAAATTATTTCTAAAATCGTCTCACCCCGTCTTTGAGGTAAGAGAAAATTAGATTTTATTTAATTCCGCAGATTTGAAGAAATATGAAATTTTACAAGTAACTTTACCTCATCAAAGCCTTCTCAAGATGTTGTTCGTCTGTCACTCTAAGAGGTTGAAAATTGCAAACTTTGTTAAGTTTTCTATTGTACATTTTTGGGAGTTTCAAAATTGCAATTTGAATTTCTGGCTTTTTTTTTGCTTTAAATCAAAACAAACGGTCCTTCTGCCCCAATGAGTTTACTTAAATTCATGCTAATTCTCAAAGTACTCACTTCTTTTTCAGTTTCAGTTTATAAAAATTTCTCAGATCTTATATTGACGATTGCAACGGTTAAAGTTGATCTCTACACAACTCCCTGATCATTTTTAACGAAAAAGAGTATTTTTTATAAATTTGGGCATCTCTAAAAATTGATTTTACTGATTTGATCAACAAAAGATACAAAGAGTACATTTTTGTGAAGTTTGAACATTGCAATTTGAATTTCTGGCTTTTTTTGCTTTAAATTAAGAGCAAACTGTCCTTCTACCCTATGATTTTGAAATAAGTTTGTACGAAAAGCTCCGTTTCGTTTTTTTTTTTTTTTTTTTTTGTTTTTGACAAGGAATTGCTTCTGTTTAATTTATTGTTTAATTAGGAATTTTTATCTCTTTTCAATTATTTAAAATTTAAATTGGCGGCCATAGGAAATAAGTTGGCTATACCCATCACCATGGGGGTAATTAACGATAAGTTATTAATTAAACTGCCAAAACACGTTAATGCCACACCGATGATGATAATGATTATGGTAGCATAGGGTATAAAAAAACAAAAAACTCCCTATAAGTATATTATTTTAATAAAAAGAACGAAAATGAATAAGTAAATACATAAAACTTCGAAGGGAAGAGAATAACATGCGACGGTATGTAGGTATTTTTCACCTGCATGTCCTGGTCTAACTTCCAAATTCAACATAGTGTAACACAGAAACACCGGAGTTATTAAAGAAATATGGTCACCACCAGCACGAGAACGAAATATTAGGTGGCGAGACTTAATGAAAATCCGATAAAGACAAAACCGAAGGGGAGACCAGAGGTCAAGCGTGAAATTTATCCGACATCTGGCTTGAAAAGCAAAACGGGAAACGACATATGCCTTTTAATTAGTCATATGCTTGTACGCGCCGGTGGGTACCAGCCGACAACAACTCGCTTCGTGTCACGATAATAATTAAAAAAGCTCAGCTTTGGTGGTGACTGGTGATACTGACTGACACTCCTTTGCTCTTGTTTGTGGTCTCGGTACATTTCGAAGTAACTAGATTCACCTAATTGAAATAATCCACTGGCTGAACTCAGTAATGCAGTTTCATATAAATTACACTTTCACGTCTATTAGTAAAGGTGTACCTCACTTATGAACACATTTTATAATTGCGCACGAGCAAGCATGCGTAATGCGTAGGTATGCACCGGATACAGGGTGTTAAAGTAAAGTTGCTTATTTATCTAGCTTAAACTTGAATTATTATATAAAAAAAACACTTTTCTTAACACATAACTTCGCATAAGATAAATAGAAAAATAGGGTAGCGAAGAAAGTTAATTTTTACGTTTTTTTACTACTGCAGCTAAAGTATGGGTCAAGTCGATTTACCTTTTCTTGTTTTGTATGTTTTATTGAGGAGAAGTCTTCTTCCAGACTTTATCCGCTGACATAGTTTTGGAAATTTCTCAAAAATTATATGTTTCAGTCCCAAGTTACCTATTTATAATTTTTGTTTATCTTAGGTCTCCTTAATTCGAGACAGCGTTTTACCTAACACCTTGTATACCGCTACCGTTTCGCTTTGTTACCACCATACAGGTATCGCATGAAA
The DNA here is from genome assembly GCA_910589415.1 of Malachius bipustulatus. Taxonomy (NCBI): domain Eukaryota; kingdom Metazoa; phylum Arthropoda; class Insecta; order Coleoptera; family Melyridae; genus Malachius; species Malachius bipustulatus. The sequence goes on from OU342633.1 coordinate 22,729,527, forward strand.
ACTTGTGACTTGCGCCATCTAAACACGCTAGTATGCATGATGCAGTTCACCCTATTATAGGAAACAGTCTCACTAATAATACTTTGCTGCCTTTTTCAAGTATTATATTTTCAAGCTATTAATTCCTTAACCTCTATAAGTTTACCCACAGCAGTAATAGCTGCCAACGGCAGAGTATTTTCAAGTTCCGAGATTTGAATTTGAACGTTTAAAGTTACCCTTTACTTATTTAAGTCTGCATAAAGTCTGCCTTTTTTCAATTATTATTTATATTATTTCAGCTAAATATGCCTACATAGATAATCAATTGCTATTTTCTTTGCATTAACCAAATTTTCCATGATTATTGTTGCCAAGAATCCACACTACGGGTTCTTCTGCATGAACTTGTAAAATATCATCCCTCAATATTCAAGGCAGTCACAGAAATTACATTACAGAACTTATCAGCATTTCCTCAAAAAAAATAGGAATAAATGCTGAAAAAATGAGTTGCCAGTGCATTGGCATCTATTAAATTCTACTTATTAGGTTATTCGCTTGGGTAGGTACTAATTCGCAATAAAGGGGCGTTTTAATCGATGTCCTAAGAGTCGGACGAACAAGTTACCCTCTGACAATTGGTTCATTTAGTCTCCTATCCCAGTTTTAGAGGGCGATGAAACCTAATTGCCGATCAAATAAATTTTTTACCCTGGGAAACCCTAAGAAATTGCCCAAAAACTACGCTTAAATAACTTCCTCCCTCTACCTCCTTTTTCCACTCCCGTTTTCTGGTTGATAGTCACTATACATTTTCGACAATCAACCCCCAGGGATTGTTACAGCCGTGGTTGACGATGGTTGCTCTTCCTTTCACCTTGAATGAACAAATTACTTTCTCTCAAAAATAATTTTCCACCCTCTTGCGCATTTCTTACAATACAACTCGAGATATCGATCCCCTTGCTTTAAAAAAAAATCATTTTTTGTAGACATTAAAAAAATATTTTCTTGCGAGAATAGCAAATAATCAATTTTCTGGCTGCCAGTCCTGCTTGTCGATTCCCTTTCTTTCAAAAAATCACCTTCTCCATGCAGAAATGATTAAATTATACCCCCTCAAAAATAATTTTCCACCCTCTTGCGCGTTTGTTACAATACGACCCGAGATATCGATCCCCTTGCTTTAAAAAAATCATTTTCTGTAGACATGAAAAAAACATTATCTAGAAAAAAAATAATTTTCTACAGGGATGGGATCAGCGAGTTGTGGTGTTTGGAGGTAAATTCCCTGGATGAACCTGACGTTATACTCGAGGGAGTGCGGGATGATAAAAGCTTCAACGAGTAGGTGTTATACTACTTTTTATTATTACACTTCCAACCTTTACTAAACAAATGGATATTGAGGAAAAATACATTTAGATTAAACGTTAATCATCTTCAATAATTATTATTGTGAGTGGTGAAAATAAAAATGAGGTAGTTAATAAATAACTAGTACGGTCTTGCCAAATTTATCTTATTTTCGTCATCTCCGAAGATTTAAAGAGAAAGGCAATGCTTGGATAAGAGGTTTTTTGAATTTCACTCATCGCCCCACTGCTACAATGATTTAGAGACAAATCGTTAGAATTACAAAAATAAATAAATGGTGATTTTTCAGAACTTTATAGCTAATAAGAGTTTTCAGAAGAAAAGAGTCTTCTAAATTCTCGAGTGGTTTTATCACAACATCCAAGATGTGCAGCTCTGGAAATTCAGGAAAAAATTACTAGATGATAAACTTTGATAATTGCGCGTTACTTGCCAGTTAATGATTTCCAAATCTTTAATTAGAGTTGAGGAAATAAAGAGGAGTTTTCATAAACAATAATTGTTATGGGTAGTTTCAGCTAAACTGGTCATGATGACACGAATAAGATCATCTTTATAACCAATCGTATTTACACAAATCACTTTACTCTGAACGTGTGATGACATAATTTGAGGTGGTAAACCTGAGCGATGTAGTCGGATCAATATGAATGAAAATAACTGACAAATTATCCCTTTAAACATAATTTATGTCGTTCATAGGGATATCGTCTCCTCTAGAAAATTTCGATGTACCTACCTCCTTAGTCGTTTTTTTGTGATATCTTCTCATTTCATAATTTAGATTAGAATGGCAAAACCTTCACTAAGAAAATCAGGCTTTCCGGAAAAAATGTAATGACTCATTTTTAACTCAACCAAATTCTTCGGAAAATTTTATTATAGTCCAGTCAAATGAATAAATAATTTTTAATTTGCGTTAATTAGAAGCTCAACAAAATTTTAATGGTAGCTGGAGCACTCTTACCAAGTTTTCCCTCTCCAATTCTTTCAGGAGTGGCCGCCATCTTGAATTTAAGGGATGAAATGATGTTCTCTGTAAAGATCGGCTGTACGTAAAAAAGTACTATTTCAATAATTGTTAAGGAGGATACATACATAAACTTTTAATTGAAACTTTTTTTGAAATTTCTTATTGTTCAAAAGTTCAAAAATTACATTTTTGGGGGTGGAAACGTTTTTTTTTAGACTTTACAGCAAAACGTAATGTTATAGGAAAAAATGGCAGATTTGAGTTTTCTCTGTTATTTGCATTCATGGTATATAATAGAGGGCGCCAAAACTCGACCAGCACCAATATTTTTGAAAATTTATGTCTATACATACAGGGTGGCCCAGCGAAAAGGTACCAGGCCTAATAACTCGAAAACTGAAGATGTACGCGAAAAACGCCGAAACAGGTCGATTTTGTTATCGAGGGGGTCATATTTTAGTGACAAATTTAACTACCCAAGTTCACCCCCTTGGCAGGGGTAGCTACCCCTTTGCTTATCATCATAGGGAACCGATATCGGGTGATACATCATTTGAAAGCCACTAGAATTCTCTTCACAACGATATTCAAAATTTTGGGTTTCGCTCACATACAGGGTGGCCTAACGAAAACACAACTCGCCTTAATAACTTGGAAACTGAAGATGTACGCGAAAAAACGCCGAAACAGGTCAATTTTGTTATCAAACTAGGCATATTTGCATGACAAATTTAACCACCCAAATTCACCCCCTTGGCAGGGGTAGCTACCCCTTTGCTTATCATCATAGGATACAGCTATCAAGTGATACATCAATTGAAAGCTACTTGAATTGTCTTTACAACGATATCCAACATTTTGGGTTTCGCTTACATACAGGCTGGCCCAACGAAAACATTTTTTTGGGCCACCCTGTATGTAAGTGAAACCCAAAATGTTGGATATCGTTAAGAGAATTAAAGTAGCTTTCAAATGATGTATGTGAGTGGTCTCGCTTACATACAGGCTGGCCCAACGAAACTTTTTTTTTGGGCCACCCTGTATGTAACCGAAACCCAAAATAGTGGATATCATTGTAAAGAGAATTCAAGTAGCTTTCACATGATGTATCACTTGATAGCTGTTCCCTATGATGATAAGCAAAGGGGTAGCTACCCCTGCGAAGGGGGTGAATTTGGGTGGTTAAATTTGTCACGAAAATATGCCTACTTTCATAACAAAATCGACCTGTTTCGGCGTTTTTCGCGTAAATCTTCAGTTTCCAAGTTATTAAGGCGAGTTGCGTTTTCGTTGGGCCACCCTGTATGTAAGCGAAACCCAAAATGTTGGATATCGTTGTAAAGAGAATTCAAGTAGCTTTCAAATGATGTATCACTCGTTATCTCTATGATGATAAGCAAAGGGATAGCTACCCCTACCAAGGGGGTGAACTTGGGTAGTTAAATTTGTCACGAAAATATGTCCCCCTCGCTAACAAAATCGACCTGTTTCGGCGTTTTTCGCGTACATCTTCAGTTTTCAAGTTATTAGGCCCGGTACGTTTTCGCTGGGCCACCCCGTATAAATTAATATATGCATATAAATTAATTTATTCAAGTCATAGTGTTTTCACTAACTACACGAATTTGGAGTTTTCAGGGTCGATTAAGAATCCGATATCCGATTCTCAAAAAACAAAATGACGGCTCCAATATGACGGATGTTTTCTCATAAATTCATCCCATTATAGCGAAACTCATCATTAGGGAATTTTCGGATTCTTCTTAATCGGTGACCCCAAAAAACCCAAAATCATGTATTTGGTGAAAACGGTATGACTTACATTAATTAGTTATGTTTGAAATTCAAAAATATTCAAAAATATTAAACGCACCTGTATTCGTAGCAAGCGTGCTAAATTTTTTTGAAAACATTCATATTGCAGAGAAACTCAAAAGCTACAACTTTTGTCATGTCTATTTTACCCCCCCCCCCCCCCCCCCGATTGACCGTTTTATTGTAAAATCTAAAAAAAACCTTCCACCCCCTAAAGTGTATTTTCCGAGAATTTATATGTTTTGAACTTTTGAACAATCCGAGGGGGGAAACTTAGGTGGAGTGTTCTAGTGGCGCCCCCTACCTACCATTAAAATTTCGTCAAACTTCTAATTAACGCATTTTTATTCCTATTTTTTACTGTTAGGACGCTGTTTAATTTGATTAATGAAACTGATTTGCCTGTTCAGTGTAAAATGAGCCCTTTCAGTCCTTATATATTATGATCATCGTGATTCCTACCATGTTTTCACCACCCTGCGGACTTTAAGGGTTGTAGATCGTAAGGGTTGACAACATAAATTTCATCTGACAACATAAGGGTACAACGTACCTATTTCGGTTTCCAATAAAGGAATCCAATTACTGTTGCCCATTGTTTGAAATAATTTATTGCGGAAACCTCTCCTAAACCGCAGCCGCGGATGTAAGAATGTTTGAATTTCAATAAAAATATTAAACATGACGGGTGATATAAAATACATAGGTGAACACGTTAAAAATAGTTTTTCTTACCAGAATGAATTCTTGATACCTATAAATTGCCATTTTGTCACACGCCAACGCCAACGCCAACTCCACGGAAGTCGTGCAAATTCACAACGAATCGATGTTTATGCTACTAAGCTGTGTTTCCCGATGTGTCATTTATATTTATGGATAAATTCATAACATAATGGCATAATATGAGCACGAAAGTATACATTTTCTTTGATTCTTCGACAGAATCAGTCGATGTATTGTAGTTTTTCGTAGTAATTTATTACCGATTTCTTTTCAAGATTCCGGAACACTTAATTAAGTATTTTTCGTGTCACTTGTTACAGTAAGTGATTTCGGTGATTTCCATACCTCTTCTGTTTTAACAGCAAACTCTGTATACATAAAATATTAAGTTACATACTACCTGATTAATTAATTATCGCCGAGTTTCCGAGAATATGAAGATTGAATAAACGTGAAACACGAAAACAAGAAGTTTCAAGGAAAATTTTACATAGTATTAGCAAGTAATACCAACATAGTGCAACCAAGTAAATTAGAAATAAACGACTTGATAAGCTGAAAGGCGAAACGAACTTAGAGTTGGAATGACCTAGTTATTTGAAATCCCTAAAATCCATATAACAAGTTGGGAAACTCGAGCATTGTGGTTAATTATGATTCTAACGAAACCGTCTTATCAAAGGCAACCAAGAGAGCAAGAAAGAGCCCTACACAGAACTTAGCGTTGCCAGCCATTCTTCAATCTTGATAATTATGTACTTGTAATTATCACATATTTATGAAGCCTGACGAAAGGAAATTAATGTTTCCTTCTAAGTAATCTGACTAAAAGCAATTGGGTTTTTATGACCCCACTTTAAATCAGCGAAGTTTGATTCTATACTAAGTACAACTTTTTTTACATGCAATGTCTATTGAAAAGACTAAAAATAAACGCAACAGCTGGAGCACCTCGATTATCCATCTTAATTGGGAAAGTTCGCGAATTGGAAAATCGAATAGAGTAGAATGTAGAGAGTTGTATGGAATAAAGTAAGGCTTTTTTCTAAGAAACACTTTGGGTAATCCATCATTGTACCGTCTAATCTAATTTTAGAATATTTTTTAGAAATAAACAGATAAAAAATCAATATTCCTCGTCAAATTCAAGATGGCTGCTAACGCAGGGGTGGAATTTCGTTGGGATTTTTAATTTAGACTACTAGCCCCCCCTCCCCCCTAAAGATTAGAACAATAAAATTTATGTCGGTAGTTTTTGCGCGGTCATATGATATCCCGACTATAGGCTAATGACACAAAAGACAAAAAAGTAATAACATTCAAAAGTGTCAGAAATGCAGAGACACCTCGAAAGCTCAACCCGATTTCATTAAATAAAAATAATATTTATCACTTGAGCCGATATTCGCGATTAAGGCCTAGACCCTAGAGAGTATTAGTTTTACTCCTACTACCGGGGTATTTTGCCGCATCCCCCATTTGTCAGGGATAGGAGATCTTTAACGTCTGTAATCTCCTTGGGACGATTTGCCTTCTTTATATCCCCACTGAAGGATCACAGCAGAAATCAGCTTGTTCAAACGGATTGCACCAGCATCATGCAGTGGACACTGGTTGAGATTTTTTATTTTACCTCTTCATATCTCGGTCAAGTTACAAGAAATATTTTTTTACTATTTCTCCTGTTCTGCATAAATTGCCTCCTACAATGTCTCAAGAGAAAATTCGCCATTAATGACTCACCCTCTATAGAATATTTGGAGTCCATTAAGGATTATTTTAGAATTTTAGACAATCGACCGTTACTCTCATGTTTTCTGGGTTAATAAGGGCTCTGATAAAGTCGACTAAAATAATTGCGTGTCGTTACCACAAAGACGAACTGAGTTACAAAAGACTTTAGAATTACTTTCGCTATAACCAGACCGATGATGTTACGCAAGGAAATGAGCTTTCAGAACAAGTAGAAAGGCGTCGAGACACTTGAGACAGTGGATTTTCTTCCCCAATTATACGAGAAATTGTACTGCAAGAAGGGAAATAAACCAAGAATCACTGATAGAAGAAAAAAGGTTAATAATAAACATTAAAATAATAATTGAATATTTTCAACTATAAAAACGATTATAAAACGGTATATTCTTCAACGAGGGAAGAATGATGGGTATTATTCATGAGAACGAGTCGTAGGTGAGATGAAGACGCTATTTTCTCTACGAGTTTTTGCGAAAATCATCACACATATTGAGACCTGTCAATGGTCTGCCACCTCCTTCTGGCTAAGGTAAGTGAACTTTTTTTATTTTATTTTGAGAAAAGTGTAAGGGAGGTAATTACCACAGAAGGGGGAAGAGAAACGGCTACAATAAGTAAACTAAATAGCGAATATAGAGTATACTTTTTATGGGGACAAGTCTCATTCATGACAACTGAAGGATAAATATTTCCATTTCCATAAAGCAAATAAGCTCAGTTTACTGGAATCGATTAAAACAGCCATCTTGTGAACCATATTGTGGTCGTAGCCTCATGCATATCATATTTCCAATATTACGTAGAAAAATAAACCTTCTACATTACCTGAAAAATTAATCATAATCATTTTTTAAATCCAATATCGCTCAACATCTAAAAACTATCTTATCTAAAGAAAATTATTATTCATGAAGTTTTTTCTGAATAAAAATACTGTTGAAACCTCGAGATGTATTCTAAATATTTTAAAATTGCTCGACATAATCGCCTACTTGGAATATTGGCAGTGTTCCATACTTTTCCATAAATCTGAATAAGAAGGCTTATAGGAAACTGTATTGGGTAGATTTTGATTGACTCTCCTCTTGACTCTAGAGAGATAAGCTAGATGGAAAGATGTGACCCGGCATTGAGATAGAGAATTTCGAAGCCGAACTTAGGAGAAACAACTCTTGGGGTCCATCTGTCTGTATATAGTTCTGAGGAAATATGAGAAAATTTGATTGAACAACCTTTCTCACCCTTTGTAACGATGAGATTTGTTTCAATAAGTACCTCCGCTCTTTCCATTGATATGTTGTTAACGGGAGAGATACAGAATTATTTATTAGATGTTAATTAGAAACGGCCAATAGCGATCCACAGCAACGAATTAGGTACAACTGGATGGATGTTACTAATAATTAATAATTGCAATTCGCTGCGGTTCTATAACAATATAGAATTTGACCGTATGTACTTAGTAAATAACAGTAGGTACAAATTCCCAAGAGACATGCTCCCAAATCAGTTAATCTCACCAAATACCTACCAGATACAAGAGCTTTTATATTCAAAGAGAAATTCTACTTAATAATTCACAAGATTGATTAGCTACTGAATTTTAGCTTCATTGTAAACTCGCAACAGTTTTATAATGGAGAAACTCGAAAATTCGCATTTAAAAAAATCTCTAACCTAATAATAAAATTTCATACCTACATCAGGAGCTAAAACTCCTAGCGACCTTTTTGTTTAAAGTATCGCGCATAAATTCACGGACCCTTTAACCGTGACAGAAAGCATAATGTGATAATGTGTCGCACGCATAGGTACAAAGTTATGATGTTGGAAGTAGCGGGAGAGAGACGCAATGAAAATGATGATACTATTGGTGACACGAGCTGGAAGAGAAAAGCGTCGCCGGACATGATTGCAGTTTCCGGCAGTGACCGACCTCAACAGCGAACGTTTTTCTCCGTTCCAGCAAGTTAACTCCAATCATCTTCTAATAAGTAAGTAATAGAGAAACAACCGATTGCTGTTCAACTATATTTGGTCGACTTAATTTTGGAAAGTGCCTAAAAAACCGAAAGGGGTGAAAGAAGCGTATAGCTGCGTCTCAATCCTCGCTTCTTCTAGAAAAGTTACTTAGCGTTAGCGGGACGATCTTCCGTAATAAAAAAGACTTGTAGGGGCCATGTTTTTCAATGGAATATCAGCTCAAAACTGACTTATTTCCAAGAAATTTTTGAGTCACTCTTTCCGCTGAAAATATGATAGCGACAATTTTTCTGGGATTTCGAAAGGACTTTATGTATTAACAACTGTTTGTCATGCATGATGTGAACCTAACATTATAGTGTAATAATATCATGCGAATTTTTCCTATATCGCAATTTCGTGTACCTAGCAATGAAGGTAAAACGACATGGAAAATTGCATCTAGATGGATTGTTTAATAAAAATAACGCCCCACACATCACACGTCACTCTAGAGTTGCGTTTTAATGGTCGCAACTCCCACTGCTATTATCCAGATATGGTCACCAGCGATTATTGTTATTTACTCTCCAAGCTGAGGTAACGTTTGAGGGAAACTCATTATTTTGACGCCGGAGATGTAGGTAAATTGCTGTAATGAAAGGGATTTTTAATGGAAGCTCACCGAAATTTAATTTCGAGAGCGACGAAGCCGATCTTTCGGTAGTTACACGCACACTACAGGGCAGTTTTTGTACGTCATATAGGTCTGTGTGTCTGTGAAATTCATAGGAAACATTCTAGAGGCGCAATTTTTCGTCTCACGATGCCTATTGAAAATGAGCAGAATCCGTTATCTGGAAGTGTATTTTTTCGGGAATTTCGTTTTCTTTTCGGGAAGATCCTAGGAAGCACTTTAAATGTCTGAAAGTTGCACCGATCGAGTTGAAATTTGGCAGGGACGCCTTGGCACCCCCCAAATACGACCTATTGAAAATGGGCCGAATCCGCGAGAATTTAAATGGCCTTATTCAGGGCCGTACTTTTTGTTTGCAACGTCCCACTTATAGGATTTTTTCTCGGTAACGGTATTTGGTATTTGGTATTTTAACTAAATGTGAGAGATGGTTTATTAGGTCCCAAACACTGAAGCCAGCGGGCTTATTGTATTTCTCACATTTAGATTCTCCTTGATTAGAAGAGCTCCGTTCCTTTGACAAGGTTTAGCAGCCCGCTAACCAAGGTTTTTTCCGCCAGATGGCTCCCGGGACTGATTGGTCCCAGGACCGCATAGCGCGTTCGTGCGAGTGCTGGACACTCGAATATCACATGAGAAGCTGTCTCGTCTTCTTCATTCGTCTTCGTCTTTCGGTAACGGTACATCGCTGAGAAATTCCGTTGGTACAGTTACCTAGGGAAAGAATATACGTGCAAACTTTGTGGAGATCGTTTTTCGAAGAAAAAATTAGTTGAGCGGCAAAAAAATTGCCGCTCACCTATTATTTTTCGCATGATTTCGAATGTTATTTTGACCAATCGAAAAAATAACAAAACAGTGTGATAGAGACGTTCACCGCGATAGAGACGTGATAGAGACCTTAATAAGGGAAAAACCCTTTGCAGGTCATTCCGATTTTTTCCACGTCCCCTATTTGTATCTTCCTGTATTTTCTATTTTGAGTTTTTTTATATTTTTTTTCTTCAACATTTAATTTGAAGTGTTGGTTGAATTCGCCTCGCATATGTTGGAACTTTTATTAAAAAATAAAAAATTTTATCGCTGGTCGAAAATTAGCTTATACTTATTAAAAAATTATTAAATCGTGAAATCGTTCGTAATTTCTGTTTTTTTTTTAATTTTCAACACACTGCTTTATGTTTGATTGAGAAAATTAGAAGAACAATCGCAAAGACTATTTTTTGCGATTTACTAATTATTCATCTAAATGTGTGTGAAATAATTACCCACGTTGGTATTTTACTAACGAAGATATTATGACAAGTGTAATAAATGTAACAGATAAAGCCGCTGATGAGCGCTATGAAATGTAAGTAATTAAAAGCTTGGGGGAGTTAGCAAAGGCCTTGGCCTCGCAGTTCGAGAGTTTTTATTTGGTATGTGGATTTTTTTATATAAAAATTTGCCGATTTTTTCAGCATAATCAGCATTTTATAAATCCAGATACCTAAAAAAAATGCTCTGTCACGACAAATTTTGGACGCCTTAGTATCGTTGTGAAACTAACTTTCACGCGCGATCTCGGAAGTTCCCATATTGGTCCTTCAGGAGCGATATATAAAAAATAACACAAAAGAGATGACAGATTTTAACTATGACCAGGAATATACTGATCACAGGGCCGTATAGTGACATAGAAAAATGGTAACACGAAAAAAAAACATGAAAAATTTTCACTTTGACTGAAATTTACTGAAACTCCGGTCCCAGGTCCGTAGGATGGAGGGAAGACCTTGTTAATATATGCGACTTTTAGGAAGTTATATTTAATAAATGAAATTGTTTCCAACATCCTACCTCGATTTTTCCTTCTCTATCAAAGACAATTAATAATTCGTGAACTTCTATTTATTGGATAAGTGAAACTATTTCACAAAAAGTTGTGTCCTAAGCAATGCAATATACTTACCTACATAGAATGAACAAACATGCAACAACAGAACAAACAATGAAATAAACTCTACGTTGTTAGTGTACTAAACTAACTATACTTTATTTGAACCTTTGAGCTTGAAATATAGTTTCATGAAAAGAGGAAAAGACCAGGAAGTTCGTACGTGAAATAGCTTGGTTGTATCATGACCTACACAACCTAGTTTCCATTAAGGCTAACTCATTGTGTTAAAGCCTCATACTTATTTATCACGATTCTCGGTTTTCTTGTTTCAAGACAATTTAAAAATCCCCAAAATTACACGACTTGTACTGAAGATTTATGTAATGGTAAAATATTTCAACTAAATTACTTAAAAATATTCCTTTCCTCTGCAGAAAATCTGTCTATGACAGAATAATCAAAAAAACTCTAATAATAAGTGTTCTTAATTACTCAAAAATGTCCATATCATAAGATACCATTAATTTTATACCCTTTTTTTATGATTAATTATAAATATTATGATATTTAAACATGCGTAGCAATTTTGTTATAACTGTCACCCTTGGTCCTGGTGCCTGGTAAGTCGACGAGCCACTAATGGTTATTAACCTTGTTATGGATAATTCTCAGGAAATGCGGAGGAAATAATTTGTGGCAGTAACAGGCAGTAGCGGTGGAGTTTCAATGCTAACGCAATTTATCTTTGTAACCGAAGTTGCGTGGGTAAATTTTTCATATATTTTAGAATACTCACGGGAGTTTCAACGTGACTGATAATTTACAGCCAGAGAACTTCAAACTGTTTGTATTCAATTAACCGACTGTGGGCTTAACCCTAGAGAATAGGTGACACATTAATTGAAATCTATTTGAATCGCTCTATTGGTTGATAATGTCACCAGCAAATTGGATTATATCACTTTTTAAATTGAGATATTTAGCCATTCCAGGCACGTCGATGAAGAGAAAAATTATTGAAAAGTCAGTCGCAGGTTTCTTTTATGTTGGGGGATTATTTTATTATTATTAAACGCATATCTCCCTAATTTAATTATTATTATAAAAGATTTCTTTTTCAAATATTTCACTTTTTTTTAATTAGGTACCTTATATTGTCAAATATTGTAATTATTTCTTTAATATTATAATCTAATTTTTCCTGAACCTATCTCAACTCTACATCTTTGTTATGTAAGGTTTTCTAAAAAAAAAGGCTGTTTTAAACATCGATTTCCATATGGTGGAGTTAATAACGTTCTTGAACTATTTTGAAAATAAGATGTCTACCATGCAAATTTAAGTTAACCAGATATTTTACGTCCCGTGAAATTCGCTGAAGCTTTCTTATTATACTATTATACGTTGCAATTTATAATAAGTGTCTGCCCTTCAGGATTCGATCAGCGCCATATTATTAGATATGATGCAGCGTTCATGAACAATATCCCAGTATTTTAATTAGACTAGAGCGAACGCTAATAAGTAGATCGATGTTCATATTATACAAACTCATTTAAAATGGTAATCTAATTTCGGAGTTTCATGCAATAATTATTGTGCATAGTTATTAACATGGATTTCACTAATCTAATTTTCGCTAGAGGGTGTTCAGTCGATGAAAAAGTATACCTACAATTATTTCCACATACTAAATAATGTTAAAGATTTCCACTTCATTTCCACTATTTCCACATTATTTCCACTATTTTTAATTTTATTTCTAATATTTCAACATTATTTAAATTTTTTCCAAATTATTTTCAGAATATTTCCACTATTTTCACTATTTTCAGTTATTTTTAATTTTATTTCCACTATTGTCACATTATTTCCTCTGTTTCCACTTATTTACATTGTATATTTACAGATATTTCCACCATAGTGTACAAATATTTCCACATACTAAATGATTGCCACAATTCTCATTTAATATTCACATTAGTTTTCTATTTACATTTTATTTCCACTATTTACAATTTATTTCCAATATTTCCAATTAATTTCCACTATTCCCACATTATTTCCACGTACGCACACGCATTTCTATAGTTATTTCCACACAATTTCCAATTATTTTCACAAAGCAAACACCTCCAAGGGGGAATTCACTCGTTGGAAAATTGAGAAAAAATTCCCACATACATACTAAATTATTGCCACGATCTTTACTTTATTTTCACATTGTTCTTCTATGTACATTTTATTTCCACTATTTACAATTTATTTTCAATATTTCCAATTTATTTCCACTATTTCCGCATTATTTCTATGTACATACACGTATTATACCATAGTTATTTCTACATTATTTTCAGTTAATTACCCCAAGTGTACAATTATTTCCACATATGTATTAATATTTCCACTGTTACATTAAATTTGATTAGGTACAACATTATTTAGACAATATTTCTGAGGGATTTTCTTGTAGATATATTCAAACAAGGACAAAATACAAAATGTTGAAATCGATAACTAGAAACTATAGGGTTGTGGGTTGTCTTGGGATCTATTTAACGCGCGCAAAAAACATGAAGTTGATTTTTTTTTATTAAAAAGGACTGCATCGACCATTGAGGTCATATGATCTTACCGACCGGAGTTGACTGATTCCTTGACATTCTGGTTTTTATGGCTCCACACTATTCTACACATTTCCACACTATTTTGACTATTTTTATAATTACCTATAATTCCCACATTACTTCCACATTATTTCCAGTTATTAGTGTTAATAGTGTTTCCTCAACAGTATGTAAAAGTGTTCGTATACAATTATCTCCATGTATATGTATACTTACTAAATTGTATCTACTATTTTGACTTATTGTCATAATAACGTATTTACATTTACTTCCACGAATGAGCACACTCTCGAATTTTCGTTTACCTTTTTATTTAACAGCAATTTCTGAAAGCTATTCAAATCTTGTTGATGGAGGATTGGAGGAGTATCAGTAAAATGAAATAAATGTAATAAATATTCAAAGACAGAGACCTCAGAAAGTGTTCACTGTTCACCCTTCGCAGTATATTTTCAACAAAGCCACTAACTTTTAAAATTAAAACTTGACTTACGTTGACCCAATTTAGAAAATAAACGGTAAAAACGAGAAGAGACCATTGAGAGAGAACAACCAGTCCAGTGATATAACAAGTACGTTTTTGTGAGTTTTAATAATTTTCTAAAACAATGTCCACTTCAAATTACGCTAATTTAAAAAGGGCAGCCAGTTGAAGCGATGGGTAAAAATAAACCCTTTTATAGCGCGGATAACTAATTCCCGTGCTTTTGGCATCGCTTAGTATGCAAATATCCTGAAGGAGTTTAATGGTGACTGACATTTATTACACTACTGCATCATGTGCATTATTGCAGAGATGTTTCCATCCATCATCTACCACAAATAGGGGTGAATGACGTTACCGTTGCTGTCGTAAAGGGTTCTGATATTTCTGGCATATTTCCATGTAACTACTTAGGTTGCATAAATATAAAGTGGATACAATAAAAACTAACTTATAAATAAAACAGATTCCTTAACATATGGTAAAATAATTAAAAAAATTATTTAAAGAATTTTCTACTCAAAATGCGTTAGCCCCCTCTCCCAAATTTCCATCCAATTGATAGGTACTTTACAAAGCTTTTTAACATTGTGCAACATTTTCGATGTGATAACTTGACATGGTTGTTAAGTTTGAACATTATCATTTCTGTAACACTCTTCACCTCCCAGTGATTTCGCCGCTCGGTGCTAGTGGAAAATGGCATCAGAGGAGTAAGAAAAATATATGTTGACTTTTTCCTATTAGGCGTCAGCTGTCAGGTTATTAAAATTTTCCGCTCGCCCGGAATGATATAGGGGGAGCGGGAGAGATCGATTTATGTCTCAATAGGTGGCGATCAACTATGCGGAGAGTTGGGTCGACATTCCTGAAAAGCTTCGAGGCTTGAATGTGTATGATTATTACATGTCTTCGATAAGTAGGTCTACGTGCACAGACTTCTAATTCTGCATAAAAGCTTGCTGTCATCTCGGAGCTCTCCCTTAGATCATTTTCTGCGAACATTCTCCGGTCTAAAGGGTGTGAATGTCGGCGAAAATTAAGTTATTTTAACGAGCTACACCTTCGTTATTATACGTACATACCGAGCCCCCCAACTCGCTGCATAATGTGAATCAGATAAATCAAACTAAGTAATTAATGGACTGAAAACTTCCTTTGTGATTCCGCTATGATATATTACGTATTAATTGGTATTTCAACGCGCCGTTTCAGGCTCTTAATTAGTGTGTCAAGTATTTGCAAATTGCACAACTTCGATTTTAACTCGAAAGTAACGCGAATAATTATCTAAAGTGACTAAGTTATTGCTGGTGCGTTGCTCAGACTCGCGTCTAATGAAAGTTTTGCCTCTGAGCCGAATGTCGATGTCCCCGGGCTGGTTATTTACGAGGACTATGATGCAGGGTAGGCCAAGCTACAGATATTTGGAGTGAGCGTTTTGTGTAAAAAGTGTTAAAAGAAAACCAACTGCGCCATTTTTTGGAGAAAGGTTGCATATTATACTTATTTTGAGATGTTTTTCACTCGCTTTTTTTTAATAGCTGTTTTATGCAAGAAATAAAATTAAAACTATCACAACCAAAGTCATATTTTGCTGGAAAAAGTCCGACATTTTATAGGTAACAATGGGCCAGCCACGGATTTAATAAAATGAAAAGACAAATTTTTCCTGAAAATTTACTGAAAGAAGTCCGAAATTTTATAATCATGGCCAGTCTGCCACGCTTTTGACCACGGACATCGAAACTGAAAAAAATCATTTTTGCTGAAAAAAGTCCTAAACTTCTTAAAAATGGCCAGCCACGCTTTTGGCCACGACCCTTATATTCTGAAAAAAATGTTTACTGAAAATTTTCTGAAAAAGGTCCGACATTTTATAATAATGGCCAGCCATGCTTTTGGCCACGGACTTAATAAACTGAAAAAACAAATTTTTCCTGAAATTTTGATGAAAGAAGTCCGAAATTTTAAAATCATGGCCAATCTGCCACGCTTTTGACCACGGCACGGATATCGAAATTGAAAGAAATCATTTTTGCTGAAAAAAATTCGAAATTAAAAAAAAAGGCCAGCCACGCTTTTGGCAACGGACTTGATAAACTGAAAAAACAAGTTTTTGATGAAATTCTTCTCAAAAATCCGAAATTTTATAATAATGGCCATCCACGCTTCCAGTCATGGGTTTGAAAACTGAAACAATAATTTTTGCTGAAATTTCGTTGAAAAAATCTGAAATTTTATAATCGTTTGAAATATTAGTTTGAAAAACTAGTTCCGTCAAGGTGTAGAGTACGTGAGCATGTGAAACCTAAGCAACTCCTTCAGATTGTTCAGGGAGTTTAGTGAGTAAACATATCAAAAGTTCTGGTACAAAGCTGATGAGTGGGAGGAAAGGAGGGGGATAAAGTCCCACTTTTGGGGTTTCTGGTTGTATCTCAATAATGGTGAAAAATCTTCTTATAATAAATGAAAGCTCATAAAATTATCTGCAATTTTTATTCCATACGTGATTTTCGAATTACCGACCGTTTTGGAGTTACATGCTCCACAAAAGTAGATTTCGATCATTTTACTTTTTATTTTTCATCAAACATCCCACTTTTGCGGTTTCCGGTTATATCTCAAAAACGGTGCGTCCTAGAGAAAAATTTTCCTATTATAAATAAAAGCCCATAAAATTGTCCACAACTTTTATCGAAGATGTGATTTTCGAATTCCCAACCGTTTTTGAGTTACACGCCCCACAAAAGTAGATTGTTTCGAAAAAAATCATTTTACCTCACCTTTTTCATTCATCATCCTTCCATATCGCCTAAAACATTCATAAATTTCCAAATGGTTGAGAACTATTAGAAAAAAACCTATAGAATAAAAGCTTTGCACCGTTTTCAATATATGAGCGGAAACCCAAAAATTAGGACCTTTTCCCCCTACTCTCCTGGGTTACCTCCAGATTTCGGTTGTTCACAGGGCTATAGCTGGACTAACAGGGCTAGGGGCAGAAGCATTTTAGGGGCGTAAATTATAATTCAATATATTTTCATTTTCTTGCCAAAAATTCCTTTTAAACACGTAAGTATAAGTAATTATTGTTGAAAAATTAAGAAAATATATCCACAAAACTTAGTTCAAGGACAATAAATTGACTCCAAAATTGAATCTACATTTCTTAATAACGTTGCCATAGCTATGCGCATTTTTATAAGTTGAAGCGGCGAAATAAGATAGTTTTCTGCAATTATATATGAGTTTTTTTTGTTTTTGTATGAATTTTATGTTATGTTTGGTTTAGCGTAAATATTGGCTATAAAATGTTTTTTTTTTTCTGAACACTGTTTCTAGCCCCTCTAGTTCTAGTTATCCACAGGCCCCATGCATAAACCTTTTAGCTGCGGCAATTTTTATTAGTGTTATCTGTACCTATATTTTTTGCTTTGATTTTATTATTTATTTATTATTTTATAATTATAGCTCTAGGCTTGACATATTAGGAAAAAAAAGCAGGTTCAGACGTAAGTTTTGCTATAATTTTTATTTTCTCATCCCCTATCTTTTTTGGGAACATGAATTAGAAATTTGCAGGCAAAAATTTGGCCCAAATTTTTGCATTTTGGCACTTTTTTCAGTTTTTGACCTATAACTCATGAAAAAAAGTTTTCCAACATTTATCATGCAAAACAGTTTTTGGATGACTAGCCGTTATGCTGCTTGAGTGCCAAAAAAACACATTCTAATATCGTTTTCGCGCTAGGTTGGCACTTGGCTGGAGAAGACATTAACCTGTTGGTCAACCGCACAGGTCTTTGGGAACGAGAAAACGTATTCTTCCTGAAACCAGGAAAAGAAAATTTCCTCCAACCAGTCCAACCACCCACTCTCCCATGCTTTGATAAACAAAACTTTCAAAAATCACATCATTATACTTCACGCAATGAGTGGGTGTGATACGACTCCAGAATCTTACAATCAAGAGAAATGGAAGTTTGTGAAAACTCTCACCAAAATCTCCCCCCCCCCACCCCGAAGTTTTGAAAGTACCAAAAAAGTGCAAAAATTTGCGCAAAAAATGCTAGAAAACAAAGATCCCGGCCAAATTTTTGCCAGCAAACTTTAAATTCGTATTCAGCGACCCACCCAAAAAACCCTGGGGGTGTAAAAATAAAAACTATAGAAAAACTTTCTTCTGAGAATTCTAATTTAGTTCCTGTTCACCGTTGTTAACTTCGTTATTATTGGAGCTATGAAATCGGGTCAATTAGCAAACATGAAGAATTTTTGTCGCTTACTACAGTGGTGACAACAGAATTGAAAGTTAACGTCATGAGATATTCCGAAAAAGGCAATTTTTTAATATAAAAAAGGAATCTATCTAGGGACTCTAGAGTGATAATTAAGGAAACAAATCATTGCCATAGCAACATATGAACACGCAGAATTATCGATAAATTTATCCACTTCCATTTTCTCTTCCTTCTTTGATACAAAATATCCGATAGCAAAAAGCGATATTTGATCAATTAAATGGGTGTAATAACGTAGGAATTAGTAGAATTGTCAATTATTATTATTTTTTGTGTAACACCCAATTAACGTAACTAATTTAAGCTACTGTTCCGTAAAATTACCATTAAAATCAATAACGATTTACAAAATATATTTAGTTGATGGTGAAGTCCCATTATTGGACTTTAATCACACTGGTTGTGTAAATTTATGGAAATTCGGGGAATTAACGTTCCCGTCACATTCAGGCAGAATTATCAATCGGAAAAATTATATCCAGCTAGTTCGGCATTATTATTATTATTATTATCAAATTGTACAAATATTCGTTTTTTATGAAATAATTTCAATGGTATTGTTTTTTGCTTATATTGATTATTAAGCCTCAAAATGAATAATTGAATAAGTGGCAAGATCTATTCTAAATCAATCTTAATTAATATTACGAGCTTATGGTTTCAAACTTTGAGCTTTCTTCTGATCTGATTTAAAAAAAAAATATTTCTGATTGAAACAGGCCAGTTTTCTTCACAAATGCGAGAACTAAGTAGGTATTCATATGTAACGTTTGGTTTTCACCTACGTCACTTAAAACCATACAATTAAGTATGCAAATAAAGAAAATAATTTGAGCTCAGAGACTCTTACGTGATATAGGGTAAAGCCCCGATTACGGCAGGCCACGATATCGTCTGTCCTGCCAAACAAAAAAAAACAAAACAAGGAAGAGAAAACAAGAGCTTTTATTATCTTAGGTTATAGGCTGTATTTATCAATTTATTCTCTATGAACGCTATGATAACAACTATTATATACTATAAAATTCGGTTATTAAATAATACCTCCGGAGCAGCGCTACCTCGATGGTTTACAACATTGAGTAGGTATCTACCTACCTAGGTATATCAGCCTAATTGAAATGATAGAATAACCGGTAAGTACTTATAAATTAATAAATAATAACAAACATTAGGAAAATCAAGTTCATCACTGACGTCGGAATTCTTCCCGAGGCTAGTATGGCCCCAATGACTGTAGTCCGTGTATGACTGGATAGTTTTTAACGTCGTACTTTTAGTGACAGAATTGACGGTGGTTAAATAATTGGAACGTTCCTACCTTGAACGACTGGACCGCTTACGAACAAGACTTCTAGGGAAGCGGTGGCCTGGGGCGCAGTTGATGTGGCCCGGACCAACTATCGGCCGACAAGGAGTAGCCCCTTCTGTGAAGACGAGGTCGATACCAGGAGGTTGGACAGGTACCAGGTGTTCGGTCCCGAGTAGTATCACCGAAGCTCGAGACGAGGTAAGACAGCTCCCCAAAATTCAACGAAAAGGGAAAACAAAAACTCCCTATAGTTCCTAGGGAGTTTTGTTTAGGCACTTTAGGTGGTGTAAGAAGACACAAACAACAGCTTTTCTATCCCTGTACAGGAATGGTTCCCTTAAACTATCCTTAAAACAACCAAGGATAACCGATGAACCAATTCTCGTGTGGGCCTACTAAATCCCCGAAGGTACAATTGAACAAATTGTTACACAAGGCCAACACTAGCTGCTCTGGTTTCTTATGCCCGCAGTAATTAGTTAATAATTACTGAGAATTGAAAAATCTCCAAAAATGAATATATCCAATTAGTATAAAAATTATTAATTCCCATTATCTCTTGCAGATAACACTGATAAAGAGAAATCTGAATACGGAGGTGAGCATGGACTGTCCAACAAGAGAGAAACTGAATGAAAAGCAAGACAGAAAGAAAGTACAACAATTGCTATACTATCCAGGAGGTGATATACAGGATGGTCCTAAACCCTAAGCTTGACTCTAATATCAATTACAAAACATAAATAAAACAAATCACAGAATCAAACACATAAATAATGCTTCCTTTTTTTTTTTCAGTCATTATAATTTTACAAGTGTTACACATATTTGTATTTCATGATATTATAAATTAAGGATTGCACTAAATTATTTTAAAACAATTTTATGGCCTAAAACACTTATAATAGTGGATATTATAAAGGCTCATTAGGTTAACGAGCAGATTTCTGGGGCTGTTTCTAGAAAAAGTATTGACTCTAGGTGTGTATTGACTCCATGAAATGGTTTACAGCAATGTTAAGAAAAGTAATCTAACGACAAAACAATCACAGAAATCTCCCCATTAACTTAATGGACCTTTATAATACCCGCTGTTACTGATTCAGATAGCCATGCATTTAAGCTCGTATCTGCTCAATTATATTTTACTTCTAGGGTTTTTGTTGCACTGCGTGCTCATAATATTTTACGTTTGCGAGGATTGTTATTTCAATATCAACTTTTGAACAATTACATCAATTAGAGTATCGTAAAATCTATAGATTGACAAAAAAATATACTACCTAAGAAATTATAACTGAGTCTGTATTGGATCAGAAATTCTGAGTTAAAGACCTAAAATGACAGAGCTAAAATCATGTTTTTTAGTATTTAACCGAATTATGTATATCCGAAATGGCACCCTTTTCGAGATACCGCCTTAAAATGGGGTCAACCAAATATACCTACCTACCTACACATTTTCCATGCAGAGAAGTCAAAAATGGATTAAATGATAAACTTGTAACGTTCGTTTCCCCGTTAATTATCAATTTAAACCTTTCTTTTAAATTTTATTTTGTAAGTCTAGCTTCGAAATAGAAAGGAAAATTATAGAATGATTTGCTGGAATTCTTGAAGAGTTTATTCCCGGTGGTTTATTTCCTCGATAACTTTCTTCCCGGTTTCATTAAATTAAATTCCATGCCCTTGAACGGCCAGAGACGAGTCGAGGAGAGCAACCAGTCTGTACTACATGTTTCCTGTTGATATGAGAGCCCGTGATTCGTACAGGTAATGCAAATAAATCCAGATACGCCAAGGAAACATTAGAGAAAAAAGCAAATTAACATCACAGTGACGTCTGTCAGTACAGAGAGAAAAGGTGTTATAGTTTAGTCGCAAAAGAGATTCGAGAATTTTTCAGGTTCATTCGTGTTAGAATCAGTTTTATCAAAAGGTTCTGTCCTGGAGACTCGGATTGATTCATTTCCTTTTTTTTTTTGACAAGTTCACATCTTTAATACTAATAAATGCAGTTTATCAGTGAATTGAAGTACACCGTTTAAGTTAATTGTGACCCTCTGCGTCAATGAAAGCAGGTACCTGCTTATATACACACAGGTAAAGTTTTGCATTGATTATTTTCAGGATATCATAGTTCATTTTTTTTAAAGGGTCTTAGGAAATTGCTTTCAGGAAATAGTTCTAAGAGCACTCGGTTCTAGTTTTATTCTTGTTTTGCCATATTTCACAAGAATTAAGCTGCTAGGCACCCAGTTTTCCTGTAGTCAATGTGAGTCGTTAATTTTTAACCAAAAATTTTTTTATTCAAAATTTATTGCAGAGCTCACTCGAAAAGAAGTACTATTGAAGAGTGACTTTCATAATAAGTTACAAGAACGTTCCAATTTCTTGGATCAAAGGATTATAAATAACCAAGAATTACAATATTTCAGTGCCTCATTTACTACTAATCGTACCATATTTGTAAAAAATTCTTATTCAACATATTTGCCTCATAAATTTAGTAATCTCTAATGAGATTATTTTAATTAAAAAAATAATGATTAACATATTAAAATAAATGTCAAACTGCACACATCCAACCAACTCTATGTATTATAATGCGAGTCTAATATATACACATATGTACTTATAATACGGGAAACTCAGACTGTAATTTATAACGGGACCGGCGGAGCTTTCGTTTTCAGGTTCTCTCGATTCAGTATCGTCGAACTTTAAGTTTGCTCGGTGAATATATTTGCCTAGATGTTTCTTCCTGTTTCAAATGAGTTTTCCAATTCGACTCTCGTATTGTATTTGTTACTTCGGCACAAGATTGTGCTTTTATCGTCTAGCATGCGAGCACTCAACACTATGACAAAAATATCTGATAAAGCAAAACGACTTCAAGATATATCGAAAACTATCGTGACCTTTTTCTGTAGTCTGTGTATACTCTGTAGACACCCGACTACGATCACCTTCATTAGCATTCGCGGCTCGTGCTTTTAAGAAATTTGGGGAAAGGGGGGAGTGAAATAATAATTTTATATTTCAATATTAAATGTCCATTTTCATGTCGAGAATGTCATAATTTTCATTAATTATTATGAACAGGATTTCAGATAAAACCTTAATAGTAGGTGATATAAAATTTTGGGAACATAAAATTAGATTAAATGGGCTTATTCGGGAATTTTTATTGTAGGAGAGAAATGATTTATGAAATAAATATAATGGAAAGTTAAGATTTATAATACTTTGGCGACCATCCAAAATTGTTTCATAAATCATGCATGCAGGGTAACACATAAGTTTTCATTGATGATATCTTTTAAACAAGAAAATATGTAAAATCATAAAAAAACCGTTTCGGTTAATGGAGGGGGAACCAATTACTTGTAACCAGTTATTGTAAATTACTCATTTACACGAATCCTTAAAGCTTCAAGCGTCTTTCAAAAAAAAAAGTTCAGTTTTTTGCCAAAGCTGCAATGGTGAGACATGTGACAATGTTGTCGAACTTCACGAGGTACTTGATGACGACCAAGATCTATGCGAAGAGGAAACCGGCGATGTTGATTTGGCGGGACCATCGCCAAAAAAAATAATTAAATAATTTCGACAACAACATTTTGTAAAAGTAATATCTGACCGTCTGAAGCTTATAGGAAAAAAAGAGAAAAACACATCGCTTGTAAAACATTTACCATTTTTCCCCCGTTTAATTAAAAAAATATTGATCGCACGATAAAAATTGTAAGGCTAGAACTGTAGAGAATTAAATTTTCAGCAACTTAAGTTCCCACTATTTTTTTTGAAAAGTTGAAAACGGCCTAGATATTGAGCAAAGACGATTCCTCGTCAAATTCAAGATGGCGGCTAACGCCTGAATGGAATTGCATCACGAATTTGAATTTAACTACCAGTCCCCCCCCCCATCCCTAAAGGTTAGAGTAGAGACTTTTTTGTGACTACCCCTACTGGACTAACATCATCGGAAATCACTTGAAAAATGCGATAGAATCTGGTTGGTAAACTCATTAAATTTGTGTTTTCTTAACTTTTCAAGAGATACTTTTCCTACTCCCTAGAAACCCATCTGAATCAACTGAATGATCATTCAGTTTTCCTAACTTCATGTTGGAATAAAACTAAAACACCGACTTTTAAATTTTAAGAATGAATTCAAGAGCCATTAGGTATTTGTCGCCTCTTAACAAAACACCTGATGGAATTATTCATCTTAAAATTCAAACAGACGAGACGAGAGACGTTTCTCAAGAGTTGAGGACAGTTGTTCTAAAGATTAAGAGATCGCGATTCTAGATTATAGACTTAATATAGACTTTCTCACTTTTCGAGTTAAGTCCTCGCACTTTTTAGTAACTAAGGCAAATGCCACTCAATCTCCCACCTACTTAATTTCATCTCGTCTGCTGTTTGCTCTGGAAAAAATATTAAAGATATAATAACGGGCAAGAAGAGCTTATCCATCAAGCAGAAGAAAAATTAATTATCTAAAACATAATTATATTTGAAGGAACAACCTCGTATTTTTGATAGACCCCATTTTAGTCATAAGCCTGTTAAAATGCAAAATGATGCAGAGGTCTTTTACATAATTATTACATAGAACGCACAACAAACTTACCCTTAATTCTACTTTCCTTCCCTATTTTTTTTTTTAGTTATCTCTCTTATACTTTTTCTATTTCTCTATTTCTCTTTTCTTCTTCCACTTCCATTTTTTCATTTTTTTACTCTGTCTTTTTTTGTATAATACCTACTTAAGTAAATTCCATTATAATGTTAAACCCGACAAAGCCTGTCCCAAGCCAAGCTGAAAAAAAGTAAGGGGGAGGAGTATATCAAATAACCTCGTTAAAAAAAAAACAGAGTTCATCTGGCCAGGGTAATAACACCCTGTGAAGGTTCCTGTTTAAGGGTTTAGGCGATGTTGCTGCCTTGTTTTTCGGTGTTCGATCATCAAAAACTAGGGGAAGAAAACCTCGATTAAATTCTCCAGGTTTTAATGGTAAAAAAAGGCAGAACGACAAAGGTAAAATTGAGAAGTGCAGAGTATACCGGAATGCCGGAATAAGCAGAATGCTGCCCAGTCACTTAAGGTCAAAACTGATTCTCCCTTTTAAAAGTATGCCACTACCTAATAAGCACCTAAAGATTCAAGCATAGTTAAATACGAAATAAGAGCCCCCAAAATGAAAATTGAATTTACTCAGGGACGCTTCCATCCAGTATCTTTATAGGCTGAGATTAAGCAGAAGCTCACACAAATTGAAAATTCCCCAACGCAAAAACTTTATGAGAATATACAGCGATGCATCCATGAAGCAGCCCAAGAAAGTTTAAATGATTGAGAAAAAAAACAACCAGACAAACTGACTATTGGTGGAACGAAGAGATTCCTGTGAAAGTGGAAGAGAAGAAGAAGACCTATAAGACATGGTTGACAAACCCAAGAAAGTGAAGATAGGTAGGAAATATTATTCCAGAACAAGAGAGAGGTCAAAAACTAAATAAATATTAAAAATAAAGAACGAGACATGGGAAAGAAAGTGTGAAGAAAACGACAACTACATTGGAAATACAAAACTTAAACTGGTATGGGCACCTAAGGAAAATGCCAGATGAAAGATGGCCATCTGAAATATGGCACTTGAAACCTGCGCAAAGGAGACAAACGGGAAGACCTAGACTATCTTGGAATGATGGAGTGAAACAGTGGAGATGCGATTGAAAGCAAATGCTTTAAAATTAAGATGAAATAGAACTGTTGTTATGTTCAATGGAAAGGTATGCTATAGCAAACAGCTGTTGATAGATGTCAAAATCGTACCACTTATTTATTGATTGGACATTGAAAAAATATATGGTCCAGGTCTTCCACCTGCCCACATTCACAATAGGGACTTTCAGCCACTCCAATTCTACTATTATGTTTTCCTGTAAGTCAGCGTCCAGTTCTCAATCTTATGCTAGTGCTGATGTGTTCACGATTTATAAAAGAAAATTTAGAGAATCACATTTTACCATGAAAATTTTCCTTGAAAGAGAAATATCATCTGCCTTTCAGGTTGAACATTTTCTTCCACTCCCTTGAATCTGAGCCGCCACTGACTTATGCATAAGCATACACATTTCTCATGTTCAATAAGCTTCAAAGGACGAGAGTAAAATAAAATGTCTAGAGTCTAGAGCATTATGTACTGCACCGGGATAAGGATATTGGAAAAGGGTAGACGGTTTCTATAAAGTTTGGGGTTGGGTATCGTAAATTTATGTTTCAAATATTTCTTTTTATTAATTTTTATTTCTATTAATTTCTAATAAACATTAAGAGACAAAATAAATAAAGCCATGGTTTACTCTTTCATATTTTCTCTTATTCTCTATATCAAGTTCTTAAGCTACTGAAAAAGTTAATTTTCTGAAATTTATAAGAATTTCTAAATCCGGTTTCTTTATGACAGAAGTTTTGAGAGAACTCTAGATCTTAGTCTGAGCAACAAGCTGTTCAAGACGCTGGGCAGTAAAAGCGTATAAATGTATTCAAAGGATTATTTAATAAACTCGGTTAATTATAATTTCTTGAATCAAATCATAAAGTAATTAAACTCCAACTTCTTAAAGCTATTTATTAACTACCTACTCAAATAAGACTTCATAACTAAAAGTACTCAAGACTTCGTCTACGACAAGTGATATTTGATTAAAATCCTTAGAGTTGGTCGTGGAACTTATACTCAGTGTAAGTAAAGGATGTTCGGAAACTAATCCGTTTTGGAGTAGGCCCTGACAAATAATAAAGGTTAGTTTTTAGTTAATTCACTTTTTACAACTGACAGTTTTGGTTTTTGTTGAGTTAGGACAGTTGTGAAAACATTTAAGAACGTTAATAATACAGGGTTTCTCACTCCACTAAGAACACTGTATAACAGTTCGCCTGGTGTATCGTTTATCTCGACGAACTTCTCCTCTCGGTTTTTTGACTTGACTTCGTTAACACTATCACAAAAAATAACGAGTCCTCAATGTAAATGCATAGAAAGAAAAATACATTTAAGCTTGTAGAATCTAAAATAACCTGTTACTTTCAGATACCCATGACGAGAAACACTGTTTACGACTATTTGACGCATATCTACTGAAGGATTCAGAGTTAGGGGTGAAATACCCGATGATTTGAGGATACTAAGAACTGGCAGTAAAATTACAGTTATTTTGAAATAAATCAAAACGAATAACAGTTACAGTTAGTAACCGTGACAGCGGATCACAATCATAGAAAGTCTAATAGACTAACTAATAAGTCTACTACGCCATAAATAGAAAATCAAGCTATGACATACGTTTGGATGTTAATTCATGAACATATGATAAAATACGCCAGTCTTCTGAAATACTTGTAAATAATCTGAAATAAAACTAAATGGAGGCAGACAGCTTGTTATCAATCAAACCGACTGTAAATTATATTTTCCTTCAAGGAATATCTCATCTATCATCTATTGATTATTCAATTAATTATGTCGTTGACTCAATCTTCTCCAAAGAAATTTATTAGAACGCCCAGAATAATCGGGTAATTTGGAGTATAATCAATAGTCCAATAAGATCAACTGATCGCATTTAGATTCACAGCCTCACGCCTATTACGTTCAGGATTATCAATAGGAAATGACATAACTGATGTATCTCTGATGTGAGCTCCTTAGATTTCTTTATGGGAGTACCTTAAATCGAAAATTTCTTGCAAAATTTTACGTCACTGAGATAAAATTTAAAGAAAACCTGCAATGGGACAATCTGTATATTATTAAATTTCTAGATTGACTGAAAAAATGTAATGAAAATGGTGTTTATGGTCCAAATTTGTAACGAGTAATTTATGAGTTATACATACACAAATGACAATTGCAATTTTACATTTCCAAAGCAGCTTAGATTGAAAATGATCCAAGATATCGGAAAACGGCTTGCATGTCCTTATCTCAACTTGCCATGTACTGTTATGTTGTACAGAATTTTTTTTTTCTCAATTTTTTTTTAAATCTCCGAAAAAACCTCATTTTTTAATCTGTAAAATTAACCTTTATTTCGGGGGTGGGCATAAGTGAACGACCACTCTGTACATACTGATGAATGCCTTTCAGTAAGCTCTTACGCACGATCATGCAAGATTAACTAATGAAAGAAGAAAACGCGGGGAACAGAAAACATGCGAAATAATAATAATTACAAATTGGAGGCATTGTACGAGGATACACATCTGCTTAGAATAATAAGGAAATATTTACTCCGATGGAGAGGAACGTGAGCTGAATGAGTATGGACATTATGGTGAAGAAGATTGTAAGGGGTGAAATAAGCGGAACTATAGGAGCAGAGGTCGGAAAATGGATAAGACTGACACAAGTAAGCCGAGTGGAAAAACGAAGAACTTATGGCCTTAAATGGTTTCAATAACTTTTTGTTATAAGTTTGGAAACTAAGTTAGACACAGAATTCTTCTGATTATTACATCACGGTATATACAGGTTGCTCAGTTTATCTGGAGACATGGAGATAAGGGGCTATGATACCAAACTGCACCAACCTACCCCACCGCCTTTTATTGCAGATTCGTATTTTACAGGTTAGAATACGTAGGAAATTTTTGCCCCCCTCCCCCATGCAGGTGGGGCGGGGGGTTGATTTTAAATTTTTTGAAAGAACCCTTATTTTTTATTGCAGATTCGGATTAAATGATTAAAAATACGTAGAATTTGTCTTAAAATTTTTCCTCGATTTGTGACTTTTTCGTTCAATTTCAATTTTAAGACAAATCGAAAAAAATTAAGTAATTTCGTCGATTACAGCGCCATCTATCATGAATCGAAAAAAAATTGCAGACAAATCCTTCGTATTTTTGACGTAACCCGAATCTGCAATAAAAAATTAGGTTTCATACCAAAATTTTTGCATGGAGGGGGAAGGGAGTAATAATTTTCAACGTGGTTTTACCCGTTCATACAATAAAAAACGGGTGTTCTCATTTAGGATTGTAAAGTCGATGTTTACAGGTTGGTCGAGTTTGGTATTATTAACCAGAAAAACAACTTCTATTACCCGCACTTTTTTGTTCCGATGCGTAGTTTTTGATACATTTGAATGTCTCTAGATAAAACGAGCACCCTGTATAATAGTATAATGTATAATGTATAATGTATAATCTTTCTTGTTTATCTTGTAAACGCTTATTTATCTTTCATCCCATGCAGAGTGGTTAAAATGAATGTTTAACTTTTGTTATATTTAACTTGTTACTTTTAAAGCTTAAAATAACTTAAACAGGGTGCTGCCAAAGTAAAGTAAAATATTTAAGGGATGGTTTTTCGACATCCGCAGGCAATTGCAAATTTTTATTCACTTTGAAATTTATTTAAAATGTTTGCCCCTGTCCTTCAGCTACATTGTTTGTTTGATCAAAAGTAATATAATCTTAAATTATATTTTTTACATTCTCGTCATAGAGATTATTGAATTCCTGCCCATTAGATTATACACAAAAACTACAGTCAGTAACTATCTTTAATCTCCACACCCCCTGACTGACCTTTTAATCTTTTCCATTGACTCGTTTTTCCATTCTAAAGTTCTAAGCATTCAGACAGAATGGTGCCTGCTTACATAGCTACTTCCGCAAGGGTGGAAAGATAAGTTTGTGATTTATGGCGTTTTTATTTTTCCTAGGGAAATCAGGAAGACCTGTATTTTAACGGCAGGTAAGGGTTTTTGTAAACCACCCCTTATAAGGCTGCAAAATCAGCAACAAAGAAAACGTTTGCTTCCTGTTGCAAGTTTTTAATAGTGTGTTAGACATAAAAGCTTACGATTATCGCCTACTATATAGAAAAGTATCTCTCCCATCATAACATGTTATACCTTGAAACTTTTGCAAGTAAGTAGGTAGTGTGAGAGCAGTTTCGGGTGATACGAGCGAAGATATTCTAGAAATGGCTTTCTCTTCTCTAACTTTCATTATAATATGAATATGAAACAATGGAAATGAAAATTTTTAGTTTCGTGAAATTACTTACCATAGTTTTTTGCGATTATTTGTCTTTTATTATTAATTTTCCATTAACTAGTTTTCAAGACTCTTTCTTTGTGCGTCTAACAATGCGAATCATACATTTTTTAACATAAACGCAAGCAAACTGTTATTAGGGAGTTACTTTTGTTTCCACCTATTGTTATATTCAAACAAGGGCTCGGGAATATTAAAACAGCGAGTGTATAATAAAGAAATACAAACACTCTTCATTTTACCAGGGGGAGGTATTCATTGACATTGTAAATATTAGCAGATAATTTGCACACGCTATAGTAAGACATATCTCTCCTTTGATTTGTTTAGATTGATTCAAAATAGCGAATTTCGTCCGCAGTACATTGTAGAGATGTTAGCAGAACAATAGGAAAATTGGAAAATGTAAAACCATTGTCGTTAAATTTTTAGGGGAAGTAGGAGTTTCTGTGCCTCTTAAATCATGATAGGAGTAGAAAATTATTAATTCATTACCTATGACATAATAAGCACAAACCATGATAAAGTATTTTGGAATGTAGAGAGATCTTCTCAACGTTCTCCTTTTACAGGGCAGCTAATACAGGCTGTCCCAGCTTATTCGAAGCGGTCTCTGTAGGCCAAACGATGGATTTTTTCCAAAAAATTTTTGCACATTCAAGTACAGGATCACAATGGCCAAAATTTAAAATTATTTTGGGGTATACAGAGTGTCCCATATGACAATGGCATATCCATATCAAAGTTATGTTTTTTTAAATGGAATGCTCCTAGGTTATTGCATTTTTAGATTGTCTGAAAAGAGAAAGTAAGATTGGCTTTTACAGTTGGTGTTTAAATTCAGAAGTTTTTGAGTTATAAACAAGTGAAAATCGTCATTTTTCAAGTTCAAGGCCCTGTACAACGAAAACGGTTCAAGATAGAGAAAAACGGCTTACATGTCCCTATTTTAACTTTTCATGTACTATCCTATGATGTGGATGAAATGTTTATACAGGGTGATAAAAAATTTGAAAAATTCTGAGATTTTTCCACGCGTCGCCAAATAAAAAAATCAAAGAAAGCACAAATGTTTCTATACCATAGGATAGTACATAAAAAGTTAAAATAGGGACATGTAAGCCGTTTTTCTCTATCTTCAGCCGTTTTCGTTGTACAGGGCCTTGAACTTGAAAAATGACGATTTTCACTTGTTTATAACTCAAAAACTTCTGAATTTAAACACCAACTGTAAAAGCCAATTTTATTTTCTCTTCTCAGACAATCTAAAAATGCAATAACATAGGAGCATTCCATTTAAAAAAACATAACTTTGATATGCCACTCTCATATGGGACACTCTGTATACTCCAAAATAATTTTAAATTATGGCGATTGTGATTCTGTACTTGAATTTTCAAATTTTTTTTTGAAAAAGTCCATCGTTTGGCCTACAGAGACCGCTTCGAATAAGCTGGGACACCCTGTATATGTTATCAGCATTGATGTCAGATCTCAAATTTTGTAGGTGCAATGAGGATGAGGAATCGCAGAATATTAGACAAAATTTATTACATTAACAATTTTTGTTTATTTGAAAATAAAGAATTAAAGTTTCTTTTTGAATATAACTGATGATCTTAATTCATAAAAAGTATTTCTAGTTTAAAAAATTAAGTAAAGAAAATTTTATTGGAAAGTTGTACCGGGTGGGCATCTAAGAATGAACAGCGGCCATATCTTGGGAAATATTGATCCTACAGTTTCAAAATGAAAATTTTCCAGACATAAGTGACTATGCGAAATGCAATGAAAATATTTTCAAGATGGTCGCACTTCCGGAAATACCGGAAGTTGACACCTACTACGTTATTTTAAAGGGGACACCCTTTATATTATTGTATTTTTAAATTGCCTGGCAAAATCGAATACAGGTGGTTTTCACAATTGGAATTTAGGTTGAGTAGTTTATGAGTTATAAACAAGTGAAAATCGCAATTTTCAATTTTCAAAGCATCTCACATTGAAAACGACTCAAGATATTTAAAAACCTTCTTGCGCATCAATCGCAGAAATAGTGTATTTTTATGCGATTCAATTCTGAATATTTTCACCGCTTTCTAAATTGGCTTTCTGAAATTTTACATAGTCAGGTGATATTCACTGACATTGCATTTCATTTCGTTTTAAACCGTGCCATAGAATGAATTTTTAAATATAACAAAACAAAAAAAAAAACATTGGCAAAATTGAACAATTTTGGCCCATTTCCTATGCCCGCCACTGGCTAACTTTACTTAAAAAATACTATTTTTTAGACTACCTTTTATAGAACGGAAAAAGTGAAAGGGGAGCTTTGAAAACCGAAAATTTTAAATTTTAGAGGAATAAACATAATAATGTAAAAATATTCTAATATCTCCGCCATTTTTTTATTTGCTTCTTGAAATTTTTCATAGTTAAGGGTTATTAAGTTCAGTCAAAATTTCACTTCATATCCTCAAAAAATATGTTCATAAACGGTTATAGAAATTTAGCCTTTTTTCCCTTTTCCTACCCACGCCACTGGCTTAATAATAAAAATATTGCAAATTTTATTGCAATATTTTAACTCAATATTTTATAACTCAAATTTCAAATAATTTTCTTCCAGTAATGTTAATTTCGTTTAAAAGTTTTTGTTTCTAACTGGCTTATTTAGGGGTTTAAAATCTATCAATTTTTCCTAAAATTGAAAAGGCCGCCATTTTGGAACGGCTCTTCTGATTTAACTCAAATGCAGTACCATACGACTACTTGCAGTTATCTTACTACCAAAAAAATTTCAGCCCCCTAGATTAAAAACAGCGACCAGAAACCGTGCCTCATACCCGTTTTTTTTTTTTTGGAAATTTGGAGAGACACGTTGTAAAAGTAGCGCAATTTTAGGTAAATGTTTTTTTGTGAAAATCAAACGTCATCCCTAAGTTTCACAAAAGTAAAAAATTTCGTTCATTAATCTTGAAAAATTAAGCTACTGGAGCGTTCTTAAAATTTTAGAGAAATAAACATCATGTAAAAAAAATTCGAATATCTCGGCCATTTTTCTTACTCACTTCTTGAAATTTTTAAGT
This sequence comes from Malachius bipustulatus, assembly GCA_910589415.1. Lineage (NCBI taxonomy): Eukaryota > Metazoa > Arthropoda > Insecta > Coleoptera > Melyridae > Malachius > Malachius bipustulatus. The sequence goes on from OU342633.1 coordinate 22,762,593, forward strand.
GTTAAAGGCTATTAGTATAGTTATCTACTGTAAAAATTTCAGTTCAATTGCTTCAAAAATGTGCTCATAAATTGTTAGGGAAATTTAGCCATTTTTACCACTTTCCTATCCACGCCACTGGCTTAATAATAAAAGTAATATAAATGTTGTTACATTAAATTAAATTTGAAATAATTTTCTTCAAACCCTGTCGATTTGGTTCCAAAGTTTTTTTTCCATCTTGCTCATACAGGGGTTCAAATATTAGCAAATTTTTCAAAAATTAAAATGACCGCCATTTTGAAACCGCTCGACCGATTTTGCTCAAGTACAATACCAGACCAGTTTTTATAGATATCTTACTCCCACAAAAATTTCAGCCTCCTAGATTCAAAACTACGACCTGAAATGAGATGACAAAAACCGGATACCTGGAATTTTGAAGGGACACCCTGTAGAAGTGATGGGACTTTTGGAAAGTTTTTCAACGAAAATCCAACGTCATTCCCAAATTTTACAAGGACCCAAAATTTCGTTTACTAATCTTGAAAGATAAAGCCATAGGAGCGTTTTTAAAATCGAAATTTCGCGATTTTGGAGAAATATATATAAATATATAAATATATATATATATAAATATATATATATATATCGTGGGCAGGTGAATTTTGGAAAACTACTTTTTCGTGATCTGGGGGTCATGATCGATGGACATTTGATGAGTTTGGGTGATTTTCGAAAAGTGATGTCGTCCTCAATAGTGTATTTTTTGTTAAAAAATACACTAAAACGGCTTACATGTCCCTATCTTAACTTTTTACAAGGTATCCTACCATGTGGTTTAAATTTTTATACAGGGTGATGAAAATTAAAAGATTTTTCATCACCCTGTAGAAAAATCTAAGCTACTTAATAGGATACCTTGTAAAAAGTTAAGATAGGGACATGTAAGCCGTTTTTAAATATCTTGAGCCGTCTTCAATGTGAGATGCTTTGAAAATTGAAAATTGCGATTTTCACTTGTTTATAACTCATAAACTACTCAACCTAAATTCCAATTGTGAAAACCACCTGTATTCGATTTTGCCAGGCAATTTAAAAATACAATAATATAAAGGGTGTCCCCTTTAAAATAAAGAAAGTAGGTGTCAACTTCCGGTATTTCCGGAAGTGCGACCATCTTGAAAATAGTTTCATTGCATTTCTCATAGTCACTTATGTCTGGAAAATTTTCATTTTGAAACTGTAGGATCAATATTTGCCAAGATATGGCCGCTGTTCATTCTTAGATGCCCACCCGGTACACAAATTACAAAAAATATAAATTAATGCAAAACTTGACAATAATTGATAATTTAATATTCAGAGTCATATAATAAATTCCTTAAATTAATACCTAATTACAACACAGTTTGTATGCACAGTCCTAAACCCCTTTTTTAATTAGGTAGGTATTGTACAAATTTTATATACGAAGGCGAAAATTGGAGCCTTCCTCCCCCTCGCTTACTCCCACTCAAAAAGGTGAATAATAAAAAAAATTAAAATTCACTTACCTTAACCCAGAAAAGAAGGAGGTGGCCATTGACAGATCTCAATGTGACTGGGCAAATTTATAACGTCAGTCACATTGGCCTGTCGAGTAGGACATAGGTATCAAATTTCTAATGCCCCACCCAAATACTCTAAATTTCGAAACGAAAATAAATTTTAAATTTAAAAAGTGATCGTCTAAATTTCTAAACAAAAAAAATTCCAAAATATCAAACCAAACCAAACTTAAACAAAAGGTTCGTTGTGTTTATCTAGTCTAGGATGGATAAATGTGGCCTTCCTCGGGAAAATCCAACATTCACCAAACCAGACTAGACCCGTAGTAACTCCTAATAATTTTCAAAAAAATAAAAAATAAATTGATAAACTTCACCAAAATATCCCAGAATATATCACCTTATTCTTGATGTTACTCTAATTCCTGAATAAATTATTTAGAAAGAACATGAGGAGGGTTGATTCTCAATACTCTCAAATTGTTAAATTTTAATACAAAGATTTATTAAAATCAATTTCATCAGTACAATAGACCGGTAATCACCACTAGATCTTACACAAAAACAATAAATTTAATAATCAAAATCAGTAATCCTGATTCAAACATTCAAGCATAAATATTACCTTATTACCAATGATATCAAACTTACATGACTAAAATTCAAGATAGGTACCTATATCATTTCAATAGCTCAGATAAAATTTCTAAAGCTCATATTCTATTAATCAATTTCTAAACTAACACATAGGTAGGATTCTGAATAGAACTCAGAGTTAGATCAGAAGTTATTTATCAAAAATTTAAAATTTATCTTAAATAAAAGTTTCAATATAAAAATAGGTAACAAAATCTGAAATTCAAAATTTAATTTACAAAGTGATCATTTCTAACTCGAAATCCTAAACAGACACGATTAATTTAATAAATTATTTTTACACATAACAATTACATTAGTCACTTATTGACCACAATAAAAGTTCATAACATATTATCAAAATCAGATTCACTTTGAAAGTCATAGGTGATGAAATTAATTAAACACTGTACTTGAATTTATTTAATTTTCTTGGTTGTTGGAAAATAGTAAAAGTTTATTCACACTCATAAAGACATACCTTATTGTTCAAAACTCCATTCCAAAACTGACGAACTAAGGTTCCTCTAACATAAACGCCATGACCAAAGAATAGGCCGGCATGGTTACTGGAACTGCCTTCGTACTGGTGTTAGCACCCCCTGGGTTGGTGCTCCAGGTGCCGGATGAGCTGAACTGCTCCCCTTTCAACCTTGTAACGACCAAATATTCAAGCATCGGGACCTCTGCCTGATAAAACCTCCCATGCCTCCAAATTAAACTCCACCACTCTTCTTTATTTCTCCAAGCTTCTTTAAATATAACCCTTCACACAGGTCAGTACCTACATAGGTAGGTACCTACATAAGCCTCCACATGATCAAATCTTTATGTAAACTTCCATATAAATCAGAAGTTCAAAAGTTGGAACTCAAAACTCAGAAACTAGAAGTTCGAAATTAAAATTCAGAAATCAAAAGTCAAAACTTAGAAGTTCAAAGTTCGAAATCAAAAACTGGAAATCGAAAATAGGAGTCAAAAATTTGAAACTGGAAGTCGGGACCTAACACCCTAGAACCCTAGAAGTCTAGAAGCCTAGAAGTCAAAAATTTGAAGCCCAAAAGTAAGTCAAAACTTAGAAATCCAAAAAGTAAGTAACTCGAAGTCCAGAAGGTAAGTCAAAAATTGGAAGCCCAAAAGTAAGTCCCTTGTCTGTAAAGACAAGAAAGCGAATATTAGCTATAATGACTAAAATTAAATTCAGAATATTACTTACGTAAGACTTCATTTCCCACAGAAATAACTTTACCACATATACACTCACACAAGGGACTGTTATTAAATTCACGAATTGTAGATAAGTTACATGATCAGCCAAATTTAGATCGGAAAATGAACGAGACGGTCACTCCACCCCTATTTATACTTTCATCAAAGATGACGCTACTCAAGCGCACTAACTGCTGTTTACCCAAATTTGTCAACTTATTTAAATCCGAATATCACCGTTGACGGTAGGCAACACTTAAATCTCACATGCGACGATATCATATCGATCATTAGATACGTCGGCATACTCTCGGCAGCATAACCAATCTCTCAAGTTCTCCCTCTATCCAAACCTTAATTTCACAATCGTGAATCTGCATATACTCAATGCCTGTTGTGGCTTGGACCGAGTCGCGCGTTTTTATCACTCTTTTTATATGTTTTTTTAACGACTTCATCCCATTGTTCGAAATAAATATTAGAGAAAGGAAATGTTAGGTTTTATTTGGATAACAAATTGAAAACTTAGAGTAGCGATATGAGAATGGTCTCATTAGATGCGGAAAATTATTTCGCATAAGATGATATACTTTTCAAACTCTGAAAACCTAGAACCGGGACAGAAAGCCGACCAGACATGTTATCTGCGTCTTAATTCATTAACAAAGCAAGGAATTTCTTAACGACTGCCAGATGTTCGTTCGTGATATTTGCTTAATACAGCCTCCTACATCAGTAAAAATGTACAGTCAACCATAACTTTTCTGAACTTTATAAAAATATTCTAAATCGAGAATTAAAATTTTGAAAAAGAAAACGTAGCGTGCAAGGCACGCTGCAAAATTTGGGCGTGAACTGCGCATCTCGCCAGGTTTAACGGTTCCACCTTATCAGACTAGAAATTACATCATTGATCAGTAATAATCTGCTTACTCACTCTGCTGATACATTTCGTAGAGAGACTCACGTATTGCCGCGTCGTTCGCTTCTCTTAAACTGGTGATCGTTTTCTGCCGATTGACTTTTTGGGGACTTTCTAATGGTCGACCCTTATTAATTACGGCTCTAATTTTTAAATTGTACCAAGCGACAATTTCAGAGCTTAATCGACCCTCTAAATCATAATTATTACCTCATGTCAGTAAAATTTTAACCTATAATATGATTTACACTTCGCTCACTGATGTTAGGGGTAATAGGGGCCCCCATTCATTGATTCGTCTTCAAAGTATTCAATCACATTTACCACCATCTGTTGTGCTTTTTTACTTCACTTTGGCATTTTTCTTACTTTTATATACAATCTATCGCTTTCTATAATAATTTTTAATTTATTTTATAAAATTAAAAATTAAGTTTCAAAACTGACGGACGATCAGAACAAAATCAGTTTTTTATAGAAAACTTGACAACAAAGCTAGGGCAATGTTGTATGTAATCGATTATTAAATTTATTGTTTTTGAATCTTCCTAATGTCAAAAATTTACATTTGATCCCTTTAATAACCTTTAAATTCTACTTGTCATAGTGTTATTAGTGTTCGACGTTACAACGTAGCGTAAACAAATATGACCTTGGCAGACTATTTAGAAAAAAATCCACGTATATTATAACGCTTCCTAATGCAACTTTACGTGGAAATAACTCTGATTCGCATAAGGAGAAAATCAACATGAAGGTACCTAATATACGAATAATTCCATAAAAATTCTAAGAGAAGTCCCGGAGTTCTAGTTCTATAAAATTTCAAGGAATTTCCATACCGAACCAGAACTTTTATTGCTGCTTTCAATTCTATGACTGAAGTCAAGACTGCTCCCGAAACTAATTCCGAATTCCCGATCTTTCTGTGTTTTATCGATAAAAAAAAGATCAAGTTATTGTTATTTAGATTTATCCAACTCCAACCATAAGCCAAGTTTATAGTGTTATTATGCGTATTTCTTGCTTGTTGTGTCGATTCAACCAAACCTTTCGTTATTTCACCGGCAGAATGGAATTTACAACTCAAAAAAAAAAGACCGCAGAAAATAAATATAATTATTTCATGTTCTAAGTTCTATTTATGTGTCTATACAGTGTGATTATTATAACCTGAAATATCTCGAAAAATAAGCATTCTACGGAAAAAACTTTTCTACATAAATAGTTTTGTTAAATGAGGGATATCGTTTGAATATAATAACCCCCCTGTTTTGTTTATGTGGAAATCTGAATCTCCTGGTTAAGATTTAGGTATTAATAATTTGGTAGATTAGATTTTTCGATTTGACGTTCAATCAGGATAAAATTACGGGAATTAATAATTATTGTGCATGGTAGTATGCTGTTACGAAAGTGATCTGAATTGAAAGAGACTATAATAATGAAACTTTCACCTTTTTGTTTATTTAAAAAAAAAAGCCGCGTCGACAACGAGGTCATTAGCGGCAAGTTATATGATTACAGTTTGGGTAAAAGTTCAGGTTCCTTGAGGTATCAGATAAGGCGGGAAATGTGGTCTTCGTCATCATTTTCCAGTGTATCCGATATATTGTGCTTCGATCTCACATCACTAATGAACAGTATACATTCACAGGAGAAATGTTTGACAGTATAATTCTCTAATTCTCAGTAATCACAAACCTTACAGTGTGGAGGTGGTTTATTGCCGCCTATTGGAACAGAAATTTGTGAATATGACTGGTGTATGGTATGGCCAGTTCTTATTCTTGATAGCACTACCTGGCTTTGCCCAGAAGTGATAGGGTTGGGGGGAGGGTGGTCTTCAGTTTATTCAGCAAGAATGAACTCTCTTGCCATTTGCGTTCCCACGATTTTATTAGCAGTGCTAGTGCTGGTGCTTTGATGTAGGCTTTCATATCCGGCAGAGTGTAGAAGTTGACTTTGGTTGACTTTTCGTTTCTGATCGCGTTTTTTAGGGAACTAGGTCGGCTTGTTCGTTTCCATAAATTCTAACACAAAATGGGACAAACATGAAAGTTAGTTTAGATATTTGGGGTTGTTTTATTGTGAGTGCGTCGTTGATCTTGAGAACAAGGGGATGAACGGGATATAATTTTTTAATGGACTGGAGATAGCTATTATAGAAGTCGGAACATAATGACGTATTTTTTGTCAGGGTGCTCTAGGAAGTTGGTAGCCTCTAGGCGAGCACTCAGCTCACCCGTGAAGATACCACAGTTGTTGTGGTCTACTTGGAGATGTCGGTGAAGATAAAGCTTAAGTTTTTGTTTGGTTTCGTTTTCTGTTTGAATGCTGCTTTTATTAGTGGATGCGATTGAGATTTTGACAGCTTCAATATTGATGTGTCTATTTTCACTTCCAGCGTGTTAACGCCGGAGTGCCATAAGGTTATATACTACCACCGACTTTATTTCGGTTTTTCAAAAACTATAAGTATAGATACTTAACAAACTCTTTAATTTTACTGGAATAATAACTCTGATTTCACCATTAATTACGATAAACACTTTATTGCTGACATCTTACACCATTATAGAAAGCGCGATCAGACACATTTCCGAATGAAGATCTTTTTATTTGTTTAGGACTCTATCAATTTGGTTGGTTCAAATTCATCTGCCACAGATAATGGAGAATGTCATGATGTTACATGAGCATCTCAAAGATTCTTCTAGATATATTTAAATAGTTCTCCTCTCCAGCTTTCCTCAAATTACTCACGGCTTCATTCAAATTTAAGCTTTGATCATTTGCATACAACATCATTCCAATATCATCAGTGTTACTATTCAAAATTGAAGATTCTACAATAACTGGCAGTTGTTTCAGTGAAATTTGACCGTGGTATGTGCAACCTTTGGATGTACTGATAAGCTTGAAGAACTTGCAAGAACGAATCCTCACGCCTGAGAAAGTGAAATTCCTCAACTTCTTACACCGTGTTACTAAATCACATAAACTTTTACTGGTTAAAGTTGGACTTCTTTTTGTTCCCCAACAATCCAGAACAGTTATTGACTCTATTCTGGGACAATGCTTCACGAGAGTTTCGAAAATGATATTAGCATCATTTCTCGTATTGATTGTGAGCTGTTTCAGCAGCGGAGACATCCTGAGCATTTGTTGTACTGTTGATGTTCGAGGTAACGTGAAAAAGTAAAGAACTTTCCACAGGGAGGGTGTGTTTACTAAGCAAAACCATCTTTTGCAGACCAATCTGACTTCGAATAATTGCAAGTGGTTTAAGAATGAGAAAATGTATATCAAAATTTCATCAGGAAGAATATCTGTTGAATCCGCGCTTTTAGTCAATTTCTTTGGTACTGGACATGAAAAATATGGTGTCAGTTTTCGTTTTCTTCGCTCCATAGCTCTTGCATTGATACGAAAATTTTAATTTAATTTTAATTAGAAATACATAAACAGTTAATTTAGTTAGACAGATGTTGATAGATATCAAATCATCGACAGTTCTATTTGTGACATTTTTCCTTTCCCTTTCCCCGAGATGATCCATTATTGCGTAATTAATTACCATTTACAATTATTATTATTCTTGTTATGTGCAGTAATAAAATAACTGCAACGAGTTAAATTTTCAGTTTTAATTCAAATTCTAAAGTTCTCTTCAGCAAATCTTATCAGTGAAGAAGTCACAAGGTAAAAATGAAAAATTCAGAGTTATGAACCTCCTGCCCTTGTTATTTCTAGCTCTAGCGCTTCTTGTTGGATTTCTCTACGATTTCTATCTCTTCTATGTGTGGCTATGACCTTCGATCGATCTAGGTTCAGGTATCTTGCCGACATAAGGAAAGCTCCCTATCGACATAGCTTTATGCCTCAAGCGACGGACATTTAAACTTTCTGGTTATCTTTAGTGAATGGTGAAGCCCATGTCTGCCAGAGTTTTACTGCATGAGTAAATTTATTTATACAGCGTGGTGGAAAAGTTCCGCGTAATATTCATAGCTTCATCATTTACCTTTTTTTTTCAAAATCCCGAAACAAGTCGATTTTATTTGTAAAAAAGACAATTATCAACATAAAAATTATTTTTTTATCAAATCACATTTTTGAGCTGTGACGTCATCTTTTTTTTAAATAGCAACCCCCTTTTTTGTCAAGAATGGATTCTCCTTTCTTCGTGAATACAATGATGATACCGCATACTTGGGGTTTATTACTATTCGCTGACAAGGTCCAGGGTGTTTTTTATACAAGACGTTTTAATTATATTACTAATACTTTCAGACGGAGCTAGTATATACCGGGTGTCCCAGACTTAATTGACCAGGCCATATCTCATATACAGGTTGAGATAATCGAGCCGAATAAAAGGCATATTATTATAATTTTTCAAGCTGTATAACATGACAGCATGAAAACAACCCCCACTTCAACATCCCCTAAGTTACAGCCTCCACCCTTAAAAAAATGAATAGCACCCTGTATATATTTTTGTATATTCAAAACCAGTATTCGATTGTCTATTCAGATGATTTTTCAGATTCAAAATTGGTTGAGAAATAACCAAGAAAAAGTTCATCAAGGTGGTCATGACTTTTTATCTTAACTTTCTCTGGATGACTTTTGCTGTCAAAATTTATCAATATTTAGTCATAGTTTTTAACAGGCAGGTGATAGTTATTATTATAATTAAAGTCCAAACAATTTATTTGATAATTATTCTGATTTATTGGGAAATTTTAAAAAATAAAACAAGAGACAAAGCACTTTATCATGAACCTTAATGATGACTGTGACCTGCTAATTAAAAACTATGACCAAAATATTGATAAATTTTGACAGCTAAAGTTATTCAGAGAAAGTTCAGATAAAAAGTCATGACCACCTCGATGAACCTTTTTTTGGTTATTTCTCAACCAATTTTGAATCTGAAAAATCATCCAAATAGAGAATCGAATACTGGTTTTGAATATACAAAAATATATACAGGATGCTATTCATTTTTTTAAGGGTGGGGGCTGTAACTTAGGGGATGTTGGAGTGGGGGTTGTTTTCATGCTGTCATGTTATACAGCTTGAGAAATTATAATAATATGCCTTTTATTTGGCTCGATTATCTCAACCTGTATATGAGATATGGCCTGGTCAATTAAGTCTGGGACACCCGGTATAGGGGTGGACTCACACAAAATATACACAACGTTAAAATTCCAAACGTAAATTTATTCAATCTCTAATTTAATGTATTTAATTAATTCGTGAATGTATATCTGTCCAGGAGCACACCAAGCACCGGCTTCGATTTTTACTTAGTAACCGGTTTTTCTTGCGGCTGGCTGCTGCGTCTCTAGGTCAAGTTGTTTATGTGAAAATACTGAATTTCCTGGTTAAGATTTAGGCACTAATAATTTGGTGGAGTAGATTTTCCGATTTAGCGGTCAATCAGGATAAAATATAATAATAATAATAATAATAATAAAGAGCCTTTATTTGTTTGTGTACTGTACCTACATTTTACAATACAAAATTAAACTGGGAGGCGAAGTCTAGCCTGAGCTACTCTACTTAACCTCCAGCCAATGAAATTAACAACTTATTTCCTTTAACAATAAAACAATCACTTCACAACCGCTGCTGAATTTCCAGTAAATAAACTTTATAATGTTTTTTCAAAAAATTTAGGGTACGTGTTCTCATAAAACTAGGTACTTATAGCATTAAATATTTTAACCGCATTGTACGTGAAACATCTCTGAGACCCAGCAAGACGGAATTTGGGTAGCATTAATGTATCTGTATATCTAATAAGGCGATGATGCATGTCACCTCTTAGCAACAATTTCTCTTTGAGGTATGGAGGTGTCGATGTATATAAGATTTTGTACACTAACGAGCTCATATGATATTTGAAAAGGTTTTCCATTCTCAACCATTCCAGCTCATTTATTTTAGCTGATACTCTGTCATATTTTCGGAGACCAAATACAAATCTGCAACACGCATTTTGCACTTTTTGAAGGCGATATTTAGTTGATTGGTACAGACATGGAAAATAAAGAACCAGACCATAATTTAGAATAGAAAGCACCAGACTCTCGCATAATACCTTTCTCAACCGAAAGCCAAGCAAGTGTCTGTTTCTGTACAACTGCCTCAATACTAAGTAAGACTTCTTAAGCAGAATGGAGACCTGCTCATTGAACCGCAGTCTACAATCAAAAATTATACCGAGATTTTTTTGACACCTTACACTCCTCAATGGCTGGTTCCCAACAATCAGCTGTAAGTCCTCCACATCCGGGCTCGAACCAAATGTCATAACGCTACATTTTTCGGGATTCAGCCTGAGCTCGTGGGCATCAGAAAAGGCTACCAAAGATGCAATATCACTATTCATGCGATTTGAAGCAAACTCCACCATCTGGGGGCCATACGAGAAATAGAGCTGGGTGTCATCCGCAAATGGATGACGTGAATATGACGTGAATTAATAATTATTGTGGATGGTAAAGTGCTGATAAGGAAACGATATGAATATTGGTATTTCAGTTATTCAAATTAAAAATATTATTGATTGCAAACGCTGAAAATTCAAGATCGCCCATTTGAAATTATAAACGATTTACATTTTATTTACATGCAAGGAGCGGTTCGCTCTCACGAAATCTATTAAAAAAAAATTTATTTACATAAGGGCTGGAGGAAAATTTACACCGTATTACGAGCGATTGATACTCGTCCGAAATACCGGTTGCAGATTTTGTTTTGAAAATGTAACCCCCTGAGTCAGTATACCTACAGTGGGCTAGACGGAGAGATACGGGGATACGCTGAACCGGAATAATTGTGCCAATGGGTGAATCAGTATTTCACGGCATCAGAACACTTTTCACGATTCAAGTTTAAGCAGAACATACGGCTTGCATACATTTCGACTTATTTTGTTCTTCTAACAAAACATCCTGTATCTCGTCAGCGAACAGTAATAAACACCTAATATATGGTATCGTTGTATTCACGAAGAAGTATCCATTCTTGATTTCTTTAATGGTAAATTACAAAGTTATGAATATTATGCGGAACTTTATCACCATGCTGTATTAGTTTTTAGTATTCGCGTGTGAGTTGTTTAATCAATAGCAGACGGAAAGATTTTGTTCCGAATTACATTTTATGACCGTGTGTTTTATGGATGTTTTATGAACATTTCGTACCGATGACATGATCATTAATACAGCAATAGTTGTGTGCAGGGATATAGTAAAGGACAGAAAACAATTTCCGAAGATATTGATATCGTCTCTTTTCAACTTGTCTATGTGAAAGTTCACCATCACCGGACTGAAAACGTTCCGAAGTTAGATGATGTACCTACTTATTAATTTCATTGAGCACCGTTTTCTTTGTTTTTCAGTTTTTCACATTTTAACTTTTCCTATTATTATGATTAAATCATCACAATTTATTTAAATTAAATTTTATTGATTATATAATAATAGTACCATTAACCTATATATTCAACAAGTGTTTGAGGTTTTCTATTATAAAGAAATATACTCACAACTAATGGAAGACGATTTTATTAGATCCAGGAGAAGTATAAAAGAAATACAACAAAAAGAAATCACACATCATAAAAGTTAGAATCACTTGTTGCCTTTTTATATAAAAGAATATAGTAGTGATTTTTTATATGCATACCTACTGAAACGGAAATATATGACTGGCTGCCCTAAATCCTGGTGATTTCATGTATGTTTTGATAAAGCCAACACTAGACTTGATGTCAATAAAACGATAACAACAAGGGAAGTAGTAAAATCTTTCTGGTGAAAATCCTAAACGAATGGGCAATAAAAGTACACCTAAAACCCTTTTCCATTACCCGCGTCTGAAAATACCAGTCCTTTGTGAAGAAGAATCGTGAAAAGACGAATATTAAATTACGTTAATGGCTTTTGAAATCCGTTTCGGGGTTTCAAATGTACGGAATCTGTGAAAATAGAGAAAACGGATTTTGAGGATTTATTGCGCTGCATATTATAATATGATGGAAAACGGGCCTGACATTTTTTATCAAAGCCGTTTGATAATCCATATATCATAAACCTCATACACGTCAACATGTGAACCGAAGAGCTTATATTTATTCCCGTCAAGGACCAGGTAATTCTAGAGGACGAAAATGTTTTCCTAGTGCGCAGTGTATAAAACAAGTTTCCATCAGACTAAATCAGATCCTTTCAACATTCGTATACATTTCCCAGATGTATTCATGTGATTTGTAGACTTAACTACGACAGAATGTCTATAGAAGTTGGATTAATTGTATCCCGGCTTGCCTTGCCTTTCCCTATTTCCATGGCCATGAAACTAAGTTCAATCGATTCGTGGCTAATATCAGGCTTTGTCTATTCAATTAAGTGCCTGGGACTCGAATAGAGATACCCCATAGATAAAAACTATTTAGGATTTTGTGCCTCCAAAAATAACAGGATATACCTTATAATTATTTTTCTGGAACGGAAATCATTATAGGCTTGATTTATCGTTATAAAAATAACAGCGAGAAAATCAAATTGTTATTAAAAAAAATCAACTTAAATTTTTTAAAGTAACGGTTTTTCGAGAGGAAGTGCAGAAAAATAGGTCATATCAACGCAACGCGCAAGTGTTTATATAGGTACTCGTAATAATCGTAAACTGGATTAGCACACCCTTAGCTAATGCATTTCACTACTTATATCGAGAGGAGATTAAGGTTTGTCAGCTGAAGATTACCACAACAAACAGATGAAACTTCAGGTTTATGCAACAACTGGTCGACAACCTAATGATGGCAGACTAGAATCTTCTCATTTCAGATCTAACAAGTTTCATAAAAAATTCAAATCTATTAAAATAGGTTGTAGAAATAGGGAAAATCAAGAGCTCTTCGAGAACCAAAAAAGAAACTTTACTTACAGAGGGTGTCGCTGCTTATTGTTCTTTTACTTGGGTTGAGCTGATGTTAATAGATGAACCTACGATGAGCAGCAACCAGTCGTTTCTATTTTTGGAGAAGGTAAGGTCCTCGTTGTAAATAGGGTGGTAGGTAAAATGGTGATATCACTGGAATATTCAGGAATTTAAATCGCCACGCGGCGTTTGAGGTTGAGGTCGGTCACTGCCGAAAGTCTAAGGTAATTAAAGATAGAACTTGCCGGATACGCTTTGATTTTAGCTCGAGGTATAAGAAATATTTCACTGCCGATGAAGGGAAACTCGTTCTCGAAGTAACCGAAACACTCGTTGGTCTTTTGTTGCAAACTCCAATTTCGTTAAGGTATAAATTGTTAGAAACCGTTGTGCTTTTGTTCAAAAAAAGGTACAGGCACCGGAAAAGATAAAAAAGATACATTCAGGTAAGGTAGATATACAGGTGAGCTTTTAGCGCGTAGGTCGGGAATCAGGAAGCCCCTTTTTATCACGCCACCTCGACGTCATTCCCTTTGGCTTCCAAATCAAAACTTTGTATGCGTGCGATGCACTATTAAATTATTATTTCTATCACGGTCCCTGAATTCATACGCGATACTTTTAGGAAAAAGGTCGCGAAAGATTTTAGCTAGAGAAAACAATTTTTTATCATTGATAAATAAATTTCAACGTCGTAAATGCGTTACAAAGTAAATTTGATGTATAGCTTAGTTGTGTAAGGACGACATCCACACACTGATGTCTTTTCTGTTCGCTGTTTATTTTCCCATATTGTTCACTATTCGAGAAGATCTTGGGGTCAAGTTCTATGGAGTCTTCAAGTGGCAGGACTCCTGTCGTATAAGAACCACCAACCAAATCCTTTTAGTGGTTGGTGGTTCAGTTGTTATGCCCGATTGACATTCGATGGATCTCCTCTCTGATTAAGGGTATCTTCATATCGTTGTGAAGACCAAGAGAATGAGATTGTAGTTGATTGGGCAGAACTCGGTTGTTTCTATTTTACTTGTAGGAGATAAAGTAGATGATTTGAGGTAGCGTTACTGGAACGGAGGTATGCGGGTCTTCAGAAATTCAAAACGGTCACGGCGTTCGGTATTGTGATGGGTCGCTGCCGGAAAGTCTAATAAGGCAATTAAAGATAATTATACGTTGTAATTTTAGCTCGAGATTTAGGAAAATTCTTCGCCGTAGACAGATAACAGGCACTAGAAAGATATAAAGATAGATTTAGGTAAGATAGATTACAGGTGAACCTTCCGCGTCGTAGTCTTCTCGCTTTTCTCTTCCAGACGCGCGTTGCTGGATCACGCGTCCTCCCGTGGGCCAATGATAGAGCTTCCTCAATGTCACGCCACTACCACGTCCTCCTTATCGACTTCCACGTAGACGTTTTTATGTGCGCGTTGCACCTCTCAGGTGTTGCCTATTTTACCGAATCAAGGGTCCGTGAATATAAAGGCAATACTTTTTGGAAAAAGGTCGCTAGGAATTTTAGCGCGAGAAAACATGTAAGGTGCGTTTAAATAAACTTTAACGCCATAAACGCGTTACAAGTTGAGTATAATGGTGGGTATACGAAAATAGGTCGGCGAAGTAGATAGTAAAGTGATAAATACATTTTAGAAGGAAAACATTCTTTCTTAAAAAAATGTCTTACATAACTTCTTTTCTCGTGCCGGTGTCATAATAAATTTCTCAGAAAAACATCCCATTTATAGAAAATGTATTTGAAGGATACGCTGATGGAACGATTTTATGGATGAACAAGTTTTATGGTATTATGAAACAGAGTTTCAGTAAAAAAAATTGATCCAGTTTTTTTATTAAAACAAAACGTTTATAGTAAATTTGGTATATAACGTAGTAAAGACCCTAAAGTGCGGTAAACATTCTGTAATCACTCTATTAGGTAGGTACTAGTTTTGTGTTAATGTTCAAAAGTTGGTTGACTTATACCTACCTAATTGTCGGCAAAAAATTAATGGAAATGGAAGTGAAAAAGTCCATTAAGATGGTAATCTTAATGACAGTTATTAATATTTCTACTGAATCTGATTAACAGTAACACTGACTTGCTTCACGTGAAACTGAATAATAGAAAAATTATTAGTCTAGTTTCATGTACCTACATGTATATGTATGTTGTATATATTACGAATATATACCTACCTATATATTTGGTATATACCGTTTTATGTAGTTTTAATTTACAGATATAATTAAATGTGTAGCGAAATAAACTTCTGGGAATGATTCCGTGATTAATTATTGTTCCGAGTAGAAAAAAATCACCTCTTCCTCTATAAGAGATATTATTCTCAACCACATAAATTACTTTATACTTACAAGAACTTATTGAGTTGCTGAAAAATTTTAGCAAAAACTGGGATGTTTTTAGCGGCATACTTACACTTAGATGAGTTTTAAATTGAAAGAGTTTTGCATAATATCGTATTTTTTTTCTTATGTTCCGGAATAACTTCATATAAGTCATTTTTAAACTTAAAACAGTAAGGCGAGGAAAAAAACATATTCAATGCGATTTTTAATCATAAAAATACAAAATTACTTTTTGTATTGAAGTCTTGTACAGGAAGTCTTTATGGTGGAAAATTGATGGGTTACTTATAGTATCTATACATCAACTTAGAAAGACACTATTTCCATTTTCCACTGACGTGACAAATAGGGATTAAGCTTAGGACTAAAAAGGGAACTATGAAACATATGGGTGCAAAAAATAATCGACTAGTGGGAACGAGCAGACAGTTTTCATTCGATTCTGATACTGTGTGTTATTGATGCAGGAGTAGAGAAAGTTTGGCATGGTATCAAAATGGTACACCAGAGACAGACACGGAGTGAATTGTTGACCTATTTAAATAGAATGGATTCGTCTATACAGGAAAACATCATCATGAGTCAAGACTTTTGT
The DNA here is from genome assembly GCA_910589415.1 of Malachius bipustulatus. Classification (NCBI taxonomy): domain Eukaryota; kingdom Metazoa; phylum Arthropoda; class Insecta; order Coleoptera; family Melyridae; genus Malachius; species Malachius bipustulatus. The sequence continues at coordinate 22,778,818 of OU342633.1, forward strand.
GATTAAAGGCAACAATGTCGCAGAAAACTTATTAATCAATATACAGCGGGCCTAGAAATAGCAGTAAGCAGAAAAGAAGGTTATATAAAAAATACTTTTTTTTCTTATAAACTGATATGCTAATGCAGGAGTACCGTTTTTGACATACAGGGCGTAAAAAAAATTCCGATACATGTTTTGAAGCAAATTATTGAAACATCTTGTAACGGGATTTTTCTGTGGGTAGAGGTGAGATCCCAGGAATGGATAATTGCCCCTTTGTACCCGTGACAAGTCGATTAAAATTGTTATGGTTTATTTACAAAAGAAGTATATTTACAATAAATCCATCTAGTACTATTATCCATACAACTGATTTTAGGGTTGCTCTGTCCTCTGAGTGATAGAAAGGGGGCGGCCCTCGTTCTGGGGAGCGACCTGATTGGCTACAGATAACCGCGTCGAAGGCGGCCTCGTTTACCATTGGCCTTTCCGGTACTGCTGCTGCTGGTGTCCTCGCTGCTCGCCGCTCATCATCAGTAATGCCGCCGCTGTCGCACGGTCTGTGCTATCCCCGACCGTATGCAAGATACGCGTCTCGGGGCCGTCCGGGCGATGACCTTCGTCGGCGGGCGCTCTCTGAAACAAAAGCCGCTCCCGATGCCTTACTACGACCTCAGGACGGCTGTTACTGGATCCGGCCCTCAATACAGGCCGGGTAAGGACTGAAGGGATCAGCCGGTACCTCAATACAACGCCGGTTGATTACCTATACTGATCGGTCGTCGGCCAGAGCTCACTCACTCTGGTCGCGCTTCCGATGCCGGGCTACGGTTCGGTCAACTCAGTTCATCGACCTACTGTATCCGGCTGTGTATATTATATGGGGCACTCACTACATGCCCCAGCTGATCTCCAGGCTCAGTTCACCCAGGAGAGAGAGTTGTTCGCAAGTCAATTCCTCACGATGCACTCTACCGAGTCTTCAGCTGGTGCTCTTTATATAGCCGGTGCTGGTGGAGATAACCTGCTAATCACTGTCGTAAAAACTGTATCATTTTCCAGATAAACCCCTCTAAGAATGAAATAAATAATAATTATCAACGAAAGCCTCGGATTTCGTTACAATCCAAAGCGAGTTATTCCAGTGGCGTAGAACTAAGGGGATTGAAACCCTCAATGCACCCATAATCTACGCCACTGAATTTTTCTAAAACCTTTTTTACAGTGAAAATAAGAGCACAAAGTGAGTATAAAAGCTTAACATTTTATCTCATACGGTTCTGTAAAAAATGTCTGTTTTGTTTAAATTTTTTTGTGAAAAAATCTCAAAGACGGTATATCTGGCCATGTAAGTTTATAAAAAAATCTCATTTTTTTAGGTAGAATCACCTCTTTTTCTAGATACATGCTATTTCCAGAAACCCTGTAGCTATAAAGCACACAAGAAAATTACACTCTTTTCTTAAACATCTTTCCTTCTCTGTTTTCTTTAATTATTTTCTCCTTTCTTATTCTATTTTATTATTATTATTATATGTATAATTGTTTGGACATTGACAGCTTATTATTATAAAATATGAAATTATTCACCCCCTTATCCATAAAATTACGTCTACATTTAAGTGCATGAGCACCAATTTCGAAATAATTACAAATTATTACATATTGTCCGCCTGAAAAATATATTTTAGTTCTATATATTATACTTACTTTATCTTAGAGGAGATTTAAGTTTTTCCCATAATATAACCATCATCATATCCTTACGACGTCCTATCGTTCTACGTCCACAATAAATTACTCCCATCCACACATTAAAGTTTCCCACTTCATTCAAACTTCGACCATTTCGGATATTCTGATGATGATAAAGCTTGAAATACTGATTTATGCTATATACTCGACGAGATACATAATGTATGGTATATTCCTACTCGAAGCCGAAAGTTATTCGCTCTCGTAAGTCACTTATTAGCAAACTTTCATCGTTAGTGATATATTAATGAATATGTGCGAAAAGTGAACTTTTAATATTGACAAGACAGATCGTGGTGAAAAGAATTTAAGTAATACCTAGTGGGAAAGACTTATTTAGAAATAACTTTTTAAAAGGAGTTCATTTTTATGTACCTATCTATCTGTTGCATTCTTTGTTGAAAATCCTAAACTAATAATGGAGTTCGCGGTTTTGCCATGCATATATATATACAACTCTCCGTTTTCCTCGAGTTTGAGGTTTAAACTTATTTCATAATAATTGCATCTCGACTAGTTAGATCTAAATTGATTAAGCAGCCATAAGCTTTCTTACAAACTTTATAACTGAAAATCTTCCTAGAGTATACAATTTTCGTTTTCTTGTTTCTGGCTTTTTAAACATCAAAGAAGAATTCAATTTTCTTCCAGGTTATAAGTCAAACTTAATTTCTATAATGGCGTGAAAAATAGATACCTGACAGCTCCATATCAAATGTTTCCATCCGCATGAAATCATATTTTATTTTTGCAAGAACTCCATTTCACGTGCTTGAACTGTAAAAAGTACTAAAAATGTTTGCGTTTCACGAAGCGTTTCACGAGTCATTAATAATAATTCATATAACTTCTATATTACAGGATGAACTTCACTTCTTCCTTTGCCATATAAAAATGTTCCCATCAGAGTATACGACAATGAAAAATTGCAACTCTGCAAAATTAACAATGCATCATACCTACTTCAAATTATTTAGAGTTGGATTTAAGTACCTACATATACGTGGACCGACCATTTAAAATTGAAGATGTATGGTGACGCATGATTGTCGAAATGAACGTATATCTTCATTCATCAATAGTTTAATCAAAGATCTTTCTTCAGTAATCAACCGTTATGAAATAAAAAGAAAAGTCTGGGTACAAGTAAATCGCTTAAGAACAGGACACGGTAGAGTAATTTAATATTACATAAATTGAATTTATTATCAAGCGCTTCCTGTGTTTGTGGACATTCTGCACAATCCATCAATCATATTGTGAAATTAATGTCTTTCAAGCAAGTTTGCTGGTGGTTTTAAAGCGCAGTTCCTGAAATTTTCACATAAACAATAGACTGCTTGCAGTATTTAAAACTCTTGTAAACAAAATCTACATTAACAGCCAGATTATCTCAGTCTGCATGCTGTAAAGTGATTGGAAAACTTCAAAACAATTATAAACTGAATTTCGTGTCTAAGGGGTTGTCTAAGGCTATTTTCATGGGGGTTTCCTTATACTATAATATCTTACAAAGCAACTGCTGCACCGTGATGTCAAAATCGCATCATTATGTCCTACAGATCGTCCTTTTCCCCATTATCGACGAAAACAATGATAATGTATTTTGTAATTTGTAATTTTGTAATTTCAAACGAATATGCAGGGTCATTCATTAAGGATTGATCAAACAAATTAGGGATGATAGAGGACCTCAATACGCATCGATCTAACCCCCATATGTGTGATACAAAAATTGATGCTTTGGGAGTTATCATCATTTTGTATATTTACAGAAAAACCTGATTTTCCTCAGATATTTTGTCATGCTGGCTGAATAACTTGGTCTAGCTTGATGAAATTTTCCAGAAGTGTAATAAAATTATGAGCCTATCACATCGTGTTGTAAACTTCCTCAATCAATGGACACGCAATTGGAAAAAAGATCATAAAGATCTTATTGGAGCAAAAAATTCTCTTTAACTTAACAACGCTCCTCTTGAAAATTTTTAGGAAGAATTTATTTTTGGCACATGTTTCAAAAACTTCTCTGTTCCACTGGCAATCTACCCTACAAGTTTCAATGAGTTAGTCTTATTGGTTCTCATCAAAGAAATTATGCAAAATGAAAAAGGCGATATTTTCTGATCAGATTACACATTCTACACGCCTTTCTGTTATTTATGACTGTTTCTTTGGTTTCCGCCAACTTTCTTATCAATTCTTAAGTAAGCAGGAATATTCTTTAAAATACAGTAACTTCTCTTTTGATTATGATGTCATAACTATACCGTATGATTTAAGTTTCCGCGATAAAATTTAAAAAACTGTAATTTCTATAACACTATCGTGACCAATGGATATGACTATGAAAATTACCTACATTTCTCTTTCAAACAAGCTTCTGTTTGCTAAAATCGGATAAGTCGTTCAGAAGCTACGTCGATTCAATTGGGTACACTTTCCATAGACTCCCACTCGTATGAAGATCAGTACGCCAATGAGCCTAGACCAAAATGATGCAGAATTGCGTAAGCTTTCTATGGATGTTACAAAAGTCATATCTTTATTCCGACAATTTTGGAGAAATTTACATTGTTAATATTTTATTTCCAACTGCGCCCCCTTATCTTATAGACACTTTAATTATAAAAATTTCTACGCCCAGTGGTTTGCGAGATATACCCAGTGGCCAGCTTTAAACAGACACCCGGTATACATATTCTTTCTATAATAAAAATTTTAATTAAAATTTTATTTCATTCCAACAAATTATGAACGCTGATGCAGTGAACAAAAAAATTATCTTGTAGCACATAAATCTTTTGAAAGAGTCCCCGGGGAATAAGGCGGATACAGAACTCATTTTTGTGGTGAAAATAATTAGACTTGAAAGCAATAATGTAATCGTCGGAATTTTTGCTTCCCGGGAAATATTTTGGTGTCCTGAGCGCACAATAAAGCTCTGACCTATATTTCCCCTTCCTTGTTGTTCCAATCTACTTTAAGAACTAAAGTTTAATTTTATCTTCTATATCTTGATATTCCATCTTATAAATACCAGGAAATGCTGATGGTATTTTAATAAGATGAGATAATAATAATTAAACTTCTATTTTTTCCCTTGAACAGATTCTATATAGTTGCTGTTGCAGAGATCGTTAAATCTTGCCTCGGTTTTACAAACATACTCCTGAAGTTATATTAAAAACTCTTCCTCTAGAGATCAGTCTTGGTACACTTGGAACGTCCAATTTTCTACGACTTTTTTATGAGTCTCCGCGCTTTGAAGCAGTTTTCTGGGGGCGATTTCAAGTGAATTATTAAGTTGAGCTCACAAAGGTTCCAAACCAATATTGATTGCTTTCATCACTGACGGAGCGTCATAGGAATTGATTTTACAATTTCTCTTCCTCATATAAAATAAATTATAAACAATTATTTTCAAAGATACTACGCAAGAGTTGGAGTTCTCCAAATCGATCTTGTCTATAAAATCCCGGTTTTGTCAAACATCTCATCCACTCTCAGATATTATCAATAGCTTCTTTATAACTGGTGTATTCCCCGAACAACTCAAGGCTGCCATTTAGTTTAACCCATTTTCAAAAAAGGGGACGTTAGAAATCCCGAAAATTACAGACCAATTAGCCTGCTCTTGATTAAATTATCGAATAACTAGTTTCATCCCGTCTTTTAGATTTGTCGAAAAGACTGGGACCCTGTCTGACTGCCAGCATGGATTCTTAAGAATCTGCTGAGACTGCCCTGATTCAACTCACGGAGTTCATTTCGGGGAGGGGGGGGGGATGATGTTGCCACTCGCACTGTAGGTTAGTTTCTGGACCTCTCCAAATCTTTCTACGATAGTGCGTGTAATGAATGCCCCCTTCTGAGGCTGGAGACTATAGGAATATTTGGTCTCGCCCTTTCCTGTATGGTTCCCCAGCTTGTAGTGATCTGAAATTGAGCGTAATAGAGGATTCAAATAAATCTTTGTTTTCATTTTCATGTTGGTAAATGTGAATGCTGACTCGAGATTCGACCTTCATGTATAAGGACACCTGTGCACTTCTGTGGTAGGTCCTTGTGTTACTGCAAGCAGGAAGTGAGGAGTTAGAGTTAGTAACGAATAGGACCTTCGATGCGAGGCAGTTTGTTCAGTTTACTCCGGGACCGGACTATAATAATTTCCTGTTTCGCATTGCGGACTTTATTTTGGCGAATCAGGAAACGGGATTTCAAAATATTCCCTAACGACAGGTTGCAGTCTTTTTCTTTTGGATTTCGTCTTTTGTCAATTATTGTGTTTCCAAATTTGTCAAATGCTTTTCCCATTTATCAAACATCATTGTGATTTTTCAATTCAAATGCCTCTTTTGTCAAATTATATTTTCTTGATTACCAAATGCCTTTTCCAATATTAGTGCACGTAAATAGGAGAAGCAATTGACATAAAGTCGAACTGATTTGACATAAAAGTAAATTGATTGATAGATCAATGACTGGTTACTTGAAGAATAAGAAAATCATTTGACATACCTACTAGAAAAATCAATTGACAAAAGAGGTAAAATAAAAGAAAAGACTGTTCGATATCTTCCATTATTTTTTTTTTCTACTAGTAGGTCTATTCGACAAGAAATGACGTTGCTTGTACCATTCTTTGAAATAAATAAAGAAATATGCCTATTTCGGATATTTCAATAAAAAATAGGGAATTGCCAGGGAATCTTATTTTTTAGTTGTAATTTACGCATCATCATTATAGAGGTGCAAAATATCGTACTCTTGCGCACGAGACAGTGACGTCACCGTGACTACTACTACTACACTCCTAGATGGAAAATTGGTTTTTGCTTAAATTGAATGGTTTAAATTGAATTGCCGCTTGGTACTTTAACTTTATTGCATAAAAGAAAAACTCACTTGCAGACACCATAACTGTGTAGACGTACTTTCGCATACGTACTTACATCTGGTTTTCTCCATCCAATTTAATTGTGTTACGTTGTATTAGTAGGAGGTATTAGTATTGTACCTTGTACCTCTTGTACCTTGTAATAAAGCTTCTATAAAATAATAAAAGACTTTTATTAACATGCAGAGATTCCTGATTAATATTATTGATTTTTCAAATAATAGCATAGCCAGGATTGCACAAAAGGAATTTATGATATTATAGGGCTTAAGAGATTATAAAACTTTAATATTCAAGGAATATTTATTTTCCAGAACTAATTAATTTAACGAAGTACACTCGGATATGCGTGTGGAAGTTCAGGCAGCCTACACCCTAGACCCTAGATAACACCAATAAATCTCTATGGTTATTAACAACTTGTATATTATTATGGCGTTAAAAAGAAACTTATGTATGTGGCTATAAAACAACGATAATGTTTTCCGATGACCACCTGAGAAAATGACAAATGACGCTTTTTTGTTACTTCGAAAATTAAAAATATGCACCCTAGAATAATTTATTGAAAAGTAAAATGTCAGACTAATAGAGTGATAATGTTAATACTCCTTAAGTTAGGCAGCCCATAATACACCTATGTATTGATTTTTGAATGTATAGGATGAAATATAGTCAATAAACAAATAAACCAGCCAATGTATAGGTATAGTTAACTTTCTGCTACTTTGATCTCTTATATGGAGTTTAAATACTATTCTAAAGAGTTATTTCAAGTTTTTCTATTCAATCACTACTTTACTTCTAAAGTTATCGTGTGAAATGGGTCACTTTAAAAAATATTTTGAAAAATACCAAAGACACAATGCTCCAAGGAAGCATGTAATTGAATATTATTAAATAAAGCACTAACACTAGTACAACGCATAATATTTATGCGATCTAGGTACTCTATAGGACCTTTGACAGGATTTTTCTGATAATCCCTAGTTTGCATAAGTTATACAAGGCGAAACCCACCGGAACAACTATAGGTGGTAGGCATGTGCATACTAACAACCACATAAATACCTAATAGAAAGCATGAATAAGCTGAAATCCTGTGTGTGTAATCCACCCGGCTATTACGTATCCTTTATCCTGTCTCCCGCAAGGCTGACGCCGCCTTGCCAGGTAAAGCCTTTCGAAAAGAGCATCAATCATGTTTATATTCCAGTTATCCATCCCTGCAGCACAATAATACATCAGGTATTTGAATTACATCTACGTAAATATAAATACCTACACCACATAAGGTAATACCTACATAAGGATGATATATTATTTATATTTAGCTAAACGTCCTTATTAAATTCTGTGGATTGTATATGTATATTATGTTATACCTATACGTACAATAATAATAAAAGCATATTATACACCAATCTTATCATTATTTGATAGATGACGGCGTAATTGAATTTAAATTACCTCAATGTTGATGTCGGCATTAGAAGGTAAATAATTATGTTCAGGTATTTTTGAATGGCGTCTTGATAAAGGAATATTTAATTCTTGAGCCCTACATAATACTTGTTCACTGTTTATATAGGCATGAAGCGAGACTTTAAGACGAGTCTAATTAATTGCTGAGAGCTTGTTAGGGATCCTTATAAAGAGGTCGAGTCAATAAAGCCGCCTTGTACACAAGCGACATACGAATATTTGGATATTGCTTATTGAAAGGGTACTAAGGACCAAATGAAATAAGGATCAGTGAATTAGGTAGATTAAATCCTAAAGCGAGGACTAATTGACTTGCGTTGTAAAAAGATCCTAAAGCGTCAAAATTGAATGATCAATGTGGTAAAGAAATTTTCCCTATTAAATAGGGATTTCTTATCTTTATCTTCTTAAATATCTAAAATACCATATCTTATATAGTCGCTCTTTTCTATTAAGCCTGAGTTGTCTTTATAACGCGACGTAGCAAAAAATAAGTTTAATTATTGTGCGAATAATAATAATCGCGACATCAGCCATTTTTCGACACTACGATCGACACCTGTGATCTTTCTAGAATTTGCAGTGATAAACTACCATCAAATGAATCGCTTCCCTAGTTAAAGCGGTTTAATTATCTCAAACATGGACAGCAGCTGTGTTTTAAAGTAATTCTAATAATCATTGGTCGAGATTTAAATACGAACCTACCTCCCCAAGCTTCGTACTTGAGTTCCTATGTCCGCGTATCCATGTATCTACATATATGTCTTTCGTCCTTTAAATGAACATTAATAATAATAATAATAATAACCGGCCGTGACTCAAATAAGATCTTGAGTACCTACACACTTGTGTATTACGTTATTTAAATGGAAGTGCCTGTTATGCCATCATCACCAGGCTTGGGTGAAGCAATTCTTTTCCCAAATTCCAGTCTATGAATTGGCTCGAGGTAGAATAGGTAATCTAATAGCAGACGCCGACAAGTTATCAAAGATCCTGTAAGTACTCCAAACCTTACTTATTCCTTGGAAGCTGAGGTAGGAGAGCGTCGGCAAGTTAATGAGAATTATTATTAAACTCAAATTTCCTTTAATATCAGATTTTGGTTCAAGTTATTGAAAGACATTTCATCTAAAAGTGAACTTAATGAACTATGATATGTACCTAAATAATGTCCCGCAATGATTAAATCGCCGTATTACATTTATTAATGTCACACATCTGTTAACCGACGGCATAGTTAACTCAGCTAGAATCAGATACTTTAAATTGTCAAAGAAATATTCCTTTTTACATCTAATAAAATAGAAAGTTCTCTAATTTAACCTTGACAAAAATATTTAAAAGAAAATAGAAACAAATAAAATAAGCGAAATTTATAGCTTAGGATTTCATTCAGGAACATCAAAATTCAAAATTAAATGAAGCATCCGGCATCCCACTTTAAATAGGAGAGAGTTTCACATTAGTGCAGGAATTTGAACTCTCTACTTTGTTGTGGCAGTGCGTGAGAAAGATAAGAAACGTTTCTTTTTAAAATTCAATTACCTTTATCTTGCAGAGATATATTATCGTCTCTCTTACCTTAAATACTTTAACGATAAACACTTCTCTCTAATTTCATACTTTCTCGAACCCCCCGCCCCCTACATAGCATTTGGTCAGAATTCCACTTTCAAATTGGATTCCAAATAATGGATTCTGAAACTAATCATTACATCATCAAATATAAACGAATTATTATAAAATATTAAATAGAAAATAACCCAACCCTACAACCCCAGCATATAGTGAATCATAATGTACTCACCCGTATAGGTATCATTCATCTATATCACTTATTAATCCCTTTCTCTTTAATAATTTATGAAAGGGTCGCTACCTTAAACAATCAATGCATGTAGGTATGAAAATATTGACCCAGTATACGCGCGGTAGGTATAGGTAATAATTAGGTAATTTAAAACATTTCTACTTATACGTAATAAACTATTTTAAAGTTGCACGACTTTGATTTAGTAAGAAGGAAAATAAAGATAAAACGGATTATTTTTGTGAGAGTGTCGAAATAATAAGATTAAAGGACACTATCAAATCCCCCGAGCTGAAACTCAGCCGTCCCGTCAGTCTCGAATTATGTCCTGAATATCACAACCTTTGACCTAAGAGAGTCTATTATAGCAAATCCCTTTGAAAGAGCTTTCTTTGTAGGGAATAAAGCGTCTTAACAAAAGCTGATATAAGTAGTATGAAAACGAAATAAAAGGTTTTCAGATTAACTCATGTATTATAAAGCTTCTAGTTGGGATTTATACGTTTGAAAAAGCACGCGGAAGGTTTATACAAGTAAAAACGGCCTTATTTTTATGACCTTATTTCAAAAATAACAGTCTGTTGAGATGGAGATCTACAGTTTATTTGCTTTTGAATGAAATGGAGATAATTAATTAATTAAAAACAAAAGTTACAAAATATTATTTTACTAAATCCGAATAATATGAAAATTATGAAGTAACGGATATTCAGAAATGATACTGACACAAAGATATTAATGACTTGGTTTAGCCTAGGGCGAACTAGGCCAACTAGACTAACTATGAGAGGAAGGGACGAAAACTATAGTCCCGCATCCTGAAAGGATTTATTGAAGGTAAAAAAACAGGGTAGCAAAATGTTCCAGCGGGCCTATTAGTTTCAAGCATAACACTTCTGTAATCTATTTTAAGCCAATGTAACAATATTAGTTGCTTAATTTTTCCAGAATGAAAATACTCGTCAAAAAAATTACCTTATGAAAGCATTTCATTTTGTTTTAAACTGCTGACAGTATTCATCATTCTTTACGGCAAATTTATACATTGAAGTTCTTGACTCATCTTTCAAAAAAATCAAAAATCGTAAGGTCATCTCATGTTACAAATTTTGGACGACCTAATTTTGGATTTTTGTATGTTTTTGGTTTATTCAAAATTCCCTAGAGCTCTGTAAACGGTCGATTTAGAAATATTCTCTCGATTTGCAAAAGTCGAAATCGGTTACTTATTGCTAGTTTTTACAATTTTGTAAATTGTCAAGGCAAAAATTGTTTGATTCATATACCAAATTTCAATCCTCTCTAGTCAACGAAACATTTTTCAAAAATTTGATGGATTGAGCATTTCTGAGCTTTAAAAAATTTCCAAATTTGCGCAAAATTATTCGTTTGTATTATATCAACTATGCGTCATATTTAAAGATGGTGACAAAAATTCCCTGTATCTCCCAAATGGAAGAAAAGCAGTTTTTCTTCCATTTTGTCAAAAATGGAAGGTCAAAAAGTATCTACCGTTGGGAAGAAAATTACTGAGGGGCATCTAAGCATCCCCCCCCCAATTGAGGGAAAAACCTTTTCTACCAATTTGCTCCTTGCGTTAACCTCCAATACCGGGTGAGTCATTAATATGGTTACCGTGAATTTCTCAGAAACTAAGCGTCGTACAGCCTCAGGCAAAAATAAATTTCTATGGAAAGTGGCCCCAAACATTTGTTGGAAAATAGTTTTGAGCTTCTGAATAATTTTCTCATCATTTTTCAAAATTAAGGTGGGTATATTCAAAATATCATGGGTGCAATGGTTAAGTAAAGTCTGTACACTGAGAGTTGTCTGTTGTGAGAACTAAGGATACATCATCTCGTTATGTTGCTTACTCCTTCTATTGCATTGCATAGTCAATCGAGTTAAAATGGGACGTATTGTCAGAAATACGTTTGAATCGTCAGCAATTCTAAAAAGATGAGCGAGAGTGAGACGGAAGTATCGACTCGCCTCTTGATACGCTTAGATTGATACGATATTACGATAAAATTGTCGTCGCTACTATCAGTAGTGTCAGTGTCAGCGCTAAATTAACTAATAAGGTTTGTCTTGTGATTTGAAACGTTTTTAATACGAAATTAGCAGAATTACCTGTGTCCTGTGATAAACTATGAGTAACTTATTATAATTGCTCGAATGCCTAAAAATCTACTTCCTTGCTTTGCCTGGGAAACGATTGAACTCCCTAGTACGTGGTCTTGTGGTAAAATTGCTGAAATATTTTACTTGCAAATAAGAAAACGGAGGTGTTATTCTTTCTTTTAAACGGCAACCAGCAGGTAGGTGACATGATATTTCTATCATGATGATAACAATAATTATTATCATTCTTATTTACTTGCATTATATAATATTTGTTATCAAAAAGTTGCAAGGCTCTACTCTCTACTTCGTCAATAACTTGTCAAAATAATATATTTGTAGGATATTCATTATTCCTCAACACACGCCACTGACACGAACTGCGATACCACATCTGGTTCGACTTTGAAATAAGTGTACGATTCAAATCGAATTAAATGAAATTGTTTAGTCAGAATCAGTGTGGCATGACAACGGACAACTCTCAGTGTACAGAGAGTAGCTTTCATTTTTCTATGTTGCAACTTTTTCAATAGCTCTATAAATAAAGTGATGGGGGAACGTCAAGTCATTGTTTACTCAAATGTCGATTATTCCGGTTAACTTCAACGGAATTTAACAAGATTAGTCTCGTTACAAAGAGTTGTCCTTCTTCTATCGATTGCATCTTACGAATTTTTCACTTTATTACCACCGCAACCGCTAGAGGGCGTTATCTGACATAAATTAAGGAAATATCGCGATTTTTCTAAAAAAAAATAAGTAGAATGGTATATTTATTGTTGCATATAGTGAAAGAAAGAATGAAATTCTTAAGGTGTCATTGAAAACCGCAGCTTGGTAACTGTCGCCTAACTGTAGATATCTGCCAGAAAAGGTCACTGCATGGATTTCCAATTTAGACCCAAAAAAAGATCAAATGGAAATCATCCCTCGGTTAAAATACTGAAACTCAAATATCTCTACAGCGGTCTCCATGGGCGCAACTAATTTTTAGTAAGCGCAAATATACAACTAATTTTTAAAGTGCACTTTTTAGACTACCTTGAAATTCGAAAAGAGTTACAGGGGTGTTTTGAAAATAGAAACTTTGAAATTGTAGAGATATAAACATCATGTAAAAAAATCTAATATAACTCCCCCATTTTTATTACTCGCTTTTTGAATTTTTTCAAGGTTAAAGGTTATTAGTATAGCTGTCTACTGTAAAAAAAACTCAGTTTAATTTCCTTTAAAAATATGCTTATAAATAGTTTTAGAAATATAGCACTTTCCCCCTTTTCCTACCTACGCCACACAATTTTTTTTAGACAAACGTAAAGATCGAAAAATGTTCTTTTGATCCTGTTAATTTTGTTTCAAAGTTTTTTCCATCTTGCTTATAACGGGGATTGAAAAAAATAGTAATTTTTCCTAAAAATTCAAATTGCCGCCATTTTGTCACAGCCCATCCAATTCCGCTAAAATGCAACATTAGACTACTCCTTATGGATGTCTTACTTCCATAAAAATTTTAGTGCCTTAGATTGAAAACTGCGACCTGAAATGATAATGAAAAACTTTTTTTTTTTTTCATATGAAAGGACACCTGTTTCACGCAACTTTCGGAAACTTTTTCAATTAAAATTTGAAGTACCCTAATAGTTCTAAAAGTCTGGAAAAATTTCGCATAGAAATTTTGAAAGGTAAAAAAAATAAACACCATATATTTTTTTTATATCTCCCCCATTTTAATTATGCGTTGCCTGGAAATTTTTCACGGTTGAAGGTATTTATTAGTGTAGGTGTCTACTTAAAAATTTCAGACCGATTTCTTAAAAAATGTGCTAATAAAAATGGTATAATAGAAAATTAGCATATTTTTCCCTTTTATTACCCACGCTACTGCCTTATAAATATAAAAAAAAATAGATTTTTTCCATGAACGTGAAGTTCGAAAAGTGATCTTCCAATTCTGTTAATTGAGTTTCTAAGTTTTTTTTTATACAGGGTTATTCACGGTATACGCCACGGGAAGATTATGGCCGTGTCTCTGGATTTTAGGATCTTTTTATTTTTGGAGTGGATAGAGACCCGGCAGAGGTACGTTTTAAAATTATATTAATAATGTACAGGTGCCCCAAAAGCATGAAACATATCAAAGTTATGTTTTTTTAAATGGAATGCTCCTATGTTATTGCATTTTTAGATTGTCTGAGAAGAAAAAATAAGATTGGCTTTTACAGTTGGTGTTTAAATTCAGAAGTTTTTGAGTTATAAACAAGTGAAAATCGTCATTTTTCAAGTTCAAGGCCCTGTACAACAAAAACGGTTCAAGATAGAGAAAAACGTCTTTCATGTCCCTATTTTGACTTTTCATGTACTATCCTATGGTATAGAAACATTTGTACTTTCTTTGATTTTTTTATTTGTCGACGCGTGGAGAAATCTCAGAATTTTTCAAAGTTTTTATCACCCTGTATAAACATTTCATCTACATCATTGGATAATACATGAAAAGTTAAAATAGGGATATGTAAGCCGTTTTTCTCTTAAGCCGTATTCCTTGTACAGGGCCTTGAACTTGAAAAAATGACGATTTTCACTTGTTTATAACTCACAAACTTCTGAATTTAAACACCAACAGTAAAAGCCAATCTTCTTTTTTCTTCCCAGGCAATCTAAAAATGCAATAACATAGGAGCATTCCATTTAAAAAAACATAACTTTGATATGTTTCATGCTTTTGGGACACCTGTACATTGTGAATATAATTTTAAAACGTACCTCTGCCGGGTCTCTATCCACTCCAAAAATAAAAAGATCCTAAAATCCAGAGACACGGCCCATAAACTTCCGTGGCGTATACCGTGAATAACCCTGTATACAGGGTGTTACAAAAAAGGAGGTCAAGCTCTTGGCCACAAATTGCTGGGCCAAAAATAATGACACTTTCCTTATACCATTTTTCACATAGGCGTCCCATTTTTAAGATACAGGGTGTCAAACTTTAAATAAAAAAAAGTTTTTTATCAATAACTCCGTTATTTTTTAAGATACTCACTTGAAAATTTGCATAGCCTTCTTTCTTATGCAGACACACATTTTTAGGAAAAAAAATCAAAGAAAATCCAAGCGCGAGCGCACGAAAGGGGGTTTATGGCAGACCTTGGCCCCCCAACATTTTTCTGCGTACGCCTATGGCTTTGATGTATGTTTTTTTTTGATTGAGCGTTTATTTGTTTTACTATCCTCACTCTTATATTATTTTGATTTAGGCCTTCGTTTACGAGATATATCAACATGTTTGGGTGTGTGTCATTGATCAACTTACTGATATTTAAATTTAAATTAAATTATAATAATAATAATTTATAATATAATTATTTATTATTATAATTATAATAATAATTATAAATTATAATAATTAATTATTATAATTATCAGTAAGTTGATCAATGACACACACCCAAACATGTTGATATATCTCGTAAACGAAGGCCTAAATCAAAATAATATAAGAGTGAGGATAGTAAAACAAATAAACGCTCAATCAAAAAAACCATACATCAGAGCCATAGGCGTACGCAGAAAAATGTTGGGGGGCCAAGGTCTGCCATAAACCCCCTTTCGTGCGCTCGCGCTTGGATTTTCTTTGATTTTTTTTTCCTAAAAATGTGTGTCTGCATAAGAAAGAAGGCTATGCAAATTTTCAAGTGAGTATCTTAAAAAATAACGGAGTTATTGATAAAAAACTTTTTTTTTATTTAAAGTTTGACACCCTGTATCTTGAAAATGGGACGCCTATGTGAAAAATGGCATAAGGAAAGTGTCATTATTTTTGGCCCAGCAATCTGTGGCCAAGAGCTTGACCTCCTTTTTTGTAACACCCTGTATAGGTACCTGCTTTTACAGGGGTTCAAAACTAACAATTTTTAGGAAAATCAAAATGGCCGCCATTTTGAAACGATTTTGCTCAAATGCAATCCCAGACCACTCCTTGCCGACATCTTACTCTCGCAAAAATTTCATTCCCCTAGGAGGGACAAAAACTATATTTTTCAATCCAGAACCGTATTGAATATTTTTTTTTATTTTGTTTATGAAGTTTCATAAAATTTCAGGAAAAAATTCAGTTCCGTATTTAGAAAAATAAAATTGATGATGACAGCGGAAATTCGAAAAGTTTAACCCTCAATCTTATTACATATTTTGATATCAAATAAATAGTGGCCAAGAGAATGTGCTTTCAGTTTTTTGATGTATTTTCAAATAAGCCAACTAGAAAGGATTTTGAAATTTCAAAAGTTTCATTTTCCCCCACTCTTTTCAAGAACTATCCGAGATAACTAAATAAATTTTTTCTCAGTTTATTATTGAGCAACTTTGTCCCAATTTAACCGAGTCCGTATCTCTTCTACTTTCCCAAATCCCAATGATGTAGCTCGAATTTGACTCACCCTATATAAAAACAAGATTAAACTATGACAGAATACGGTATTGAACTGACTTCTACGAGATACATGCCCCTACTATGGCATAAAAAAATTGAATTTACATATATTTTCACTTTAAGATCTACATCACGTCCGAGAAGTCTTTCCCGAGTTTTAGTAAGCTGCTATCAGCTATCATTGCGAATTTAATGATAGCTGTCATTAATTTGGTTCCGTCATATAAATGGCAATGGTTGATTTTTAATGAAAATGCAAAATTATGATGCGCAGGAAAAAGTCCATTGTGGGCATACCTACGATAACCTTCCACAGGAATTTCAGACGAAAATGCTTTTACGCTCTCAGCAACCGATGGCGTTTTCATGTACTGTCGTCTATAAAATGATGCTACACATTAGTTATGGTACTTTCTACTCTTGTTGTATTCTGCCAGAGTACAAAGCGCTTTTTCCTATGCAGACACCATTTTTCATTTGCGTTGATTGAACGGTCGAGGTAATTGTTGTGACAATAAACTAACTGAAATGGCCTTTCACAATATAACATAACCAAATTTTGGACGGCTTTCATTATATTCGCAATGCAGCTTTCTAAAACTTGAAAAATATTCCTGACACGTTGTATGTCTATCAGGATGCATAAATATACTTATGATATAAACATAAAACTGAACGTCAATTTATTTCTTTCATGCATAAGAAGGTTCCTTCCTACCTATATCTCTTTAAAATACATTTAATATTATGATCAAAAATTTTATAGACTGAAATAGGGATACTTTATGGGATGGATATTACAGTATGAAGGAGTAGGATCCCTTGTCTACCTTCAGTTATAATATAGTAGACAGGTTTTAAAAATTCCCATGCTCTAAGCAGTTGTTCAGAGAAGTGACAGTTAAGTGATGCACTTGCGGGTTGTTAATAGAAAGCCTCAATCTCGAGGGAATAGCTCGTCCTCTAGGTGAATCTTCCTCCTGGAAGTGTGAATTTTATATGTCTTGCTCGACGACCTCTTTCCTCCAGAATTCATATATCATTCTTGGGTAAATATCGTGGCTCCTGTGAATTTTTGATATACTTAATTTAGATGCCTGTTTGTAAATTTATAAGCCGGAACGAGTGGGTTGGTACATAAATTTCAGTTATATGAATTATGAATTTTTTATACTTGTTTAAGAAGTATCTTATATGGTTTCTTAAAGTACTTAGTTTTTTTTAATTTGATATTTATTTAGGGCGGTGCGGTGTTTATTAAGCAGTTTATACAGGGTGATTCAAAATTCTGTGCAAATATTTTAAGGGCGTATTTACCAGCCAAAAATAAGAAGTTTTTTGTTTTTTTCATATAATCGTATGTCCTAACTTGCTTCGTTTTTTAGATACAGGGGGTAAAATTTTGAAAAAAAAAATCGATTTTTATCAATTTCTCAAAAACCTCTCAGCCGATTTAAATAAAATTTTATAGGCTTATTTGTTGTCATAAGGGCCTTCCTTTGATGGGAATAACATGAATTTATTAATTCCAGTGGCGTCTCAGGGAGCTACCTGAATTAAATTAAATGAATCTCGATAATCGATGTGAAAATCGATAAAAAAAAATTATATTGTCAAAAAAACAGTGGCGTCCCATAATTTTACCTATTAGTATCAAGTAGGTAGCACCCTGAGACGCCACTGCAATTAATAAATTTATGTTATTTCCATCAAAAGAAGGCCCTTATGACGACAAATAAGCCTACCAAAATTTATTCAAATCGGCTGAAAGGTTTTTGAGTAATTAATAAAAAATTCGATTTTTTTTTTCAAAATTTTACACCCTGTATCTAGAAAACGAAGCAAGTTAGGACATACGATTATATGAAAAAAACTTCTTATGTTTGGCTGGTAAATACGCCCTTAAAATATTTACACTGAATTTTGAATCACCCTGTATAATGAGACATCAAAGACTTGACTCGAAAGAGGAAGACAAACATTGGTGAATTTTATCAATCAGAGAGAGAGAGAGAGAGAGAAAGGTCAATTTTTTTGCAAGGTATGATCATCTCAATTTTTGTTTTTTGCAAGCTCCGGTCAGCTCAAATTTTTTTTGGAAAAGTTTGATCAGCTCGATTTTTTTGCAAGTTCGGGTCTGAAGGCTCGAGAACGCGTCAATTTTCGAGCTCACCGGACCTCGTCAAACCAAAGGACTTTGTAAAAATAAAAAATTTCAAGCTACCTATCCAAAAAAATCAGTATAACCGGACCTTGACAAAAAATTTCATTTTCTAGCTGATGGATCTTATTGTCAAACCGGAGATTGCAAAAATTGTATTTTGAGCAGAAAAAGTAGAAATTACCATTGTCAAATCGCATTTTGCAGCAAAATAAACAAAATCTAAAAAAAAATAGACAAAAGAAACTTTCTGGTACACGAGCTAAGATTTTTCAACTGAGCATCAAAGAAGTTTCTCTAGAATTATAATTTTTGAAAGGTAAGTGATTAAAAAATCAAAAGTTTCTACATACTTACCATTTGGGGAAAATTTTCACAATATTAACGAGAACTAACCTGTATACCAACTGCCCATGGTAAAATCGAAACCGTGTGTTGATTTGTCACCCGTCCAGCTTTCAAGCTCAAATATCATTTCTGTCACTGCCATGAGTTTCAGACCGCGGGGTAGAAAAACAAGGTTAAATTTACTTCACTTTATGGAAGGACGTCGTGAGGGTAGGAGAGTGGTTCAGCTGGCCAACTATGTTACGTTATCTAGGGGTGGTTTTTCGCTTTGTGACATTTAACATCGGGGCCATTTTTTACTACGTTCGGTTAGATAGAGCGTTACATTACAATATGTCACTTGTCAATTATTGCATGGTCACGTCCGAGTTCTTAGAAACTTCAGTTTCAGTAAATTTTTTCTGTTGAACTAATACATTACGGATAAATAACCACCAGCAGAAAAATCAACAATCCTGAATTTATAATATTATAGCCAGCTTTATAAGAAAATAAACTTTAGTTGCTAAAGTTCCATTCATTATCTTCCATGGTACGTATTGTCGCTTCAAGTGCTCCATCAATCTTTGACGGTTACATGTCGAGTCCTCTTATTGTTTGGAAGAACATCCGTCTCAGTTCTAGCTCATTTCGGGCTTGTATGTCTTGCTTAATGGCTTTGGATGCTAAATCAGGCCAAAACGTTACCTCATCGTTAGCGTGGTGGGTGTTAATAAATTTGGAGAAATTAGCAAGGCACCTTTGAGTATAATAATAGAGCTCCGCGCAGTTATCGCATTGCCAACTACCGGGTTAGATTGTACATACTCCCTTCTGATAAGGCACACCCAACCGTTAAGATTTTATTTTAAATTTACATTGTTATTGTTGGCAGAATTTCGCTCGGTTGCAATGTCAATCTAATTAAATTATTTTTGTGATATCATCACGTAGATAAAATTATATCATTACCTCCAAGAATCCCAGAAGCAGGGAGACGATACTGGAACTTTGTTCAAGTAAAAAGTGATAATAAAAGTAATTGAATCCTGGATTAACAAAAAAAATGTACATAGAACTCAACTGATAATCTGATTCAAGTACTCACGGGCTTCAATTAATATTCAAGTGGTGCTTCCAGCTTACTTAGAACAGAAATAGGTACAGCTCCTATTATAACGAAGTGTCTCGTTATAAAGAATAATCTAATTAGTAGTAGTTAATTACCATTAACTAAAGTTAGGAAAAGTAAACTCATACAAGTCTCCGTAAATAAAGCATACATTTCGGCTTATCTCGAGCTGTATAAAAATAAACACTTTGAAACTAGACAGCATAATTAACCGATGTAAAGTATAATTTTAATTGTAAATAAATAATTAGATTTGCGGAAATAACACCACATCTAGGTAAACATGATTTTAATGTTGTAAGGCGGCGGAAAATATAGTAGATACCACTATGTGGCCCTAGTTTCCCGTCGTTACGCAACGACCACCTAGCGGTGTGTCTGTACCAGGGGCAGTCTAATAGACACTGCATTGCATTGAAACATAAACTAACAATTGAAATAGTGCAGTAAGAATTATCAAAACTGAAGAAAGAATTTCAAAGTATAAAAAAAACTGAGCTAAGAAACTCAGAGAAGCGTACAAAAAAACAATGAAAATATAAATTTTACTACTAAAAAAAAACAAATTGTGAGGTGAATTAATTTTGTACTTATAGTTTTGTTTTTAGAATTAAGCTGTAAAATTAAACGAATTAGGAAAACTAAGAACATCCTATTATTAAAAAAAATGTACCTATCTATTATTAAACTCCAAATGTCAAAAAAGCAATAAGCTTGCTTTTATGTAACCCTTCACCTCACCAGAACCAAGAAAGAATTTACATGACATGAACGAAATTACTTCTGAATGAATTACAATTTTCAATGATGGCAACAGAAATTTTTCTTGGGAATTTAAATTGAAATATATCCGACATACAGCTCGAAAAGTAAGTCCATTTACATCAAAAAGATGAACCACAAGGTTCTGAAATTGAATCTCATAGCACTGCGCTATCTCATATTTCCTTTAAACACACAGATAAAAGAACAAATCAATTTACTCTCGCTGGGATTGGAAAAGTACAAAATGGAAATGACAATTTCCGTTTTCTTGATGTTTTTGACATCCTACACGATAATAACTCGTCCCGATAACGCATATTCTCCTTGACCCAAAAATCACATACACATTATAGCTTTCAGCACAACAAATAAGCAATAGAAAGTGTATAATGTGAAATATAAGAAAGCAAATACTGTCCAATCGATCAAGCTTTAATGGATCGCTTCCTGTAGAAATCTAGAGGAAGGGAATTGTACTTCTATAATGCCCTTCATTTTAACAATAGGTATAAGTGTGAGTTGAGCATAAGGACTTGGTTTTCTTTCCCAATTTGCATAATCCTATTGGAGTTGATATCTTTATAAGAAAGCTTTTATCCCCTCTGGATTTTATGTACCCTTTTCACAAATGGCTATGTTGTTCACTTTATGACTTTCTGAATTTCAAAAAGCGGTCGCATAATAATCACATTTTCTTTGATTCAATTGGCAAAATATCAAGAATAACTCCGGGAGTTTCCTTTCAAAAATTTCAACAAAATTTATTTTGTTAATTTTATATGTTATATATTTATTTATTTATTTATTTATTTATTTATTTATTTATTTATTTATTAAGTTTTTTACTTCATAATCTGCTAAGGAGTAAAAATTTTTCTATGAAGTTTAGGATATTCTCTCATTTTTTGGTCAAAAATACTTCTATTTTACTCAACTTCGATTTTCAAGGATTTTACGAAGTTAAATTTTTGGAAATTTTTTTCCTTTGTAGACATCTAACTATAACAAGTAGTAAATTTTGTAGGAAATATTAAGTTCATTTGTCTAAAACAATTAATGGACTACCAAAGAGACACAAACCTAACAAGCCTATTCGCCCCATTATCAGTGCCACTGTCAATTATCCCATTGTCATAATCGATAAACTTCTGCAGCGTCACGACGTCAAAGCCATCTTTCAACCTGCACAACAAGTTTGTAATATTCTCCGTTCAGCTAAAGACCCCATTGATCCAGTTTCTTCCGCTGGAGCTTATAGAATACCCTGCTCGTGTGGAGCTCTATACATCGGAACCACCAAACGCAGCGTCAACGCCAGAGTTATTGTTCAATGTTGTACAATTGTACCAAATGTTGTACATTCGGGAGTTTTGTTGTACATTTTCACAATTTTTGAAAAATAACGTAAATACTCGGGAAAAAGACATTCAAAATTTCATAACTATGGAAAAATTCAATTTATTAACTTACTTTATCCTCCAATTCCAGGTATTGATTGTATCGCTCATGGCAAAATAACAAAAAAATAAGTTTCACAATGCAACTTATTGATTATGAATAAAACACTATTTAATGATATTGATAAATATTTATAATTATATTTAACACTTAATTATGAATAAAGTGTTTTATTCATAATCAATAAGTATGCAGAGATTCTACAAAGTAAGGGTTGAAAACATAAATTTCACAATGCAAGAAATTAATACTAGAAAATAATTCATATATTGGCGCCAATAATTTTATCTAAAATTGTTATTTTACCACGCGTGAGGGCGTTATGCGCATGCGTGCAAGATTATTATTTTGTAGTTAGTTGTACGTTTTCAGTCCAAGTTGTACAATTTCACTAACATATGCAGTACAAAAGAGGCACTGAAACAACGATGGGTCAACGCGCGCGTGACCGAACACAAGAGAAACTGCCGCCTAGGCCAAACAAAGTTATGTTCACTATTTCATACTGTTACACCCGATAACATCGCGAAGCAATTGAAATTTATAAACATCTAAATAATTTCAATAGGCAGAAGAGGGGAATGAAACTGCGGAGGATTTGGTATCCGGCGTTACTCAAATGAGTCATCGTGTGACTCATGACTCCATTACATTATCGGAGAGACCGGTCGTTGCTGTTATGGAGATAGCTTGCGCGCACACGTAACCGTTGATGATGTCTACCGTAGCTGTAGATGAAAGCCTACACACATCAACAATGATATGATAAGAATAATTTATTATGGTCAGATTTACCTTGAGGGTAAAATTGAATTGTACATGAGGCTATTTGATAATAGTGTTTACCTATTTCTGACTTCCAAGTTAAATTTTTTAACCCTGCTGTCCTAGTAGCTAGTTAGAAAATTATAGGATTGGGGATTAATTTCCTTATATTTACCTTGTAAGTAAGATTTACCAAGAGGGTAATATTGGGTTTTGGATAGGTCTATTTGAACATATTGTTTTACCTATTTCGAACTTCAAAGTTATATATTCAACGATACAATTCCCAGTAAGTAAATTAGGGGTAAGAATTAATTTCCTTGCATTGAAAGTAAAAAAAACCTTCTTGCGCATCAATCGCAGAAATAGTGTATTTTTATGCGATTCAATTCTGAATATTTTCACCGCTTTTTAAATTGGCTTTCTGAAATTTTACATAGTCAGGTGATATTCGCGTAGTGGCTTACTGACAATTGCATTTCATTTCGTTTTAAACCGTGCATGCCTTAGAATGAATTTTTAAATTTAACAAAACAAAAAAAATCATTGGCAAAATTGAACAATTTTGGCCCATTTCCTATGCCCGCCACTGGCTAACTTTACTTAAAAAATACTATTTTTTAGACTACCTTTTATAGAACGGAA
Organism: Malachius bipustulatus; assembly: GCA_910589415.1. Classification (NCBI taxonomy): domain Eukaryota; kingdom Metazoa; phylum Arthropoda; class Insecta; order Coleoptera; family Melyridae; genus Malachius; species Malachius bipustulatus. The sequence goes on from OU342633.1 coordinate 22,802,565, forward strand.
AAAAGTGAAAGGGGAGCTTTGAAACCCGAAAATTTTAAATTTTAGAGGAATAAACATAATATGTAAAAATATTCTAATATCTCCGCCATTTTTATTATTTCCTTCTTGAAATCTTTGAATTTTGAAGTTTATTAGTATACTCGTAGTTGTCTACTGGAAAAATTTTCGTCAATTCCTTCAAAAATATGTTCATAAACAGTTATAGAAATTTAGCCCTTTTTCCCTTTTCCTACCCACGCCACTGGCTTAATAATAAAAATATTGCAACTTTTATTGCAATATTTTAACTCAATATTTTATAACTCAAATTTCAAATAATTTTCTTCCAGTAATGTTAATTTCGTTTAAAAGTTTTTGTTTCTAACTGGCTTATTTAGGGGTTCAAAATCTATCAATTTTTCCTAAAATTGAAAAGGCCGCCATTTTGGAACGGCTCTTCTGATTTAACTCAAATTCAGTACCATACGACTACTTGCATCTTACTACCAAAAAAATTTCAGCCCCTTAGATTGAAAACAGCGACCAGAAACCGTGCCTCATACCCGTTTTTTTTTTTTTTTTGGAAATTTGGAGAGACACGTTGTAAAAGTAGCGCAATTTTAGGTAAATGTTTTTTTGTGAAAATCAAACGTCATCCCTAAGTTTCACAAAAGTAAAAAATTTCGTTCATTAATCTTGAAAAATTAAGCTACTGGAGCGTTCTTAAAATTTTAGAGAAATAAACATCATGTAAAAAAAATTCGAATATCTCGGCCATTTTTCTTACTCACTTCTTGAAATTTTTAAGTGTTAAAGGCTATTAGTATAGTTATCTACTGTAAAAATTTCAGTTCAATTGCTTCAAAAATATGCTCATAAATTGTTACGGAAATTTAGCCATTTTTACCACTTTCCTATCCACGCCACTGGCTTAATAATAAAAGTAATGTAAATTTTGTTACATTAAATTAAATTTGAAATAATTTTCTTCTAACCCTGTTGATTTGGTTTCAAAGTTTTTTTTCCATCTTGCTCATACAGGGGTTCAAATATTAGCAAATTTTTCAAAAATTAAAATGACCGCCATTTTGAAACCGCTTGACCGATTTTGCTCAAGTACAATACCAGACCAGTTTTTATAGATATCTTACTCCCACAAAAATTTCAGCCCCCTAGATTCAAAACTGCGACCTGAAATGAGATGACAAAAACCGGGTTCATGGAATTTTGAAGGGACACCCTGTAGAAGTGATGGGACTTTTGGAAAGTTTTTCAACGAAAATCCAACGTCATTCCAAAGTGTTACAAGGACCCAAAATTTCGTTCACTAATCTTGAAAGATAAAGCCACAGGAGCGTTTTTAAAATCGAAATTTCGCGATTTTGGAGAAATATATAAATATACAGGGTTACTGGTAACTGGATACATTCCTTTGGTGATCTGATAAAACAAGAGGTAAGGAGTAAATTAACCCCAACATGCACTATACAAAACTCAATAGATTTTGAGATATTTCGATTTTCAACTTTTCTTAAAAAAATGGTTTCAGATGTCTTGAAATGTAATTTTCAAAAAATCTACTTTAACATTTTGATTTTTTTTTTGCTAGAATACTTGTCCAATACTATGCTTCCTTCTGGATTAAAAAATATCCTAAGGTATTTCGATCATGTGAAAATTTCAAAGAAAAACTTTCACAAACTATTTTTTTTTAAATAAGATTTAAAAGTTTTTACAAGTTATTTTCGCAAAATTGTCAAGGCAACTTGCGTACAAATTGTTTTAAAAACTTCCCTAGTGTAGTAGCTATCTAACAAGATACCAATCTTGTACAAGAATAACAGAATCTCCCCGCTATGTACCGTTACCGAGGAACAAATCCTTAAGTCGGGACGTTTTAAAAAAAATACGGCCCTGAACGGGGGTCTTAAAATTCTCGGATCCGGTCCATTTTCAATAGGTCGTATTTGGGGGTCACGAGCTTCGTCCCTACCAAATTTCGTCCCGATCGGTAAAACTTTCAGACACTTAGAGTGGCTATTACTAGGCTATTCCCGAAAAATCCCGAAATTCCCGAAAAAATGACACTTCCCGGGAACGGCTCCCGCTCATTTTCAATAGGCATCGTGCCACAGTGCGCCTCTTCAATCGAGCCAAATTTCAACTTTCCCACATGAAAACTGGCGGCTCTAGAGTGTTTCCTAGCAAAGTCACAGACAGGCAGACCGACAGACAGACATTTTTCGGGCACAAGAATACGTATACTTACGAAACTTCTGTGACTTTGCTAGGAAACACTCTAGAGCCGCCAGTTTTCATGTGGGAAAGTTGAAATTTGACTCGATTGAAGAGGCGCACCGTGGCACGATGCCCATTGAAAATGAGCGGGATCCGTTCCCGGGAAGTATCATTTTTTCGGGATTTTTCGGGAAAAGCCTAGGAAACACTCTTAGTGTCTGAAAGTTTTACCGATCGGGACGAAACTTGGTAGGGACGAAGCTCGGGACCCCCAAATACGACCTGTTGAAGATGGGCTGGATCCGAGAATTTTAAGACCCCCGTTCAGGGCCGTATTTTTTTTAAAACGTCCCGACTTAAGGATTTGTTCCTCGGTAACGGTACATAGCGGGGAAATTCTGTTATTCTTGTACAAGATTCGTACCTTGTTAGATAGCTACTACACTAGGGAAGTTTTTAAAACAATTTGTACGCAAGGTGCCTTGACAATTTTGCGAAAATAACTTGTAAAAACTTTTAAATCTTATTTAAAAAAAATAGTTTGTGAAAGTTTTTCTTTGAAATTTTCACACGATCGAAATACCTCAGGATATTTTTTATTCCAGAAGGAAGCATAGTATTGGACAAGTATTCCAGCAAAAAAAAAAATCAAAAAGTTAAAGTAGATTTTTTGAAAATTACATTTCAAGACATTTGAAACCATTTTTTTATAAAAAGTTGAAAATCGAAATATCTCAAAATCTATTGAGTTTTGTATAGTGCATGTTGGGGTTAATTTACTCCTTACCTCTTGTTTTATCAGATCACCAAAGGAATGTATCCAGTTACCAGTAACCCTGTATATATATATAAATATATATATATATATCGTGGGCAGGTGAATTTTGGAAAACCACTTTTTCGTGATCTGGGGGTCATGATCGGTGGACATTTGATGAGTTTGGGTGATTTTCGAAAAGTGATGTCGTCCTCAATGTGTATTTTTTTGTTAAAAAATACACTAATACTTTGAATGCCACAACTAGAAAAATTCACCATTTAAAGGTCAATTGGCCTTTATAATTCCACCATAATGTTAGACTCGTGGAATAGTCTACCATTATGACGATAATAATAATTATAATTATTACCCATAAGTAAAGTTTTAATAAAAAATGTACCATTTGATGATGTCTCATTTTACGAGTAGTTACTTCATCATTATACTAATTTCATTATAAAAAAATCGATTATCTCCAACTTAACATAAAGCTTAGTTCACTCCACTATTTGGTATCTCAAAGTCTTCATTAAACCCTTCGAAATTTGATCAATTAAGGGAAGGGAATACTTTTTATTTATAAATTTGCCTTCGTAATATCCTATCGTAATAGGATTCAAAATAGAGGATCTATAAAGCACCTTTTGTTTCTGAGGTTACCGGTGCGATAACACACGAGTATATTAATCCTTTATCGATCGAGCCTTTAAATATAGATGAGTCTGAGTCTATAATAAGCAAAGCAACTTTTTCATAATCGGATTATTAGTTTATTCAACATAACCGAGCCTATAATAAGTAAGTAGTAGGTATGATTACAGGAGCTTTGACATTATTGGCTGGCATCGGAGACAAACAGACCCCTTTTACGCTGATAATACGATTATCAACCATCAAACATATTCACAGTTTCTGAATACGAATTTGAATCAGATTATCGGCTGATTTGTAAAGAGCCATCAGCAAATTGAACAGGGGATATTCATATTTATATTACCGCACACGGTTCCATAATTCAGCCTCGAGCTATATTAAATTTCAAAGACCTTACAGAAATCTGAACAGATTAGGAAACATGTAGGTGCTTTTGGTGTTCATCGATATTGAATTCCAGAAGCTGGATTCAACAGAGAACAGAGAAGCAGTCGATTGTAATAATAATTCAATCATGCTGGTTTTTTTTTTTTAAATTGTGCACAAAGCGGATCCCAGGTATCAGAGTGACGTCATTATGACGTCATTGTTTGGTGTTCGGTGACCTAGAATGACGAATTTAGTGATGACGTCGTAATGACGAAAATGTCACATATTAAATTTACTAACGTAATAAAAATCAGGCCAAAAAAACCTATAATTTGGAACGGCAAAAACACGTATTTAGGCCTGCTATATTGCATTCATATTTATTTTGAAAGTACCTACATTTTTTCATGAAGTTATAAAATATATTTTTTGAATTTGGTATATCAAATTCTACCTCTATGTGAAGTTTATTGACGACGATGTCATAAAATGAAGGTCAATATACGTCTTTTTGACGTCTTCTCTTAGTTTTTTTAATTACGTGAGATAGCAGGTACTTAAATGACGTATTTTAGACGTCACTTATAGGTTGCTGAAGTCAGCTACTAATTCACCAAAATATGACGTAATAATGACCAGAATATGACCTATCTTCACGTGTCTCTGCTAACTGGGGTGCCCGTGCATTGCATAACTGGTTTTTACATTGTCATTATTAATAAATTGAATAAATTGAATTGAATGAAAAAACATTTTTAATAAATTTCTTGTTGCTGCTTTTGACATAATGCGCAATAGAATCCATACATGCCAAATTGTTTGACATTATTATTATATTCTCTACAAGAAATAGAAACACTTGTAAACTAGATTTTTTAAGGGAGGAAGTGATTTAAGTAAGTCATAAACTTCCAGTTAACATCTACGAGAAACTACCGCGAATATCTTAGCCCCAAGTTTAAAATAATGTGGTAGCAGGACATCTGCAAACGTCATAAAATATAAAGAGTTGTAATGGTGTGAAAAATTTTCTTATGCAACAAAAAAATCCCCTTCTTCTAGAAATCAATTTGGCAACATTACAGCGGCGTGAAAGGGCCAAGAAAAAGTCATATATCAAGTGCCTGTTTGCGGCTTATGTAAGTATTCGTGACGTTAAAAAATTGAACGATCTTTTCCAAATCAGTGAACTTCTCCAAGCATGAAAAGAAAAGGCTTCTAAATTAAAAGCTTTTTGTGAAGAATCGTAAAGTACTTGATGTCGTTCACGAAGCTGACAGTCTAGTCAGACGACTGAATCAACATGTCGTTAATAAAACGTTAAAACAATGTAAGAGAAATGCGAGAAATTAACTGTTTTTTTTTCTTTCAGTCGAAGTTTCAGGGAAGACAACTGGTAAGAAATTTTAGATTTATCACCTGAACTGAGGAGGCTTATGAGTGGAAAGAAAAGCTCTGTACGTAACTGATTTTTTTTATAGAGACGTGAAATTATGTTGAAACTCGTAAATTGGGATCAGACCTCGATTAAAGAAAACCTTTACAGAGATTTTAATGAGCTCAAGTTAGGTCGACCAAAAACATTAAATTTGAAAACACTTTTTTCACTTTCATTAATCTGCTTCGTTATTACCAACAAACTCAAAACTTGTAAACAGTATTCTGAAGATTGGTCTTAACTTTCTGATCGTATCTCAAAAGGAAAGTTCAGTTCACTCTTTGGGAATCAAAGGAAACTTTACTTACTGTTGATGGTGCTGGAGTTCGTTCTTTTTAGGTATCTTCCTAAAATAAATCGACAAAATGAATGAACCTGTTGTAGTCGAACAGCAATCGTTCGTTTCTCTATTACTTATTAGAAGATGATGTGATGATTGGAGATAGCGTTGCTGGAACGGGGTTGAAAATTAAAACACCCGTAGAAAATTATCAGGTGTTTTCACCCTTCTCTCTGCCTCTCTTATTCATTTCAGAGTTTCAGAGACCGAGCAACCGAGCAACAAAATTTTGCTATACAGTTTTGTTTTTTTCACTCTCTATATGATTTTTGGACCACTGAACATGAATTTGAAGTTTTCTGGTAAAAATTGGGTGCGGAACTTCGTTTTTTAGGCACTTTTTGCCCAAATTTTGGCACTTTATTCAGTTTTTGGCTTACATGTCAGATAAGAAACATTTATTTGACAGCCCATTACTTACAAAATTAAGGGCCGGTTGTTCGTACGTCAGTTAAAAATTTTGAAATAACTACTGATTTTAAATTGCAAATTTTGAAAATACGGCGAATATAATTAATGATCTTGTATTTTTAATCAGTAATTAAGTCTTCTTAAAGCGAGCAGAATTCATTTTCAGAAATATCAGACCAATGGTTTGATAATACAGAGCATTTTAAAATCAGTAGTTATCTCAAAATTTTTAACTGACGTACGAACAACCGGCCCTAAAGTAGACATAATTTACTATACATTTCTCATAAATAACGCTTTTTTGGAAGACCGTTCTACCGCTCGAGCGCGCCGAAAAAACATATTCCCATATTTAGTGAAATTCGCCGTTTTTGTTGGAGATTGTCTTATGATCTAGGTCCGTACGTACTCCTTCTCCCTCCCTATTTGAAAATGGTTTAAGAAAATGAACTAAATCTGCTCTACCCAAAGCATTTGTATCATCACAAAACAAGTTCAGCGGAAAAGTGCAATCTGTAGTTGTTGTTTTCGATGGATATTCTGAACTTCCTGAAGATACGAAAGGTGAATCAAAAAGTGCTAAACGGTTGAAGAGGTCTATGAAAACGATCTCCGCTGACATTCTCTTCCTTGGGAACATGATACCGACCACAAAGCAAAAAAAAAACAACTTTCTGGTCAATACGAACAGCAAAAGCAGATTGATTTCCATGATGGAAGACAGGTCTTCTGTTGAAACGGGCCAGAGAAGATGCTGATATCGTCATTGTGAACAAAGTCCTGTCTTTGTCTAAACGTACTTAGACTGTGGCGATGGTGGTGGTTGGAGAATCCTCAAGGATCTTTTGCTAACGAGGAAACCTATTCTTCCTGAAACCAGGACAGAGAAACGTTCCTCCAACCACCTACTCTCCTGTGCACGATCTACAGAATCAAACCATTAAAGACAATATCATGTTCATTTTACGCAATGAGTGTGTGTGATACGATGTCGCACCCAGTGTTCAAAAACCGTGAGGCAACTCCAGAAAGCATTGCAGCAGCAGGGGGGAGATTCCTGGTCCACCTATACGACTACACAGGAAGGAGTGAACTGCCAATAAACCGTCTGAGGTACATTTATAATAATTGCAAAAGGCAGTTTTCAAGACCTCATCAAAAATACCTGGACTACCATCATCAACTGTTGCAACCACGCATCACAGTTCTTGGGTTTATGCACCAGGTGGTTCAGCAGCAACGCCTGGATTCGATCACCGGATTATGTTTTTAGGCTTGCTCTTGTAGCGGAACGGTTCGTTTTCCAAAACAGAAGAAAAAAACATTTATACATGAGAAATGGAGGAAGTCTGGTCTACGAGTACTTTATTTTTGTATAGAGTGGACTTTCTTTCTTAGATTTAGGCTAAAAACTGGAAAAAGTGCCACAATTTGGACAAAGAGAGCAAAAAAACAAAGTTCACAGCCAAATTTTTGCCAGAAAACTTCAAATTCGTGTTCAGCAACACAAAAAACATAGAGGGTGAGAAAATAAAAACTATGACATCACTTTTCCCTGAGAATCCTAATATGCCTAGCCTATTAAACGAATAGGCTTCTAGAATCATAATAGTGGATTCTGTGAGTCGGAAAAAACCCGAAAAGTGCTCGGATTTCAGAGTCTAACGAGACTAGCCCTCCCCCCGTTTTCGAGGATGCTGAATACGATGGTGGTGGTTTAAACTCTTCTCGAGTTGACCGCACCCCCTAAAACGGCCAAAAACCACCCCTGTGAAGGGTAAATCACGGAACTTCTTTCTCTTGGCGGCCAAACTTGTGTTACCCCCCGTTTTCGAGGTCGCTGAACGCGATGCTGACGTCGAGGTCGGTTCTCGACGCCCGCCAAATAAAATATAAAGAGGGGTGGGCAGAGCGTGCTCTGATTTACGTACGACCGAGAGGTTGGCGGGTGTCGAGGACCGACCTCGACGTCAGCATCGCGTTCAGCGACCTCGAAAACGGGGGGTCATACAAGATTGGCCGCCAAGAGAAAGAAGTTCCGTGATTTACCCTTCATAGGGGTGGTTTTTGGCCGTTTTAGGGGGTGCGGTCAACTCGAGAAGAGTTTAAACCACAACCATCGTATTCAGCATCCTCGAAAACGTGGGGGGGGGGGCTAGTCTCGTTAGACTCTGAAATCCGAGCACATTCGTCCGACTCACAGAATCCACTATAAAGGTTGGAATAAGCTTTCACCAGCAATTGAGAAACATTCTTCTATATTTAACCCAAATAAGTAAAAACAACAAAACGAGAAAAAAACACTTTCGCATTTCCAAATAATGACAAAACGATTATTATAAATCTTCTATTAGCAGAAAACCTCTTACGATTGATCTCAGAAACTCACTTAATTGTCTGAGTTTCTCCCTGCCGGAAACATATTACAACCTCTCGCAACTTGTGGCCTTTGGTCTTTCCAAAACTCAGCCACCTTGTCATCTTGGGTTTAACGGGGTGTACTTGAAACAGGTTAATACATTGGAAAAGCACAAACTTACATATGGAGCATCTACTGTTCCGAGTCGAGTTGTTCAGGTCAGTTTGTTTGGTAAAGTTCTACTCTAGGATACTAGTTTAAAGATTTCCCAAACCACTTTCTAAACTATTAAGTTACTTCTCTAGGTGCGCTACAAACAGTAATTGTAGCATTGCCATTTCAAAGGAGGTAAGTGCCAAAATCATCTTTCAGAGATATTTTCTATGGGTATCTTATTCTTATATTTGGATAAATATAGGCTTGTATTTGACTCAACGCTCTCTATTTAAGGGGTATAACGCATGATATTGACGCGGTAAAAAAAGATCATAGCTATCAAACAGCAATCCCTACAGATAGTAATCTTTATAGAAAAGCTTCTTCTATATCTTAGCATCCTTTTGTTCACTACATGTGTATAAAAAATTTCATGAATAAAGAAAGTTTGCCGCTTAGTGGAAATATCAATTCAGGTTTTGTAACAGAGAGCGTTTGTACTATTCTTGCAAGTATTTAAGAGCAGAAACATACACCATTAGAAGCGTCCATGTGTCTGCTTTAATTTGACAAAAGAATCATTTTAATATCTTACTTACTTTTCAAGATATATATAGTCATGTAAATATTCAAAAGTAATTTTTTTTTAAATCGTAGATTTTTATGTTTTTTTTTTTTAATATAAAAGTCCAGGCTAAAAAAAAAGGTCGTCAATAGTCTTTTGAATGCAAAATTATGCAATTAACAAAGCCTATTATGTCTGACCTGGTTATAGGCCAAAAAAATTCTACAACGACTTTTATGACGAATTTCGCTCCACTATACCAGACCTATGGCGCAATGGTCCTGCATGCCGCAGGTTCATTTCGTGAACAAATAAGCCCGAGGATCGTGCCAGTTTGAAGATAGTCTTGATTGCACTGCATGCAACCGCAAAACTATAGTATGGTAAATTTTCATTATTAGCTATTCGATGTAATAGTTTTCCTCTGTCTCTGGGCGTTTTTGTTTGAGATAAACCACATCAGTAAATCAGTTCTGTACCAACAATGAAAATGTATTTGACATGAATTAATATCCAATTTCAACACAGAAAATGGTTCATGAATTTGGAATATTTATTATTATGAGTGCAAGTATCGTTTAATTGAACTGAATCCAACCAGATATACCAAATGACAGCACTTTGTAATAGACGACAGGCCAATTATTCCGAATATTGATTAGAACGAACAATTAATGATGACAATTGAACAATTAATCAAAGAAAAGTTCATCAAAGGATCCGATTGATTACTGCTCCACTGTTTGATCGGAATAACAAGTTGCTAATTATAATTAATTTTTTGGCGAACATGGACGAATGCTGCCAGAAAAAAAATTAATACTTCTTTTAGATTTAAAAAATACTTAATTTCGTCGTCCAATTCCACCACTAATAAGAAGTTTGAAATTAGAAAAATAAAGAAAAGTTCAAGGATTTATATAACACTCCCTGAAATCTTTACGAAGGTAAAATTTCCCCCAAGTTGTCCCGTCAGGTGCATGACTTTCTTTGAATCAGCGCAAACAATAAGCGATAATTGATTTTCTCGTAATGAGCTTCATTATACTACAAGATCGATAAAGATATTTCTCTGCATAGCGTATTTCGTTTTCCTTTTTCAATGCAGATATTTAATAAAATAAGACAGAATTTCGAAGACGAAATATATTTATGAAAACTTTCGAGCTTTGGGGCTTCGTGCAGGTTTCACGTCTGCAGGCGGCAGAAAGAGGAGATTCTAAGCTCCATGGCAACCAAATAAAATAAGGAAGTCAAGGTTATTTATGCGCCGCAGTGTGCCTACCTACCTATAATATAAAGTCTGGATTTGCTCGTGATCATTACGAACAAAGCAAGAAATTACTAAGCACATCCGTGACCTGGAAAACTGTTAATTTTTCTTTCAATAAATAAATCCAATTATAGGTATGTTAATGGTATACCTACAGGTACTTTGTGAAACGGCAGGTAATAAGCCCTGTAATTTCAGGACAACTTGCTTTATTATAATGCTATTAGGTACACCATGTCATAAAAATGCAACGAACTTAGAACTACATAATTTTTCTTTGTGTAAAGTCTGTTTTAAGTTTTAAAGCGATTAAAAGCATAAATCTCGTTGAATTCTTAATTAATATGGCCTTTGAAGTTTCTCTGCAAATCTACAAGCATCTAGAAGGAACTGGAACGAGATATTTTTAGGCAGCATGCACTAGAGTCGTATCCCCACCTTTTTCTATCATATACAGAAGCAAGACTGCGACGGAGATACTGCAGTATATTTTCTGCCCCTTACACGTTTTTGTTGCCGTAGATAATCCACGGGTCAACAATAATTTTTAACCCTATTTCCCCAAAGAAAAATTATACGCAAAAAGAATAAAAAAATTATATTTTTTTCTTATTTTCAATTTTTTAAAGTTTTTTTAAAGTAAATTATTTCGATGTTAAATCGCAATATCTACAAAAAATTCTCTATTAGCTATACTTGAATTTGTTTCGTTTTCGCGATATACCTACCTAATTAAAAAACTGAAAGGGGTGTAGTTTCGCCCCTATTTCCAATTTCCATCCTCTAATTTATTAAGCACATCACGATTTTTTAAAGCTTAATGACCATTTGAAGGATTCATGCAATAGAAATAGATAGATAGTGAAATGGATCGCACCTAGGTAGGATGATAAGGAAATTATTTCCATCGCCCTCATTAAATCAGCCCAAATCGAAAAAGGAAAACAGTGCAAGAATTAGGTAAGGTAATTAAAACACAGCCACCCGTCGTTACATCAAGTAAACGATTCCCGTCAGCTCATTAGATATTCATAAGGAGAAATCGCTCTAGCTAACAATATTCCAGCGCTTTAGGAAGACATCCGAGAGAGCGGCCACCGCAAGGGTAAATAAACGTCGCCAGATGTTGGTAGATGTGTTGTAAAAGACACTCTCGACCCGCGTGACGGAATAATGGCATGACCTAGAAACAGACCGCCGGGTGGAAGATTTTTGTGAAATCATTAATCAAACAATAACTTCATGCAAGGACAATAGTAACTCGTTAGGTATCACACACACGGTAATTAAACTTTAATCAAACCATAGGGCGAATTAATAAACTGCAATAGCCGAAAATTCGCTGCGGTCCCGAAACTGCAAGTAGGTGAAAATGCAAAATGAAGATGGAACCGGTGTAATTATAATAGCTAGACACAATGGAAAGGTGCAGAACGCGTCGGCCGATTTGAAGGAAAATTTAGGTAGTTCAGGTTTAGGACAATTCAGTAAGGTAGCCGCGAGGTCAAATCGCTAAGTCCCGTGATTAGGGAAATATGATTAAGAAATAAATCACGGTATAGGGCAGTGCCAATAAGGTGCATTGTTGCGTGGTGTTTAGAAAGCGGGCGACTGCTTCTATAAAAGCAGACGTCCTACCGCAGCTCAAGACAGATGAAGATCAGCTTCCAAGCAGGTCGCATCTGACTCGTTAACCCTTTAATTGTTGGCCAGAAGACGTTTATGTGAACTCCGGTCTACAACTCCTTCTTTAACCTAAAATTCAGCCAGAGACGACGTTATGTGAACTCCGGCTGAGTTTTCCTTCATCTACCTGAGAATTTCCATTGCCAATTTAGTTGGGGTCAACTCGCACCCGAAAAAACTTCTAAAACACAATTCTTAACCGATTAATTCAGCCAGAGACGACGTTTCAGTCAGGTGTAATAATCGCCCTCACATATCAGGAAATCCAATAACCGAAATAAAGCTAGGATCACAAATTGCTATTCAGCAAATAGGAATTCAAAACAACCAAAAACAAATTAGTCTCGAGTATGTGAAAAGCCAATCAAATCAAAACCAAAACTCCTTTAGCACATCATACGAATGTCAACTTCAATCAAAATTTAAAAACAAACTCCGCAGAAAATTGCTATAAAATGTTATTGCCAGTCTGGACGGAGTTATCTGCTTTCTAAACAGGTGTTAGGGGTAAAAACCTTGGACCACGGGGTGGAATCGATGGTTGGTCTCGATATCCGTAAACAAGCCGGCTCCAGAATAGGTATTCGTAAAAATTCCAGCATTCAATTATTACCCAGGCAAGCCTGCGGAATAATCTTAGAATAGCGGTCTAGTTTGGTCAGTTGGTCATCACATTTAAAATAGCAAAACAAAACTGCGAATTGCAGAGAACGTCGTATTCGAAATGATAAGGTATATTGACTCATCGCCTTACGAGGCCAGGTAGAACAAAAAGGTAGCCGCAGGGCAAATAGGTATTGACGGTCCAAAAGAGGCCAAATAAAGGTAGCCCAGTGAGGCAAAACGACGACACAACAAATAAACAAAATGAGTTAAAACAACTATCATGAGTATGACGTTAATTCAGGAAAACCACTTTTACAAAAGGAGAAAAGGAATTGGAAAGAAATTCGTATAATGCTTAAAGAGGAGGTAGAAAATCAAACAAACATGGCAACACTGCTCTCGACATTCAGGCCAAGCTAGAAACTCGACTAACAAACAAGTGGTCATAAAAGTAGGGTGGAGTGTGCCTGTGTATCAGGTTAAAGCCCACAACAATAAACGCTCATAAAAATTCCCAAACGAAAGGAAGAGCGAGTCAACGAGTAAAGCTCATTAAAATACAAAATGAGAATTCAATAATCATCGAATAGGTAAACAGCGACAGACATCTCCGCCATATAGCCATTTCCGCCATATCCCGGATCGTCTGTAACCAAAGTGGTTGTATTCTTTAATTAATTCAAGCAGTTGCTTGAAATGAAATCAAAGAAAATAGAAAAAGGAAATTAGGCAAGGAAAATCGTTGAGTAGGCCACAAGACAGACATTCCCGCCATATCCCGGGTAGTCTGTAACCCACATGGTTGTATTCTTTAATTAATTCAAGCTGTTGCTTGAAATGAAATCAAAGAAACTAGAAAAGGAAATTAGGCAAAGAAAATCGTCGACTAGTTAAACAGACAGACATTCCCGCAATATACCGGGTAGTCTGTAACCGAAACAAAAGCAAAACGAAATAATAAGAAAGCACAGGTGTGTGCAAAAGAGTGGAATCCGAAATGGATTGGAGTTTGAAAAATGCATGAAAGGGATTCATCATTCGCTTTCCATTGTTTTGTACTCTCTATGCAAAATCACAGCCTCTCTCGCCTTTCACCATTTTACGCTCCTTGCAAACGAATTCTCTCGCCCATCACTCGCTTTTAGACATCCGATAGGAAGTACACAGTTAACAACAAGTCTCAGTAAATTTCCCCGCTTTTCTGTGGGAAATCCCAATCAACCGAGATACAATGAGTCACAGTAGGTTCTTTTGCGCATCCATTTCGGCCATACTAATCCTGGCATACCTCAATCAAAGAGCAGGGGTGACTACGGTAAAAACTACGATAAACACAACGAAAGAAATCACAGCGGTTCTATTAGGAGAAATTCGGAAAACTAGACGATCACACAGTGGCTTTTCGCCACAGACCATGGGACCCGGGTCCTCGACGTTACAATAGTTCCTTATTGCCCTCTTTATGAGGACATAACCAATAGCCTATTTAGTGGGCAGATAGCTACGTTAGTGACTACTGACAGTCTGTTTCGGTACAAGACAGTTCTGACAAAATTATTACCCTAATTAAGAACTTCTTACAAACTCTGCCTCTTAAGACTACTTCTGGCAATCTCTCCAAGACGGCACACCCCAGGGATGTATTTCCACTCCACTAAGTTTCCGTCTTAAAGAATTTTATCAATCAATAACGTGGAAACCTCATCAAAACTTCATTATCAACGTATTAATGAATATGTACTTAAAAAGGTAAAAATATCTTTGATATTAATAACTATATGAAAAAAGCATTTCAAGAAGTAAAAGTATAATTCTAGCGGTTCAATAGGCAATGAAATTCTCACAATGGCAGGTTTTCATTTTTATTTGTAGAATTGTTTCGTTTTCGTCTTTCGTGCCAAAAAGAAAATGAACATTCTGTGTAAAGAACTTCGAGATCTTGACCTGAAAAAAACACAAACGAGAAAGTTACCGAGGGAGCAAAAAATCGTCGTACATGCTAACAAACTCTTCAACAGAAAAACAACTTCTCGGGCATCAAAGACGGGAACAGTATGAAAGAATCGATTTTAGTTTAAAAGTCCTCACAATTTAAAGAACTCAAGAACAAATTTTCAGCAAAATCCAAGAGTAAGATTTCTTTAAAAATTGCAAGTCATTTCTATACCTTTAAAAATTTTCATCTTTTTTTTTTTCTTAATTTCATACGGGAATAGTTGACTTTATATGCATCATGAATTGGAAAAGCTACCAAATTCTACCGTTTGTATCAAGTTTATAAGGTCATATTTCGAGAATAAAAACTCGTTCGGTAAAACCTGTGATTATAGTCCACAGTATTCATTGCTGGATTTTAAAAGCCCTATCCAGAAAATTGAATTTCCGCAATATTTACTTTCCTTTCACCACTTATATTTGATATCTGTCATAAATAATAATCTTATGCTCGTATATAGGTTGTGGAGAGCTTTCGACGTCCAGACATAGCAAAACAACTCAAAAAATCCCAAAGTTGTGGAGCGGTCAAAAAATAAAGCCAGTACGTGTTCTGCTTTTTCCCCAAGTTCCTAAAGCCTTTTACAGTTTCCTAGCGCTTACATGTGCAGACCGTTTCGTCTATTATCATACAAGGAATTTTTCAACTCCAGTTGCATTGTACTCATTCTCTTCAAGTCTTTTGTATGTTCTGATCTCGACATGAAAGCGTCGAAGTGACGCGGAGGATGGGAGCTTTGTGCAACACAGATCTCCATAAATATGTGCTGGTATTAAAGTTTAAATCGCTTGCCTATGGAAAACGTTCCAAAAGGAGTAGAGATATTATTATATAACGATGAGAATTTTGAAATTGAATTTTAATTGTTATAAAGTGCAAGCTATAAACGTCAGCAAACAAATAACAATTCCTTACAATGTCCATAATATTCCTTTCTTGCAATCATATCTTCGACATATTACCTGAAGAAGCAAAACAAAATTTTATAAGTCATGATTTGCTGCTATTTATATTTTGCTTAATTCTTTTTCAGAATGAAAAGAAAAACAATCCCTCTATATCTACTTAAAATTTATCCCGTTACAAATTGCAGAATTACGGTTCTTTAAACCTAAAAGGAAATAGAAAGCATTGACTTTCCAAACTCTCAAATACAATTATTCTTCTTGAAGCAATAAAATAGAGTATTAAGCACTCATACAGTTTCCATAGCTCCATAGTCTTTAAGTTTGTTAAAAATGTCCAATTTACTTAGGAAAATCGTAAGGTTCAATAGATATTTGTTTTTCGTACACCTCTTAAATTAATTTATTTAAAAAAATTATTGCAACTGATAAAGTACTGAAATTACCCAAATTTCCTCTACAAATATGTCAACATGCATGTCCGTCGTCAGTGAGCCTAAAAGCAATGCAAGCAAGAGCAATGTGCCTTATGTCATTGTCATTTTAGTTGTCACTTTGTCATTTATTCATGTAAATGTTGTGGGGTAAGAGGTAAGGGCACAACCGGCTTGAACAGCTGATTTAGGTGCACTTTTACATCAGCCGCCAAAATAAGCCTTATAGGTACCTACTTATTTCCTTATTCATCTTTTTAAATTAAATAACAAAAATGTTTAACGCAAGCACTTTCATAAATAAGGGTTGGAATTTTTGTCACATTTTCATTTTTCATTCTTACCTTCAGTTTATTCCCTTTATTTATTTTAATTGCTTCATCTCACAATTTCTAAATCGATTGGTTTTTAAAGCAATAATTGATTGATAAGCAAAGCAATCGACCTTCACTGACTTAAATTTTATGGGAATATTAAGAGGAGTTACAGCTTCTTTAACAAGTAGAAAGCAAAATTAAACATGAAAGAAGTGTTCTATAGAAAATCATTTAAAAAAAATTAAATTCAGAGCAAACTTATTTCTTTGCTTATAATAAACTGAAACTGAACTGAAGCGGATTGAAATGTATTTGTGAGAGAGATTATTTGGGAGCTCCTGCCATTGCTGGTCCTTAGGGTATCTGTCAGAAACACTGTAACATTGTGACATGGATCATGTCACATATAACGTGCATTCATGATTTTTTACATGAAATATCAACCCTGTTTTCTAAATGGAATCCAAGAGGGCTATTCAGCAAGGTCTGGAACTGAACATAGCAAGAAAATTTTGTTATTAATCAAATATTAAAGTTAATTTTGCTAACTTGCACTTTATCTGATCATGACGTCATGAATGACAATTATTATCTTGAATCTAATCTTATTTATACGCAAAGTGCGTATACATAAAACTCCGAACGTGTAATGATATGAATGAAATGAGACGTGGTAAGCCCGAGCGATGTAGTCGGATTCATTAAATGAATGTCATTCACAGGTAAATTACTTCTGGTCTTATTTTGAAAATTTCAATGTGAGTTTGTTAGGGATATTAGTTATTTAAATTTAATTCCACCTTTACCCCAGTATTACGAACATTCGAAGTATTTAAGGGGAATATTTGAACAATATTTTAAAACTACCGAAAACACAGCCCCGGTGTACCCCTCTCGCTTATTTAAGTTCCATATAGGTAATTACTTAAGGGTATGCACTAAATTTAAGGGCTTCTTCCTGGACCAATTTTACATAGTTTTCAAGATTCTGGTTGAAGTTTATTTTTTACTATCACCTACTTTTTTTAAATGTTTTATATTTTTTCAGATCAAGCAGCTAAAATACAACCATTTTGTCTCTTAGATTGTTTTCCTAACTTACTTTTTTTAGAGAAAAAAATTAGAGCCGCTTTCAAGCATGTCTAAAAATTGATAAAACAAAAATATTGAAAAAAATCAATTTTTCAAGATGCATTGAAGCGGCTTTAATTTTTTTAATAGAAAACGAAAGGAGATTCGAAACAAATCGAGAGACATTAAAGTTGTATTTAGTTGCTTAATCTGAAAAAATTTCAAAATTTAAAGAAAAGTCATTGAGGTATACTTTTTCTTTGCAATAATATTGGTGAAGAGGATTAAACTTTGACACCCTGCTGTATCTTGAAAACCAGACATTGTAGGACAATGTTTATATGAGCTTTTCGACTTGAGTATTGAACTCTGGTGAAGTTAGCCCCCGAATTGTATAAAACCACTAAATTTTTCAGAGTTCTGAGTAGAACTAGGATGGGTCTAGAGTTCTGTATATAAATTTTACATAGTTCCGCGGAACAAAGCCCTTTAAACGCAAAATTCAGTTTTGGGGACTAACTTCACGCGGCCTCCACTTCGCTCAGAAAATGAGTTTTGATGTGATATGTAGCAACAAAACTTGGAGTTCTAGAATTCCTGCAAATTTTGGCAAATAGAATTTTTTTTGCAAATTTTTGCAAAAATTGCCGAAAATGAGTTCTGATTAGAGTTCTTGATAACCCTCGAAGAGTTCTATAATCATTTTCGAAATAAATTAACAATTAAAGTATTCATTTCTCGCTAAAGTAGAAGAGAGATTTTCTATAGAACTTTTCGGGGGCAACCCAGAACTTTAATCAGAACTAATTTTAGTTGATTTTTATTATAACTTCTTTTGTTTCGGTAGGTATTTTGTATTTTTGGCAATCATTTTCGCAATTAACTTTTGAGTTTCCGGCAAAGTGGAAGAGAGATTTTCTATAAAACTCTTCGGGGGCTACTCGGAACTCTAATCAGAACTCATTTTCGGAAAAATTTGCAAAGTGGGGGCCTCGTGAAGTTAGCCCCCAAAAGTTATTTGTGCGTTTAAATAGCTTTTTTCCGCGGAACTATTTAAAATTTATACAGGGTTACTGGTAACTGGATACATTCCTTTGGTGATCTGATAAAACAAGAGGTAAGGAGTAAATTAACCCCAACATGCACTATACAAAACTCAATAGATTTTGAGATATTTAGATTTTCAACTTTTCTTAAAAAAATGGTTTCAGATGTCTTGAAATGTAATTTTCAAAAAATCTACTTCAACTTTTTGATTTTTTTTTTGCTGGAATACTTGTCCAATACTATGCTTCCTTCTGGAATAAAAAATATCCTGAGGTATTTCGATCGTGTGAAAATTTCAAAGAAAAACTTTCACAAACTATTTTTTTAAATAAGATTTAAAAGTTTTTACAAGTTATTTTCGCAAAATTGTCAAGGCACCTTGCGTACAAATTGTTTAAAAAACTTCCCTAGTGTAGTAGCTATCTAACAAGGTACGAATCTTGTACAAGAATAACAGAATCTCCCCGCTATGTACCGTTACCGAGGAACAAATCCTTAAGTCGGGACGTTTTAAAAAAAATACGGCCCTGAACGGGGGTCTTAAAATTCTCGGATCCGGTCCATTTTCAATAGGTCGTATTTGGGGGTCACGAGCTTCGTCCCTACCAAGTTTCGTCCCGATCGGTAAAACTTTCAGACACTTAGAGTGGCTATTACTAGGCTATTCCCGAAAAATCCCGAAATTCCCGAAAAAATGACACTTCCCGGGAACGGATCCCGCTCATTTTTAATAGGCATCGTGCCACGGTGCGCCTCTTCAATCGAGCCAAATTTCAACTTTCCCACATGAAAACTGGCGGCTCTAGAGTGTTTCCTAGCAAAGTAAGAGACAGACAGACCGACAGACAGACATTTTTCGGGCACAAGAATACGTATACTTACGAAACTTCTGTGACCTTGCTAGGAAACACTCTAGAGCCGCCAGTTTTCATGTGGGAAAGTTGAAATTTGGCTCGATTGAAGAGGCGCACCGTGGCACGATGCCCATTGAAAATGAGCGGGATCCGTTCCCGGGAAGTGTCATTTTTTAGGGAATTTCGGGATTTTTCGGGAATAGCCTAGGAAACACTCTTGGTGTCTGAAAGTTTTACCGATCGGGACGAAACTTGGTAGGGACGAAGCTCGGGACCCCCAAATACGACCTGTTGAAGATGGGCCGGATCCGAGAATTTTAAGACCTCCGTTCAGGGCCGTATTTTTTTTTTTTTAAACGTCCCGACTTAAGGATTTGTTCCTCGGTAACGGTACATAGCGGGGAGATTCTGTTATTCTTGTACAAGATTCGTACCTTGTTAGATAGCTACTACACTAGGGAAGTTTTTAAAATAATTTGTACGCAAGGTGCCTTGACAATTTTGCGAAAATAACTTGTAAAAACTTTTAAATCTTATTTAAAAAAAAGAGTTTGTGAAAGTTTTTCTTTGAAATTTTCACACGATCGAAATACCTCAGGATATTTTTTAATCCAGAAGGAAGCATAGTATTGGACAAGTATTCCAGCAAAAAAAAATCAAAAAGTTAAAGTAGATTTTTTGAAAATTACATTTCAAGACATCTGAAACCATTTTTTTAAGAAAAGTTGAAAATCGAAATATCTCAAAATCTATTGAGTTTTGTATAGTGCATGTTGGGGTTAATTTACTTCTTACCTCTTGTTTTATCAGATCACCAAAGGAATGTATCCAGTTACCAGTAACCCTGTATATGTATAGGTACAAAACTCTAGAACTATTCTAGTTCTAAAAATTAAGCGGTTCTATACAATTCGAAGGCTAACTACACGGGAGTTAAAATTGGCCCAGGAATACGCCCTTAAATTTTGTCCATACCCTTTTAAGTATCACCCTGTATAACAAAGTGATGATAATAGATAGATAATAGATAATTGATAGATAAAAGATATTCGGTTTTTAGAATGGATAGATCAGTTCAAACATCAGAAAACGAAAGAGGCGGTGGAGTGCTTGTAGCGGTGAGTAACAAACTCGGAAGTTGCTTATTGTCAACATCATCAAGAAATGTGGAACAATTGTTCGTAAGAGTTCAGGTGAAGAGTGGTGAACTTATTGTTGGAGCTGTATATCTTCCTCCCAGATCGTCGCTTGAATTGTATGAGCAACACATGGAATCAGTCTGCAGTTTAGTTGCAACTAACAATAATACGCCCTTTATTATAGCAGGCGACTACAATCTATCTAGCTTAAACTGGCTTCCTGAAATGGAATCTTATGGGTTTTATGCTGCTGGTGTGACTACGGAATCAGAGGTGTGTATTTGTGATACCTTTTCATCAATTGGCTTCTATCAATTTAATGACATTGAGAATATTAACCACACTATTCTAGATTTGGTTTTTTCAAATCTTTGTGATCTTACTTTGTGTAAATCGCCACCTATGACTAAATGTGATGATCATCATCCCCCTTTTGAAATATCTGTTCTTACGTTTAGCGACTTGACTGACTCATGTGAGTATTATCGTGATTTTAAGAATGCGAACTATGACCTTATTAATAGGACCTTGTTATCGATTAATTGGAATTTCTTATTATTGATTGATAATGTTGATCTGGCAGTGGACAGTTTTTATAGTATATTATACGATGTAATTGATATGTTGGTAGATAAGCGTAAGGTGTTTAAATCTAGTTACCCTCAGTGGTTCGATAATGAATTAATTCAGTTAATAAATCTAAAACATAAGGCACACAATAATTATAAATCTTCATTTAGCATGGAAGATTATGCCGTATTTGCGGAGTTGCGTAGTATGTGTAAGGTGGGTACTCGGCAAAATCATAAACAGTTTGTACGCGATGTCGAAAGCTCAGTATTGAGTGACACCAAAAAATTTTGGAGGTTTGTTAACTCTAGTAGAA
Organism: Malachius bipustulatus; assembly: GCA_910589415.1. Taxonomy (NCBI): domain Eukaryota; kingdom Metazoa; phylum Arthropoda; class Insecta; order Coleoptera; family Melyridae; genus Malachius; species Malachius bipustulatus. The sequence goes on from OU342633.1 coordinate 22,824,048, forward strand.
AAAACTCCACAAATATCCCCAATGTAATGCATCTAAATCAGGTTAGCGCAAATGAAGGAAAATCCATTTCAAACTTGTTTGCTGAGCATTTCGGCTCGGTTTTCGGTTCGCAGGATTTCCCACACAACAATGACGTCATTAAAATCGCAGATAGCAGTTTTTATTGTAACAAACTTGAAATCTCTTACCAGGAACTCTATGCGGAGATAAATAAAGTGGATAAAAACGGTTCAACTGGCCCGGATCTAATTCCTCCTATATTTGTAAGATCATGCTCAGATGCGCTGATCTGGCCTCTTTATATAATTTTTAGAAAATCTCTCATCACAGGTATTTTTCCAGAATACTGGAAAAAAAATTATGTTATACCAATCTTTAAAAAGGGAAATAGGTCTCATGTAGAGAACTATAGACCCATATGTGTTCAGTCTTGCTTCCCGAAAATTTTTGATAAAATAATAACTGTTAATATAACTCATTTACTACGCAATATGATCATCGATGAACAACATGGGTTTCTATCTGGTAAATCAACTACGACTAACCTCTTTGTATACACTAATTTTATTGCCAACTCATTGGAATCGGGTGTTGCTGTAGATGCCATATATACTGACTTTAGTAAGGCGTTCGATAGTGTCGATCATACAAGACTTCTACACAAGCTTAAGTGTTATGGAATGGGTGAGCCTCTTCTTTCCTGGCTTTCATCCTATCTGACTAATCGAGTTCAAGCAGTTAAGGTGAAAGGTTTTATTTCTGACTCATTCAAAGTAACTTCAGGCGTTCCTCAAGGATCTCACTTGGGACCAGTATTATTTCTAATTTTTATAAATGATATTAATTACAATATTATGCATTCCAGATTTTTATTATTGGCAGACGACTTGAAACTATTTAGGATAGTGAACTCTACTGAAGACTCACTAAAGCTGCAATCTGATCTTGATAGAATTTGCAATTGGTGCAAAGTTAATGGCTTAAAATTAAATATCGAAAAATGCAAGGCTATACGTTTCAGTAGAAAAAACCCCGAAGATAAATTATTTAAATATCGAATAGACGGTAAAATTCTGGAAAATGTCAATAATATAAGAGATTTGGGAGTAGTTTTTGATTCGCGTCTTACTTTCAGTCTTCAGGTCGACTCTGTGATTTCTAGATCAAGAAAAATGCTGGGTTTTGTGAAAAGAATTACTACGGATTTCCGTAGTACTGCAGCTATAACAAGAGTATTTTCTTCTCTGGTGAGAAGCATCTTCGATTACTGCTGTATTGTCTGGTATCCTTTCTTCATTACACCTATTGAGAGAATAGAGATGGTTCAAAGATCCTTCATAAAATATCTCTGCTTCAAATCTGGGCTGCGCTTCTCACATGATTTGTATGACATGTATTTATCATACTTCAACCTTGTGAGGATCAGAAAACGGCATATTTTTTTCTGCGTTTGTTTCTTTCATAAGGTAATGAGTGGAAAATCGAACTGTGAGATGTTACTGAACTTGTTTTCACTACGAATTCCTGCACATACGGTAAGGCGTCCTAACTTGGCGCATGTAGGGTTTCATAGAACTCTTTATGGACAAAACTGTCCAGTGGATAGATGTGCTATTTATTACAATTCAATTGAAACTGAATTGGACCTGTCTGACCCGGTGGCTAGATTTAAAAGGATAGTTAAGAACATTTTGTTTTAGATATCTATTGTTTATAAATTGTGTAAATTGCTTCTGGCGTTAATAAATATTATTATTATTATTATAATAAATGTTAATAAGTTGCGATATAGCTGTCTTTACATATTAAAATTTGATATACATACATGTGACATTGCAGTATGGTTCAATACTATACCTTTATACAACATGTACAACAGATGCGGTCAAAAAAATGCAGAATTTTTACAATACACTATTCAAAGTTGTAAAACTCATTTTTTATAATTTTTTAGGGAATTCTATAGTATAGTTTTGTACAGATGGAGCATATTAATTGTGCACTTTATCCAATTCTAATTAACTTGCTAGGTATATTAAGTAATCATTTTCTTGTAACTCTTATATTGTACCTATAAGATTTCCCACAAAAATATTAAACAGCAATTTTGTTTCCTTTAATTCCTAATAATTGCGGAATAATGCATGCGTGCTCTATTGTTGAAGTAATGTGAATAAATGATAATGTGAAGTATCAGTGTGTAGACAAAGTACACGCAGGGAAAACTAATTGCAGGAGTGTAATATCAATTTTCAGACTGACGTTCTTGTATGGTCTCAGGTGTTACTCGTAATGGAAACTTCGACAATAAAAGTATTTGCAGGTTGAGCTTTTAATAATGTAAATCCCTATACGTAGGTACTAGGTACAGGAGAAATTATTTTCTCAGCTCAATTCAATTTTAATAATTCACCTATAAGTAATTCCAGGTGAGCCATAAAACCCAAAAGAGTTGCTGGGGTACCAAAAACTCTCCCTCATATGCTGCAAGTCAGGGCTCAGATTATTTACCGGCCTACTCGAATAATAACAAAAAATCGAGCTTTTAATTATTATAATAGAAATTATTTTCTCAGCTCAATTTAATTTAATTGAGATACCTATTATGTAATTCCAGATGAGGCATAAAGTACCCAAAAGAGTTGCTAAAATACCTACCAAAAATTCTCTCTCAGATGCAGTGGAGGATTAAGGGAGGAGAGGTATTTGCAATTCGTCCCTGACCCCCCCCCCCCCCCCGCCTCTCAAGGGGGCCCATTTCAGAAGTAATGGTAAATATGTATTATAACAACAACAAAATTTGAAAAAAAGTCTTTAGGTTATAATATTCTTTGGAAAGTCAATAATGAATAATGGTTTTTAAAGCTTCTTATGGTAATTTTTACAACTAATGATGACTAATGACTAATGGACTGATGACTAATTATTATATAAAAAATTCCGGGGCCCTAGGAACCCCTTGGGCTGGGGGTTATTCACAAGAGAGCATTTATACATTTTGTTATCCATAGAATATAATAGGGTGAGTCACCTATACAGGGTGTATTATAACGTCCGCATAATATTAGCACCACGCGATTCTACATCAAAAACAGAACACAAAGTTTTAATACCGTTTAGCTCTTAGACCTCAAATAACGAAGTTATCGACCATTGTAGTTTAAATTTGAAGTTTTTTAATACTCGAAAATATTGCTTAATATTATTTAAAAATTCCTAAGTAAGAAGTAAAATAGCCAAATTATCAAAAATTTTAGTTTTTTTTTTTTGTAAAAATGGTTTTAATTAACATTTCAAAACTAGGAATTATTTGATTTCCTAAATTCCAATCAATATTGCAACTGAGCGTTTTAATTGTTGAATAAAAAAGTGTTGGCCATGTTTTCAAAATGGAGTTTTTTGAAAACTGTCAAAAGTGTGTCAAAACATTTACGTTTTTTTGCACCTTTTTTCGATTACATAGCAACGGCACACAATTAGGTGATGACTTCACGTCTAAATTATCTTAATTTTTATACCAGCGCGACAGTGTTGCAAAATTTAAGAACATTAAATTGTCCATGTCTTAAAATCTGTGTACATCAAGTAAAAACTGTTACGGACTTTTTTGTTCTGTTTTTGATGTAGAATCGCGTGGTGCTAATATTATGCGGACGTTATAATACACCCTGTATATTCACCAAGGGCGGACAGCTCGATTATACCTACACTGTTAATGATATCGAAACGAACTGAAAATACAACTTTGTTAATTGAAATATAGGACACGCTGTATATATTTTCATATTGTCTGAGAAAATTCAATAAGAATGGTTTTTACAGTTGCAGTTTAATTTGAGTTAGGCTGTGAGTTATAAGCAAATGAAAATCGCGATATTCCATTACCAAAAAGCATCGATAACGGCGCAATAAGATATCAAAAACCGGCTTACATGCCCCTATTTTAACTTTTCATGGTGTATCCTTCTGTGTGGTTTATATTTTTATACAGGATAAAGAGAAATCTGATAATTTTTATTTCCTGGTATAAAATTACAACCACATAATAGGATACCACATGAACAGTTAAAATAGGGACATGTAAGCTGTTTTCCGATATACATATTGAGCCGTTTTCGATGTAAGCTGCTTTGAAAATTGAAAATCGTGATTTTCATTTTGTTTATAACTCATAAAATATGACTCATTAAAAACCATTCTTACTGGATTTTCTCAAAAATCTGAAAATGTAATAATACATACAAGGTGTCCTTCATAAAATAACAAAGTTGCATGGCGTATATAGATACAGCCAGCGATATTGGGCCAACCTGTATACCTGAAAATAATTTCACAAACTGCACTTTACCCTCCCATTTACAGCACTTTTGGTTCATTTCGATATTTTCAACGGTGAAGGCGTAATCGAGCTTTTCGTCTGAAGGTGACTTAGTCACTAGATCCAAATTAACCATTATGGAATTCAACGTCGTTGATTTTTTTAATTAAGTGACATTACTTCATTGTAGGAAATCCAAAGATGTGCATTAAAAAAATGAATTTTGATTAATATTTTCCGAGCAAGTAATTTTTTAAAGAAATTTCTCGGTGGAGGACCCGAACTCCCCTTTCTACTGGGACTTAGCATTTTTGAAATATTATTATGTCAAAAGTTTCTAAATACTATAAACACACCAATTATTCTTCTCTCAACTCTATCACCTTCTTAAGAGCCTTACAACGGGGGAGGTTAGGGGGTTTCAAATTTAGAGTGCACCAAGTAACAAAAATTCACTGTACGCCACTGGGGGCCCCTAAATAATTGTCCTTCCCGGCTTCATATTACTCTTGATCCGCCACTGCTCAGATGTTATACAATAATTGGGTTTTTGAAAAAAAAATTTTTTTTTGCTAAATGGAAAGATCATATATTATAATATAAGTTTTATAACAAAACTATTTTTTATTTTTTATTTTTCGCAATAATTCAAAAGTTATTTCAAAATAAATTTTTTTTTTGAATTCAGTATAATGTGTGTATAAAGTGACGTCATAATGTTATAGTTTTCACTCATTGACAGTTGATACAGAAGTAATTGTTTTGATCTATTTAATTTTGTTGTCGTTGTTAAATATTCAAATTTATATTGAAAATGTCGAATCTCAAAAGTTATCGTTCTTGTTTTGTACCATTATGTACGAATACTACAAAAACAACTCCTGACAAAATGTTTTTAAATGTTCCCCAATAAGATGACAAACGTCGAAATAAATGGTTTCAAGCAGTGCACCGCGATAATCCCAAAACGAAATCAAATTTCTTTTGTAGTGAAGATCATTTCAATGTAAGTATTTCTTAACACCACTGTTATTAATTATTATTTATCTAAGTATACAAATCAAATATTGTTCTGGGCATACCCGTCCTTTTACAATACAAATATTATGTTTCTATTCTGTGGTTGAACATAACCTATAGCTTTGTCGCTGTAACTCTCACGCGATATGCTCTACAATTTATGATATAAATATTTATATTTGATATAATGGAGAATAAATAGCTAATCGGAACCAACTAACAACTCGTTTTTTAGAAATAAATTTTCAATATTATTGTCTAGTCACGTGTAATAGCGTTACCGCTATACTGTTATTGAATAGCTATAACATTATGACGTCACAACTATATGTGACCAATTTTGGCGCGTTTATAGTCACGTGATATTTTTTTAAATTTTATCAATTTTTAAATGTTTATAATTAATTGAAAAAAATTATTTTTTAAGTTTTTTGCATTAAATATCAAAATTATTGATAAAAAAGTTTTAAATTAAATTAAAAAAATCAATATATTTTTTTTTTTTCAAAATCCCAATTCAGAGCTTAGATTACAGGGTGAGTCTTTAATGGCACATTTTCTCAATGGGAAGTTGTAAGGGGGGATTCGGGCAGCACGCAGGAAAAAGAGTAAAATAAATGTTTCTTGCAAATCGACCGAGATATGAAGAGGTGAAGTTGAGAATTCAACTTCTTTAATATTGACAGTTTAAAGAAATTGTTTGGTTAAAATAGAGACTATGGCATCTTCTTTCAAAATATCATAGAAATATTTTTTCAAAAGCACGGTTTCAATTTATATGTAACGAAAATTACTTCAGTTTTCTGGTATTCCAGCAATGAAAAAAAAACAAAGTAATTTCGTTGCATATAAATTGAAACAGTGTTTTTGAAAAAAAAATTCTATGATATTTTGAAAGAAGATGCCATAGTCTCTATTTTAACCAAACAATTTCTTTAAACTGTCAATATTAAAGAAGTTGAATTCTCAACTTCACCTCTTCATATCTCGGTCGAATTGCAAGAAACATTTATTTTACTCTTTTTCCTGTGCTGCACGAATTCCCCCTTACAACTTCCCATTGAGGAAATGCGCCATTAAAGACTCGCCCTGTATACCGGCCTACTAGAATAATGATAGTGAAAGATCTAAAACGGGAATATTATCGAAGATATGGCAACTGCGCAGTAAGTACTCCCAGAGTAAATAAATAAATTAGCTTCCTAAACAGGAAGCGATATCCTTAAAAATATGGGTATTTCTATACCGGGTGGCTGAACGTACCTCTGTACATATATGACATTGCCTAATAATACAATAATTAATATTAATAAATGACAATGCGTAAAAACCTTTGACAAAAGCAACAATTCATTTCGTTGACATGAAAACTATTTTGTATTATGTATCCTATGTATAGTGGGATGGTCGGCCACCCGATATGTACCTACCTATACCTGCTGACAGGGTATAATGTTTTTAGAATAATGTGAAAAAATTCCTTAGGATTTAAAAATAACAGAATTGGATATAAAATTCTGACAAATTAATCTCACAACACAGTGCTCCCATACCTACATGTTTGCAACTAGTAAAGCTTCTACAAATGAAAGAGCAATTAGTAGTCCCCAAAGGTTGCCTTTACGTTACCCCAGCAGCTTCTATTAATCTAAAAGTAAATGGAGACACTTGATTACTTCCCAAGATACGCAAATCTTAACTTCAAAAGTATTCTAAATGTAAAAAAAAATGTAATTCTTACAAAATGTTTCAGGATATTTGTTTTTTTATGTCAAATTCATCCATTAAAATTTACATGGATGCCAATATGTTGTTGACATATTAGTTTTTTTTTAATACGCCTGTGAAGATTTTTATTTGAAACTTTTTGAGTTAAATATGATCGTCCTACCCTTGTTTTACACGACCTTAATAAAAATAAGATAATGACGATTTTATCTGCATACATTGATAAAAGCTCATCTCGTGAAAGGTATAAATCAATTTTCCAGAACTTCCAGTTTTATCCCTCAAATTCAGAAGATATTGACATATTTTTCGCATTTCATTGTTTTATTAAGTTACCTACTCCTTCAATTTCGCAATAAATCTAATAAGAAGTAGAACACCAATCGAGTTCTAAATCCCCCCTCCGGGAGATTGCATCTAAACAACATATAGCACAAAGCTTCGATTACGTAGGTACACTGTAAATATTACGTTACTCGTATTCCAGTTTTAAGCACATAAGCCATCAGCTACAATAAAAATTACAAAGGTTGGTAATAATTAATGTTCTCACGTTATGCGCAAATAATAATAAAACCTTCCACACAATGCGGAGAGAATGCTGTTATTTCCAAACAGGGGTTGCGTTTAATACCTACCTACCTACTCATGTTTGGAACAAAAGAAAATCAAATTTAAAGCACAACATTTACAAACATTTATTTTTTAAATTCACCGGAACATTGAACTCTTCCCTGTTGAAAATGCACATGGTCGACGAATCCAAAACGAAAAAAAAATCTGGATTTTGTCACAGAACAAGGACCGATTATTGAGACCACCGCAGCAGTCCCCAACGCATATAAAGGGTGTTACCTAAAACGGAGAGCGAAGGAGAGAGACAGAGAGCTGGCTTACCTGGTGACGGCGTGCTCTGCGAGTGTGCCGGGGCCCAGCACCAGGAGCAGCCCCAGAGCAGCAGTAGCAGGAGCGAGTCCCGCCTCATGGTCGGCCACTGTCGATGCTCACATGTCGGGTTCGCGGCCTCCGCTCACACTGCCGCAATGGACGGGTCGCAACGCCGCCGCCGCGACGCCGCCGCCAACAAGCAGGACCGGACACCCGGCGTGAGGTGGAGGGCTGCGATGCACGTGCTAAATAGACGTGGAGGGAGTTTTTTGTTGCTGTAACAACAATACTTAGGAGGTTCAAGATAAATAATTACGCTTTGATTGGGATTCTGGAGTTAGGTGTTATTTTAAACGTTATTAACGATCTTGTAGATATAACCTTTTTTTACAAGTAAGAAAAGGTTACTCTTTTTAAATAATAACGTTTAATTATCTGTTTTTACCTCCCATTACTTCATAGGTAGAGGTAGATTAGCGCATAAAGTTTAGAAATATGGAATTTTTCCCGTAGAAATTTTATTTTTCCTCTTACAAATGGGATAAGAACGATTCCATCTTTTTTTCTGAAGTTTCAAGAATGAAAAAATGGCTTTGAAGAAATATACAGTTCAAAAACATTTAATTTCTTTATTTTTCATAACAAATTGAATTTTTTAGGGACAACAATTTGGATCCTATGGAGGAGTCTATGAACTATAATTCTACAAAAAAAATCAAAATCGCTTTGGCCGTGTTGGACCAAAAATATCTACTAAATTATGTAAAAACTGGTGTAATTGACTGTTTTCCCAATTTAGCGGTAGCCTTTTTATTCCGGTTCCTGTCATGTTTTCACACGGTCTTATCAAATTTGAATTAAATCGATCGATCCAGTGGCTTAGCGTGCAGGTCCGCTCACAGTTTAAAATGCCACTTTTTGGACTCAGCGAACTCCAGAGCGTGTAAATCCGATGCGAAAACTTAAATTCGAAGTTTTGCACGCGTAACCCAAGGGGACGTAAAAAAAATCTTAGATCTCAAGCAGTCTGTACTTGACCAATAAAGCCCGAGCAGCTACTCCCACCATAAACTTTAGTTACAATTCTTTCTCTTTCAATTATTGACACAGTGCCAATACTCTTTTCTATCACGTACACCACTTCTACTACAACTTTCAGTCTTTACGAGAACTCTATTTACATGTGATTCACTTTCGTTTAGTAGTTTAGTCTGATTTACTGTAACGCCTCTACTTCTTCAGCTTGAAGATCAGAGAGCTTCAAGACCAGCGATATATTCCCAATCATCAATAATAATTGTTACTCTCGCTCTGCTGGTTCCGGTGTGGTGGGTATTGTCTGGAGTTTCCTCCTTTGCTTCGCTCTGTTGTTTTTCCTGGGTTGGAGTCTTGTGTTTTCGCATTCGTAATTGACGATTCTTCTCTGACCAATGGCGGCGTTTCATATGAACTGAGTGAAGTGCCACTCCACTGTAGGTAAATAAAATATAAAGCGCCAAGTCTGTTTTTTTTTTTGCAAGGTCTAGGTTGACAACATCTGGTCAACTCGACTTTTTTTGCTTTTCGCCAAGGTCCCGTCAGCCCGAACATTCTTTTTTTGAGTCTGTCAAACCAGGCTTTGCAAAAAATTCGAGCTGACCGGACTCCAATTTCGAATTAAAATTTCAAAAAAATCGAATTTGAAAATTCCAAAAATTGAATTACCGAGCTAATCTAGTTTTGCAAAAAAAAATATTATTCGAGCTGACCGGACTATGCCTTTTGAGCAAAAATGACTGATCGTACTTTATCTAAACGGGCCTTGCAAGAAGAAGAAAAATTAAATTCGTGCTGACCGTACCTTTTTGCAAAAAATTAAATTTTAGAACTGACCGAATTTTGCAAAAATTAATTTTTCGAGCTATCCCGAAAAATGGATTTTTCGGGCCTTTCAAAAATAAAAGAAATCGTGCTGACCGTACTTTGCCTTTTCAGCAAAAATGACTGACCGTACTTTGTCTCAACGGACCTTACATGAAGAAAAAAAATTGGTGCTGACGGGACTTTTTCGCAAAAATTGAGCTGTCGGGCTGAGCGAATTTTGCAAGAATAGATTTTTCGACGTTTCAAAAAGAAAAAAATCATACTGACCGTACTTTATCTTTTGAGCCAAAATAATTCAACGAATACTTTGTCTAAACGAACCTTGCAAGAAAAAAATTAAATTCGTGCTGACCGTACCTTTTTGCAAAACATTTAATTTTCGAGCTGATGGAATTTTGCAAAAATCAAAATTTCGGGTTGGCCCGAAAATGAACTTTCAATTTTTCGGACCTTTCAAAAATAAAAGAAATCGTGCTGACCATACTTTGCCTTTTGAGCAAAAATAACTTATCGTACTTCGTCTAAACGGACCTTACAAGAAGAAAAAAAATTGGTGCTGACGGGCTGAGCGAATTACGCAAAAAAAGTTTTCATGCAACCTTTCAAAAAGAAAAAAATCGAGGTGACTGAGCTTTTTGTGCAAAAATAACTGACCGTACTTTGTCCAAACGGACCTTGCAAGAAGAAAGAAAATTTAATTAGTGCTGACCTGACTAATTTGTAAAAAAACTAAAAAAAAAATTTTCGAGCTGACCGGACTGTGCCTTTTGAGAAAAAATCGATTTTTAGAGCTGATCAGATTTTGTCTAGCCGGACTTTGCAAAAAAAAAACGAGCAAAGGACTTTCTCCTCTGTAGAATCTACACTTCACCAACCTGGTTCACCAGCTTAAACGAGATCGTTTTCATTGTGAATTGCGTCACTTCACAGGGGTGTCACTGAGACTCACTTTGGCGGTTTCACTTTCGTGGTTGTTTGGTTGGTTGTCACTTCACTGAGGTGTCACTGACACTTTGAGTTACTTACTTTGCCACTTATCTGGGTTTCACTTATAAGCGGTTGTTTTGTTTGGTTCACAGCACGTTGTTGCGCACTTCATTTTTGGGGGTTGCATTTTGGGGTCTTTGTCACTTGGCTGCATGGGTTCTACTTGAGTGTCTTCGTCACTTTGGGGGAGCTTTGTTTTTACTGGTTTCTTGAGTGTTTCCGCGGTTTGTTTTTTTTTTCTTTTGGGGTTCATTTCTATGGTTTTTCGGGTTTTCGTGATTTTCCATTATCTTCTTGAGCCTGAAGGGAAGGGTCTACCTCGTGATTGCATCTCTCTGATTTTCGAGCCCCATTTTGGAGCCAATTTTGCTCATTGGTTATGAACCAGGGCGTGTTGACTGATATTCTGGCACCGTTGTTGATGCCACTTTGCGCGCCTGGCCTGCTGTGCTGATTTGGGCATTCCTTCCCATTCTTAACGTAATTTAAGTAGAAGAAAAAAATACGTCTGAGATTTAATTTTTTAAACTGTAAACCATTATAAATCCTTTACTGTATCTATTGTTCTATGCAGATCTTTTTTACCCTGTTAGGTCAAAAAAATTGCAGAATGTGAGAAAATTTTTAGACGCTGTAAAACTTGAACTATGAAAAAATTGCGCCCACATTGCTGTTTCCTTTTTCGGTCAAAATTCCCCCCCCCCCCCCTCTATTCATGGTCATATTTTAACTCACAAGTCATATAGGTCTCCTTAAAACCTATGTAGGTCCCCAAAGATTTAGATTTAACGTAAGTGGGCCTTTGTGAACTTCCATGGCGACAGAAGGTCTATTGTTGCTCACATCTAGTCGTGCTACATTAACCCTATCAGGTCAGCCTCTTTGAGGAAGTTGACCAACTAAACTATGAGTTATGATCCATGTCCGCCAGTGTGAGGAAGTCTCTCCCGAAGGTTTGTCATCCTCCAAGCACAGGCGGCTTTCAGCACTGTTCGCTAAACCCATCCTGTGCAGATGATGGTTCAGCTTGTAGTGCCCAGTATATGGGCCTATTAAGGCTTTTCCTGTTAAGCTATAATAGTTCTTTGGTCTTTTTTTCTATGTTCCCTGTATTTAGGACCAGGCCTTCGAATGGTTCCAATCTTGGTAGGTTTTGCCAGTGCTGGAGGACTTCCTTCTCAGTCCCGTTGCGTATATTGTTGTTTTGGCAATATTCGGTGATAATCCAAATGCTGGGTTTTGGTTCGATACGATAAATTCGGATTCAACACCTTTCCTGGCCAGAGTCGGCATGTTCATATCCACAGCGTAGCCCGAAGTCCAAATCAGAGTTACTTCGTTGCTCCTTGCTAGGGTATTCAAAGTTGATTGACAGTTCCAGACCAACTTGGACTTGCAGTGACTGGGCTTTTAGAGCTGCTTGGCTGTCTGAAAACATCTCTATTGATCTGCGTTGGCAGAGCATCTTTTTCTGTTTTCTGTATCTGGCGCACAGAGCTCTATGGCATAGATTTCGGCGTGGAAAGCTGTTGCGTAAAGGCCTAGGCTCGAGAAGACTCTCCTTTTCGAGCCAGCGCTACACACCCCAGTTTCTGTGAATATCTTCTAATCTTCTGTGGATCTATATCTAAATCTAGGTCTCCATGTACCTAAATACAGCATTGTTTACAAGTAATAATTGCTTTTGCTAATGCCTCAAGTAAACTTCTGCATAATAACATAATATAAAGCTTTACTATAATTTACTTCCAAGCTAATTAAATAACAGTTTCTGCTTAAAAGCAGCACATTAGATGTAACTTCAATTACTCATATTATCAATTAGTTCAATTGCTGCTAATTGAAGTTTAGAACAACTTATAAGTCATATTTGCCAATTTCACAGTTAGGTAGGTACTTACTCAAATCAGTCAAGTTTCAGGACTATTAAATAAAACTACGTACTTCCATCAATTAATTCTGCTTTCGAGCAACTAGCCCTCAGTCATGATTATCAAAGTAATATCATCTACGTAGTTCGGCTGAATAATAATTAATGATTTTTCCAACGGGTCGTGGTACGAGCTCTTTAAACTCTATTATTTTACCCTTCATGAGTTGCTATGTGACGTGACAACGTTCCCCAGTAAATTTGAGTCCCGGTTGATTGAAGCAGTTAATTTTGGGTTAATTGAAACAGTTGTTATTTGGGCTTCATAACATATTTCAATATCAGTTTTCAGAATTCCTCCCTTATTATTGTAATAATAATTATACAGAACACTAACTCGGAATATCGCAGGCTTCAGACCCATATTGTACTTCACGTCATCGATCAAACTTTCAGGATTCTCCCTTATCGGTTATGTTTCTGTCGCAATTTCACTTTATACGCCACTTAAGCCTGGAAAAGTGCTTCAGATTCTGTTCTGAGTACCTGTGTAGGTATTTAGGTCCGTTATATATTTGCTTGATGTTCTAGTTCCGGTACCTATAATGACATCCAGGTTAGTTTAATCTTCAGGGGTCGTCTCAAGTTTCACACTTTAATTTCACCCTTAAGCTCAAAAGAGTTGTGCGAGTGGATTTGTGAGTTTCTTTTTGCAGTTTTAAAGTTTCAATAGCAGTAAGGTCTCCAATTTGCTGCTTTGTTAGTGAGAATGTGTTTCACTAACTGTAAAGTTTATTATTGTAAATGCACATACATGATTCTGGGGGAAATATATTGATCCAGACAATGATAGAATTATATAAAAATGTACATGTGTAAAGTTTTTTTTTTCTTGAAAAGAAGTCTTTGAAGCTTCATGAAGTCCTGAAATAAACTGAAAATCTTAGTACCTACGATAATCTTAAAATTAACTTACCTTCAACAAACAAGCCCTAAGCATCTTAGCTTTTTTACACCGCGTTTTTTCATTATCGCGATTACTTAAAGAAATAAAGAAAACCCCCAAAAGCATCTGATCTGAAATTCTTTGTAATTTAAGGATTCATTAAGAGAAATATAGGCTCTGTTTATGACAGAGTTTTCATGTTAAGGTAAGAACTAAAAAAAAAAACGAGTGCGGTCTGGTGCTTGGAGCTAAAACATTTCAACCTGCGTAATTCATCCTATTATACCACGTTAGTCCACTGTACGATTGAGCACTTTCTCCTTTAAATTTTCATCGTTTTAAATCCTTTAGGATTACTGCTTTTACTCCGTTAAATCTGTCTGGTTTAATTAAAAAAAAGTAGAGGTATCACATGAAAAAGGTGGTGCTGCATGCATGGACGGTTTCACAGAAGAGCTCTCTGGGTTAAAATGCAGTTAGATTTTTTTCCTCAAGCATTCGAAAATACCGCGCAATTATAATACTCTCATCTTGTAGCGGGACCCATTTATGTTACTAAGAACAATTATTTTGCTCATTATTGTACTAGTATGTACTAGGATAATAGCTCATGACATTGTCAATATTGATTATTGACGTGAAATTATAGACATCTAGCCCACGACACTGTGCTCGAGGATCCCACTCTCACTCTTGGCTCTAGGTCTGTGCCGCATTAGTATTACTACAGTTAGTATAATAATTCGTCATTCCTTAGATATTTCTATCTTATCTCAGCAATTCGGCGTCTGTTGGATTTTGGATGGAAGAAGATGGTACGCAAGCGATATCGACGACGTGGTAGTGGCGTAACATTGAGGCTTTCTCATTTGTCGAGGAGAATGCTTGACCTAGGACGCGGACCTGGAAGAAAAGCGTCGAGGAAAGACAGAGAGGCCATCTTACCTAAATCAATCTTTTTTATCGTTCCCGTGCCTGTTATCTTTCTAAATATCAGTTAATTCGCTTTTGAAAATTTATCTTAACAAAATTTGAGTCTAGGACCGAAAGGTCAACGAGTTTTGGTTTCATTCGAGAATCTACGTTGATGGATTGAATCGAAAGTGATCAATTTCCGGAAACAATTTTCTTTAATCCCATGTTCCATAATTGGAAAATTATAAAAGTTACTGCGTATCGAGCGACAGCATTATGGCAGCCAACCGCGAAAATTTTGTTAGAAAAGTAAATTCTCGAAACGGAGATAAACACTCGTTGGCCTTTCGGTCTCGGACTCGAATGTGGTTAAGATAATTTAGTAGAACCGATTTAGCTTCTAGTTATGAAGATAAGAGGTAAGATAAAGGTTAGATAAAAATCAGGAACCCTTATGTCATTTCTGGTCTATGATATCCGCAACTTTAACACGTCTCTTCTCTTCTCCTTCTAAATTATCGCTTTTGGTATGTGCGTTGCACGCATGAGGCGATATAGTAATTGCAGACTTGCAACTAACCTAAGGTCCGTGAATTTAAACACGATAGGTATCCTTTTAGAAAAGGTTGTTAATAATTTTTGCTCGATAAAACAATTTTTTATTTTTTTAAGTTAAAATACGCTTAGATAGACTTTAACGCCACAGGTATTATTTTTTGGAGCCCTGTATTTCGTTTTACGACTCCAAACCAGAGCGCCAGACAGATCCATAAAAAACGGGACAAACCCTTGCAAATATTAAACAAATTGTGTCTCCAGCATATTTCGTTTTCAAACTTTTTTCTTCGCTTTGCTGTTCATAATTGCTTTTCTCTCTCCCGCTATACCTATAGAGGTAGGCCATTTTTTTTTGTTAATGCAGAAAAATATACATCCTCGCTCCTCGCCTGGGCAAGGAACGTGAAATTTCAGTGCTTAGCGTGTATGTAATAATTAAATAATTAAGTGGCAACCTATTACACATAAAATTCACTGTTGTAGAACAACCCTACAGAGTACTCGGTCAACACTTTCAGGACTGGTCATATAAAGCTTCTTAAAGGACACAGCCTGCACTGGTTACTAGAAAAACAAATTTTTCAGATTATGCTCCTCATTCTGATCTAATGGTATGATGATGGTGCCAATTGAAAGATAACGCTTTTCTAGATATAATGGAAGCCTTATTAGTTCGTCCTGTTTATTCCTCCCGTCTAAACGTCACAGTCTATATCTCCGCTATAACATTTCAATCGTGTCATTTCAATAGAATGATGATACCTATTTCTACAGCAGGTATCGTACACGTGATACATGAACCATGATACAATTATTATATGATGAAAGTACTTGCGAAAAGAAACTTAATGATGTCTTTTCACGCTTCGTTTCATCTAAGGGATGAAAGTAAAGTAAAATTAGCGTCCTGTATCGTGTACGGGGTATTATCGAATGCAATAAAATGCAATAAAAGTTTCCAAGATTCATTGGCCAATATAATGAATGACACACACCCTTTTTAGAAATCCCTTCAAATAAAATTAAAACTAGAATAAAGCAAACACAAAAAGGGCTGGCTTAAAGTAAAGAGTACAAAACATGTATGCTCAATGAGTGCAGCAGCCCATTAGTAAGTAATTGGTTTACTCTCGTTGCATATATACGAGCCCTGTAATCCAATCGATTCTATACTGTGTTCATGGAACAGTCTTCTTGTAGTTTTGTACTTTATTTATAACTACAGGGTGTCCTAGACATGGCGGAAAAACTCTGAAGTACGTATTGGGGAAGCATCATCCGAGGCCAGCAAAAATAATGATAAAATCTGTTATACGTGAATAAAATAGGTGCAAGATTAGGTGCATAAAATAGGTGCATAGACCTTCGATAATCAAATTTCCAAACGAGCATTGCACCTGGCTCCTATTTCAAAAATGCAAATAGGTGAAGTTATCGCTAAAAATATTGTCCTTGCGCCTCCAAACTAATCTGAGCTCGATGCACAATGTTGGTCTTCACTCGCTGTAACGGCGTAACAGTGGCAGCAGCTTTTCTAATTCTCACTGTTAGCTCTTGTTCATTTTGGATAGCAGTGCGATAAACAGTTGACTTGATGTGACCTTCAAAGAAAAATTCGAGTGGGGTAAGTTGCAGGGACCTCGCTGGCCAATGTATTGGTCCATTGCGCCCGTCTTCCTAATGGGTTGGTATATTGTTCATCTAACCAGGTTCTCACTGGACCAGCAAAATGAGCTGTGTCATCACTGTCATCGTCCAACTGCACCTACATATTTTGGTTGAGGGTTATCTATAATCGTTTCTGTAGATCGCTGTTCAGAAATGCCAGGAAATTCTCTCCATTTATTTTTTGCGGAAATATTATAGGTCCCACAAGCTCATTCCCCAGAAGCCCAACCCACACATTACCGCCAAAACAATGTTAATGGTGATCTTCGACCTACACATGCGAGCTGACTAAAGAAACCATAAAGAAACCAAGAGCCAGCATCTTGGTTTAGTGGTAAGGGTGACAGCCCTCACCAGAAAATCCAGCGATAAAGTTATAAGTAAAGGATTATTATACCCTTACTTCCGCCGCTATACTCGGTAGACTGCGTGTTGGATCCTCTTGCAAAATTTCCAACGCTTCTTCCTCTATCTGAAGAGTCAACGCGGAACGTGGGCGACCGCGGTCTACACTTCCATTTGGAATTAAATGACCATTCTCTGGCAACCTTCCTTCTTATTTCCTGATGACGTTACCATTTGGGTGTCTGCGACTTGGAAATCTTCCCATGGAAATCTTCCCAAGCTCAATTCACCCAAGATCAACAGTATACCTGAGTAATCATGATTTGTATACATTTTTGTCGTCAATATTAGGAAAATGACATAAAATTTGACGATTTTTCATTGACAGTTGTGTGTGCATTTTCACAGCATCTTGATAAAAAACAAATTAGATATTTTAAATAAAATTGAATAGAGAATGGAAAGGTTTGAGCGATTTTCTAATCAAATAGACCTAATTCTTTGTATAACATGATTCCTTTACTCAGTACTCTAAAATAAAGAAGTTCACTCCTCAACTTTGCCTCTTCATATCTCAGTCAATTGACGACTTGGATTTTTTCTGGCCTCCGATGATGCTTCCCCATAACATGTACTGCAGAGCTTTTCCGTAATTTTTAGGACAGCCTGTATAGGTAGTAGGTAGATATTCAACTCAACCCCTAGTTTATAAATAATACATACTTGAGTTTTAATTGGGGCATTTTAAAATCAGTTAATTACACCTTCCTGAAAGCGGGCTGTTTAAGTTCACATGAACAAGGCTGCTGAAAATATGGCACCCAGTTTCTTGACAACACTTACGTAAAGTATGAAATAAAGGGAATGGTGCCCACGTCAGTTCTGATTTAAACGCTTGAACGAAACAGTAGTGCTTGATTTCCGGCTGGAAATCACGAAGAGCTGTAGTTTCATTTATGAGTAGGAAGTTTTCATTATAGCGTTAAACAATGGACTAAGAAATCGAGCAAAAGCACATCTTCTGCGGGAAAAGGCACATAATTCTGCAGGCACGCTGTCTAGTTTCTCTTGGCAAAAAGTTCCCTCTATAAGTTTTATGGAAGACTCAAGACTTCATGCAGCTCAGAAGAAGGGAAAACTTGGATCCGGTATCGCGAACAGCATGCATTTTCCCATTTAATTTCCCATTTAATCGATGCAAGAATTAAGATGGATTTTATAATTGTGTCACAGATATAATTATTATTATGACAAGCAAGATAACAGAGACTTTGAAAAGAGTTCACGGCACTGTTATTATACTTCTTCATGCACTTTATATACGATGCTTTTGACATAAAGAAAAGTTCGCCACAGAGTTTTTCTTTCATTTTTATTTGATTTTATTTTTTTTTTCAAAAACTAGGTTAATTGTCAATCAGGCTGGATTATTCATAAGTCAGTATAGGCAGTTGCTTAGAGGCGCCGACAGCTTGGGAGGCGCGATCAGCCAACTTTTTTGACAGACCGAAAAACTGAGTTGAACTTGAAAAAAAAGAACTTGAGAAAAAAAAATCGCATGTTTTTTGTTTTTCTTTTTTTGCTTATAAAAGAAAATCTAACGCATGGAGCAATCTAAATGGTCCCAATGAACGAATTATAAAGAATTAAAATAAGAAGAAAATGAGAGCTGAAACATCCCGATCGGTTTATTATTAAGAGAGAAAACAAAAAAAAAAGAAACGAAAAAATAGCGTTTTTTATTCTCAACGTCGTCATTTTTTGAGTTGTAGTGCAGGCTCTTTTCGAGATAGTCGACATTGATAAGTTTGCAGAACAACAGTTGAGGGGAAAGCATAATATAAGCGCTGGTGTACCTCCCATCTGCTATTGTACCCCCACTCTCACGCGTTCGGCCGTTTTCGCTCATGTTTGCGCACTATTTTTACGAGAATTTAATTGGAAGACGAAGATTGACGTTTTATTACGGCTGAACCCTTCTACTTTCCAAATTCGTTTGATAAATTCGACTCGAACGACCTCCAGAGCATCCAGCTTTGCTGCAAAATATTATAAATGAAGAACTTCTGATTGCAAATAATACGATAAAACTAATTATCCGACAGCGTCTGGGTTTTGTACATAGGAAGAATCTATCAATATAGATCTCGTAATCATTTATGGCACCGTTACAGTTTTGAAAAAACGCAATTTTTTCAAATTTTTGCGTTTTTTTCTGCCTTAATAATGAACCGATCGGGTTTTCTCAGCTCAGCATTTTCATCGGAGTGTCAGCTCAGAAAATTGTACAGTTGTGCAGGATCTTGGGGCTATTACTCTTATGATGGCAGTGGTATTCCGTTACTATTTTTATCAGAATTTTAGAGCTTAATAAAATAATTATTATAAAAGCTTCAACTTAGCCCCGCAGAACTCACGCTACCCTATAGCATCATCATAGCGTCAATAAATTTATTTGCGCAGAACCGCATACGCAACACCTCAAAAGCCGCTAAGTGAGAGGGGAGGGAAGCTCGAGGCTCTAATATATAAAATTCTGTTCTAATAATAAAAAATATGCGAAAAAAGTCATAATACAGCCCTGTCCATTTTTATATGAACTTTCAATTCTTGAATCGCTCAAGTAATCGGCTGTTAAATTTATTGTACTTATTTACTTAATTAACGCCCTTATTTGGTTGGTGAATATAAATTTTTACGTAATTAGAATTTGATTTTGATCAAGGGGCTGATCTTTATTTTGGGACTTGTTCTGTTTCCAGAAATCGAGGAAGCATTCGAAATAATTTGCTCTTGTTATAATAATTACAACTAATAAGCAATTTTAAATTATACGAGTACAATCGGCATCCATAAGGGTATTTCATATTATTTTATAGTTTGAGGGTTTTGTCCTCTGCTGCTTGAAATTTTTTATTTTTAAAAGGAATAAAAGATGCGCGGAGTGATCCATGGCTTTCTCCTTTCTCATATAAAACTTGATGAGGGTTTTTTACTGGTGTATAATTCACCAATTCTGCTCAACTCGTTGAAAAATACACTCCATAATATATCAATGGCGGGCGACATCGAAGCATCACCCCATTGCAGAAAAGCCATATGAATATTTTAATAATTAATTTGAAATAGATATTTAATTCATCCGGTTATTTTTTTCTAATGAGGCAAAAATAAATTGTATGGCTTCAATAAAATGAATTATTTTGAAGGTATACCTACTTACAGTGCGTTTATAAAGTTTAAACTAAAATTCATAATTCCGTTGTAATGTTTCTATGAAAACGATTTTGTTCACTAACATTTCATTTTCTGACGTGTATATTATGACGTCATTGGTTTTTGACCAACGTCTTTTTGACGTCTACATATTTTTTTATTGTAACTCCCTACTTGTGGTACATTGTTGTAAAGGTCTTTTTGAGGAGAATATTTTCAGCTTCATAAAAATCTCAAAAAAATTATATAAAAAAGGTGATACATCATTTCTAAGGTCTTAATAAGAATAAATTTCCTCAAAGTTTCAAGTTGCGGCGTGTTTTATTTTTCAATTTTAAAACAATTTTTTGATTTTTATATTTACGGAATTACTGGACCTCAAAGTTTTTTGAATAAGGAGCCAATTTAGGAACATTTTTTTAACTTTACTTTGGTTTTACCTATTTATATATAAAAAAAATTCTCCGGTAGAGGGAACAATTTTTTTTATTAACAGGGTGATTGATTAAAACGCCGCATTAGAAGTTTATGAAGAACGAATAACGGTAACGATCTGAAATTTTGGTAGTGGCATATGATCCATCGAATGAAAATATTTTCAAGATGCCAACACTTCCGGAAATACCGGAAGTCGCTATCGAATTATTCATTTTTTATTTCATTTTTTTTTTATTTAAAACGTTATTTTAGAGGTACTTTGTCTGTGATTCCCTAGACCTAAGTGTAGTCATTTTTGAGATTTTTGGACTTGGATTTCTGGAACAATTTCCCTTAACTTTTTCGAAATTCATGAATAACTCAAAAATTCTCGCAGATAGGTATAGGAAATGCTGATAGAGATTGATGTAAAATTCAATTTCGCATAAGATGTGAAAATAAAAAAATTTCCATCGTATTTGAAAAAGTACCTATACTTTTGATGGTCTGAAATTGCAATAAAAGAATGTCGAATTCTGGACAGCCTGTACATAAAGTGTCACTTATTAAAATTATACTATAAGCTTGAAAGCTTCCTTTACTTATAGCCTAAATTTGAGCAATTTTTCTTTAAAAGCAGTGGCAGTTGGGTTATAAAAAAATTTAACAAAGTCCAAAATAACGTCTTAAATCAAAAAATGCAATAAAAAATGAACTATTCGATAGCGACTGTCGGTATTTCCGGAAATGTTGCCATCTTGAAAATATTTTCATTCCTGGGATCATATGCCATTATAGCCATAACCAAAATTTCAGATCGTTACCGCTCTTCGTTCTCCATAAACTTCTAATGTGGCATTTCAATCAATCACCCTGTATATAAACAGGTAAAACCAAGGTAAAGCTGAAAAAATTGGCTAAATTGGATCCTTGTGCAAGAAACTTTGAGGTCCTGTAACTCCGTAAATAATTGAAATTGGTTATATGATTTTATGAAGTTTTCTTTTTTAAACTACTTCACCTTTCACTTTTCACAATTTGATGATGAGCTTATAGATCATTATTATTGAAACGATTATTGAAAGTTCGACGTCATAACTTTTTTGAATTTAACTTTTTTTATTTAGTTAATTTTCAAATATTCTTCTTGAAAGACTTATGCATTGATTTATCACAAGTAGGGGGTTGCTATTTTGTGATGGACCAGTATTATCAGTAAGGAAATCCTACTTTTCAATACGTAATATTTAAGAGTCAATTCTTTAACTGTTTTGTTATGAAAACAAGTGGTGTTGGTAATATAACACGAACACAGATAAATGATGTTTAATAACAAGACGGTAACCCTTACCACGTACCGACCTTACGATAATGCTGACTAAAGGTAAGAAATACGCTGGCATTGAACTAGCGATATATAATAGATGGACATTCTATCCAAGATCAATTAGAACTAGAATTAGAATTAGAATTAGAAAAAGACGTAGACTTATTATTGTAATCATTATGTGAGTATTATTAGTGAACGACTATTAGATATAGACAACCGTTGTTATGTAGTTGCAAGTGTTGTAATAAACCAATGAAAACCCAATCACCTTTAACTATCCTGCCATGAAATTAACAGACCAATAATCCCTGTTTATCACATGGGCAGTTTATCACATGGTAATCCTGCCAGTTTATCACATGGCGATCCTGCCAGTTTATCACAATTTTAAAAATCATGATGATGACGTCATCGGATAAAAAACTTATGATTTCACATTAAAATTTACACGTCAGAAGATGTCATTAAAAAAAAAAGAAATCAACCTGTCAAAGTGATTTCCATAGAAACGTTTAAAATTTAATAGATGTATCAATTTTGGTCCAATTTATGCACACACTGTAGGTACATGAAAATGCAGTCAGTGTAAGAACCAAGTCACTGTTTTTATTTGGTAATGAAAAATAAACTTTAGGAGACATTGTTATTGTTGACTAAAACGTATCAAATATACCGATGTGCTATTATCAACAAAGTTATGTCACGATGTTCCAACATTCATATTTTATCTCCAGGAGCTACAATAATAGAGATATCAAATTCCAGGATCTATAAAGTTAGGATATTTGATGAAGTTTTATAATGGAAATATTCCCTAGACTATGACGTGAAGTAAAATGTCAATAACATTTACATTTCAATGGACTTTGAAAGGCAAAATTATAGATTGCAACTTTTGCATGTGCTTGAGTATTCTAAATAGATAATCCCCTAGCATTTTACCACTATCTACCTGTCATTATTTCTTGTTTAACCCTTTTCAGCTAAACCTTCATAATGCATGATTCTATGTTTGTATAGATGTAAAAGGTAAAATAATTCATAAAGAATTAGGCTTCCGGACAAAAATTCCATATTACAATGTTATTAAATTCATGTAGGTATAGAAAAAATTCAAGTCAATAATCTCTTGATTTTTTTAGTATTTCGGTTGATATAGGATGTTCATTAATTAACACGGCCTGAGTTGGCCATGGAGATCAAATTTTCTATGTATAAAATTCATTTTCTATGATTGTGATCCGCTGTCACGGTTACTAACTGTAACTGTTATTCGTTTTGAGTTGTTTCAAAGTAACTGTAATTTTACTGCCAGTTCTTAGTATCCTCAAATCATCGGTATTTCATCCGTAACTAAATTATTCAGTAGATATGCGTCAAATAATCGTAAACAGTGTTTCTTGCCATATATACAGGGTGAGGCGCGAGAACCTTAGGGCATTTTTATATGGAGAAGTCCTGGGAGTAGAAGTCTAAAAATTTGTACGTGTATGATTTCGGTTTTACCGAGCTGAACTAAAATATTCACAACCCTTCACCATTTCCGGTTATACCGGAAGTTGCCATCAACTTTCTTATTTTAAATGGGACACCCTGTAAATTATGATATTTTCAGATTGTCTGAAAAAATGCAATAAAAATGGGGTTTACAGTTCAAAATTGTACCGAGTGGTTTATGAGTTATAAACAAATGAAAATCGCAATTTTCCATTTTCAAAGCAGCTTTGGTCGAAAACGGGTCAAGATATCGGAAAACGGCTTACATGTCCCTATCTTAACTTTTCACGTAGTATCCTATGGTGCTGATGAAATTTGTATACAAAGTGATGAAAAATCAGCGATTTTCAAAAAAAAAATTATAAAAAATATTTCTTTTTGTAGGTAGTAGTAGTATGGTGGGTAGGGGTGGTACACCCCAAGCGACTAGGCCACCGAGGGCCCTTTTCGCCTTACCCGAACCATGGTGAAACTCCTACTCGAACCTCCCCGACCTTTTAATAAAGGCCAGAAGGTTGTTGTATGAGAGGAGTTTCATTTCTTCCTCTTGTAGCTCCTCAGACCCAAAGATGTTGAGCCTGAGGTTACTGTATACCTCGCATACGCCCACATAATGGTGGGAGTCCTCGTCATCCATTCCGCATTTAGGGCAGACCGGGTCCCGAGTGACCCCCATCACTTGCAGGTGTCTGTTCAGACTGCTGTGACCGGTGAGAACCCCGACTAGTAGTCTGAGTTCCCTCCGGTTCATTCTGGACATGCTGGTCCATCTGTTTCCGATCGGACCAGCCAGAAACAGCCTGGCCTGTCTGCAGCCTGGTGCTGTTTCCCAGTGGTTCTCTAAACCCTTGCGAGTCCATTCTTTTATAGATTCTTTGAGAAGATTTTTGGTCAGACCCAGGACGGGCTCCGGCCCACAAAAGGTTTCCCTGGTCCCGAGCTTCGCGTATTGATCTGCTAGCTCATTACCTGGTACACCTGAGTGTGCGGGAACCCACACGATATGCACCGATTTTCTGTCCGCCAGTCTGTTCAGCGCCTCGACACACTCCTGGACCAGTGGGGAGTTGGTTCCGTGTGTGCCCAGCGCTTTTGCGGCGGCCTGACTATCCGTGCATATGTATATCGTCAGTTCCCCGGCTTCTGTTATCTGCTCCAGTCTAGCTGCTTGCAGGATGGCATAAATCTCCGCCTGGAAGACGGTTGCGGTGGACCCAAGAGGGTAGGATCTTCCCAGTTTCCGTCCAGCCAGGTAGAGCCCCGCTCCTACGTGGCCATTTTTGTTCCTGGAGCCGTCTGTGAAACAGCGTCTTTTTGTAGGTACTCTAGCGTAGTATACAAAAAGTTAGGATAGGACATGTAAGCCGTTTTCCGATATCTTGACCCGTTTTCAAGCTAAGCTGCTTTGAAAATGGAAAATTGCAATTTTCATTTGTTTATAACTCATAAATTGGTCGTTACAAATTTGAACTGTAAACATCATTTTTATTACTTTTTTTCAGGCAATCTGAAAATGTAACAATATACAGGGTGTACCATTTAAAAAAAGAAAAATATGGCAACTTCCGGTATAACCGGAAGTGGTGTGGGGTTGTGAATATTTTAGTTCAGCTCGTCAAAACCGAAATTATACACGCACAAATTTTCAGACTTCTACTCCCAGGACTTCTCCATATAAAAATGCCCTAAGGTTCTCGCGCCTCACCCTGTATGTATCTCAAAGTAACAGGTTATTTTAGATCGGTCGCTACTCCCTAATTCAATTCTCCAGCATCTCTAGTTCCAGCTCAATATAACGGATGTAATTTGACGTTTTTGACATTTAGCATTATTGATTAGGCCGGTCTTTTTCAAAGGAAATATTAACAAAATAATTAATCAAGAAGACGACGAAAATAATTTCTGACGTTTGGTTATTTATTTATATTGTTCAATTGGATTAATTAAAAGAGCTCACGTAAGAGCGAAAAACTGCTATAGTTGAAAGTTATTTTCGCAATGGAAGTAAACTTCATGGAATTTGGATGCTGTTCTCTTTAGATCTGTCTGAAATAATTATCATGTGGTGGAACCCAAGAATTACTTCTAGTTCCTCTACAAACTCGATGCTTGGATGGAATGGTGGCTGTCAATGGTTTTCCTGAAACTTACAGTTTTCACTAAGACTTTTAGGTTTAGCATGGCTTAGAATATTATTTAGATAAATCAGTTCTCAGAGTTACCGAACAGTTGGTTTGAAAACTTCCGAAGCAACCAGCGATTTAGTGAAAGAGATCTGTGAAGATCAACTTAACTGTCGTTATACACCGATACCGTAGCCAGCCAGATTTTGCAAGCTTAAATGTGATTTTTTCTATGCATTTACATCTAGGACTCGATATTTTGTTAAAGAAGTCAAGACAAATAATCGAGATAAGTTTAACGCTTATTTAACAGAGCGGCACTAATCCCTAATATTTACTCAAGTCAGTCATACCTCCATAAAGACATCTACTTATAAATATGAATACAAGCTAATTCCTCATTAATTAAAATGAACTGACAAGGAATATGAACTTTATTTACAACCAAAAAAGATAACCAAATTTTATTGTCCTCAATCACTTTCAAATGTGACCTAAACTCTTACAAGGAAAAAAATATGAAGACGGCTTTATTCTATTCAAGAAGTGGTTAATGGGGATCAAGATATTTGGTGTCATCATCCATGAATGAAAATTTTTATATTAAAAAAACAATACATTTGTACGAAAAATGCATTAAAAATGCAAAAGATGCAAAAAAATGCATTATGCATAATATAATCTGAGCTCTAGTTATGATAGAGTATCTATAATCGTATTTCTGTAACATCAGGTGCATCATTTGGTATTTATTGGTCGAAGCAGTTGTAGATAATTATTTTGCTTAATTGGGAAGGGAGTTCTGGATGTAATTAAGGGAGCCTCCCTAGGTCACATCATGTTTAAATGGGCTTTTAAATTTTTGCTTATAGAATACTAATGAGCGCATAACTCTAATTTGCTTGTTATTATACCTAACAGCCGAGATTTCACTGTATATATATTCGTATAGAGGGTGGCTGCCCATACCTCTGTCGTTACATATAGGACATTGTCTAATAATAGAAAATAGTTTCCATGTTAACGAAATTAATTGTTGCCTATTGTCAAAGTATTTTGACGTACTGTTGTTAATATTATTTGTATTAAACGTTCTTTCTCTTTATTGTTTCAAACCAAATAGTCTTTATTTAAATAATTCATAACAGAACGATAACAATAACCTCAAAAGTCCAAATAATCTATTCTTCTTATTTACACGCCCTACTAAACACAACTATGCTCTAATCTTATCCTTCACCATTGTTCTCTGTTCCTGTCATGTCAGCTAGAATTTTCGCGAACAGATGACTATTAATTATCAGAGAATGTAAACAAATATGAATCCAGAAAAATTCATCAGCGTTATTCTTTCTTCACAATATTGATAGGGAATGTCCTATATGCACATGCAGAGGTATGATCAGCCCCTGTGTGAAACTGTTAATACTTAGACGCTGCTATAATACCTACCTATTATTGCGTCACGATTGTATCATTAACCGTTACAAGGGTATTATGTTCCTTTAAGCAGAATTTGTATGAGAAAGAATAATTATAAAAATATGTAGCTTTGGTTTCAAGAAATTCAAGTAACATAAACAACACCGCCCACGACGATGGATGCCGTTGGAGATTCGTTCTAATAGGCAGCCCGAAGCGAAGCTTCATGGAAAAAATAGTTCCGATACTCCTGCTATATTGGAAATGTATTTCCTGAACAAAATTGGATAAATAAGCTGGATTTTTGGATTCTGGATTGTTGGGAGGGCAGAATAATTCCGATGCACTGAGGCCTCTCTCTTTAAGCCATCCCAGGCTCAGAAAGAACTGGACCAGAGCGCTTTGAGTGGCTGCAGAGAGGTCGTTGAAGCTTGGTTGATGTGAACCAAGAATAGATCCACGGAGGTTGTAGAGTGAAGGACAGCGGCACACGGATAAATCAGCTATATCTGTAAAATTTGACAGAAATCCTTATTTAGTTATGACATTTAACCATTGAACGCTACAAGATTCAACAACAAGTTGAAATTGGTAAAATATATTTTCAAAGTCAGTCGTCTATTCGGTTAACGATAAATTTGAGACAACCAGGTCGGTGTTGTATAATATTGTGTCTTTGTGAGAATATTCGGGACAGTGTGCGAGAAAAACCCATGAAAACAATCTATTCCGCCTCTTGCGCAGAATCTTGGTCTTCCTGTTGTGCCTTAATTCATATTAACTTCATCCAAATTAACTTTATCCATATTAACTGGCCCAACGACCACAGACAGCGTCATTTGTTAGCTGATTGGACTTTAGAGCATTTGGGACTAACCTGGTTTGGGGGGGGGGGGGGGGGGTAATGATCTGCACTGACGAGGCTCAGTGATGAGAAAAAGCTGCCGTTTGGTGTAGATTTTGGTCCGCGCTTACTACAATGGGAATCGATATAGTGCGATTATAACAAACTTTTTGTGATCTAGGATGGATGGTATGTATACATGGATCTCACAAAAATGTGGTTTTATCAGAACGATGCCACTTGCCATAATACTGAACGGGGGACATTGAATTTATTGGATAAGTTTTTTATTGGATAGATTCCTATTATGGGCTTCGACATCTGGGCTGCGACATCAATTGGCTACAAAGACGTGTGGCCTAACACCTCTCGACTATTTTCTGTGGGGTTATTTGAAATGTCTGGTCCATGAAGACAGACCACAAGCAATCGCCATTGTCAACTGACAACCTGGATCGTGTACTTATCACCTCTCGGCTATTTTCTGTGGGGTTTTTACAATCTCTGGTCTATGAAGACAAACTACAGATCATTTCAGGCCGCATATATTTAATACAATAAACTTTCTGGAAGAATATGATAGTTTCCCTTGCCTGTGGCCTAAGAGTTGCCCGCATTATACAAACCACCTGAAGCAAAAGAAGTTGCATTCCTGGGTCTTCCAAACTCCGCTCCCTTATTAGCCTGTCTTAGGCACTTAGCTCATTTTTTCTCTGAATATATTCTCTAACCCAGATCTTTATCTTATTATATTTGTCTTTTTCGATGACATAATCACACGAATCAAGCGAGTGATAGCCACAATCAGCGGAATAGCCGACATAATAATATGTTGTTATTATAATTATTAATAATTATTATACGAAAGTCATTTTTACTATTATGATAGTGCCATAAAATCCAATTCGTCGTGTGAATACTTTCTGCAAAAGCGACTCTCGAGACAGTAACTATCGCGATAGTTCTATCACGATTTTATTATCACATGAAAACCCCTGTATCAATTTATTTTCTTAATTTATTTATTTATTTATTTATTTATTTATTTATTTATAGAGTAAGGTCATCCAACAGATCACAATAATGACCCAATATAGGATGACACAACTTAACATTACAACAATACAAAAACATCAGCCTCAAAACAACAGAAATGCTTGTATATAATAACAAGCAAAAATAACGTAAGCTAAACTAAACTAAACAAATAATAAAACAACAAGGAAGCTAAAAACCAAAAAGAGGAAGCAAGTTCCCGAACGAATTCTCGGTCACGTACAAAGCCTCAAAAAATGTGCGGCCTTTCTTTTAAATGACAGAAATGAAGAAGAAGAAGAAGCAGACCCGGCAGAAGCAAGTTCAATCTCATTGAAATGCCTGACACATCTTATCAAAGGTGAGTTCAAATAAAAATTTGTACTACAAGATGTCAGATCAGCATACAGCATGTGTCTCCGACGTAAGGAATATGGAGAACAATTAAAATTTAAAAAGCTCAAGCACTCTTCACAGTCCACCATACTATATATTAATTTATAAATGAAGCAAACGCCACTTAAGGACCGCCTCAAGGACAACGAATCTACTTTGTAAAAAGATAAGTTCTGATCATAGGAAAAGGAGCCTCTGTTTTTATGGTACCTAAAATTCAGGTTCCTAATCAGTTTTCTCTGAATCCTCTCCATCTGCTGTACGTATCTATCATACATTGGACTCCAGACCGCCGAGGCGTACTCCAAACGAGATCTCACTACCGAGAAGTACACGGCAATAACCGATTCTGATCTCCTGAACTCTCTCGTCGACCTCAACACAAAACCTAACATTTTATAGGCTTCCCGAACCACACCACAAATATGGGACTCAAACGTAAGTCTAGAGTCAAGTAGCACACCCAGATCTCTCACCTCATTTGCAATAGACAGATTGTGTCCAGAAAGAGACAAATTATGACAAGGTGGGTCCCTCTTACGTGAGAAGGTTATTTGCTTGCATTTCAGAGGATTAAGTTTAAGTCTGTTCACACAGCAATAGGCATCCAATCGTTCAAGGTCGCTCTGAAAAAGTCTAAAGTGAGTCTCGTCCGACACCTCCATATATATTTTCATATCATCAGCATAAAGCTTGAAATTAGCTGATTTGAAGCACTGTTCGATGTCATTTATGTACAGAGAGAACAGAAGGGGACCGAGATGAGAACCCTGGGGGACCCCTGACGTCACAGCCACGGTAGGGGATCGAGCACAATTCAATTCAACAAACTGTTCCCTTCCACTTAAGTACGATGCAAGTAATGTCAAAAGATTACCATGTACTCCAAGGGTTTCAAGCTTAGTTAAAAGGGTCAAATGGTGAACCCTATCGAACGCTTTAGAAAAATCCGTATATACCGCACACACGGATCCACCCCGTTCCATTGTGTCGTAGGTACTCTGCACGAATGGCATAATGTTGGTAACAATTGATCTACCGGGAAAGAAGCCATGTTGATCCCTTGAAATAATATTTTTTACATCAAAGAACAGAACCATAGTTAGAATACTCTCAAATATTTTTCCAAAATGAGACAAGAGAGAAATTGGGCGATAATTTTGAACATCACTTTTATCTCCAGATTTGAACACCGGGACAACCTGAGCGATCTTCCATTTTAAAGGGAAAACACCCTGCTTTAAAGCGACATTATAGAGCAGCAGCAAAGGGGTGATGATCGAATTCGCACAAGATCTGATGAAAAACGCAGGGATCCCGTCAGGGCCAGGGCCCTTGCTCATATCGAGTTTCCCAATGGCGGCCTCAACCCAACCTCTCTCCACAGACGGCAAAACGATACTTGACAGAGATTGTGACTTGCTAATCAAAACCGGTAGATCCGCTCTTTCATAGACAGAACTAAAATATTTGGAAAAAATACCACTAATAGCCGGACCATCGCTAGCCACCTCGTCGTTATAGTGCATAGTTGAGGGATATTTTTGTTGACCGCCGTCTGCCAGATATAAAGGACCAAAACCTTTTTACGTTGTCCCTAAGTCCGTCCTCCGAGGTGCAAATGTATGCCCTATAATCACCCTTGAGGGAGGCTTTTACCCTCCTACGCAGCTGCGAGAAGTCAGAATAATCCATCTCCCTTCTAAACTTCTTCCATTTCCTATGAATCTTATTCCTTTCCCTAATCAACTTAATCGTGCCAGCCGAGAACCATCTAGGGAACTTGCCTCGATTACAAACAACACTAGGGATGTGCTCATCAATTAATTCGTTTAATACAATATACAACAAATTCACACATTCATTCACATTTTTATCCAAAAAAAGTGATCGCCAATCGTAGGAGCTCAATTTTTGATTTATCTGGTAATAATCTCCTTTCTTAAAGTTGAATCTTTTAAATGGCCTATTGTTTAAACACTTAGTGATCGAAACCTTTACACAAATATCCAGGGCCATATGATGCCCATCCTCGCTCACCATAGGCGCATCACAATGAGTGACCCTCATACTGAGCGTAGGCGACATTACTAAATCTAGCACCCTACCACGTACATTTTTAATTAGGTTAAACTGATGAAGGTCAAGAATTGAGAATGTATTTATAAAAGTATCATTCATCAAGTTAGAAGGAAACATAGGTAGGCAGCCCACGTCTGGAGCAGAATACTCCCAATTTATGGTACTCAGATTATAATCCCCAACTATGATACACTGATTTTTATTATTCAAAATAACTTGTTCAAGTTTAGATAAATGCTCACTCAGACAATTATTGTCAGTTGCATATGGGGGTACATACACACAACAGATTAAAAGTTTAGAGCTTACCCCATCGCCGACTGCCACCCACACCTCCTCAACAATCCCTGCACAAGACCATTTTTCTATAGAGGCACTTAATGAGTCCCTAACCGCGATAAGCACACCACCACCATCACTCTTCCCGGTCAAAACTCGATCGCGATCAATTCTAAACACATTATAATTGGCCGGAAACAACTCATCATCACCAATTCCATCCTGCAACCAGGTCTCAACAAGACATACCACATCATATTCAGCAGCACAAACTTCCCTGTAAAAATCACCAGTCTTACTCCGAAGACCTCGAACATTTTGAAAATAGAAGCTTAGGTCTCCGAAGTCAGCCACAACTTTCCACAAATGGTACAACTCGTATTAGAATTTAATCAACCCTTAAGAAGATAACGAAGAGGAAAGCTTCAGAAGAATCTCCTCACTGGTAACTGCAATGGTCCTAGCCGCTTCATTTCTCTTGATCAAAATCCGGCAATTGGACACCCAACAATATTTGAAATTTCGATCCTTACAAAACTGTCTCGACTGCCTGAACAAAATTTTGTAGTAGGGTGAAAGATGTTCGTTGATGAAGACACGCTTTGGAGAACCCTCAAATTGTAACATTGATGTATTCAAATCTTTTTTAACTAATTAATTATTATTTAACCTTATCGAATGGAAACATATTGCATAATTATAAGATAAGTTAGAGGTACCTATTTCAAAGTATCAAGACTAATATTTCCAAATTTTCTGTTATACCT
This sequence comes from Malachius bipustulatus, assembly GCA_910589415.1. Lineage (NCBI taxonomy): Eukaryota > Metazoa > Arthropoda > Insecta > Coleoptera > Melyridae > Malachius > Malachius bipustulatus. Next base: position 22,856,562 of record OU342633.1, read on the forward strand.
ATACAGATTAAAGATCCAGCTTTTCGTGGAAGCAATTTTGGAGAATCACTTCTAGTTGGCGAACTTATTACATTTAGAAAATCGATTTAGTCCTCTTCAGAAACTTTGGAATTAAACAAATTATATTTGTCTCTCAAATATTATTTGGTACAACTTCTTCACACAAACATATTGTCTCTTCAATAAGAAAAATAATCTAAAACTTAGCTTCTAGCACCCTTCTCAAAGTTTAAGAGCTTTTAAGAGCTTTTATAATCCATCACTGGCAGGGTCTCTGCTTGTCTTCGACTTAGGTCATCAATGACAAGCTGCTGGAATGAATAACAAAATTATTATTATTGGATGATGTACCTACCTATAACAGTAAAGAAATTTTTAGAATCACTGATTTTCTGAAGTCTTCCAGATTGGCTGTTTCCATTTTCATTAACGTTGATTCACCCTACTTATATTTCTATTTCCGCTACATTCCCCTTATTTACTAATCGAATTTCATGAGTTTTTATAGGGGGGTTTTATTAGGTATATGAATCAACAACTCGACGAGAGATCGAGAAAGGAAAAATGTCAAATGTCTCGACTTTATCTGAGTGTGAACTGTTTTGTTTCATTTCAACCTTTTGTTTCTTGTCAAAATAGCTGGAGGCCAGACCTAACAATATTGGTTGGTAGGTAGTTCCCCTAAAAACATATGTTATATAACCCCAATACCGTACATATCCGATGAAAAAATGTTTCTTGCACGATCAACCTTATGGGGTTAATAACCTCTTTTCTACTAAATAAAATGATACGTATATGTTTATAATTAGTGTTAAAAAAATTATATTAAGAGGTGAAAGTAGGAAAATCAAATTTAATCAATTATAAACTCTACGGCTGTAAAGAAATTTCAGTTCTATTGCTTCAAAAATATGCTCATAAACGATTATAGATATTTAGCCACCTTTGCCCTTTTCCTACCCACGTCACTGGCTTATTAATAAAAATAATGCAAATTTTATTATATACATATACATGGTGTCCAGGTATGAGTGTAAGAGCTACACGTGGCGACCTTCCTTGGACTATTTTGAGTAAAAAATCTTAATACAAAAATGCTCTAAATGTCTTCACGGTGCCACAGGAGGTCATCAAAGTTAGAAATTCTGGGTCACAAATATGCATATTATTGAACTTCTATTTCCTTTTGCAGTTACGGTTAACATTTTCAAAGACTTTTGCAAAGTCTTATTTCATTTAATTTTCGTAAAAGTGCAATTATTAACTTTTTTAACATTTCTAAAAAAAAAAAAATTAGGAAATGTTAAAAAAGTTAATAATTGCACTTTTACGAAAATTAAATGAAATAAGACTTTGCAAAAGTCTTTAAAAATGTTAACCGTAACTGCAAAAGGAAACAGAAGTTCAATAATATGCATATTTGTGACCCAGAATTTCTAACTTTGATGACCTCCTGTGGCACCGTGAAGACATTTAGAGCATTTTTGTATTAAGATTTTTTACTCAAAATAGTCCAAGGAAGGTCGCCACGTGTAGCTCTTACACTCATACCTGGACACCCTGTATTAACTCAAATTTCAAGTAATTTTTTTCCAATCCTATACTAATTTGATTTGAAAGTTTTTTTTTTTTTAATCTTGCTCATACAGGGGTTCAAAAAATAGCAATTTTTCTGAAAATTGAAATGGCTGCCATTTTGAAACGGCTCGGCCGATTTTGCTCAAATGCAATACCAAACCACTTTTTGTGGATACTTTAGACCCACAGAAATTTCAGTCCTTTAGATTTAAAACTGCGACCTGAAATGATACCACAAAAACCGGATTCCTGGAATTTTGAAGTTTTGTAGAAGTAGGAAAATGAAGAAAAAAGTTATGAAAATTAATTCGTGGAAAAAATTTCTGTTTTCGGAGAAAAGTATCTCAAAAACGATATATGAGACCTAAGAAGTGAGATATCAGAGGACCCATCTATATGGATTCCTCGACAATCTCGTTTTTAATGATTTGGACACCTCGTCGAATGGGATGTAAGCACTAAGCAGCTTTTGAGGGACTGTCCTCCTGAAATCATTACAATAAACTACTGAAGCCCTCTCATGTTTCCAAGCAAGACAACACCTCATCCGGAGGAGAAACCTAATAAAAGCTGAGTAATTGGCTCCTTTTTTATTGGAGCCTTTATTTTTTATATTCATAACAATAGCTTATTTCCACGCACACCGGGGGGGGGGGGGGGCACTGCACTAACTTGTTGTCTGCATCCTATGGCGCAAGTCTTTTTTATTTCAATCATTCTCCTTTTTTGAAAACTGAACGAATAGTTTGTAATTGATATTATAATGCAACAGAATTATTATAATAGTAACTGCAGTATAGTGCAAGAACTGACATATAAATGGAGTAATAATAGGGGTAGATTTGGTATTTACAACACGTGAAAAATTCACGCTCATCTAACATCGTTATCCACTCAGCAGTGAGCAAACCGCATTTTTTATTTACAGCCATTGCACCAAATGGACATTATCTAATGATCCTACTGTACGTACCACAACACAAATCAGTGCTATCCTATTACCCACCGGACGTCCCTGTTCACACCCATCGCGCACAGCAACAGCGCAACCCGCTCATTATCCCGTATTATTGCGCCAGGACTCTCACATCCCATCACGATCACGAATGGAGAGGCCATCGGCGGTTAATAGCCCTCTCCTGGGGTGTTCAATAGCAACCATTGATCCCGGGTATGCTATCGACGTGGGCATGAATATGCGACACCCGTTCATCAGAGACAGAGGGTGTAGATTGAGGGGGTGTAGGTGTAAATTATACGAGGAGAAGTTTGAAAACCATGAGCTTTGATAGATATTCCATATGGGGGTGATTCTGGGAGAATGTTTACTGTTGCTGTTGTGTTTATTTTATTTGGAGGAAGGAAAAACCTTTGGAGGTATTCTTATCTTTACATCACTAAGAGGCTTCTAGTTTTCAGGTCTTCTTTCAGTCTTAATTTTTCAAATTTTGAACAAGATAAAAATTATTCAACCGAAAAAATCACATTTCACAGGATTCCCGACAATAAAATAAAAAAAGGTGCACTAATTTTTCTGTCTGTGTGTCTATGATATCACAGTCGAATTTCTCTGAACTTTGATACTCCATAATAAAGGAATCAAGCTGAAAATAACACAGTTACGCTTGCAATGGCACACATGCTTGCAATAAAGTCTCATATTTGTTCTAGCGAGTTCTTTGCCTTCCTTCTGTCTCTTCCTTCTCCTAATTCTTTTTGATTTGACCTTAGCAGAAGATGTCGTTTCTATGGGGTTTAAGATGGGAGAATATGCAGCTTTGTATTGTATATTTCCCGCTGTTCGTTTCTTCTGAGGAATTACATTATTTATATTTTGTTTCAAGCCTTATGGAGGTACAAGGTGCATTATTTTGATACAGACCTTATGATCTTGGGTTAATTTCCATATAAAGAATATTATTCCCCTTGTCCGTCTGGATGTCTTGACTTAGGTGTAACCTAATCAAACTTAATCAATAATCAATCAGATTTGAAACCTTCTACATCTGAGTGAATTCAACAAAGTCTCTTCTGAGATCTTGGCCTGCCTGCGGCGTGGGGTTTTCGCCCCTTCATCTTCCGGGCCTTCGGCCCGGAATTTCAGCAGATTCCCCGTCAAAGTTAAAATTTTCCACGTTTTTTAAGTGCAACAATTTTTTATGTTGCTTTACGACTCTGTGATAAAAAAATTATAGTCATTTAAATCAGTCACCTCTTTTTGTATTATTTTTTTCTATATCGCTCCTGAAGGACTAATATGGGAAATTCCGAGATAAAAGTTAGTTTCTAAGGTATTTCTAAGGTTAGTACTAAAGCGTCCGAAATTTGATGTACAGCGGGTTTTTTTTGCTGATTTTCGACAGACCATTTTTTTTATTTTTTGATAAAAGTGCCATAATATGCGAGACGAATTGAAGCCAACACTTCAAATTATATATTGAAGAACAAAAATATAAAAAAATTTCACGATGTAGAAAATTCAGGAAGATACAAATAGGGGACGGGGAAAAAGTCGGAATGACCTGGCAAAAGTTTTTTCCGATTAAGTCAGTTTTGGAGGTAAAAAACTATATCGCCTTTTTTGTAGGTAATGAACGTCTCTATCACACTGTTTTGTTATTTTTTCAATATGTCAAAAAAAATTAGAAATTATGCAAAAACTGTGTAACTGTGCGAATAGAATCTTTCCGCAATGTAACATTACCGAGAAAAAATCCTATAGGTGGGACGTTGCAATAAAAGTACCGCCCTGAACGGGGGGACCTTAACATTCTCGGATTCGATCCATTTTCAATAGATCGTATTTGGGGCTACCGAGCTACGTTCCTGAAAATTTCAACCCGATCGGTGCAACTTTTAGACACTTACGCCCGTATTCACAAACGATAATTTCCCAAATAATTACACGTAATCAATTATACCCATCTCACTCTAACGCATAAAAACTGCATATCTCCATCCCATTTATTTAATTATTTTCGAGATATTAGAGGACAGAAACGCTTTGTGAATAAGGGCCTTAGAGTGTTACCTAGATCGTTCCCGAAAAATCCCTAAATTACCGAAAAAAAAAACCACTCCCCGGTAACTGATCCCACTCATTTTAAATAGGCATCGTGGTCTCTAGACAAATTTCAACTTTCTACGAAGAAAAATGGCGGCTTTACAGTGTTTCCTAGGAAAGCGTGACAGATCGAGCGACACCACTTTCGGGCTCAATACTTCCATTTTTTGTAATGTTAGCGGGAGATTTCTGGACTTAGTCGTGTCCTTGATAATATTATGTCTTCTTGAAGGAGATGTTCATGTTAACATACAGAAGATGCTCATCATGCATCCGAGTCTCCACAGTAAGAATACTTGTAGACGTAGAAATACCTAGAGAACGCTAGAATTGCCCAAACTGTTTTGCTAGTGACTCGTGTCTTCTAGTCTTCTTGATCAGTCGTCTATATCATTTTGGGTGTCATTTATCGTGATGGAGAGGACTTTTGAATAATTGTTTTTTTTTGGTAGAGAGGGTGATCGTCATGAACACCCCGGGCTTGTTCTAATGCCAGAATTTTACAACCAAAACCTTCTCTTCTTGCCGATGTCACACAGTAACTGGCCTCACTGTATAAGGCGCTTTGGAATTTGTCTCATCCAAATCTCTCAAACGCTGATCTCCCTAGTTTTAAACCTTCGCTCCTTCTCTCTCATAATGCATCTCATCAATTCGGTTATGAGCGTCAATCGGATTTCAGCAAGGATTTCGATCATTTAGATGACCCTATTGTCTAAATTGAGCGAGTTTGGTTGTTCCGGAGATCTTGCTGCAATGTTTGGGATCTCTTTCACTGGTAGAAGTCAGTTTGTTGTGTTGATAGCAAATTTATTCAAACAACTTCTGGTATCCACAGGGATCTCTGCTGAGCCCGCTTCTTTTCAATATCTTTGTGATCGAAGTTGCGGAAATTTTTGTCAAATTGGACACTTTAAAAGGTCCTTGTAATTTTGAATGTACTAAAGGAGATCTTCGGTGCCTTATTAACGTCATAATGTGAATTAAGTAATAATAATGACCTTTGGAAATGTCGTGGTTACAGTTAACTCTACATTCACTGTATAAAGAAGCAGAGTCTAGATGAAAAATGGCAAATATATAATTATTTACGATTTTTAATGTTTGAATTGGGGGCTGTACATCGCTGCATGAAATCAATTTAAAGCTCCGGAAGCTGTGAGCGGAGATATCGATTCACGTTAATTTTGAATCGTTCTGGATTTCATTCGTCAGCCAATACAGCCCTTGAAAAGCTATTTCAAAGTGATGTGATTCTCCATGCCGCTGAGACGTGTGTTTATGTCCTGCATTACTCAAGGGTATCAAGTAATCCATGTCGTTTGAACACTGCTCATGGCAATATCTGTAAAAAAGCTTAGTTAGCCAACGTTCCTTAGATCTTCCAAGCTCGCGAAATCCTCGCTGAAAACCGGATCCCTGAATGTAACAAACTCTGTGACCTTCTGAATGCGGAGTCCAATAATATCAGAGTATTGATGTGTGCAGGCTTCAATTAAAATAATCATAGTTGTTTCCGGGATATTATGTCGTGGTCCATGGAGATTTGCTCCGAACGTTTCGTCTATAGCTGCGGTTGACATCATAAACGATTACGTGTGCGCAGACGATAAGCGATTCTTCCATTTTTCGAGTTCACTGATAACTGACTGGATAGCTGGAAGAGCGCTCCTATTTATAGGGTGATGTCTGGTGATTCATACCCCTCCACTAGCTATCTCCATTGTAAAATCCGCCGGTCTCACCGCTGATGTCATAGGTTCCTGAGTCAGACGTTTCGGCAGTCTCATTCTTTCTTCCTGCCAGTTGAAATTATTTGGATGTTTGTAAACTTCAATTGCTTCACGATATAAACGGGTGCAGTAGTGTGAAGTAGTGAACAGGATTTTCGTCTTTTCGAAGCATATAGCGTGGTAATCCTGAAGCACGAATGACGAGACGGTTTGTTGGTGACGGAGTTTAAAGCCGTGGCTTCAAAAAATTTCGTGTAGAAGTTGGCAACCCCAGGACTTAGTGGGCTGCCCATATCAACTCCATCCAGTTGTTGATAGAATAAGTCACCATTTCACTAGAAATAGGTTGTAGTAAGTACATGGTCGAAGAGAATCTAAGAAAGATGCTCTGGATATGTTGAAGGGTCTCGTCTTGTGGTTCTGTATACAGCAAACTACCAAACGCAGTGTCCAAAATCGAAATGGTCTGAATGGTCAGAATGACAAAGTCATCAGCTCTGGGCGTCGACACTCCATAGTGAAAAAAAGGCTAGAAGGTCATCGACGAGAAAGGGCCAGAGCAAAGGGAGAGGACTCCTCGCGGGTCTAAAGTCGATATTTTCCCTCCCATTGAAGTCGTTATATAGTTCTGCTTCCAAGCAAACTGCGGATTATCCACTCATATAAGTGATGGGATCCCTCCTGAGGCAATTGTCTTATAGAAAAATTCTGGTAACGCGATGTTGGTTTCTTGTTACTTGGGAGCCCAGTTTAGCACGAATCGACTTTGCTTTAAACCAGTTTCTATAGTGATGGACCTTGGATATCCACATAACTATGAAATTAAAACTGTTGACGTCCATTTCCTGTTTGAAGATCACTCTAAGCCGCCGACCCGACTATCGTAGCTCTAAGCTACTGAAAACGAAAGAAAGGAAATAAGCATTCGCATGAATATATACTAAAGTTTATTTCAAACAACTGACTGGCATCATATGTATATCTATTATATAAATGTTAAGGTAGGAGTTCAAAGAGTATTCTGTCAAATCGATTAAACATCAAAAGAACAAAGTTCAAACATGCGAGTTTAAATCAGTGAAATTTCAATGAATAACGTTGACTCTATCAAGAGGCTTCTGAAAGGAGAAAACCCCTCAATATGTTTGACATGTCACATCAGAAGAGTTTATTTGATGCTATAATCCAGCACACTACATTACTTCAATTTTCCAACTTGAAAAAATGTATACTGCGCGCAGCATGCTGCAAAATTTGAAGGGTTAGTAAAAATATAAGGGCCGAATCAGATTTTCCAACAAAATCTTTTGGACTTGAATTTATTTATGCTTCGATGGGTATATCTAGACTTTTCAGTTAGCGACTGTAAGTATAGGAGATTACAAATTACAATTAGGTGGATTATAATTAACAAGAGAACACCGACCTAACTTTATGACTTGCCCGCGTAAATTGGAGTATAGATTATGCAGAGTCATGTGAGGTAGGATAGGAATAATATTGTTATGTGTAGAATGTAATTTACGCAAAGATAACAAGAGGGGTATCGTATGTGCTGCGGATAAAGTTTCAGAAGGGTGTAGGTTGGCGAAATGTTGTTGAAAATAATACGTTGTTAAATTTTGAGGGCGAAGTCAAGCCAGAGAGTGTGGGAATGTTGGGAGTGAGATACAGAGTGGGCGCTGGGTTTGATGTTCAAATTTAGCGGAAAATCATCGGGTTAAAAATTTAGGTGCTTTGATTTGATTACCGTCTCTAATACAGTGCATTTATTTTGAAATCGATATTGTGGTTTTAGCCCGCGGTAAAACATCACTTCATAAGATTCAAGTACTGGAAAAGCGATTGAAGCTTAAAATTGTATTTTTAGCAGATGTTATGAAAACCGATTTTTTAAGCTATTTGCTTTTTCTTCATATTACAGGTAAATATTGGTAAATATGTTAATATTTTGCTGCATTAGGTTATTTACATACCAGTGTGGTGATCAAGTTTCGCATAATGTCCATAGCTTTGTTATTTTTTTCTGCATTTCTGATTAAAATTTAACGATACTCACATTGACTTCAGGAAAACTGGGTGCCTAGTTCTTTCTTTTGAAGTATGGCAAAACAAGAATAAATTCGTAAAAGCCATTTCCTAAGACCCTGTTAGAAAAATAAAACTAACTACGATATCAAGCAAATAATTAATTTAATGCAAAACTTCACCCCTGGTTAAGCCTGTACCTGCTCTTATTGATGCAGAGGGTCACAATTAACTTAAATCTGTGCACTTCCAATTCACTGATAAACGGCATTTATTAGTATTAAAGATGTGAACTATACCCAAAAAAAGAAAAGCAATTAATCCGTCACGGACCAACCGCTGGCCTATTTATTATAGTGACCGAATCTCCAGAACAACCTTTTCTCTCAGTAATTCTAGCACGAATGAACCTGAAAAATTATCTAATCTTTTCCTGCGACTAAATTATAACTCCTTCTCTCTCTGTACTTACAACTATTTCCCTATATTTATTTCTCTAGCGTCTGTGGATTTATCGGCATTACCTGTACGAATCACGGGCTCTCATACCAACTGCCAACGTGTAGTGCAGACTAGATGCTCTTCTCGACTCGTCTAAAAAGGAGGATTTAAATTAATAATTAACGGGAAAACGAACTACACTGTAGCCGCTATATTTTGTGGCGTTCTCATTTTTGGGGATGATGCAGAGCAGAAGGTAGAGATCAATCATTGTTTAGGAATTTTAGGATTTTAGAATGTTACCTGATTTGTATATTACGTTGAATAGTTCTAACACTCATTTTTGGGGATGATGCAGAGCAGAAGGTAGAGATCAATCATTGTTTAGGAATTTTAGGATTTTAGAATGTTACCTGATTTGTATATTACGTTGAATAGTTCTAACAATATTTTCAGTTAGTGTTCGTTCATACATTTTAGTATTTCTACTTGTATTTTTCCTGGGACCGTCTCCTTCCATTTTTTGCGTTCTTGACTGCAAACTTCAATTCTTCTTGTAATATTTCCAGAACATCACCAAGAGGACATTTGCTGACAAGAGTCTGTTGTCCTCAAATAGTTCTGTTGTATAATTCATCCATTGCTTTAACTTTCTGTTGGTTTCTATTACTAATTTTTCTCTAGAACCTTTTAATAATCCTTGTTTTCTTTTATAGTTTTGTATTAAGTTATTTATTTTATCTTGTTCTTTATCCTCGCATTGTTCTCTCAACCACAACTCTTTAGCTTTCTTATTTTCTTATTTATCTGCTTATGTTTTTCTCTATATTCTTATTTGTCACTATTTTTATAAAGTCTCCTCTCTTCGCATTAGATGTAATATTTCCCCGTCAACCACTGCCACGTTCTAACCGTCCCCGTCCTCAATATTTGCTGTTATGCTTCTATCATTTCCTTCTCTATCATAGACCATTTATCTTCTACTCTTCCACTTGTATTCATTGAGGCCGCTTTCTGCTAATCTAGGTCTTAAGTGTTTATCTTCCTTTGCTCTATGCTATTTTCTGTTTTCCTATTTATCTTCTTCATTTTACATCTAATTTCCCTAGCTACAATACTTTTGACAATTTTTTGACCCCAATACTGTGGTCAAACCCCACATCGCTCCCAGGATACGTTTTCGTATCTTGAAATTATCATATTTCTAAACCTTCTTCTAATTAGAACGGAGTCAATCTGGTTTCTTACTACGTGGCCTTCTTTGTCAGCCGATGACGCCCATGTATAAAGTATCCGTTTTGACAACGTGGACAATGATTCGTCATTAGAAATTCGTTGTTTTGACAGAATTCTAATATCAATTGATCTCCTGTTTCATTTCTAACCCCCGGTATACGAATGCAAAAATAAACCCCTCCCGTGCATCGTGCATCTTTCCATCTTCTCTGCTCCCACTTTCCCATTATTATTGTGATGTCCTGTTTTCTAATTGCCTCTCTATCTTCATAAAATCTTTCATCATTTAGTCATCTTTACCAGCTGTCTGAGCATATGGCTGCATAATATTTAATTTTGGTTGCCTACAAGAAAATTCTCTTCAAACATTTGTTTTCACATTCGTCTGTTTTAGTAGGCACTCAAAAATTCAAAAAATTTTGGAAATCTTTAAAACATTTTACAATTTACACATGTTCCTTTAGAAAGACATTATTTCTCCTTTTTTATACGCGAAAAAAATCTTTTTCTAAAGACCTTTCAAAAGATTTATCACAAGTATCGTCTGCCATTTAAATTCATGATGTTATGGATGAAACTTTACCATGTTAAATGAGTCAGTTACAAGTCATTTTAGTTCCCCTTTCCCTTTACCCGTTCGGCTTTCACGATTTCCTATAAAATGATCAACAAAAAAGTTATTGCAAGAATCTTTCCATTTTATTTTATTATTTTTTTCAATCAGCAGATTTATCAGCAAGGGATATAACACGAGAATAGTCAAAAAAATCAATTCAAAAATCTGTAGCCAGTTTCCAAAGCCATCAGTGTGCTAAATGGGGGAGAAGGAACATTATAATAATAGTCTCTCCTTGAGACGTTCTGTACCATTTCAATCCAAAAAGTGGAAAGTAGAAGTGGGGTTACCCTTAATGTATTTTTTATGCAAATTATGCCATTAATCATGTCCGAAATTCAATAAACCTGTCAAGTTAATTGATTTTTTATGTTAATGTCCCTCATTAATCAACTTTACAGGTTTATTGCATTCCGGACATGATTATTGGTCCCATTAACATAAAAAAATCAATTAACTTGACAGGTTTATTACATTCCGGACATTATTAATAGCCTCATTTGCATAAAAAAGACATTTAGGGTAACCCCACTTCTGCATAAAAAAGACATTTAGGGTAACCCCACTTCTACTGTGGAATATATTTTATAAAGCTGATGATAATAACGATCATAGAGAAAGATACATTTTGCATACCTACCTAAACACTGATACGATCTCTCGATTTCATCGATTCAGGTAACGTTTTCCTTCGAACTTGGGGTATAATCTACTGAATGTTAATTATTGAGCTTTTTGCTGAGATAATAAATCGGCAACCTCGTCGTAGTATAACGTCTTCACGGTGCCACAGGAGGTCATCAAAGTTAGAAATTCTGGGTCACAAATAAGCATATTACTTACATATTGAACTTTCTTTTTGCAGTTACGGTTAACATTTTTAAAGACTTTTGCAAAGTCTTATTTCATTTAATTTTAGTAACAGTGCCATTATTAACTTTTTTAACATTTCTTAAAGTGCTTTTTTTAGTTTTTACATTTGTCAACACTGCCAAATTTCAATAATTATTTTGATTAATTAAATTAATTTGACATAACGATTTCCTTGCGTTCTGCTTAGTAACATGTTGGTTACAATCATGATATCTATGTGATTCAGTGTTGCCAGATGAAAATTTCTTCTAGTGGCTCCTGATGGTCTCTGAAACATGGTAAAAAAATTCGTATTGAGATTTTTTACTCAAAATAGTCCAAGGAAGGTCGCCACGTGTAGCTTTTACACTCATACCTGGACACCCCGTATAGCGTAATTTCTTTGAATTTTTTTTTGATTGAAGGTATATGTATACATATAATGTAATTCAAAATTCGCTATTCTTCATGTTGATACGTTATGTAGGGATTGTATAAATAAAAGAAAAAAATCAATCTATTTTGCGCACAGAAACCTAGTCTAGGAGATATGAAATTGTAGAGTTGAAAATTGAAGTTCTTCAATCAGCGTAGCTTTAAAATGCAGATATACCATCATTGCCTACTTATAGGTACATACATAAGAAGCACAAGTCTGTCAAGTCGTTCGTAATTTCTGAACGAAAATTTCTCTCGCGATAAAGTTTTAATTTATATGTTTATTATTCTAAATCGATTTTTCCCTCAAAGGTGTCAGAGTTGTCAGAGCGCAACTATTGCAAAATGTAGTCTTCTAGATTTTGCAATTGAAGCTTTCCCGCAATTCCGTTTCTCGGTAAATTCTCCGATATCAAAGGGGATGAAAGTTTTTTTTTCATAATGTGGCCTGGATAAAACTATCTTAGAATCATTATTTATGAAAAGTTTGCATTATTTCTTATTTAAATTTGTAATTTTGACATTTTAAATTACTACTTCGTATATGCATGATGCAAATATAAATACAAACAATAAATATTTTAATTGCTATTTTGCTATTTGCTATTTGCTAATAATTGCTATTTATTGATACAATAAACATATTAATTTATTTATAGCCTCTGGGTACTTAGGTACACTAATTTTGGTAGCTTATAAATTTATCTGACAATGTAAAGTCTCGTAAAAATAAGGTCAATTACTTTTTTAAGTTTACTCGGTATAAACAGACGCAAACATGTAGCTGGTGTATAGGTTTTAATCGAACTCCACATACTCTTTTTTTAGTCCAATAAAACTAGAATTTGATTATGCAATTCAAGCGGAAAAATCAACTACCTATTCGATCTCCCACCTCTTTGTGAATACGCCGCCATATTACCTATTGGTTTTATTAAGGGATGAATTTTTTTGCATTGTATACGACGTTATTTGTTTTTTTATTGACAAAGTTTAAGAGCGTAATTTATGTAGAAATTGTTTTCTGTATTTTCCATAATTATTCAATTACTACTGTTTCCGATTGCGAGACCAAAATTGTGTTCACAAAATTGTTTGCGAGCTTATAATTTTTGATATACTTATTGTTTGTAATAATTATACTACTCCTCCTAAGGGAATGAACTTGAATATTTGGACTTATTGCCTATAAATATAATATTATGTCCCCTTCGATAACCAAATTTTCCTGTTTCGGCGGTTTTCGCGTATATCTTCAGTTCCAATATTGATCAATTTTTTTTTGTTTACGATAGGGTTCCCTCTACAGGGTGTTCCAAATTTTATTTACCAAGGGGAAATTTGGGAAATATCAAATGAAATTTGGGGAATTTCAAATAATCATTCTCCAAATAATCATCCCCTAATTGTTTTTTTCTCTGCTATGAATTATTGTAGTTGTTTTCCCAACATTTGTGTCTTTCAATTTTTCTTCTGTTTAATCATTTTCGTTTTCGTTAATTTATTGTTATTTTTCGTTTTTTCGCGATCAAGACACGTGTCATGGATAATAAACATTATATCAAAAGGATAAATCAAATTATCCCTTTAATTAGCTTTGGAAATCAAGAAAAATGCAGAACTTGCAACAATGCACAACAATGGAGTCCAGGGTTTCACTAAGGGTTGAACTTTATTACCCTATAAGTTTATTATTATTGCATATTGATTGTTGACTGCAGCCCCTTACTTGCCATAAATCATTCTGTGTGTGTAGAAACTAGCTATTTTATATCTTCATTTGCGTTACTAGTAATTAAAATTTTGAATTGTTTTTTAAATTTTAAATAGCTAATAAGTCAATTATTTTCCAATAAAAAAAAAAACTGTAATACTTAAGTTGGATAAATCAATAAGTTAATGCATCGCGACGCCGTACCGTCTGACGCAATTTTATAATTGTTTCATTAATTTGTAGCCCTATACCAGATACATAATTTCTCAGAATTTCAAATTGATATATCTTTGTAATTAACTGTCATTTTTGGGGTGGACACTAGTGTTGGGACACCCATAATGGTTGGTTGTCATAAAAATTACCTTTCCTTCTAGGAGTTGTTTTTCTTATTAGGACTTATGTTTAGTTCAAAAAAAATCTAGTACAGTTATATAAAACCACATTTTTTCGAAAATAATGAGCAACCATGTGAAATGGATCCCACATAGGTAGGATGATAAGGAAATTATTCCATCGCCCTCATTAAATCAGCCCGAATCAAAAAAAAAGCAAACAGTGCAAGCATTAGGTACGTAAATACCTAAAGGTAAAATTGTTAGGAAATTAAATACAGCTACGCGCCGTTACATCAATAGAAACGATTCCTGCCAGCACATTAAATATTCATAAAATAGAAGCTCTCTAGCTAGTGGAGTTCCAGCACTTTTAACAACATCGAAGAGACGGCCACCGCAAGGGTAAATAAACCATTGCCAGATGTTAACACAGGGTATTGTAAAAGACAGTCTCTGCCCGCGTGATGAAAAGAAGAGCTGACCTAGAAACAGACCGCCGGGTGGATGATTGTGTGGAATCATAACTTAGACAATAATCCTTTTCAATAGTAACTCGTTCGATATCATACCTACGATAATGAAAATTACACCAATCGAAAAAACGAATAAATAAATTGCAATAGCCGAAAATTCGCTGCGGTCCCGAAATTGCAAGTAGGGGAAAACGCGAAATGAAGATAGAACCGGTGCAATTATAATAGCTAGACACAATGGAAAGGTGCAGAACGCGTCGGCCGATGTGAAGGAAAATTTAGGTAGTTCAGGTTTAGGACAATTCAGTAAGGTAGCCGCGAGGTCAACTCGCCAAGTTTCAAGACAAGTGAGATATGATATGATAAGAAATAAATCACGGTATAGGGCAGTGCCAATGAGGTGCATTGTTGCGTGGTGTTTAGAAAGCGGACGTCTGCTTTTGCCATCCTTTAAATCAAATTTGTAGATGAGATGGTAGTTTCTATGCACTCGCTACAAATTTCCTAACCAATCAACCCAGAAAAACCGTTAATTTTCCTATCCAAAAGGAGCGTAAACGAGATGGTAGATTCTATGCACTCCATACGCTCTTTCCTTTACGATTAGGGAAATTTCCACATACAATCAGTTAGAACAAATCATTCTTCAAACGAAATTCAAATCAATAAATAAATTATACTGATTCATAAACCCCCACCAACGCCAGTTGAATTTCCACATACAATCAGTTAGGGAGGATCTCTTCAAAACAAAATCCACATAAATAAATAATCAAACAGATTCGCCAAATCCATGAGCGCAGATCCCATTTTAAATCAGGCAAAACAATCAGCTAGGTAGTAGGCGGCACCAGCAGTAATTAATAGGTACCTACTAGATCACGTCAGCGAATATTAGGAAAGAGAAATACTTCGACGAATCATTACGAATTCACGTATAGGAAATTGAGATAGAGCTAGGAGAGAAAATGAACCCAGGTCAGGAATAAAATAATCTGTGAATAATTAAAGCGGCACGTTATTAGAAATAAACCAAGTTAGGCATGAGCAGTCCCTTTAAATAATACGATTTAGAAAGTGAAAACGAGTCATTCTTCCCATTGTGTGGCGCTATATGACAGGAACTCGCAACAGTAGGTTGCACTCTCAGATAGAACCAAGCAAGCTAAGGTAGGGTTGTCAGATGTAGCATCTGCCACTCGCATACATTATCAGGAAATACTGATTTCATTACTACACCCAATTAGGATTCATACTAGGTACTCGATTATCCCACGTTGGGGGAGGCATTCACCTCGATGTCCAGGTGAAGACCTCCGTTGTACCAGTTCAAGAGCATGACTCTTTAAAGTGGAAATCGCAGCACGCCACGGGGCAATAAAACACCCGCAGTTGTAGGATAGGCAAATCAGCGAATAGCGAATCAAAGTCACCAAAATTAGACCGACTTCGAGAATGGGTAAAGCCAATTTAGATTCAAAAAAAAAACAAATTGATCATTATAAGGTCGTTTTTCCGAATCTCTTCTAACCAGATTTTATACACACCTGAATTTTATGTGACAAATGTTATTATTATGTTTCTCATCATACTATATCTACGCTCTTTGGGGTGATAGGCCGACGTACTCGTGTTACTGGCGGACCGGTGTGCTGGTACCGATACAAAAGATTAAGTAATTTGTCTGTAAACAAGCCTAAACACGAATGATAAACAAAAGTCCAGCATTCTCAATCATTAACTAGATTAATGGTTAAAGAGTCGTGGTCTGTAGTATGGTCAGCTAATAATCACGTTGAGGAACAAAGATTTTCGAACGGAGCCAACATGTTCTGAGTAATTAATTAAGGGATGTAGAAAAATCTACAATAATACAGTTGATTAAGGTTTCAATCTGAAAAGCACTCGAATGACGAGTAAGGTAAATCACCAGGTATAACAGTGACAAATGCCTAAGGGCAAGGTAACATATGTGACATAAAGGTCGCCTGACGAGGCAGCATCGACGGGTGCAAACAAGACAAATAACAACAAGGTATACAAAGTGATAACTAAATACAGTATCACCCAGGTTATGAATTAAATAAACGGAGGTGAAATAATTCACACTCCTAGATAAATCAACTGTGAAAATAAAATCATTAAATAAAAGATGAGAATCGGAAGGAACGATTTCATAAAAGATACAAATTCAACATTCAAGAAAAATGGCAACCCCGTACTCGAATCCACTCGGTAGGTAAAACCATCTTAAACGGCCCGCATCTCCATCCCCGAACACGAACCGCTATAGCTAGGCAACCGAACTGCCACCAGCCGTCCAGGCGCGATGTTTAACTCGCGTCAGACTCACAGGCGACTCAGCTAGACATACAGGGTGATTCTTCCGGTTGAAAATACACGATAATTTCGTACGAGAAATTGAGTAGGAAAATAGACAGACATTCCCGCAATATACCGGGTCGTCTGTAAAAAACATGGTTGTATTCTTTAATTATTTCAAGCAGTTGCTTGAAATGAAATCAAAGGAACTAGAAAAAGGAAATTAGGCAAGGAAAATCGTTGAATAGGTAAATCACACAGACATTTCCGCAAAATACCGGATAGTCTGTAACCGAAATAAAAGCAAAACGAAACAATAAGACATTTCCGCAATATACCGGATAGTCTGTAACCGAAATAAAAGCGAAACGAAGTAATAAGACATTCCCGCAATATACCGGGTCGTCGGTAAACCAAAACAAAAGCAAAACGAAATAATGAGAAAGCACAGGTGTGCAAAAGAGTGGAATCCAAAATGGATTAGAGTTTGAAACATGCATGAAAGGGATCTCTCATCGCTTTCCATTTTTTTGTACTCTCTATGCAAAATCACAGCCCATCTCGCACTTCACCATTTTACGCCCTTAAAAACGAATTCTCTCGCTCTTCATTCGCTTTTAAACTCCCTGACAGGAAGTCCACAGTAAACAACAAGTATTAGTAAAATTCCCCGCTTTCCGAGAAAAAAAAATCTCAGTAGGTTCTTTTGCGCATCCGTTTCGGCCATAGTAATCCTGGCATACCTCAATCAAAGAGCAGGAGTGACTACGGTAATTACGGTAAACACAACGAGGAAAACACAACGGTCCTATTAGGGGAAACCCAGAGGTAAATAGACGATCACAGTGGCTTTTCGCGAAAGACAATGAGGCCCGGGTAATTATCGTTACACATGTATGAATTGAAATCCTGAAAACACTAAAAGTCTTTTTTCTTCTCGATTCAGTTTAATAGTGTCAAGCAATTTTTTTGCCGCAATGATAGCATTTTACATGTAGTTTTCTAAAATGGCGCTAAAGTTTGAAGAAAATGCAAACAGGTGTGCTTTTTGACAAATACGAAAGAGACCAAAAAATAAAGAATGCTCTTGCAGTTTTAGAATCTGCGGAAATTGTCATTAGCAGGAATAAATACCAAATTTCATTAAATTTCAGCAATTCGTTAAAAAAATTCTGAAACATTGAAGGGCCTCAGAAAAATTTCAAAACCAGATCCTGAATCGCCTTGAAAAATTACACCTACCCTCTGCTGGTGAAACACTCAGTATAAATAGCTTGTCAGTACTTGTAGCAATAAATTTAATTTGTATAAAATACTGCACCCCCTATGGGAGCATGTGAAGTAATAATTTGTCTCTCGAAGTGAGAAAATCTTCAAACTTTTGCCATTAAAATATTTCATAGTACTTATATACTTACAATGGGTAGTTAAATAAGTAATTTGAACTTTTCTATCATGTAACTATGTCAGAGACCTAATAATGTTCTCTATTATTGATAGTCCTGAATAATATTTGACCTTCCATATTGCGTAAAATAAAGCATTTTGGAACAAAAAATTTTAAGATTGGATTGATATATATCTACGTAGGTAAACGTATAACTATAATAATTCAGCCGAGGAGGGGGTCCCTCTCCCACATACTTAGGTACATCACTGGACCGTTAGCTTTTATGTTTCGATTGTGCTTTTCCAGCGTTTCTTATTGTAGTGTAGGGGAGTGTCGAATTTTTTGTGAGTTAAGGACTTCATATATGACAGAGCGGTCTAGGGCCGTCCCTGGTACTAAGCTCGCTGTGCTTTTTGCCCTGCTTTGATCGTCGATAGCCCTGTCATATTACACGATGTCATTTATTTCCCCTTAATATTTTATTTTCGACTTTCAGTTCGTTTACACAGTAATGTAAACTTATCCAGGATTTCATGTCAGTGTAATGTTTCCATCTCCTTAGTATTTCCGGTGTCTGACTAGAAGTTGGTGGGAGCATTCATGTTTCGTAGCTTCCGCACGAAAAGAGATCCTTTTATCGTTGTATTTTTATATTATAGTTATAGTGGTAGTGGTAGTGCTTCTAAAAGAACATAAATATACTTCTAAATTAAATTATGACATCGATGTATCAAGGATGAGTGATGTATGTGGTGTGTTAGATTCTTATTGAGTTTAAGTCAGTTTCGTTTTTTTTTTTAATGTAATTATGTACCTTATGTATTATTAGGGTCATTCCAGTAATCAAAATAATTGAAAATGGCTAATTAATTAAATTAAACTGTGAAGTACAAGCAGATAATATTAATTTAAAATCACGGAGACGAACAATAATTTTAAATTATGGCGATAGTAAATTTAGTAAAAAAAATATTGTAAAAGACAAACGAAAAAATCTGCCGACAGCGCCCTCTACATTATGCTATAAGACTAGTATTTTTCGACCTTCTCTGAAACTGACGTAAGTACATAAATCAATTTTCAGCTTGATTACAGTTTTTGTTACTGAAATATACAGAATCTTAAATTTCAAATTTTCTTCTTTAATTAAGGTTTCTTGAAGAGCTGTGTCTTATTCATTTCCGGACACCCTGTATATTATCTTTGTTCAAACGATCTGCTATACACGATGTTTACAATTATTGTTTACACACAACAACAATAATTCCAAGGTTTGTTTCCTGGATTATTCTAATTATATTTTGTTCTTTAATAATTTTTGAAAATATTTTTGTTTTACAGGGTAGATGCAAAGTGATCAAGTTTTTCGAAAAAAAAAACTATTTTACATTTTTAACATTACCAATAATATGTGGCTGGAATAAAAGTACTGTTATGAAAAATTGAGTTTAGCTATAGAAAATAGTGATTTCAAGTTTGAATTAGATTTAACTATTATATGACAATTAAATGTATGACTTGTAACAAATAAAAATTATTAATAATTAAAGATGTCGAAAATAAATTAGCTTGATTGTTTAAAAAAATCAGTTGATGAAAAAAAAAAGAAGGGGAAGGATGTTGATAGCAACGAGAGGAAAATGAATTATTATTAGATTGAATTTTTAAGAGTAGTTGTGAGAAAAAAGTAAAAAAAAAGTGAAAATAATTATTTGAAAGCACAAAAGAAAAGAATAAAGTGATAGCAAAGAGAAAAAGGATTAGAAAGGAATAAATTATTAAAGAAGAGAGTTTGTCAAAAGGAAATAGAGGAGCAAATTTGAAAGCAGAAAGAAGATAGGTAACGGAAAGGAAAGATTTATTTGTAAAGGGAAGAGAAGCAGTAAAGAAAAGGGGAAAGAGACTACGAGGACAAGAGAGAGAAGTTTTTTTGGAAAGGCCAAGAAATAACGAGAGACGTTGTCGGTGCATGGACTAGGAATCGAAGTGGTGTGAGAGAAAGAATGAAGAAGAAGAGAAGCAGAGGGACTAGAGAAAGGTTTCTGATGAAAAAGTATATTGTAAGAATTTGGCATTGTAATTAGTTAAAATTGTATAGTGTATAGCTCAGATACAAAATAGTAGTCACTAACTGACATTACTAAAAAAAACTATTTTGGATAAGCGGCAAGTAGAAAACTTTCTTTTAAACATCAGTTTCTGCGTGCCGCTTCTCTGAAATTGCTTTTTTAGTAATGTCAGTCAGTGACTACTATTTTGGATCTGAGCTTTAGTATAACAAATTTTAGAAATCAGAGAGAGCTCGAGGTAGTTTTTGTATTTTTTTTTTTAATAAACATCATGCACGTTACAAGTCATAAATTAGACGATTTGTTCTATAAAATTTCAAATTTTTGATTCAAAATAAATTGAAAGCAAATTTTTTAACTGAAACCAACTAGGAGAGAGGGTGCCCTCTAAAATAATTCAAAAATTTTGTTTATGGTATAATTTTTTTTAAATAAAATCAATAATAATAAATTAGAAAGGAGGGAAAAGGGAATACCATAACAGTACCTATGTATGGTGCACTATACTGATGAGATTAGAGACCATAAAAAATTTCAAAATGCCTTTTTATCTTAAAAAAAAATTATCAGAAGACAAAAAATGCACACATCGAAAATAAAATCAGCATTGAAAAAGTCAGTAAAAAATATGTTCATTTTGAATCTGTAAATTTCTTTTTTGTAAAAACCCATTTTGAACATTTTGTTGTAATCATCGGTAATCCCAGAATGTAAGTAGTGCACCATATTTCTGTTTTAGCTATACAGGCCGGTGTTTAGTAACTGGACAGCCAAAATAGAACATGTCATGTATAAAATCGTATTTTGAGCATAAAAGAGAGAGTAACTTTTTTCAAGATGAGGTCTTGTTTAGGAAATAATTCCAAAAATGTAAAATTAAGGCCACAATAAAAATATGTTTCATTCAGTAGCCGAACAACAATTTTGAAAATATTTTCTAAACGAGACCTGATCTTAAAAAAAGAGTTATTCTCTCTTTTATGCTTAAAATACGATTTTATACTTTTATACAAGAAATTCGATTTTGGCTGTCCATGCGTTACTGAAAAGAATTAGTTTTACATTTTTTGAAATGTTTCCTATAAACGAGGCCTCATCTTGAAAAGAATATTATTCTCTCTTTTATGCTTTTACATCACTGACTTTACTGCTAATACCAAAACGTTATTCAATAGCTCATGGATTTTATAACAAAAAGTATTCTTTAGTTGTTTTTTTTTTCATACGACGCACCATTTTTGGAATATTTGAAGTTCCCTCAGGCAATGTCACTAATCATTAAGAATAGTATTTAGCTAAAACTCTTACAGTGAGTAAGTATTTTAAAGGCATATTAAGTTAACGGCCAGATCTCTCTGGACCGTTTTTAAAGCTAATATCCATATCAAAAATTACTATATTAACATTTTTGTAATCACTTTCATGCCAAGAATGATTAAATTGTCATATTTTCCATCCAGAGTCGATACCTTCTTTAAAAAATGACCACAGAAATCTGCCCATTAACTGAATGAGCCTTTATAACACCCACTGTTAGTCAGATATAGCTTTTAATAAAATCAATAATTTTGCAATGCGTAGGTAAATTGCCCAACATGCGAAAACTTACAATATCTCATTTTTTGGTTTAAAATTTATGGGCTATCGAATAATAACGCGGTTTTGTAATTACAATAAAGTCAGTGTACCGTAAAATATAGGAAGGGAACCCTGAATATCTACGCCACTGGAAGACTTCTACAAAAACTGAAATAGCCAAATTATAGAGCTTTGTTAGCTTATCATTCATGATAAGTTTTCATCAAAATGGAGTTATAACCAAAAACTTTTATATTTTTCAAAATTTTGACACCCTGTATCTTTTAAACGAAAAACAAACCGTTATTTTGAGCTGAAATTCATTTTTTCAACTACCCCTTTATCTCTGAAACACCCTTTATAAATCAACTGCCTGAGGAAGAGTCTTCATTCTTGAAATATAAAGTGCAACGATGTACAAAATAAATACTACGAGGTATTTACTTAAGAAGTAAACTTTATTATTAAAGTAAGCTGCCTGCGAATCGCAGGTTTAATAAATAAATAAATAGATGAAATAATTAGTGTTTATTTCTTGATTTCATGATTGCTCAGATGGAACTTCTGTACTGTAAATAAGGCGTTAATATTAAAAGTACTACCTAATATAAAAGTGTTTCTATTTTTACATTTTTTTATAATAATTGTATTTATATTTTTATTGTTTTATTATATTTAATTATTTGCTTAAAATAATATTACTACCATTTTTTGTTTTCAAATTCGTGGTTCTTTTGAATCAGTTTAGTAAGGCTCAAGGCTCAAAGTTCCGCGATAATGTTTCGCGATATCCTTGCTTTATCACCTACATACAAGAATAATAAATGTATGTATGTATGTATGTGAAGTTTTTGGCATTGGAACGCTCGCTCCATCAGCCACAGACTTTTGGCAACTCAAAAGCAAAACCTGACCTGACCTGACAAATTTTTGAAAGATAGATTTGGTGGAGTCGGGCTCACTTACAAAAGAAAATTACAACGTTTAATACAGTGAAGATATATGCAATGGGCGTTTTTTTTTTCTTTTTCTTTATTATTATTAGTACTTTTTTTTTAATTAATTTTTTTAAATTTTTTTAAATATTTTTTTTATTTTTTTTTTATTTTTTTTGTTTTTTTTTTTTTTTTTTATATATTTTTTTTTTGTTTTTTTTATTTTTTATTTATTTATTTATTTATTTATTTATTTATTTTATTTTTCTTGGGAGCAGGGATCGGGGTTCGACAATGGTCACAACGCGTCTAGGGGTCCACAAGACGACTTTTACGCTAGACAAGACAGGACCACGGAATCATATGGGTGTCAACGAGCGGATAGTGCACATAGGATACTTAATACCTAATTATTGTAGACAAGAAGAAAAATTTAACAAACAAATTCACCAAGCATCAAGCTATAAAACATAATAAAAATGAATATTATATGACAGTATAAAGTATGTACAGCACCGCGCAAAAGGCGGTTTTATACTCAAAGTTGGATTCTGGCTAATTTACAAAATTTATTGACTGCCCTATACACGTCTGCTGATTTGGTTAGCAAAATATTAGTTATATCTAATGGCATTTTAATTGCATTGAGTTGTAGGAGGTTATCTATAAGTTTTAGTCTTGCATCATAGTATTTTGGGCACATGAAAATTATATGATTGAGATCGGCATTTGACACACCGTCACATGAACATATAGGGGAGTCTAGGACACCGATTCTGTGCAGGTGGGAATAATAATTGTAAATTCTCTGCTTTATCTGAACTAAACACTTTATTTATTTCAGTACAGGTATGTTATAATCTAGTTAATACCTAGATTATGTAAAACACGTCCTGAAATCTTGCGTGTATTATTTTCTTAAATTGAAATGTGTACCAACGGTTTCGGGACTAGCCCTTTATCAGGATATTTGTATAGGATGCGGGTTTCGCTAATACAGAAAACAGCAATACCTAACCCACACCTTACTTGAAATTAATTTATCACCAATAATCTAACAATAATTAAGCTCTTATTTAATTTAATTTAAAAACGCTTATAAGATTAAAATAAAAACCTGACTTTTACTTTAACTGTCCTCTACATATAGTTAACTGTTTTGTTGTAATCCACATTTTTACTTACTTTGTTTGGGTACCTCTATATAGTAAGTAGAGGTAATACTTCCAATCTTTTTTATGGTAGGTGTAGTGTGTGCCTGACTGATATGACATGCTGATGAGTCCATATTATAGCAGACGCAGAATTATCGCGACTGCTAATCAAATAAAAGCAAACCCTGAATTTACTCAAAAGGTCAATTAAATGTGTTTGAACATCAAAACTATAGCAAAACTTTCCTCCGAGAATTCTATTATGCCTAGCCTAACTAAAATGAATCACTTTGGACAAACAAATGAAAATGAAAACTTTGTGGTAGGTAATACAAAGATCATTCATGATTTGGAGTAATTTTTATGAAATTACGACAGATATATTACAGTTTCTTTCTCTTCATAAAGGTAATTTTTCTTTTATACCGCAAACCTCTATATCATTTCTCGGTAAACGGAAACTTTTCTCGAAACGTAGGTACCTACCTATCAAAGAACAAATCCGAGACAAACTTATAACAGGTATTACTTCAGCGAAGTTACAGAAGAATCGATTCCAGTACATCCCTTTCACGCCTACAATCATATTTACGATTCTCCTCATACATGCCCGTCGAGACAAACGAAATCATGTTCATGACTCGACTTTCCTCCAAACTCCAACTCCAAAGGTCCCGAGGAGCTGAGGACGCCCCTGGCAGCGTCGAGATGTCAGAGAGCGGAGACGCAGACGCAGCTTCGAAATAGAGCCAGCAGAGATACATTTAGATAACCGTTCATCGTAGTCATCGATTGGTCGTAGTCAGCAGCCCTTGGGGCTCCACGTTATCAACAACGCGCGGTTATGTGACATCAGGAGAATGTCAAACATTTCGCTCTTGCTAATCATCACAATGACAGTAGTTAGAATCGGTGCCTGTCCTTTTATGTGCAAGTGTTACACTTACGTTATCAGTGATTACGAGGCTTTCCACGCCGATTCGAAATGTGACGAAAAAACTCTCGCTGAAGTTTTACAAAACAAAACAGTGTGCTTGCAAGTGATGAACGTTTCTTCTGCTGACATTGAAAGTGCATTTGACCTAGTGACCGACGATAAACAAAAACTTTGCCTGGTTAAATTGAAAATTTCTTCGAGTGATCTATCAGATAATATTTCTCTATCCAGATTTGATATTTTTCAAAGCTTAGATTTAAGTGAAAATTTAATCGAAAACTTAACGGACGTCTTCAATTTTCAACATTTGAAAGAACTCGATTTGTCGCACAATAAAATCAAGATTTTAGAAGTCGAAGTCTTCGGTAATTTAAAATCGCTCAAAGCATTAAATCTCAGCTCAAATAAAATTAGCCAAATAGAGGTTAACAGTTTCAATGGGTTGTCCAACTTAACTAACTTAGATCTGTCAAAGAACAATTTAAGTTCAATTAGCAATGGTGTATTTGAACCGTTACTATCTCTGCAAATTCTAAACTTGAGCAGCAACAAGTTTGACATGTTGAATGAACAAAGCTTCCGTAATTTATCAGAACTGCAACAGCTAGACGTTTCTGAAAATATTCTAATGCAAGTGTCTCCCGCAATTCATCTCCCAAGTTTGACTTCATTAATTTTAAACTCCAACCCGAAGTTGGGCTTATCTCAAGAACCCTACATGCTTCTAGTGACCGGCCGGCATCTTCAGATGGTTGACGCTTCTAGAACTGGACTCAAACAAGTACCTGCAGCTTACATACACTCCATTAAAATTCTGAAGTTGCGAGATAACTCAATTAAAATTGTTCAAAGAGGTGACGTGGACTCCTATCCGTTATTGCAACTTCTCAATTTCGAATCCAATGGAATGAACACTATTGAATACGACGCACTTGGAAGACTGAATGAACTCAAGTATCTTTATCTAAGTTTCAATAACTTCACTTCAATACCTAGAAGTTTGCCTGAAAATTTGGAAGAACTTCAAATGGATCACAACAACATCCAGAACCTTTATTTTAAAGACTTTGAAGGATTGCACAAGCTGCAAACTTTATCGCTTTCCGACAATAACATTCAGCATATTGATTCAAACGTTGTCAAAGGAATCGGTAAATTACTAACTTTAGATTTATCCAACAATCCGCTGACTGACTTGGAAGAGGATTGCTTCAAAGAGTCAAGATCGTTGAGAACGTTACGACTTTCCAAGTTAAGTAATAATAATTCTATAACTGAAAGGGGTTTGCTCGATTTCTTTTCTTTAAGTGATCTGACACATATTGACTTTTCAGAGAGCTCCAAGCTGGCAAACATAACGTTGAACACTGTGTCAACGTTAACAGAGTTAGCAAATCTGTATGAAATATGTTTGCCTTTTACAAACATGGACTACGTTTCTCGTGATTTACTTTACTATTTACCCAAGTTGAGGATTTTGCATTTCTCTGGAAACAAATTTAACTGTAGCAGAACTCAGACTTTGCACGCCTGGATGCGCCAGAGAAATATAAATGAAAATAGTTTAATTCGTTGTATTAATTCGTCAAAGCTGCAGGGAGGGTTATTAATTACCTTACCTTCTGCTCTTAATTATACCGAAAACTCTTTCAATGACGACAATGTTTCACAAAACGCCTGGGAATTCACGAAGCTGGTAACGTCATCTGGTCTTAATTTTCCGACTTCCTCGCCTGAAAGTCTACGTAATGACATTTTCGCTAATACGAGCAGAACCGCCTCGGAAGAAGACAAAGGGCCTGAAATGGACTACAATAATGTGAGTGCCAAGAAGTCAAGTTTATTTTCCTATGATGTAGAAACAAACGATATAGATGTATCAGAAATTCCTGCGAAGTCTTCCAAATTACGTGAAACAAATTCTGGGAAATCTATTTATGTAAAAATTTATTCCATTTCCAAGGAGAATAATTTTAATAAGACTAAGAATAAAAATAAGAATTCACCGATTTTATCATCGCAAAGAATACAAGTACAATCGCAAAAAGATTATATTTTTCAATCGACCTTGTTGATTCTTTTGGAAGTAATGGTCGGCATAGTAATAATTGCGTCGTTTATAATTATCCGAATTATAAAAAGAAGAAAAAATGAACTTCTAGCCAATCAGCAAGAATTGGAACTCTTCAATCCATCTGGTAGCCACACAGAATTGTGGTGATTTAAATACGAGGAAATATTTTGAATAATTTTTTTATGCTCTAATAAAAAATAATGAATAAAATAGTTGACTGTATATGCTTAAATTTGATTTAAAATTGTATCTCAATAAGTATTGTATATAATGTGTAAAAAAAAATTAAAATAAAATATTTCGTCAAATGAGTTTTATTTAAATTATCAAGCTTTCACTTTGAGATTAAAATAAAAATATGTAAATACTAAATACTACTCGAATTTTTCCAAATAAGAATAAATTATTGAGTGAATTTTTAAAAAGAGAATTAATTTTAATAAGACTTATAGAAATGCTAACATCCCTTCATTAATTCATCTCGGACATTTATTTAAGTCCGAGAGACTATAAGATAAGATTTCTCAGATTTAAAATTATAAACATTTTACTTTCTGTGAAAATAACTTCATCCTCTCCGAGAGGAATATTCTCTCCCCAGAAGCGAAAAAAAACTTTTATCGAAGAAAATCTCTCGATACTTTCCACAGAAAATTAGCATATAAAAACGGCTTCACGAATACTGTCAATAAAGTTTGTAAATCTCGGGGACTTTCACAAATCAAAATGCAAATCTCTTTTAAATAGGCATCCTGATGTGTTGGACTTGGAAATAAATAAAAACCGGCCGGGATTTTCCAGATAATCAGGGGATAAAGGACTGGCTGGTGCCCTTTGATATCAATTCGCACAGGCTCAAATATGCAGAAATAAACTACGAGCCTGTACAATGCATTGAAAGACTTTTATATTGAACAAAACCCTTCAAAATTATAAAATTCTAAGGTAAGTATGAATTTAATTAATCTTTTTGAATTTTTGTACAATCCTTATCTTCAAAAAAAAAAAACAATATATACATTAACAATAATAATTATTATTAATGGGGCAGTTTCATAATTAAATTAAAGTCACTTTAATCAATCAGTCAATATTTAACATTTAAAGTTTAATTTTCCTTGATTGCTAATATGATTAATAATCGTTTAAAGTAACTTTAAATCAAAACGATTTTAACATTTTTTTATTATAAACAATAGGTATATTGAAATTAATGTGTTAATTTTTTTATTTTTGCACATCTACTTCTTATTTTTTTTTTCTACACTATTACAATAATTGAAAGTCAGTTTGTATTTTTAAGTTGGGGTCTTTCTAAATTTCCAGTATCATAATAGACAGAGTTCTACCTAAACCTTGCTTTATAATGGTGACGTTTTTACGTGGTTTTAAAAAGCGTATTGCAAAAAATGACTCAACTTTGCTATTGAAAAGTTGATTTCATGGAAAAATTTTCATTTTTTAGTATGGTAAAAAAATTATTGTTTTTTTTTAATAGCTATATGATATCAACGTATACTCGTAGATCTTTTTGTAAAATGTATACAGGGTGTTAGTAAATAAGTGCGACAAACTTCAGGGGGTGATTCTACATGAAAAAATAATGACAGTTTGTTATATAGACGTTTGTGCGCAAATGCTTCGTTTTCCAGATACAGGGTGTTATAGGTTTACTTAAAAACTGACCATTTATTTATTTGCTCTGAAACCGGTCAAGATACCTATGCAAATGAAATTTGGTGGGTTTTAAGAGGAAGTGATTGCGCATTTTTTGACATGCAATTAAGAATTTTATGTCCATCAGTGGTGCGCATACGGGTAATGATCTCAATTTTTTTTAGAAAAAAAAATGGTACTCCCCTGAAATTTTTTATAGCAACCTGTGATTATTTTTTCATTCAGAATCACCCCCTGAAGTTTGTCGTACATATTTGTATATACGACACCCTGTATAACACCCTGTATATACAGAGTGGTAATAAAATGTAAAAAAATAATAACAGTTTGCTATGTATGTGCGCAAATGCTTCGTTTTCCGACATACGTTAAAAGTTTTCTTAAAAAAATTATTTATTGCTAATAATATAATGCAATAACAATAAACCAGAACAATAACACAAAATAACACTAATAAAAATTTAAATATGCGTAAAACTACAACAAATGTTGAAAATGACCTCCTTCAGACGTTTTATTTTTATTTTTATGTTTTATGTTTTCTTTTTTTGCATAGAAATGGCGCAATACGAAAAAAAGACAGGAGAGATTTTTATCACAAATTGAACGAGAACTTTAAAAATAATCTTTAATTTAAAAAATCTCAGTGGCGTACCATTTTTTTCTTAAAAAAAATTGAGATCATTACCCGTGTATGCGCGCCACTGATGAACATAAAAATCTTCATTGCATGTCAAAAGATGCGCAATCACTTTCGTCTTAAAACCCACCAAATTTCATTGGCATATCTCGACCGGCTTCAGAGCAAATAATTAAATCGTCAGTTTTTAAGTAAATCTATGTATAACACCCTGTATCTGGAAAAAGAAGCATTTGCGCACATACGTTTATATTTTAAACTGTCATTATTTTTTATGTAGAATCATCCCCTGAAGTTTGTCGCACTTATTTACTAACACTCTGTATAGTGTGTTTGCCTATGCACTTTTTAAACAGGGTGATTTTTTTAAAGTAGGGTAAATTAAGCAGTACTTTAACTTGAGGTCTTTCTATTGTTATACCTACCTAAATCTTGCTCGATAATGGTGACGTTTTTACGTCGTTTTAAAAAACGTATTGCAATAATTTCCTCAGCTTTGCTATTAAAAAGTTGATTTCATGAAAAAATTCCATTTTCAGGACGTTCACCCATCTTAACTTTTGAAATTCAGGGTGTAAGTGTTTTGCTAAAAAATTATTGTTTTTTTTTAATAGCTGCTATGATATCAACGTATAGATATACCTATCTTTTTTTTAAATGTATATAGTGTCCTTACCTATATACACTTTCTATGTATACAAGGTGATTTTTTAAAAGTGGGGTAAATTAAATCCATTAAGCTGAGGTCTTTCTAAATTTCCAGAATTATAATAGCCATCAGTTGTTATACCTACCTAAATCTTGCTGTATAAAATAATGCTGTCGTTGTTACTTCGTTTTAAAAAGCGTATTGCAATAATTTCCTCAGCTTTGCTATTAAAAAGTTGATTTCATGAAAAAATTCCATTTTCAGGACGTTCACCCATCTTTAAGTTTTGAAATTCATGGAGTAAATGTTTTGAAAAAAATTAAGTTTGTTTTTTTAAGCTATGTATAGGTACAGTGCCATCCAAAAATTACG
Source organism: Malachius bipustulatus (assembly GCA_910589415.1). Classification (NCBI taxonomy): domain Eukaryota; kingdom Metazoa; phylum Arthropoda; class Insecta; order Coleoptera; family Melyridae; genus Malachius; species Malachius bipustulatus. Next base: position 22,886,873 of record OU342633.1, read on the forward strand.
TACCATATAGAAATCTTTTTAATTGGTAAGATTTTTTTTAAATGCCCCGAAAGTTTGTGCATGCTCGAAAATTTATTTCACACATACTTATAGGTACTTGTTTTAAGTTACGACGCATAGCATACCTACAGGGTAGGACGAAAAATGTAAAAATTTTATACGAGTAAAGTGCCCTTGTTTTCGAAGATATTAGAAATAAATATTACAAATTATAATAAAAATAAAAATATATAAAAATTGAAATAAAGCTACAAATTCATATCTCACTTTCAATTTTAATTCTAAACCACATTTCCCGAAGAACTTTTTTAATATCTTCACAAAAAAGGCTACTTTACTCTTGAATTTTTTTTACATTTTTTGTCCTACCTTGTATGCTACACATCGCAACTTAAATCAAGCATGTGTCAAATGAGCTTTAGGCATGCACAAACTTTCTGCGCAATTTTTTTTTAATCATACTAATAAAAAACAATCCCATAGGGTGCGTACTTTTCGGATGGCACTTTTTGTAAAATTTATACAAGGTATATCTTTAATATTGCGAAAAAAATAAAGACAGATTCTTTGGTCAAAAATAAACAAAAAATCCGAGTAGCCTGCTGGGTCCGTAAATGCACAGTTTTTTGAGATACAAGGGTGTCAAAAAAAGATTATCTTCCCAGTATTTTGAAGATATCTCAGGAACCCTTTTTTGCTCAACTTTTGTAACAATCTCGATATATTGAAAACGCAGTCAAGGGGGTTGTTATTGAGATTGTTATCCAACTAGTCAGTCAAGACTAAGAACCAATTTAACTCTACTTTTATACATGTCTTACCATCGGTATTAGCTACTTTTTTAATGGTAAAACTATTATTTTTTCACATCCCAGTGGTGGATATTTTGGGGTTGCGTATATTTTTCCCCCTAATAGATATCTACGACACTTGGCAAATTGATATTTTAAAAGCGCATTTTAAACCGTCAATACCATATTCTACACAAAAAAGGTCCCGTTGGTCATAAATTGCTAACATGAACCCGCGTTTTCGAGAAAAGCGATCATTTACGATGAAAAGCTCGCTTTGGATCTTTCAAAATATGGTGTCGGAAAATGAAAGGCAAAAACCTCGCTCATTCCTAAAATCTTCGTCAATGACACATGAAAAAAAATTGATATTAAAAACGTATAGCTTACACAGGGTGTCCGGTAAGTACCTCCTAATCTCTCGGGAGCATACAGGGGAGGTCAAAATAAACCTAGTCTGTCATAAAAAAAAATATTCCTAAAGTGTCCCTAAACGGAGATACAGAGCTCCAAAATGGTACCCTAAGATTTACTTTTTTGGCTCTAACTTTTGAACCGACCTGTATAATTTGATAAAATTTTAATTTTTTTATAGAGGCCATAAATACTCATTAAGCCATATCAGAGTGGATGTTTGGCGTCCTAAAAGAAGTCAGGAACGGACTTACCGCCACACTCATTGTCTGAAAGTTTTGACTGGTGTCATTTTACAGAGCTGAATACTTATTTTTTAAATACGCTGGTCATTCATCTTCACAAAAGGTACTCTTAATTTATTTCGATAAAACTAGCGGTTCTCAAGATAAATCGACTTTTATGCGAATTTTGATCAAGTTCCGTCAATAGCAATCCATTATGTAGCAGTCCTTTTGAGAAAAAGATAATACGACACTGATTTTTTTATTGTTTTTGAATTTTACGTTTTATACATTTTATGACTCATGATCATAGCTAATAAGCTAAGAGCGTATTCATTGGATTATTGCAAGTCAAAAGTGTCCCAAACCCTTTCGCGGTCCAAAACTCAAAAGTTAAGAACTTATGAGAAATTTTTAATTCGACTGTAAACCAAATCTGGTAGTCATCATGTAATTTTTTTGTCATTATATGTCATGGTGACATTTTTTTTTAGTTTTGACAAAAGGCTTAGGACAAAAGTGTTTGGACAAACTGGCACTTTCGACTTAAAATTGTCCAAAGAATACGCTCTTAAGCTATGACCATCTAGTTACTGGACACTACTTGTATTATAGTTGTACATATATGCTTTTGTATTTCAGCTATTCTAGCTGTTCGATTCAGTAATTCACCCTTAGAGCCCTTGTAAAGATAGGTACAGTAAAAATTTTATAGGAAGGCGCAGATTGGTTAGTGCTCAGATACGTTAATAGTTACTACCTCTGAATCCATAAATATTTTGGCCTCCTATATCGACAATGTTAGTCCACGTTAAAAAAAAAACGACCAGTCAGATAGGGCTGATAAATAAGAGTATCTCGCCGCCATTCATCGAACATGTAAAAGCTGAGTGGTGGTGATGGTTAATTCGTATCGTATTTATTTAAAATACCTACTTTACTTAATCATTTAAAACATTTATTATTATCTGCCGCGCCACTAATTATGTAATTTCTAGTCTGCTATGGTGGAACAAGTAAAAAGCTCGCAAGGTGTCCCCCTCTCCAATTTTGATATTTTTTGTTAAATAGGTAGGTAATATAATTCTAGAGATGAACTCATCTGGAACAAACAGCCTTAGGAAAAAAGTTTTTTTTCATACAACAATATAATTATCTGTAAAGGGTGTAGGTAAAGTAAAATAAAAAAAACAAGAAAAAAATTAACTATAATAAAATAATTAACTAAACCTTAAACAACAAGAATAAGTTTAATAAAAAGTGTGAAATTTCTCTGTCAATCTAATCGTTCACATGAAACGTAAATACCCTCCTATAGCATCAGCTTACTGCTGTATAAAAATATTTTTTATGCGGCGTGTGCACAGTGGCGTAACAACCTAGCAGACAAAAAAATGTACACGCATGAAGAACTCAATACCAGAGAACCTGCGCTGTAAAAATGCATTTAAATAGCACTTTATGAGTAAATTTTCTGAAAATTTTCAAGAAGGAGGGTAAACCTCAAAATAATTCTTCAGTTTCATAGAAAATTCAGTTGAATTCCAAACGAAGCGAGAGATCACTCCCCCCCCCCTTTTTTTTACAATTTTTAAGAGGGGTTGCTGGAGTAGAGGGTTGTTGTGTCGAGGTCAATTCGACACAATTCGATCAAAAGGTGTCCCCCGACAAAACAATAATACACTAACGATTTTATTCAGGGTGCGGATGAGTTTTCTAAAGGACAACAACAAAACCGGTACAAAGTATTATACAGGGTGTTTACTGGAAGGTAGGCCAAATTCCACAGGCTGATTCTTAAGACTAAAATAAACAAAAAAATTCCCATTAACGTGTATCCGGAAATGCACCGTTTTTGAGATACAGGGTGTCGAAGAAATATTCTTTTTCCAGTTTTTTTTACGATATCTCGGAAGCCGTATGAGATACAATGTTCAGCTCTTATACACACTATGTGCTTACTGATCCCGTTATTTTAGCAGTAAAATAAAGATTTTTTTAAAATTCAGTGGCGTAGATTTAGGGTATTTTGAAAGTTTCGACCCCCTAATTTCTACGCCACTGGAAAAAATGCGATTTTAAGCAGCGCCTTTGAACCATCCATGTTTTCTACACCAATATGGTACTCTTGGTTAACGGCTCTAAAGTGAACCGTTTCCGAGAAAAATGTCATTTTATGAGAGAAAACATTAATTATAGGAATAAGTTTTCACTTACTTTCATTTTTCCAAAATGCTGTTGAAAAATCATTGAAAAAATGATGATGTTTTCGCTCATAAAATGCCATTTTTCGCGGGAACGGTTCATTTTAGAGCTGTTAACCAAGAGTAACTTTTTGGTATAGAAAGCATGGTCGATTCAAAGGCGCTGCTTAAAATCGCATTTATTCCCGTGGCGTAGAATTTAGGAGGGTCGAAACCCTAAAAAAAAATCTACTGAATTTTTTTAAAACCTTTATTTTACGGAGAAGATAAGGGCATCGGTGAGCACATAGTGTGGATAAGAGCTGAACATTATCTCATACGGTTCCCGAGATATCGTCCAAAAACTGGAAAAATAATATTTCTTCGACACCCTGTATCTCAAAAACGCTGCATTTCCAGACCCACATTAATGGGAAATTTTTTTTATTTTGGTCTGAAGAATCAACCTGTGAAGTTTGGTCAACCTTACACTAAACACCCTGTATACATAAGTTAATGAGGCGGTTGTGCCACCCCGAGTCTGTGTATGCGCTACAAGAGTTTAGAAATCATTATTCTAAACAATAAATGTTGCAAAATTATACCAAATATTTTCAAAATTGGCCAACTAATGAAAAAGTTATTGCAAAAATAATATATTTTCAACCCTTAACTTTAAAAGTGGCAATACATTTGCAGGGGTGTCTCATGCATATAGGAATAAATCTTATAGCTATTTTTTTTTTTTTTTTTTTAAATTTCCCACATATGCCCATTTATTATTGGGACATCCTACTGTATATGGAAAAACGTTTTGAAGTTTTAGGTGTTGTAATTTTCTCAACTTTTTGAATCAAAAGCTACTTGCAAGGGCGCATTAGAGTTCTTTCTCGATAAGATAGAGGCGGTTTCACAAAGTGGAAATGCAGCAACACTTCCGAAGTCAATAATACCAAGGCAATAATAATCCCCTACACAACACGATGTTGCCTCAGCCTCGGCTTCCGTCACTTCCGTCCCTTATCTTACGGCCATTACATCTTCCATTCGAGTTTGATTACATATTTGAGAGATTGCTACTAACGATAATATTTTTGATTACATCAACAGTCCCGGGAAAACTATAAGCCGGCCTTTATTTCTTAATAATTCAATTTTAGAAACTCTTCCACCAAACTTATAGGTATATTTCATATACCGGGTGAACAATTTAAACTGAGCACGTGCGTATTGCTAACTTCGTTGTTATTGGAACTAGAAAGTCGGTTAAAAACTAGCATAGCATACCTACCGTTTCAATTTTCTATCGATCAAAATAGCGAAAACAGAAAAACAATGGAGCTTTCTCAGGATATTCTCAAAAACGTAATTTTTAATGAGAAAGCCCTTTAGGTATAGTAGAACCGTTCTAAGAATACAGAAAGCCATAAAAGTAGAAACAGAAAAATGCATATACAAAAGAATTATGATATTTTATTCAGTTAACTACACGTCAAACAGCAATCATTAAGCATGTTGTTACTTTTTTCAATTTGTCATCTGTCAGTTAAAACTGATGGAGTAGTTTATTATTGTTATTTTGACAAATACCTATGTGTATAAAATTATTCTCAAATTTTTCAAAGATAAAGTTTTTTTTATCAAAAACTCGTTTTATTTACAAAAGATTTTCACATAATTTCTTGAAAATGCTTAGAAACGCTTAGATGCGTTTTCCTTGAAAACGATACATTTTCTCGACATGAAATAAGTATAACTTTTTTATGTAAAAATAACGTACGCTCAATAAAGTTTACCAATATAGTAACGAAAATTATTGATAATAAAAAAATATGATAAAAGACACAGGGAAAAATTCTGCCGACAGCGCCCTCTGCATTATGCTACAAGACTTTGACGCTAATATCGTTTGACTGCCTCTGAAAGTGACGTATACCAATTTTCAGCTTGATCGCTACTTTGGTTACCGAAATATACACAATTTTAAATTTCAAATTTTCTTCTTCGAGGTGCCATAACTTCTTGAGGAAGCACTTTTGTACTGAGATATGTTTTGTTTAATCGCTTTTCCTTGAGGTCGCAAAGCTGCAGCTGAGCTATGTTCCATTGTAATTTACGGGCACCTGTATAGCATGCTTCAGGCTGACCAGTGGTTCTCAAACATTTTCAGATAGTAGGTATACGGTTTGTTAAATTAGAGAAAAGTTGCCCAATTTGATGCTTAATAAGAATTTGATTTTATTTTTTGAAAATTTTCAATAGTTGCTGAAATATCCTGAAAAAACTGAAAAATCAAAATTTCTTATTTTACCCTTTTTACTTTTTTACTTTTTTATTATTGGAAATTAATTAATTATTTTTTGTAGGCTTACATAAGTCGTCAAAAGCTATCCGTTTGACATTACAAAAATTTTCAAAGCCGACTAGATCCCAAAGTTTTCATAGCCAACTTTTGTTTTTCTTATGGCCGCCATATTGGGTTTTTATGTCGCTCGGTATAAATAAATAAATCAAGGAAACCAAAAAACTAATAAACTTCCAAAAATTAATTTCAAAAATTTTTATTCTTTTTCTTTAAAAAAAGACAACTTTTTAGATAGAATATCATAGAGAAATTAAAAAACCCCGAGGCAAGCAGTATGACTTCATATTGACGTAGGTATTTCAGCGAAATTTTTTTTTGTTTTTCTTCGAAAAAAGAATAAAAATTTTTGAAATTTATTTTTTGAAGTTTATTAGTTTTTTGGTTTCCATTATTTTTTTCATAACGAATGACATATTCTATTGTAATTTCTTAGGACTTGGCTGTGTAATTTAAAGCTCAATAAATTCTATTTCTATTTCATAAAAAAACAATATGGCGGCCATAAGAAAAACAAAAGTTGGCTATGAAAACTTTGGGATCTAGTCGGCTTTGAAAATTTTTGTAATGTCAAACGGATAGCTTTTGACGACTTATGTAAGCCTACAAAAAATAATTCATTAATTTCCAATAATAAAAAAGATATGGGTAAAATAAGAAATTTTGATTTTTCAGTTTTTTCAGGATATTTCAGCAACTATTGAAAATTTTCAAAAAATAAAATCAAATTCTTATTAAGCATCAAATTGGGCAACTTTTCTCTAATTTAACCGACCCTGTATCTCTTGCCGTTTCCAATATACCCATGCATTTTCCGTTTCCAGCATTTTAAACTGGACACCCGGTATAAGAACCGCTATAGCTGGAGAGGAGTTTTAGTTATAGATATTTTGGATGTGAATGAGAGCTGAAGTATCACAGAGCAAGGGAGACAATATGTACATGTTTATTTAGATTTAGAGGTTATTAAGTTAGTCGTGGTAGAGAATAAATAATTTTGTAAGAGTTTAACTTGGTATTAATAAAGTGTGAGACCAGTAACAAAATATGACTTGACAGTGGCAGACTGGCGAGAATCATAAAAATGGCTGTCACCATAAGAAAAGGGTTGGGAAATCCTGTATAGAAATAAAGCAACTATACAGGGTGATTCAGGTTTTACCTTGTTAACTCTAGGGAACAATAGAAAATCGAAAAATAATATGAGTTTGCTCTATGAAATATATTCGGGAAATTCTTCGTTAAGAAAATACAGGGTGTTAAAGTTTTAAGAAAAAATTCGTATTTTTGAAATATTAAAAAAATTGGCTGATTGAAATCATTTGAAATTTTGAACATTAGTTATGCTAATTGAAGTACATGATTTGATACTTCCGATGAAACATTCTTCAATCCAGTGGTGGAGATCTGGGTTTGTTCTTACCTTTTTTAATATAAATTTCTACGCCACTGACTTTAATGCAAATTGGTTATTTATGGTACCTAGAAACCTTGTTTTGTGTAGAGGAGAAAAGTCATCTTACGTTTTTGTTGTAGGACACACTGTTTTCAAGATATTCCACAATGTTGGCACTCATGCAAGATTTTTGTAATTCAATACGGTTCAATAACGATCACAAAAATTATTAATTTCTAGAAATGCTGAATTATTGCATTGATTCCTATGATATTTTACGTCGTACGGGTTCCTACATTGTGAAGTATCTCGGAAACAGTGAGTCCTACGACAAAAACGTACGATGACTTTTCTTCTCTAAACAACATAAGGTATCTAACAAAAATAACAAATTTGCATTAAATTCAGTGGCGTGCAAATTATTTATTAAAAAAGGTAAGAACAAACCCAGATCTCCGCCACTGGATTGAAGAATGTTTCATCGGAAGTATCAAATCATGTACTTTAATTAGCATAACTAATGTTCAAAATTTCAAATGATTTCAATCAGCCAATTTTTTTATATTTCAAAAATACGAATTTTTTCTTAAAACTTCAACACCCTGTATTTTCTTAACGAAGGATTTCCCGAACATATTTCATAGAGCAAACTCATATTATTTTTTGATTCTCTATTGTTCCCTAGAGTTAACAAGGTAAAACCTGAATCACCCTGTATAAAAAAATCTTAAACACAAATTATGTCTTTATATTTAATAAATATGTAGGCACTTAGAAAATATTAGGTATAAAATTACAAAAATATCTAGTATCACATAAACTTAACAATTCAAATAGAAAAATAATAAAAAAAAACGGAACTAATTCTCGTCCTCAATGTTAAAAGTGGTCGATTTGCATAAAAACGGCGAATTCGAGTTTAATGTAGCAGTAGAACTCTCGTCTTGTGATTGCACATGGTCAACACGCTGAGGCGTTAACGAATGCGAAATTCGCTCTGTTAAAGTGTCGTCACAGCAGCTGATGGAACCTTGAGTCTCAGAAAACGTAGAACTTTTCATTGGATTGCCATTAAACGTTGCATTGAGTGGATTCTTCATCAAAGACACGTTCTCTGAAAAATAAAAATATCATCTTCATTACTGAAAGAACAGAATTATTAGCCTAAATAAATATTACTTATTCAAAAATATGGGGGACAAAATAAATCTTTTCATGAAATGCTTAATTCAACTCACCGGAGCCAGAAACGGTAACGTCCGCACCTTGCAGCCGGAGATATATATCCTTGAAATCCTAGAGCTCCTCTATTGTGTCACCGTCTAATGTCATGTTGTTGACAAGATATTCCAGTTGATATTCCAGAGCCAGAACTTTTTCCTGTTCTTCCGAGAGTTTCGCTTGGAGGTCTGAAATCTTCTCCGTTTTCAACTGAAGCTCTTGTCTTAATAACGTCATTTCTGACATCATAGAATCAATTCGACCTTGAATCTCAACGTTCTCTGAAAAATAAAAATATCATCCTCATTACTGAAAGAACAGAATTATTAGCCTAAATAATTATTACTTATTCAAAAATATGGGGGACAAAATAAACCTTTTCATGAAATGCTTAATTCAACTCACCGGAGCCAGAAACGGTAACGTCCGCACCTTGCAGCCGGAGATACATATCCTTGAAATCCTCGAGCTCCTCTATTATGTCATCTTTGACTCTCAAGTTTTTGGTAGTCTCGGACAGTTCATATTCCAGAGTCAGAACTTTTTCGTGTTCTTCCAAGAGTTCCACTTGGAGGTGTTGAGACTTCTTGGACTCCTGCTCTTTATCTTTTAAGAGATCTTTGTAGACTGACACAGCGTCTTGCAGTGTAAGCTGCAGCTCTGAAATTTTATCGTTCTTCAACTCGACTACTGCAAGCGTCTCTTCGAGTTTCTTGTTTTTCTCTTGCAATGATTGAAACAGTTTCTTCTGATCTTCTTTTTCGTCATCTTCTGATGAACTGTCACTAATTACGATGGTAGGGACTTTTTCTACTTTATTATTATGTTCTTCCTCGCTTATATGACTCGCTTGGTTCTGTAGGTAATAAAGGGAGAAACGATCATTTTTATGAGAGACCGCCGGCTTTTTCTCTTCAAAGATGATACTGTTCGCGATCGCCGAAAAATTTAGGACGTGCCGAGTCTCATCGAACATTTCTTTGGAGGGGTTAACGTTCACGACCATTGAAATGCTTTCATAGCCTGACAGGCCGTTTTGGAAAAGCTGAGTCAGTTTTGATTCCCTAAAAGGGATCAAACGATTATCCTTCTGCTTCTGGGAATCCCGCACCTGCGCTATACATTTCCCCAGGACCATCAAAGACGTATTGATGTTGTTGGACTCGCGCAATCGGTCCCCTTCGTTTAAAGTTTTCTTCAACCGTTCCGAGCCGGCCAGATCACAGAAGTTAAAGTGGCTCACTCTTGTGTTGTTTTGGAAGGCCTGTACAAACGTTATCGTGAATATCGAATGGGATCGACTGGAATGCGAATTTATTCTTGTGGCGGCGTAATTGAGGTTATGGACCCCGTACTGCAGGATCTGGAATGCTTCTAAACCGGACCTCACATTTATCTGTCGCAAGGTTTTTGATGTATATGTTATTGTTCGAGGAGCCCAGACGTAACTTCGATCGCTGTCTGCCTCTGGGAGGATCTTCGCACAAAAGATCATAGATGCTCTCGTTGTAGATCTCGGCAAACGAGACCCAGAGGCCGATCGAGACCGTGCTGAATTCGTCGATTATCGCGGCCGGTTCACTGCTCAGTCTGGTCTGCATGTCTCTGGAAACAATCGACGATGAAATCAGTTGGAGGAATAACGGATAAATCACATAAAAGTTGTCACAGGTATACAGGGTGTCCCAGCTTATTCGAAGCGGTCTCTGTAGGCCAAACAATGGACTTTTTCAAAAAAAAATTTGAAAATTCAAGTACAGAATCACAATTGCAATAATTTAAAATTATTTTGGAGTATACAGAGTGTCCCATATGAGAGTGGCAGATCAAAGTTATGTTTTTTTAAATGGAATGCTCCTATGTTATTGCATTTTTAGATTGTCTTAGAAGAGAAAATAAGATTGGCTTTTACAGTTGATGTTTAAATTCAGAAGTTTTTGAGTTATAAACAAGTGAAAATCGTCATTTTTCAAGTTCAAGGCCCTGTACAACGAAAACGGCTAAAGATAGAGAAAAACGGCTTACATGTCCCTATTTTAACTTTTCATGTACTATCCTATGGTATAGAAACATATGTACTTTCTTTGATTTTTTTATTTGGCGACGCGTGGAGAAATCTCAGAATTTTTCAAATTTTTTATCACCCTGTATAAACATTTCATCCACATCATAGGATAGTACATGAAAAGTTAAAATAGGGACATGTAAGCCGTTTTTCTCTATCTTGAACCGTTTTCGTTGTACAGGGCCTTGAACTTGAAAAATGACGATTTTCACTTGTTTATAACTCAAAAACTTCTGAATTTAAACACCAACTGTAAAAGCCAATCTTATTTTCTCTTTTCAGACAATCTAAAAATGCAATAACCTAGGAGCATTCCATTTAAAAAAACATAACTTTGATATGTCACTCTCATATGGGACACTCTGTATACTCCAAAATAATTTAAATTATGGCCATTGTGATCCTGTACTTGAATGTGCAAATTTTTTTTTGAAAAAATCCATCGTTTGGCCTACAGAGACCGCTTCGAATAAGCTGGGACACCCTGTATATGTATCGAGTGATCCACAAAATTTTTCATCTGCCTTGGAAAAAATGAAGCATGTCTGCCAGTCTGTCAGATAAAATGCAAACTATCAGTAGGTGTGCTCAGGTGCAATGAGCTCAGACATGACTGCAATAGCTATCTCTCTCTTCCAAGGCACTAGTTGATGAAAAATTTTGTGTTTAGAATAACACATACATCAAAAACTTGCGACAGATAAACGTGCGGTCCGGTCTAGAAGCGTTCGAGATCCTGCAGTACGGGGTCCATAAGCTGAGTTACGCCACCACCAGTATAAATTCGCATTCCAGTCGGTCCCATTCAATATTCACGATGACGTTTGTGCAGGCCTTCGGAAACAACACAAGAGTGAGCCACTTTAACTTCTGTGATCTGGCCGGCTCGGAACTGGGTTATTGTTCAAGGTGCCCAGACGTAACTTCGATCGCTCTCTCTGCCTCTGGGAGGATCTTCGCACAAAAGTCTCTGGAAACAATCGACGATGAAATCAGTTGGAGGAATAACGGATAAATCACATAAAAGTTGTCACAGGTATATATGTATCGAGTGATCCACAAAATTTTTCATCTGCCTTGGAAAAAATGAAGCATGTCTGCCAGTATGTCAGATAAAATGCAAACTATCTAGGTGTGCTCAGGTGCAATGAGCTCAGACATGACTGCAATAGCTATCTCTCTCTTCCAAGGCACTAGTTGATGAAAAATTTTGTGGATCACACGATATATTATAATATATTCGTATGAATGACAGCTGAACATATTTATTAAAATAACAGTCACATTTTCATAGGGGTTTTAAATTTTTAATTTAGGTTAAAGCTTCAGGAACTGCTTCGTGGATTGCAGCAAAACCACCTTCAAATTGTGTCATCCTTCACTGCATTTGTCTCGATTAACATTATACTGGGTGAATCTTAAATCAGTGAAGGCCTGGAATAGTTTAGGATCCCGGAATAATAACCGGATACAAACCAAAATTCCTGTTTAGATGGAAAAAAGCATCGTTATTGTTTTTAACCCTTAACTACGCGCGCCCTGAAATACAACATAACTATTCGCGTGGTGTATTTTGTACACCAGGCCTAAAAACCACCATAAAACAACCAGTTTTAATATAAGTAAAACAAATAACGTAAATAATGTTTAAAGAAATATTTGCCATACAAATATTGAACAAAAAACTTAAATGCAAAAGTATGAAACAAAAAAAATCTTAAAAAAGCAGAAAATTGCACAAAAAAAAAAAACGTTTTTTGTAAGTGACTACTCGCTTTCACTCATTGTTTCATCATCGTTGATAGTGCACTTCGAACAAGTACTGACAGTAGTTGCATGTTCTTTGCATACAGGTCTCCCACATGTATGACACGACATGGTCGTGCATACCCAATTTTTCTGTCTTCCGCAACAAAAGCACCTTTTTCGTATTTTTGTTGGTGGTTCTTTACACTGGCACTGACAGTGCGTGTAAACAACACTTCACCAATAGGTTAGATAGCCACCCCGGGTGCGCATGAAGTATTAAACAAAAATGGCAGCAACCATAGTTATAGTGGTGTACAAAATACACCAGCGCGAGTAGTTAAAGGTTAAGTTCTTTCTTTTATTTTTTGTGTCATTGAGTTAGATGTATCATAATCTATGTTATAGAGCTCATCGGAGATAAAACTCTAGACTGGTAGCTCAAAAAAGCCCTGCCGCGGACCACCTCACCCCACACCTAGTTGTAGTGTCGTGACTAAAGGTCTGCACAGGGGTTATAACGATGCTGGAGAACGTCCGAAAGTGGACTCTCCGAAAGACCGTAAAACTCTGTTGTCGTGGTCATATCTCGCGAACAGATGATTACGAGGGTCTTGGCTTTACAGCCTGGACCAAAAGGAGACAACCTTCAACCTACAAGGATGAATGGCTGAATAAAGTCCCTACTGGATTCAACCTCGGAGAAGTGGCGCACCTCCGAAAATAAATGCCTACCATATGTATGGAGCTCTGCTTATGGTGTTTTCGTTCATATAGCTCCATTACTCATGGGAACATTATGGACCAAGAAAAACAAAACCAAAACCCAAAAAGGGAAGGGGATTCTGAAAAGAAAGACCCACCCAAAAAACAGTCAGGAGCCGCTTGCAGGAAACTGAGAAAAGAGCGGAAACTAGAAAACCAGGGGGAAACTGGAGAACCTAGCAAGCTAGGGTTGAAGGTGAACCCAGTGTAGCAAAACCCGGGACCAGCAAGTAAGGTAACCAAGAGGAACTCTCGACCGTCGAGGGCAAAAATAGAACTCGTTCGGAAGAGAGTACTCCAAGATCGGGACGGCCCAAAAAACATAGGAAGGTGGAACCCTCCATCTCTAATGCAAAGGCTGTAACGGATATCTGAATGGCAATAATACCACAAGTATTTCCAGAAAATGTTCTGAGCAAGGAGCAGTCGGACCTTATTAGGGCAGCACTGATCATTTTCGAGAACTTATATATTTTTAACAATAAGAAATTTCAAGAAAAGTTTCAAACAAAAATCGTTAGAGAGATCCTTCTTAAGATTTTTTGTAATCATAATTTTTCGCTACCGTGAAATGTATTCAAAAAAGGCAAATAGACATTATTATTATTATTATTGCTCCTAAATTAAAGCCATCAAAAACAAAAATATAAAAAAAAAAACAACAACTTACTTGTAAACTTTCACATGTTTTAGATGATCTGTCATTTTTGCAGCCTCTGCCAGTAAGTCACGTCTGCTGCGGTTCTCCTCTGCTTTCATTTGGTCTTCCAATGGGGCGACGTTACCGTTGGGACACGGTTTGACTTCAGGTGTTGATGGCAGTTTCGGGAGACTCCTGAATACGTACTCCAAGGCGCGAGGAATCATGCCGGGCTCATTTGCCGTTCCCACAATCGTGAATGTTTTCCCTATGGAACGAAAACAAAAAAAGAAATAAAATGACATCGGCCGCTGGAACTTATAATTATTAATAATAATTATTGTGTTGCAGTGTAGGATTTGTAAAACAGTGAGGGTTGCTTAAATTTGAATGCCATTTTGATTAAAATTTTAGAAAAAGGACATTCTATATCTGAGTAACAAAGTCGCGAAAACCATTTTTGTTTTAAATTTACAGTCTTTCTGAACATTCTCTACAACCCCATCACCCTGTATAAGAGGTGATAATTTTATACAGCTGATTTTAATTAATTTTTACAAAATCTACCCAAATATGGGAGATATTTGGGTAGATACTGTTATGAAAAATTGAGTTCAGTTGAAGATAAGTGGTGATTTCAAGTTTGAACTTGATTTGAATATTATGACAATTAAATTTATGAATTGCAACAAATAAAAAAATATTAATAATTAATAATTAAAAATGTCAAAAATAAATTATTTTGATTGTTTAAAAAATCAGTGGATGAAAAAAAATTATGAGATTGGAAATTTGAAGAGTACCTATCCTGTCAGAAAGAAAGTTAAAAAAAAAGTAAAATAATTATTTAGAAGAACTAAAGAGAAGAATAAGATAGCAAAGAGAAAGAGGATAGGAGAGGAATTAATCATTAAAGAAGAGAGTTTGTCAAAAGGAAATAGAGCAAAATTTGAAAGCAGAAAGAAGATAAATAACGGAAAGGAAAGATTTATTTGGAAAGGAATTATTTATTTATAAAGGGACGAGAGAGAAGCAGTAAGAAAAGGGGAAAGTGACTACGAGGATGAGAGAGAAGTTTTATTTGAAAGAATTTGAAAGAATAAAGAAGAAGAGAAGCAGAGGGAGTAGAGAAAGGTTTTTGAGGAAAGAAAAGGATATTCTAAGATTTTGGCATTGTACTCAGTTTAAATTTTAGAGTATAACAAATTTTAAAAATTAGAGAGCTCGAGGTAGGTTTTATAACATTTTTTTTTATAAATATTTTGTCAAGTTACGGGCCGGTTGTTCGTACGTCAGTTAAAAATTTTGAGATAATTACTGATTTTAAATTGCAAATTTTGAAAATACGGCGAATATAATTAATGATCTTGTATTTTTAATCAGTAATTAACTCTTCTTAAAGCGAGCAGAATTCATTTTCAGAAATATCAGATCAATGGTTTGATAATACAGGGCATTTTAAAATCAGTAGTTATCTCAAAATTTTTAACTGACGTACGAACAACCGGCCCTACAAGTCATAAATTAGACGATTTGTTCTATAAAATTTCAAATTTCAATTCAAGTTAAATTGAAAGCAATTTTTTTCAACTGAACCCAACTGGGAGAGAGAGTGCCCTCTAAAATAATTCAAAAATTTTGTTTATGGTATATTTTTTTTTTAATACTTGTACTTGTACAAACTTTCACCTTGTACCATTTTCTTCCACAGGTGATAATAAAATTCCAACAAAATATTTAAATTAAATTGTTGTTATCATTAAATGCCCTCTAATATTTATTTATCAACTCCAAGATAATGACCAGATAGAAATCCAGAAAAAAATGACAAAGTATTTCAGAAACAAATTTTAACATTGAAATAATTAACTTTTTTATAAAGTTTTTATAAATTAATATAACTCTAACTCTGCATACCACCCTAAACTTCACAAGAACAAAAGAGACACTTCGTTTCAATATGTTGAGGAACATTAAACCAAAAAAATTAATTTCAGATGAGCCACAAGATTGCAGCTTCTCCAAATTATTATATAGTTACTTTTATTATTTTATTAAATAACTAAAATCAAAAATAACAGTTTAAGCTCATAAGTTCTTTCATATAAGCTTAAACCTGATTATTCTATTCTTACCTAAAAACAAAAATTACCTACCTGAGTCAAAAGCACCGTAAGTTAACAGTGTGTAATTGTGTCCATTGATGAAATTCAGAACTCGAGGTTTAACGATGTCATTGAAGACGTCAATCTGGAAGCACGTTGGTCCGAATATCTTCGAGAACGAGTACTTCCTCGTCACCGTTCCGTCCTTCATGTTCCGTAAAGCGTACGTGCCTTTGGGAACGTGGCAAATGAGGGTGCCATTATCCTTTACTTCGTAGAGGTCGTCGAAATGTATGCCACCTTTCAAACGGAGGTACACTTCCAGATGCTCTTCCTAATAATGGGATATTAAAGAATAATTCCATCAGATAATAATAGAACTTAATACTCACTTTTTTTTCATCAATCACGGGACTGATTTCACTGGGAAATTCATCTTCCAGATCGGTTCTAACTACATTCATGTTACTTCTCGACCCGGCTACTATACTTGGATCTCGAGCACATAAATACGAGGGATTTTCGAGCCGTGTTACAAAATGGCTATCCATTTCTGATTAGATGAAGTTTTTTTGCTTATTAGGTATTTTTATCTTACCACACCGCTCACCTACAGTCAGCGGTCTAAATCTAAACGGGAATAAATACCTATAACTAACAAAGACTTTCAGGTGCAAATAAATTCAAGATTTGTGATATAAAAGCTACATCAACTTTTTTGTAATTGCGATACGATGCTATCAAATCAAAGAATGATAAGGATAAGAGGATGCGATAGGACACCACAATTCTGATGGAATTTGCCCATCATGGTTTAACTAAATAAAAATGTAATCACAGCACAGCAAAAAAGCATCAGTTTTTTTTTTTATCTTAACAAATGATCTATTTAAGATTTTTATTTTAAAACAATAATAGAGAAAATATAATAATCAAAGTTCTATTTCGCATGTGATTTTCCTACGCAACAAAACATATTTACACAGTGTACCTAATACATGTAATGTTTTCTTTGCACAAAGACAAACACGATTCATTAAAAAGTATTGGATATAAGTAGTTCACAATTCAATAGAAGCCATAACAGGAGCTGGGTACCTAATTATTAGAAACAGGAGTGCGCTATAGTTTTTTCTCAACTTGGCTTCCACACCATGTCTCTTCCTTATTTTTACACTGTCAGGAGTAATATTCAATTCTGAAGGATAAATTAACTTCCTTTTTTTTCTTAAATCAAGTATCGATTGCAACTTATCCAATCCCTCTTCTGTTACATTAGTCATGAATTGTTTAATACTGTAACCAGGTTTGATAATAAATACATCTTCTCACACAAACTTTATTTCTTACACTGGCAGTTAGCACTTTTTTGAGATTTTACAAGGTATTTTTCCTATAAAAGTGATTTTTTTGTGTTAAATTTAACATTTTTTTCACAAGCATCATTATCCACGATTAAAAAAATAGAGCTAGAGTTTCCCACTAACTGTACATACCTGGTATAGTAAAATTGGTCAGATTTCAATGTAAACATTTGCAATTAATGTTGTAATGTAAATAAAGTAATGAAAAATTTTCAATCTTTTATATACGTTTTTCTTAAAACATGACTTTTTCATTGTGCCTATAAAAGTTGTAGGTAATATTTTTGGCTGTAATTTTTTTCTCAACTTTTTTCTAACACTTGTATGTATCTTGGACTTACGGGTGTTCCAGCTTGAGAATTCAATGAAAAAATATATGAAAGTACCTATGTAAAGAAAAATAATAGTGGCAACCTTTTGCTACCATATGCTTCTTCACAATTTTGATATTATAAGACCGTCAAAATGTGGCTTTTAAGCCCACTAACCCTCCAACTTCAAATATTTTAAAAATTTTTACAAGCCTGTTTGTTACTCAGTATGACCCTAAAGCCGGCCACTCACTATACTGCAGCGCAGTACGACAGGATCGTACTACGAAATTGTACAACTTCGCAGACAATTGTATACGGCCACTCACTATCCAGCCGTGCAGTATTGGGCAGTTCTCGTCGAGTAGAGACGTCGGACAATGAGAAAAATTTGTAATTAGCAGCAGCTGTAATTTGTGTTTGTAAATCAAAAAATGAAAGAAAAGATAATATACTAATCGAAAATGTTGATGCAAGGAATGGTTGCTAAAAATAAATCAATTGTGATTGAATCAAAATGTTTATATATTACAAAAAACTCCTTTAAAAAAAATTATTATATTTACTAGACATATCTATGGTCCTTAAGGTCCACTCACAACTGGTCAAAGCCTAGGCGATTCCAGTCATGTGGTGGACAAGCCAACCTTACGTCCAAGATCGTGGGGACCGGGCAACGTGGTGCCACTTGTGAGTACCACGGCTAACAAGGCTCTGACAAAACATGGCACAAACCGTAAACCGCTAGGTGGCACAACGACCCCCGAGGTATATCACTGTCGTGACCTGCCTCGGGGTAGTGACGCCAGGGGCACGGGGGCTTGGCTTAACCGCCTGTCTGCGTGGATGAGGACCACTATAAAAACCTCCCCAAATCCACGGTATTGTGCGCGCCAATGGATGCATGGTCGAGGGGGAGCTCGGCAACTTGCGACAAACCTCGGGGAACCTGGCGCACCCCGTTGTATGTAGCCTGCTGCGTCATGGGGGTTATGGCGCAGTACCCTTATTTCCCCCAATTCTCGTGGGACCACAATGGACACCATTAACGAAAAAAAAGCCTTTCGTCTGTTGGAAAACCAGAATCTGGGCATTAAAACAGACGAATGGTCTATCATCACACAGCACAGGGAGAGGGACGGTAAGGGTACCACACTTGTGCTGTGGATCGATGAAGAGTCTCTGAAGGCTCTCGCCGGAAGGGGGTACAAAGCGTACCTCGGTTTTGGTGAGGTAACCTTCAGAGTGATGGGAGGAAAGAACACACCCTGCAATGCTGCGGGCTCTCCAGATCAACCTGCAGCATAGCAAAGCTGCCTCCGCATCTCTGTGCAGACTTCTAGCTGCCGGAGATGTAGACGTAGCCCTAATTCAAGAACCCTGGCTGGTAGCCGGCCGCGTAGCAGGTTTAGGAGCAGCCAGAGGTAAGATCATTTACAATAGGGCCTACGGTAACAGCAGAACATGCATTTACGTGAAAAACGGACTAAAAGTCCTGGTTATAACGCAATTATGCTTCAGGGACTTAACCACAGTAATACTGAAATATCATATGGATGGGGCAGCCAAGGAGCTTGTAGTAGCTTCATTATACCTACCATATGACTCCACCAGTCCTCCTCCGTCACAGGAAATGGAACTACTGGTTAAGTACTGCGAGGACCATAACCTCCAGGTCATTATTGGTGTCGATGCAAACTCCCATCACGCAGTGTGGGGCAGCAGCGACACAAACAACAGAGGTGAGTCGCTGTTACAGTTTATGGTATCCAGGAAACTGGAACTTCTGAATAGGGGCAGGGAACCCACCTTTGTAACATCGAGACGGAAAGAAATAATTGACATCACCTTAGCTTCCCCTCGTATCGGCGCCCGGGTAGGCAAGTGGCGTGTATCTGATGAACCGTCTCACTCAGATCACAGATACATTCAGCTGGAAATCAACTCCGTTGATAAGACAGCAGAGCTGTATCGCAATCCACGAAAGACTGACTGGGCGAGGTACAGGGCGGAGTAGAGGGCAAATCTAACCAATGTCAAAAGCAACATTGCATGCATATACGATATCGAGGTAGCTACAGAACAACTCCAAGTAGCCATTACAACCTCATATCACAACAACTGTGCTCAGACACCCCGTCGGAAAGGTGGGGATGTCAGTTGGTGGAACCCCAAACTGGCGGAAATGAGACAGAAAACACGTAAGCTTTTTAACAAAGCCAAGAAAACAGGAAAGTGGGACGAATATAAGACCACCATTACTGAATACAACAAGGAGATCAGATTTGCAAGAAGAGCTGCGTGGAGGAAGCTCTGTCAGGATGTGGAAACGACATCCGAAGGAGCAAGACTCTACAAACTCATGGCAAAAGATCCCCTGAACCCCATTGGTACCTTAAAAAGTAGCAATGGTAATTACACAGAAACCGGGAGGGAAACTCTTAAGGTACTCCTCAGAGCACACTTTCCGGACTGCAATGTAATTGAAGTGGAAGATGGCCTACAGAACACTCTGGAAAACCTGAATCACAGGGTCACCAGGGAGGACTGGAGGACATCAAGACACATAATTACATATGAAAAAGTTAAATGGGCCATAAGCTCATTTGAGCCTTACAAGTCACCTGGCCCGGACGGGATCTATCCTGCCCTTTTGGAGCAGGCGAGTGAAGATCTCACGCCGGTGCTTTGTAGGATATTCAGAGCCAGTTTGGCACTTGGTTACATTCCGCTGGCCTGGAGAGAAATAAAAGAGGTCTTTATACCGAAACCTGGACGTAATGACTACGACGAGGCCAAGGCATATAGACCGATTAGTTTGACATCCTTTTTACTAAAAGCGATGGAAAAACTGGTTGAGAAGCATCTCAGGCAAACCTTTCTTACAGAGAGGCCATTAAGCCAGAGGCAACATGCTTTTCAACCAGGTAAATCATGCGAATCAGCTTTGCACCAGCTAGTGATGAGAATTGAAAAATCACTAGACAACAAAGAAATTGCCCTCGGGGCTTTTCTAGACATAGAGGGGGCGTTTGACAACACCTCCTTTAGCTGCATGGTATCGGCCGCTAGAAGACATGGCGTCGACGACACCACAACTAGGTGGCTGAGCGCTATGTTGGAAGGCAGAAGAGTCCAAGCAACTCTGTTTGGCGAGACGATGCGGGTCACCGTCACCAAAGGATGCCCACAGGGCGGAGTCCTATCTCCGTTGCTGTGGGACATGGTGGTGGATGACCTGCTCATCAAGCTAAACAACAAAGGTTATTATACCCAAGGCTATGCGGATGACATAGTCATACTGGTCATGGGGAAATACACTAAAACCATCTCAGAGCTCATGCAAGGGGCTCTGAATATCGTGGAGGAATGGTGCCTCGGGGCGAAGCTTCGCGTAAACCCTGTCAAAACGGCACTGGTCCCCTTCACCAAAAGAAGCAAGATGGAGGAATTAACCCCACCCATCTTCTTCAATGAACGGCTGCAGGTGAACGACCGGGTCAAATATCTGGGAATAACCCTGGATGCAAAACTGACCTGGAATCTTCACCTGCAGAAAGCGATTAATAAAAGTAAAATGGCACTGATGGCTTGTAGAAGGTCATTCAGTAAAACATGGGGACTGAAACCACGCATGGTACATTGGCTGTATATTGCCGTGGTCAGGCCCATACTAACATATGGCTGTCTAGTCTGGTGGCCAAAGATCGACCAGAAACAAGCCATTATGAAAATTCAAAGTGTTCAAAGGCTTGCATGCTTAGGCATCACGGGAGCCATGAACACTACATCAACGACAGCACTGGAGGCCATACTTGACCTGCCTCCTCTTGACATTCATATTAAGAGCGAGGCACGATTGGGCGCCTACAGGCTGAAACAAAACCAAAACTGGGATAAACCTGGGAAAACCGGGCATTCCAGAATAACTGATATCATCGCAGATCCTATCCTGGAAATGCAATCCGATGGTATGAGTACTACGATATCATTTGTAAAACCATTCAAGGTTCTAATGGACTGGAAAGAATGGCAACAAATGGAACACCTGTGCCTGAAAAAAGGGCTGGTCTGGTACACTGACGGTTCAAAGACAGGGACAGGTACCGGAGCTGGAGTGCATGGGGTGGTCCCCCGGATGCAATATTTACGTGCCACTGGGGACTCATGCCAGCATCTTCCAGGCCGAAATAAATGCAATTAGGCTATGCGTTGGAGAGAATACCAGAAGGAACTATCGAGGTAGGGAAATCTACATCCTCTCCGACAGTCAGGCTAGCCTGAAAGCCCTTGCAGCTTATGAAATCAGATCAAAACTGGTCTGGGAATGCCTGCAAGACCTCATTGACTTAGCCAGGTGTAACGTGGTGACACTAGTTTAGGTTCCGGGTCACCGTGGGACGCCTGGTAATGAGGCTGCAGATCAACTAGCCAAGAAAGGCGCTGGGATAAACTACACTGGGCCCGAACCAGTGTTTGGCATCCCAAAGAACACTGTACGCGGGGCGGTGGCTCAGTGGATAAGAACACAACATAGAGCACACTGGAACCGTATAACAGGAAACAAACATGGTAAGGTGATGATCAAGGAGCCCTCTCAAAACTTTGCCAGACAGATACTGCAACTAAATAGAATGCAGATCAGAACGGTGGTGGGTCTTCTCACAGGACACTGCCACCTAAGAGTACACCTACATAAACTGGGGATATACAGAGAAGACCCAATTTGTAGACTCTGCAATGAAGAAGACGAGACAGCTTCTCATGTGATATTCGAGTGTCCAGCACTCGCACGAACGCGCTATGCGGTCCTGAGACCAATCAGTCCCGGGAGCCATCTGGCGGAAAAAACCTTGGTTAGCGGGCTGCTAAACCTTGTCAAAGGAACGGAGCTCTTCTAATCAAGGAGAATCTAAATGTGAGAAATACAATAAGCCCGCTGGCTTCAGTGTTTGGGACCTAATAAACCATCTCTCACATTTAGTTAAAATACCAATACCAACCAAAAGACATATCTATTTATTAAAAACCCCAAATTTATTGAAATAAACAGCTAATAAGCACGTAAGCACGTACTTTGTTGTATGATTTTGCCGGCCATCGCCACACACGCTCCAATTCATATCCAATTGCATGCGATCCGACAAAATTGTACTGCTGCAGTTAAAAAGACGAGCCGATCCTCCAACTCGGTTCGACTTTGTCGGTCGTAGACACACACTATCAAATATCGTACGATCTTGTCGAATCCAACCATATTGTACTGCGCCGCAGTACCGTGAGTGGCCGGCTTTAAGGATCAAAATTGACCCTAAGCGGCGGTTTAGTTACAATACATCATCAAAACAGAATCACCAAATTTTGAAAATAGGTAGATGTATCCTATTCAACTAGGTAACACATGGAAACACAGCTGGTGAGGTCTATATCTAAATAGCTGAATTATAAATGATGTAGGGTTAAAATTGACAAAAAAAAAATAAATTGTACACACCACGCAAGTCCGAGCTAAACCACTTCTGTCACTATGTTGAGTGATAGCAAATACCTTAAAATATTAATACCGGACACTTCCTCTCAAAACCTCCGTCCATTTTTACAGCGCCCTCATACAGGAACTGGGGACACTAAGCTGTTTTTAAATTCAAAGTTAGGTAACTTTTCACGGTTTTTGACAGATGCAGTCAATCATAATTATTAATAATTTGTCATTAGTAATTGAACGTTTTAGTTTCAAGTATAATTTCAATTTATAGTTACTCTCAAAGCATTATATCAGCGGATAATTTTGTTGGGTACCAGTTTAAATAGGCATTTATAATGTACCGCTGTATTAAAGTGAACATATATATTATTATGTCTGGAAAATACCTATGTGCTGTGTGCTGTGTGCGGTTGCTCCAACTATGGATTGTTAAGAATGTCCAGATCTTTCCACGGTGTTCCAAGCAGGAATAAAGAATTATGTATAAAGTTGACTTTAGAAGCTTTAAAAGCTTTTTTTACTGATGGAAACAGGAACAAGAAATAGGTTATAATAACATCGATGAGTGACGAAATTTTGAAAAAGTGCGAAGTGTTGAAGCCGATTTCTCACCATAGGTATATTTTGTACTGATCATTTCAAAGAGGAAAATTTTGTTAATCCAGCAAATAATTGATCTTTAAAACTGCAAGGAAGCACATTATTGGAATTGCGACAAATAAAGGCTTACACTTAGGTATATATGTATAGCGATTCAATCTTTTTGAAATACACCTACCTAAAGATATTAATAATATTGTGTGTAATAGTGGTTAATTATTGTTAATAATATAATAAACATATTGAAAACTTTGTTGTTTATTGTTGTATCAGTTCTTCGTCCCAATTTCCTCCGGATATTCCGTCTAATTAATTTTAAGAGTTTTTCTATTCAGCGTTGATATTTAAAACTCCCGCTATGTTTCACCAAATTTAATTTTTAGTGTCCCCAGTTCATGCTTGGCGGCGCTGCTAAAGTGGACGCAACTTGTTGCAATGCTATAGGTTTAGGAGTGTCCGGTATTATTATTTTAGCGTATTTGGTGATAGCTTTCATACATGAATGTATCCATCTTGGACAATGACAACTTGAAACAGTCAAGAGTGTATTCAAAAGACAGTGCTCAAAAATTCACATATTGACCAGACTGTTAGTAAACAATGCATAAACAATTTAAACATTAAAAAAGTTTAATAATGGTTGAAATGGTTAGACATAAACAAAACGATTACGAAAAATTAGTATATTTTCAAACTATCGACTTATAATACAAAGTGACATAAGGAATGCAACAATAAAATATTAATTGTTACATATCTATATTATTATAAACACTATAAACACAGTAACAATATAAATATAATTTATTCAATAAATCATAAAAAATTGTCATATGTTCACTTTTTACAATTCAACACAAAGTGCGTTCTAGTGATCCTGAAAGTAAACATATTAAAACAACTTTACATCAATCAGGTAGGTGTAAACTTAAATCACTAAAATGTATTTTACATACAAACAATAGAATGTATTCAACTAAAAGCTTAGTAATTATAGCGATATTTTATATTACAATATTATTAAAAACTAACTATGTAACAGCAAGAATGCTGCAATTTTATAGTACAAGTAAGTAACCTAAAACTTATACAAAAATAGTTGAGTGAATATTTTCAGGAATTTCACTTGTCCCAACAATTATTACTCTAATAGGTATCGTATTCTAAAAAAGTCGAGAGACATTTGAATTCCATTAACTTGCTCATATTATTCAAACTGATACATTCGGTCTGCATCAGCTCCCCTCTTGGTCATCAGTATAAATATTCAGAATTCCACTTAAATTTCTACTACTAATTGGATAGTTTTTTCAGTAATTTAGATAATAAATCTGATCTGAAGATAGACTTAGACAGTTATCTCTTGCATAGATCACTGAACTGAAGTTTTACACAAAATAAACTTAAAGCCCTTTAATCTAAAATACCAGAGGTAAATCGGTTCATGTAATTCCACCTATATTATTTTATTCTTCACCTCTTTTTGAGTGTTACAATTTTAGGCACATTGTGATTATTGATTTTCTTAAGTTTCTTTTAATATTCGCATTCACACCAACAAAATGATCACAATAATAATAAGTAATTAATAAGAAACCAAAATCCATTATTAATTATTGTTTCCTGACTTGTTATTTGGCAACAAAGAAGAATTACTAGTTGAGCGTAATAATTGAAACAAACTTGAGGGTTTTAATTTTTTAATATCACCCACCGTTTTTTGCACTTTCATTAAAAGATTAAAGTAAAAGGTGACATTAAAAACTCTTTTCTGATAATTAACCACCAGACTAGTTTAAAAAAGATGGGAAGAAATATTTATACTGACAACACAAACAATATGGGATCATTTGCAAACTGAATATAGTAATTATTACCATTTTAAATACTTCAAAGTTGTGGAGAGACATTTTGTACACCAAAAACACAACTAACTAATCACGTTAAAAGCTTCAAAATATTTAACAAACCATCGTCCGAATAACTCATACATTAAACGAAAAAAAAAGTATGAGATACAAGGACAATTATTTACAAACAACTAGAATTCAAAAATAATTTGAGCAAGAAAGGAATGGAATGAGCCTAAAGAAACCAAAAATACTGCTCACAAACATCAAAATAGACTTTGTTCCCGTTTAAATTTATTTACAAAATATACATTGACTCGATTTTCAATTCAAAAATTGTGTCTAATACGTAGCAATTTCTAATATTTATCTATACATCTGGAACAACACAAACATGAAAAACAAAATCAATTTCAGCTTATCTTTAGTACTTTGGTATTTAAAAAAAAATACTTCTTTGGCGTTAGCAGTTCAACATATTTCGTTAATTTAGAAAAATTAATAAAATTAGTGTAAGAATTTGTGAACAATTTATCTATAATAATAATAATAATACTCTACGTGACTACAATTATTCTGCATACAATTAAAAAATGTATAAGTAATAATAAAAGATTGTAAAGATAAAAATTACGACATGGTTTACACAAAAAGTCTTAAAAATTTTTATATATAAAGGAAACCGTAAAAGCCACCACATTATTACCCTAAGTAGGTTTTTCCTGATTTCATTATTGTGTAGGTCTGGTCACAAAATGCTGAGGTAACGAATTTATTGAGCACTGCAATTATTATTATAAAAACCGGAAGGGCATGATGTGAAAACCCACAACTCGCCTAACAAATCCAGGAAAAACCAAAAAAAAAATAAAAAATTATATTATTTATATTTAAATAAGAGAATTTTGCTCCGAAAACTATCAATTATTACTATTTTCGAAAAACTGCCACTGGGTGTATTCATCTTTTATATTAACCATCTATCTGTAGATTTGGCATTTTCAGAACTTCAGTAATTAAAAAATGATTTTTTTCTACTCTCAAAATAGTGTTTGTGGGAAATAGTTAAAAATCAAAATTGGAATCTGACTATCTGGCTACCCACAAAATCTGATCGCATCTCATTTTTAGGCCATTTTAAAAGTTGAGAAATATTTCAACACTTCAAAAACACACTTTGTGGCAAATTTTTTGATTATTAGACCCAAAATTCATATTTAGAATAAAAAAACTTGAGGTCGATGTTTCAAAATGTGAAGACATGCTTTTTTCACATTAAAAAACAGTTAGTGTTTGATTGTTGCACCCAAAATTCAAATTAAACAACACTTTTTAAATATATAAATGTAAAACGTCTCATCAATTATTTGCGACTCTTTTTCAAAATTCATAAAAAACTACGTATAGATGTATTTTTGAAAAAATAACAAAACAAGAATTCTAAAAAAAAAAAATAATTAATTCCTAAAATGTAATTATTTAATTCTGTCCAGATTAGAGCTTTGCAAAGTTTCCCACCACAAATGTGAATTTTGATTTTTTCTTTCAAGCATTCGAGTAAAAAACTCTAAAATATATTATTCTCAAAACTTGCCAAATAAAATTTAGACTGTTTAGTTTTTAGTCTTATCTGGCTATACAGGGTGGTCCAACTTAAAACGTCAGGACTTTACCAAACGATAGATAACTTTAAAATAATGCTAGTTTCTCTAATACACTTATAGCCGGGAAAGCTTCTTTTCAAGATACAGGGTGTTGAAGTTTTGGGAAAAAAGGGCTGCTTTAAAAAAATTAAAAATTGGCACGCAGCATGAGCTAAGTATCTTTCATGATTTACGGCTTATGGTGATAAATTGCGAAAACCAGCGGCGGAGATATGGGTGTGCCATCGCCCCTTTTCAAAAAAAAAATTGGCGCCACTGACTATATGGCAAATTTAATAATACTGTTCAATGCCCCAGCTTTTTAGAACAAAAAAGTACTCTCTAATTTTTTTCTCAATGGGAACCTTTTTCGAGATAATTCAGGTTTTCTTAGGTAATATCCGTAGCCATTTTAAGAATAACAGACAAATTCTAATCAAATAACTTTTACTTAAATAATTAAATAACGGAAATAAACAATACCTAACTAATGTAACAATTATTGTCAGTAACCATAGAGTCAGTGGCATCCATTTTTTTTTTTTTGAAAAGGGGTGATTGCACACCCATATCTCCGCCGCTGGTTTTCGCAATTTATCACCATCAGCCGTAAATCATGAAAGACACAGCTCATGCTGCGTGCCAATTTTTAATTTTTTTAAAGCAGCCCTTTTTTCCCAAAACTTCAACACCCTGTATCTTGAAAAGAAGCTTTCCCGGCTATAAGTGTATTAGAGAAACTAGCATTATTTTAAAGTTATCTATCGTTTGGTAAAGTCCTGACGTTTTAAGTTGGACCACCCTGTATATGTATGGGGCACCTATCATGGACCTATGATGGACAAACGAATGCGATAAAAAAAGAAAATTCACATTTTGGAGCAGCAACTTCACAGAGCTCCAGATTAGGTATCATGTTCATTCAATGATTCCAAAATGTTATTATTAAAATGGAGGTACATTAAAAAGGGGGTCCCGGCTGCTTCACAGCAGTCGTTGGGTTACATCAGAGGCCCTTGAGGCTACTTGAAAACCTCACCACAGCCATACAATTATATTTATTTATTTTTAATGATTCCAAAGTAACTACCCACTTTTAAAATTATACTAAACATGATAGACAAAAATGCCCCTTGTAGATGGAGGGTTAATAAAAATTCATTTACACAGTGATAATAAAGAGAGAAAAGTTGAGAATAGGCTCACAAGAAACAAAAATAAAACACTAATAACACTAACACTAAAGCAACATGTACAGAATTCACAAAATGATAAAATCCCCATATCTTGGGAATCCCCATAAATTAATTATTTTATTTTATTATTATTTCTGACATGTTTTGATTATTTTCTGTAGGTAAACAATCAATTTCATGCCTAGAAAGTACAAATTTTAGAAGATCATTAAAAAAACTAATAGAAAGTTTTTTTTATGATCTTACTTTTTAAATTTTTTGTACTTCTTTCTAGGGTTGAGAATGATTGCACAAAGTAAATACTCAAAATATGTAGGCAACATTAAATAAATTATGACTGACTAAAAAAAACTTTTTTTTTCAACCATATACGATTGATTTGACCACATTTTCATTTGACAGACAAAGCAGCTTTCAAGTTCAACATCATCATCAGTAAAATAATTGAAGCTGAAGCAAAATTAAAATGGACTCGGATCAACTTACAAAGAAAAAATTAACACACTTACCTTACTTACACCCTAAATAACCATTTTACAAATAAAAAATCTACCTTTGAACACACAATATCCTCAAGCAAAAAATTTCCAATTTTTAACAGTCAATGTATATGTGCTTTTGTACATAATAATTTAAGAAATCTTACCATAAAAACAAACTTACAGACTTACAGGGTTATCGAATTTTGTACCCTTTAAAACAAATATCTCTTCGTACGCACCTCCTTGCTCAAGTTCCAGCACCTGGAACTTCTTCAAGACGAGCAGACTATAGAATTTTTGTGCAGCCTAGAAACACAATCAATTAGATACTTCTGTTGAAATTAGTGAACAATTTAATTACCTGTTTCTTTGTGTTATGATGACACATTTCACTCAGAGTGATTTGTTCAGTCTGTTGCAACCTTTTTCTTACAACATTGAACATTTGATATGCTCTCTTGTTCAGGACGCGCTCTTCGAACTGCTCATCCGTTTCATCTTGTTGCTGTTCCTCGGCCTAAAATCGTGTCCATAATAATTAATCAATTCTTAAACACATGACTTATTTTCTGTAATTATGCTGGCATACTTTATATAAAGTTTTATGAAATTGAAGTACTCACAGGTCCAACAGAATGCGGGAAATCATAATCAGGCTGCCAAGGCGAATGAGCTCTCTCAGACATTGCCCCTGGAGGCAAATTGTCAGCTATGTGCTCATCGTATCCCATATTAGCCATCTGATTCTGAAACAATTATATTGTTATAATAAAACATAACAATAAACCGAGGGGATGGAAATCAGCTGTTCTAGATTTGAGAGTCAATAATATAGTTTTGGATATTATGGAAGTAATACATATCAGTTGGAGAGTTAAAGATAAAAGTAAACAGTGGAGAATATTTTGGAATATAAGAGACAGTTCAGTGGTGAGTCCGATAAGTGACTATTAGAACAATTTGTGAGTGTACAAGAGAAGAGTTGTGTTTAGTAGCAGTAAAATAAGAAGTTTTTATTTGGTTTGGAGGTTTTTATAAATGTAAACAGACACTGAGAATAATATCAAAAGTCACTTTAGTAACAATATTTTTAAAATGAAACACTCGATCATCAGTAATCAGTAACTTAATTAAAAAAAAAAACTAACCTGATCGTATCCCATATTTTCCATAGCAGGTAACGGTTGCAGATTATCAATCTGACCGAGGGGAATCCCTTGATCCGCTTGTGAAGAAGGCATCCCGTGTCCCAGCAAGTCTTCATGTACAGGCGTCATCGAAGGTAAATTGCTGTGCATTTCCTGTTCTTGCAGAATCGACCGAACCTGATCAGGAGCCAAATGAGGCATCTCCTCCATCCCGTGCAGAGGGGTAGGCGGTGCGGGGGTTCCCGGAAAGCCGGGCGTACTGGTGGGAAAGCCGGGCGTGCTGGTGGGAAAGCCGGGCGTGCCGGGTTGAAAGCCGGGCGTGGCAGGTTGAAAACCGGGCGTGCCCGGATACAGCATCCCACCGGGTGTCTGCGGCGGCGGCATATGCATTTGCATCTCTTCGTGAGGCATCTGGTATGGTGGCTGGTACTGTGCCTCCGGCACCATGGGCATCTGCGGAGGTGCAGGCGACATCAGCGGCGGGGCGAGCGGAGTGGGAGGAGCCATGGACATGTGCGGTGTGGGAGGCATCATGGAAGCCAACGCTTCCTCGGGTTGGAAACTGGGAACGTCTTCTTGTTGATGCAGCGGAGTTTTATTCTGTAGATTAGGGATAGTTCGTTATAGTCCTAAATTAAATTTACAAGCAAGGAACTTACTGGATCATCGACGATTTTCCTTTTCCTGCCGCGTTTTGCGGGAGTCGGCGGTTCTAGACTGGGCTGCTCTTCCGCGTCCCTGACTTGGTCTAGCGCTAAAGAATCGGCATCGCCAAGCATGGCGAAATCTTCAGTTCCGATCGACCGTAACGTTAAATGTCTTTGATAGTTCTAGGGATTAGAAAACAAATACAATTTAGTTCCTTAATCAAAGAATTATTCCCATTCAGCTAACCTTGAAAAGGGCTCTAGCGGGAATCGGTCTCGCAGGTAAAGCGAACAATTTTTCCACACCTCCCGTTTCTTTCCAGTGCATCAACCTCTTCGTAGGCGGGGCTAAATCTAAAGTCGTCACGATGTCACTCGTGTCTGACAGCTGATTTTTCATCTCTTCTCCTGATATGTTTTTAACCTCGTCGACGATCAACTTTCGCTTTCGCTTAGCTTTAGTGAAACCTAGGAAATATCAACTTTCTATACAATTTAAATAACTTGATGTGTTCATTTACTCTTGCAGGATTCTTCTTTTTTTAATGCAGACTTCATTTAAAATGCACCACTTACTTCTACGCAGATAAGTAAGATTAATTCGCTTTTAATTAATTATTATTATTATTATTATTATTATTATTGTCATTGTTAATCCTGAATGAATGCTACTCTTTTTTTATTTTTACTGTTAGTAATGTTAAAGCAGCAAGTGTCACTTTCTAGGAGTAGTTCTTGCAATAGTAAATTAACACAATGCATGATAATATGATAGTTATTTTAATTAAATGTGAAATCATCAAAATTCCATTTAGGCAGACTGAGTCGTAGTCGTATCATCAAGTCCGATCAAATCAAAATATCACATAACCATCAACCATCGTCAGTAATCATACAATGTTAGGAAATTTCAACAAGCCTTGAAGTTGTTGGTATCATTTCCAGTTCAAGAACAGTGTTTAGTGACCGTTCTATGAACTTGTTGACTGACCTAGCTGGGAAGATCCTGTAAAGTTGTTAAGGTTCCGTTATTTTGTATATTTTGTACTTTTTTTACATATTTTCTGGTACATTTTTTGTCCTGTTGAACAATAAAATTAAATTAAACTCTTCGGCTGCTGCTGCTGTAGTTATCCCTAAGGTGAAAAAATCTTCATTATGAAAATTTCCAATTTAATTGTCAAAACAACCAACTTTCAATTCAAATGATTTTTATTTCTGAATTGATGACTCACTAATCATTGCAGCTAGGGATGTGCCGAATGTTCGGCAAAAGTTCGGTATTCGGCAAGTTCGGCGCTTTTGCCGAATATTCGGCGAAGCCGAACTTTGATATGATTTTGCCGAACTTGCCGAACTTTTGCCGAACTTTTTTTTGTCAGATATTGTTTTTGCGTAAAACACTACAAACTTTTCAAACAAAAACCCCAATACAAGTCTAGTTTGTAAAAAAAATCGACAGCAGTTAGAAATACAGCTCGTCTAGTGAGGATTGTTGTAACTTCAATAAAAAACTAGGTATAGGTAGGTATTTCTGAATAGTTTCATATTTTTCATTTCATAATGTTACTTGGCTTTGTGAGTTCAGAAACAGCTGAGACCCTGTGGCATTGACCTAATTCTGAACCTAAACATCCGTAATATTCGTCTCGCTTGGTTGTAATTATTGTCTCAAAAGCCATAACCACTCAACATAATATTTATGAGTAGACAAGGTTATACAGAAATCTGAAGCTGGGATAGCATGAGTTGAAGTATAAAAGACTATAAATAATGTAATGATTAATAAATAATGAAGGCCTGACTTAGCGTCTTTGAGATCTTTTCCCTGAAGTGTTGTTTATTGGCATGCCATTTTTTTTTTATACCTACATTCTACATTGAAAGTAAATGAACTCAATCTAATTAGTAGTAAATTTATTACTACAATAAAAAATATGAACAAACAAATAATGAAATATTAAATTAGGCAACACTTGATAAAGAATCAGAATTTTTTTATTCCCAGTTTTAAGGAGTATACCTAATTACAGATTCCTTGATTTCCAGTCCAGTGGAATATTTAGAATTCCAGGAGTGTAGTGTGGCAAGAGGGAAACCGGTTTTGCAACTGAGATCAGGGTCAAATTAGACAAAAAAGAAAACATGAAAACAATGTACAGGAATAGGAAGTAGGTACTTAGGTATTATAATACCTAACTCAATTTACTTAGGTCTGGATTTTACGAGTTCTTTAGTTCTTTCAGTGATAAATACCTAATAATAATTATTATTATTCTTGATGCAATTAATTTTCTTTAGATTTAAAACTTAAAAGTGTACATATTTATTTATAGGAATTGGGAAATGTTTAGGCTTGATTTTTTTGATATAGTTAGTACCTGGCCTAAGCCACCCATATTCCCTAACCTAATTTTTTTTTACGTTTTATCCGAATTAATTACTTTTTTCAGGAATAACAAGCAGGATTGATTGGATTGATGGGAGTTTTTGACATTTCACGTTTTGTAATGACGATTTATTGAAAACCTGTACAAATTTTCAGATCAATCGGCAGTTTTTCCGCGATTCAGACTTATTTTATGCTGCCGAACTTTAAGCCGAACTTTTTGCCGAACATTCGGCGATTCGGCATAATTTCGGCCGAAGCTTCGGTGGTTCGGCGGTTCGGCCAAATCGTGGTTCGGCACATCCCTAATTGCAGCTGCTTCTGCCTTACCCCAACTTCTAAACAAAACGGTGGGAAGCAATTTTTATTTAAAATTGTTTTTCAAATACAACAGGTTTTTTTTTTAATATTTTCAATCAATTTCTGATAGATGTGGTTCAGTTATTGGTAGCCTGGTCTCTTATAGTTGAAACAAAAAATCACTTTTTATTTTTCATAAATCATCAGTGGCTTTTACCAAGACTCAAAAGATAATATAAAAGTCTCCTGTTTTCTCCTGACTCCTTATTAAACAGAAATGGTATGTCATTAAATTCTCCGGCCTATTAAAGAAAATTTACCATAAAAAAATCAGCGGCAACCGACTGGAAGGCTTTGAAATTTCCTTCTAAAAAGCAACTTAAAAATTTTATGATTTCACAAAAATCACGAATTTCAACAAAAACTTACTCTAATCCTATCAAGTGCGATCAACAAATAATTAATAATAATAAAATGAAGTGCAACAACACAAAAGAGTCTCAGACAAAAAAACTCTACCTCACCTTTCAAAGCGGTCGCATCTATGGGAGCCAGAGCAAAACTTTCCTCCTCGTTTTGTAACAGAGTTGTTTGATCAACGGGAGGACTCTCTTGCTCTTCTTGTGGCTCGTTGATTTGTTCCGGATGCTGCGAATGTACTGTGGGAGAGGGCGAGGGAGGAGCGGGTACCCCGACAGCTGAGGGAGGTCTCGAATCATCCGAACTGTAAAAATAATCAAAACGAATTTATTATTAAAAATCAACTTTTGATACGACCAGAAATATCAATAAAGCAGGGTTGGCTTGACATAGATTTTCCTGCGGTAGAAAAGATAAAAAGTGTCAAGAATATTTCACTCAACTCAGTGAATCCCCTCTGTTTGTCTGATGAGGATTGCTAAGTATTATTAATTATTGTGATTTTCATAATAATATATTAAAATTAATTAAAAAAAAGTTTTGATCATTCAAAGAAAAAAAATAATGATCTTTGATCAAATCCAAAAAAAAAAAAAAAAACAAGTGGGTTGAGCCTTTTCAAATATGACAGAAAGTAAAAAATGAAACATACGTCATGCCTCCAATAGAAGGAGGACCTCCAAAGTTATCCATATCGTCATCGTCGTCACTTTCAGCTGGTCGCGGAAGATTCGGTTGCGCTTGTTCTTGTGAGCTCGGCACCACGGGCGGTATCGAAGGCATGGGTGCATCATCAAATAAACCTCCTTCAAATAACCCACCGGCTGCAACAAAAACCACAAATATTCCAACGCACCGACACAATTTATCGAATTTACTCACAAATGATATTCTGATCCAAATTTTCACCAAATCCGTCGTCTCTTCCGGAATCTATTTCCATCGGTGTGTGATGCTGTGTGCCGGAAGTCGACGGTATGGGTTCTCGGTCCTTATCAAGTCCGACTCCATCTAGCACGGGACCGTCGCTGAACAATAGATTGCTCTGGGAAAGTGGGGTTAATTATAATTATTAATTAATTAGAAGATGTTAAAAAAAAGATGAGCTGATGTCGTACCTGCTCCATGGAAGGTTCTAAGCCTTCCGCGTGTCGCATCAAATCGGGAGCGTCGCTATCGAACCCCATATCACCAAATCCGTCGTCGTTATTAACAAGCGATATGTTACCGTAATCCTCTCGCATTGTTATTTCTTCAGCACGAGACTGATTTAAACTGAACTGGGCTTCAATATCGACATCACTGGAAAAATCAATAATTATTTTTACTGGCCTTATACTTACCTACCCATAAAACACAAAGTAAAAAAATTATTAAAGCCCGGAATCTTTTATGATTTCAAAACCGGAACACTTTTAAGAGATTTCAAGATTTGATTTTATGAATTCTCTCATTTGCATCAGTCAGACACAAACAATAAAGATATGACAATTATTGTAATTCATTTAAATTATATGACAGTATGATCTAAATATGACAGCATGACTGGTAACGATTTGTTACTTTGCATTGCAGCTATTTTCAAAAAAAAAAGAAGATAAAATATTTTTAAGGTGACCGATTTTTCCTGAATTATTATTTGATACTTTTAGGAAACTTCCATAACCTTTTATGAATTGAAGAGAACCTGAATGCGCCAACGAAACCTACTGGAATTATTACCGATGAACCATTTTTTCCATTCTCTCAGCTCTCTCTCCAAAAAAAATTTTGAAGGTTTTAATAACTGAACTGATACTATAAACACACTAAATATGGGAGACAGGCAGAAGCAACAGCAAAAGGATGCTTAATATCAGAACTTCAAAACAATATTGTTTAAATGCTGGGTACTTTTTTGGCCAAAGCAGGAAAACCTAATTTTCCAGAAATAGTCCCCTGACATAGAATTTCTGTTGCATACAAACAAAGGCCCAAAAATTCAAAATACTAAAGTTGGATCTCCTTATTTCTCCAAAAGTACAGATTACTAGAAATAAAAATAAAAGAGAACCACTATATTCTTCAAGCCACTATCTCTCAGTTGCTGTAGACAGAAAAATACTCAGAATCAAGTTTTAGTTGGAGTTGGAAGCTAGTTATCCTCAGTTTTATGAGAAACTTACAATAATTTCGATTTCTTCAACAAGGATTTTTATTCCAACAGGTGTAATATGAATAAAACAAGCATCTGTTGTTAGGGAGATAGAATTCAATGGATCTGTTTACATTTTAAGAACAGAGGTTATGGAAGATCTTGTTCTTCCATTCATGTAAATTCTGGCCAACCGTCATTATCTAAAAAATTCAGTCATATGAAATACTCGTCTTTTGATGACAATGCTCGTTGACGTGACATTTCTTTCGAATGCTACTGGCAGTTGTTCGCCAAATTAACATTTCACTATGCTTGTTGTTCTGGGTTTTCACCCACCATGGCCTACAACGAACTCGCCAGTCAGCGCACATTCTAGAATGGAATGATAACGTGTCTCTCTCTCTATCTAAAGTCCGTTTCAGTGAAACTTGTGCATTACAGCACAATAAAAGAACTATTTGCTTTTGAGTCGTAAAATTCTGTAGAAAAGGTAAAGGTATATCCCAATACAGGTGTTTACGGTGAACAAGGAGAGCAATATATTTAGACCTACTACCAAAGGACCAGTAACATGGCATATCTTACATTACAGGGTATAAACCAGAAATCTCTAACATCTCTTATCGCCAGGTACACTAAATTTTAAGTGCATTTATAGCAAAATGCCCCTTTCTTCGACATTAATGACATTTATGGCTTATGCACAAGTTTGCTCAAAGGGACTTTATCTCTCTCTCTCTCTCTCCCTCTTTCTGCCCTGAAATTTCTAATGGTTGGTTCTAATGCTAATCGTTGGTTAGCGGCGTCGGTTAACCGGTTTCATAGCCAGGTGCACTAAATTTTAAGTTCATTTATAGCAAAATGCCCCTTTCTTTGGTGTCATAGCCAGGTGCACTAAATTTTAAGTGCATTCATAGCAAAATGCCCCTCTTTTCGACACCAATGACATTTATGGCTTATGCACAAGTTTCGCTCAAACGACATTTATCTCTCTCTCTCTCAAACTCTCTCTCTCTGTCCTGAAATTCCAAGAAAATGAAATGGCTGTGGATTTAGTGGCCGAATCAATTCTACAGTAGCTGTGGAAATAGTAACGGCAATTTATAACCACAGATGAGCGGAAAACTGAGAAGATTAACTTGTAAATCGTTGGTTAGCGGCGTCGGTTAACAGGTTTCATAGCAGGTGCACTAAATTTTAAGCTCATTTATAGCCAAATGCCGCTTTCTTCGACACCAATGACATTTATGGCTTATGCACAAGTTTCGCTCAAACGACATTTATCTCTCTCTGCCCTGAAATTCCAAGAAAATGAAATGGCTGTGGATTTAGTGGCCGAATTAATTCTAAAATAGCTGTGGAAATGGTAACAGCAATTTATAACCGCACATGTGCGGAAAACTGAGGAGATTAACTGGTTAATCGTTGGTTAGCGGCGTCGGTTAACCGGTTTCATAAAAAACACAACCCTAGAACTGAAATTCTGAAACGTCACCTTCCATGCCATTTAATGAATACGAGTCAGAGCCATAATCAGTCTACTTTGGAATGTT
This sequence comes from Malachius bipustulatus, assembly GCA_910589415.1. Classification (NCBI taxonomy): domain Eukaryota; kingdom Metazoa; phylum Arthropoda; class Insecta; order Coleoptera; family Melyridae; genus Malachius; species Malachius bipustulatus. The sequence continues at coordinate 22,924,310 of OU342633.1, forward strand.
ATCAGAGTCAGTTCGATTGGTGAGCTAGTGAAGCCAGTTTAGTTGGAGGAGTGCTAAAAGAGAGAAGGGCTAATGAGCTAGGGAACAGTGGAGCCTACAGTGTTATAGAAGAGATAACAGAGAGAATACTGGAGACTCAGTCAGTACAACTGAGTTGGTGAAATTCGAATAATGTTGCAATTTTTCAATTTAAAAATTTCTCCAAAAAGGATTTCATTTACATAACAGAATTTCAGAGTAACATTGAAGTTTAGAAAGCGCCATTTTGAATTTTAGGTAAAATCCGGGACCATACCAGGACTGTAAATCCTACCTCTACCAGCAGAGAACGTAAAAAAGCGAGCAGAAATTATTTCAGTTTTTTCTGAATTGTATGAACATTTGTAATTTTTTTAAATGTTAAAAAGTACTTGGAAATGTTACAATTTTATATCAAAAAATTATGAAGACTACTATTTCTTGTAATAATGAAATCGGACAGTTCAAATAAACTTTTCAAGGTCATGGCAAGTTTTATTTCACTTACAACAATACTGGAGGAAATTTGGGGTAATTTACATTATTTACGAAAAAGGTTGGCAAGGCAACACTTCAGGAATACTTTCTAGTTCATTAATAATGAGAGTAATTGTTGCTAATAAAAAAATGCTGTTAAGAGATAGAAATCAAACTTTTTGTGTGTTGTATGCCAAAAAGGAAGCAGTTCATGACATAAGTTACAGGTTTGCTTTGTTCAGATTCACACAGCAAAAAAACCACATGAAAAATAAGAACGGGCTAATTTTTTTTGCATAATTTTAATTTTATAGTTCAAATCAAATGAACTTTTCAATATCATGGGACGATTACATTACATATCACCTGTTGGAATTTGGGGTGATTTACAATATTTGTGAAAAAGGTTGGCAACGCTTCAGGAATGCTACTTTCTAGTTAATTCGATAATGAGAGTAGTTGTTGCTAATTGGAAAAAAATACTGTAGAGGTATAGAAATCAAATTTTTTCGAGTGTTGTAGGTATGCCAAAAATGAAGCGGTTTAGGACATAAATTGCAGGTTTGTTTTGTTCAGCTTCACACAGCAAAAAATCCTATGAACTGGCATGCAATATAAGAATAAATATTCATAAATATTGTGCATAATATTCAATATCACAGGGAATTTTGCATTACACTGGAGGCAATTTGGGGGAAATTTTATGGCAAGGTTGGTCACAGTTTAGAAATGCACTTATACCTCATGGCCGAAAGAACGTGCAGTAACTGATATTACTAAAAAAAGCAATTTCGGAAAAATGGCAAGCAGAAACTTACGTTTGGAGGACCATTTTCACTAATGGAGAAGCGACAAACAAATTTTCTGCTTGTTGCTTCTACAAAATTGCCGTTTTATAGTATCAGTGACTGTATGTTATTTTGGCCTTGATGTATAGTTAAGTCATTAAAGTCTCCTATTTATAATATTAATGAATATTTTACTGTTGCAGTGACTTAATACTTTGAGGTTATGTAGGTAGAAAAATTATCTCTATGGGTACATTGAATTAGATATGAATGACATAGTTTTAATTGTCAAAATGTACCATAGACATGGTTGTATTTGTAATAAGTTGTGTAAATATTCAAAGCCAACTTAGAAAAAGCAATTTTTTTGGGGTCGATTATGATTACGAGACGATACGACACAAAAATCTAGTGGGCTGGGAATTTTTCCCGATAAGACAACTTACTTCAGTTCCGGCATTGTACTGTCAAAATCGTGAAACACTTCCGGCAATGTGATAGCGTTAACCGCGGCCTCTCTGTGTTCTTCGGGCAAGTCGACCATTCCCGGTCGAAAGGCCATCTTAATTTTAACAAAGGCCTCGTTACAGTCCGCCAAAAGGTACTTCGCTTTCCGAGAATATATTCTGACCACCCCGAGCAGTAAATGGCCGGACGTTCTTAGTGCCATTTTCACTTTGGGCTGAAGGATACCGTCCACGGACTTTTCGATATTTGTTTCGAAAACATGGGCTTTGGTCAGTTTCTTGTCCCAGTGAGCGGCCAGCCAGATCCGGGCCAGCGGGCCCTTCTTGGCCAAAACAAAATGCGCGTAAAACATTTTCGCTTTTGATTAAAAACTCCTGCAAGAAAAACAGACGATAGAGTTAAACAATTGACAATCAGATACATTTACATTTACAGTTAACCCAAACAATCGGTTGGCGCCGAAATACGGTACACAGAGAAAAGTGTTACAAAAGTTATTATCTTACCTTCTGAGAGAAGTGAAAAATTAGGTAATTTTAGATGTACGCAATAAAACTTCACAGAGAATTGTCGAAAATTCCATTCCAAAATAAATTAGGAAAATTTTAACATCGTCAACAATCGCACTCGTATCCAACTTTCCATTCCATCAAACATGGCGTCGGTCGCAAATGTCGATCGCGGCGTTGCCAGCTCGAACGCACTGAAACTTGATATTACTCTTTCACCATTATTATTTACCTAAACTAAAAACCCTATAAATGTATGCCAATCGAACACGCAGGTCAGACAATGCAAACATTTGTTAATTTTAATTCATTACACACAGACGCTAATTTAAATTAATCTCAAATAGTAGCTTTAGTTTAATGTATTTTAAACCTGTTTCTTCTTCTTCGTGGAATTACTCTACTCAGTAACCAGAATTACACTGGTCTTGGGTATTTCACCATAAATTATTATTTGAAATAAAGTTAAATTAGTTAAAAAAAATTATGCTCATGTTTCTATGGTGTTAAATGACATGAACGTCAGAATTTCGTAAACATTTTGATGCGTTTAGATTGTGCCTTCAGCAACTAAAACTAACAATAGAGCCAGCAGCCAGCCACGATACACATAATTATTATACACGGTATGTCAGTATAATAGCATTGCCTATTTTGGTCTCTACTGCGCAATGACGTAACGCGGTTCACTACGTTTATAAGCATGACGGTGGTGAGCTGGTTCAAATTATAAAAATTGTAAAATGGGGATCTCGGAAGCGGTAAGATACACAGGGTCGGTTAAATTAGAGAAAAGTTGCACAATTTCATGCTTACCAAGAATCTGAAACAATTTATGAGAACTTCAGGCGTTGCTGAAATATGTATCCTGAAAAAACTGTAAAATCTAATTTCTTATTTTATGAAAGAAATTATATTGTATTTTCATGTCATTTTCTATTAAGAAATTCCAGCAAACCAAAAATCTATCATATGTAAAACAAATTATTCAAAAAATTTTCTTTATTTTTCAAAAAAATAAACCTCTGCAAAAACATACTGCAACGTCATTCGGTGAAGAACTTTTTTTAAGAAGAAAAAAAATTTGAGGATATATTTTTTTTAATGTACCTAATAGATTTTTAATTGCCGTTATTTTGTTAATATCGAGTCACATCCAGTCACAGTCTAGTGACATATACCGTGTACTTTAGCGCCCGTATTCACAAACGATAATTTCCTAAATAATTACGTAATCAATTATCCCCATCTCGTTCTATTGCAAAAAAACTGCATATCTCCATCTCACTCATTTAATTAATTACGTAATTATTTAGGAAATTATCGTTTGTGAATACGGGCATAGGTGTATTATAGCCTAAAGTAAAAAGTAAAAAGCGCCTATAGCGACTTAATTAGTAAATTAAACTTTAGGTACATATAGCAAAAACAATGTATGAGGCTCGCAGATTATTGGCTGTTATTACACATACATACTTTTGTGTGATAATTAGGGCATTCGCCAATGGAACTGCTCGTAGAGTCATACCGTAGAATGTATTAATTAGCCTTCATTACAAACTTGTTGCTTGATGCAGGCGTGAGATCCACTTTTTTATTATTTTTTTTTTTTTGAGAAAAAAAGTTTCAGACACAAGCTATCCATTTTGGAGGAGGACATCGTTTGGGGCCAAAAACCACCCCCACCCTCAACCCCCTGCCTAGGAGTGGGGGTAACTTTGACGTCTTAAACAAGAACTGCCATTCTTTTATTTCGGATTACGATTTTTTAAGGAAAAATAAGAAAATTTTGTCTGAAGCATTTTTTCATGCGATGCAACCCTCATCCCCTAAAACGGAATCCAAAAACCGATTTTTCGATATCCATTTACTTTCTTATAAGGCTAAAAAGTATCCTCCGGGGAAAATTGCAAGAGACAAAAGTTATTTGGTTTGGAAAGCGCCATCATCGATTGTACATGAAAACTACTCCCCACTCCCAATACAAATTTTAAAGTGACCCCCAAAGATTGAGAGTGGGGGTTAATTGGAGGTCGGGGAGTAGATTTTATTCCAACCGATTCTAACCAATAGTCCTTTCCAAACTAAACAACTTTTTTCTATGGCAATTGTCCCCTGGCGGCCGTTGTTTAGTCACAAGAAAGTTAAATGGATATCGGAAAATCGGTCTTTGGAATGCATTTTAGGGGATGAGGGTTGCATCGCATGAAAATAAGATGCTTTCTCACAAAAGTTTCCCATTTTTTGCTGGCCCTCATGTATATTTGCTTACAATCATATTTTGATTATTAAATACATATTCACATTTTGAGATTTCATAATTAATTATTTTTATTTTATGAACGTCGGATAATAACTTTATTTTTTTAATTATTTTAGACCGTTATAGGAACCACTTATTGCGATTCTGAAACACCGTTTTCTTTATCTCTATCAAAAATGCCTTTCAAGTGGTAATCTCAAAAAGTCCCCTGGATTGAATGAAAATTCGAGTAGCGTGACAACGCTGCCAGCTGATTCGATTTCGTTGGTTAATTGGTAAAATCCGTTATAATGGTAGGCGCTGTTCGGTGTTCGGCGTTGGGAACTTTTTCTTTCTTCTGTTGGTATCACGGTATCGTTACGTTACTATTGGCGGCCTCTGTCGTTGCTTTGCTGTGTTTCCCGATGCAGACGTCAATGCAATTATAGATTTCTGATTTATAATTGTTATTTTTTTGTTTCGATAAGTTTTACAGCAAATTGTCACATACCTAGCTGTTGTAAACTATTATTTACCAGCCGTTACAAATTGTATATACAAGTAGTGTTTTGACTGTTTTGTACAAATTTGTTTTTATTTTATTGATTTTTAAGAGCGCCATCTATTTTCAACAGTTTGTATTAATTGGGTGACATTTGTACAGCAGAGGGCAGTAGGTACCTACTACACCGAGGGAGGGCTTTATTTTCAAATAAACCTAATAAGACTGGAAGTTTCAAATAATTGACCTAATTATTCGCCTTATTAATATTCCTGAATAAATTTATTACCCTTTTTCTCTAACTATCTTATAATATGTAATTTTCATTACAAGGGTGTGCATGTTCCCCAATTAATATGAGAATCTGGGTCCACCCCCAGGTAAATTAAAAAAATTACTCACAATCATAAGTGCTATACCTATTTAAATGCACTGTGCTATGAATATTAGGTAATACCTGTTACAAATAGGTATAGGTACCATCAGGCTTCTAGACAATTTTCCCCTATAACCCCACCGCCAGTTTAAAAAGTAATTGGGTACCATCAATACCCAAAAAGTACATTTTGAACAGTTATTTAAGGTACCTAATAGAAATAGGTAGGGTAACATAAACAAAAAATAATTATGAAAAAAAACTTTTACGCAGAATGTTACTTTCTGAAAAAAAAAATTAAATCCTAAAATTGTTCGCAGGTATTAATTATTATTGCTCTGCGAACACCTTGTATCTGTTCAAGTAGGTAGGACGCCTGTAGATCTACAATAATTCAATATTTCTGCTAGGTATAGGTGGTTTATTGTTTTTTCTGACAGGCAAGGCAATAACATGCCAATACGCGTTCGACAGCTCGACACCAGCACCAGATAAATTAGCAGGAATAATAGTTGAAAACTGCAAGTGATAGAGAGAAAAAGTGAAATTTTATCAAAAGTGACAGAGAGAGAGATTTTTTGCAGGAGACAGACTGGTTTGACAGTTCTTTGACAACCAGACATCCTGCTACCCTACCTCAGTACCTAACTCAGTTCTGCTACGCAAGCTACACAAACTAGGATGCACCTGAGTTACAGCATCAACTCCCTACAGCCAATCAGATTCTTACATCCAGTTTGGAATTTTCGCGGTGTAGGTATTCGATTTCGAATAAAAAAAAAAACACACTGAGAATCAAAAACTACCACCAATCACCAATAAGTTTTTTAAATAATATAAATTTAATTCGCACCGCTTATTTACAAGAGGGTGAACCATAATAATAATAATAATACCCCTAAGAATTTTTTTACAAGAACTTTTTTTCAGAATTACTTATTAGATTAAGTACACTAGATACTGTAGCCGACTTTATTTAAAATTATTTTACTCTCTTAAAAATTCCTCTTAAACTGAATACTTTTGCACAAAAAAAAAACTAAATCAGGGGACTTTACATAAATTATTAAATAAAATTTTTACATTTTAATGGCCAAGCTTCAGAATATTATTCGTCAGCCATTTTCACATTATTACAGGGTGTTGAAATTTAGGGAAAAAAATTATTTTAATAACTTTGATACCGAACTAGATAAGTATTTTTTATTTTTGTGAAATTTTGTACACGTCGTCTATAATTATTTTTACATATTTTGATACAATTTTTTACTTCTACCAGTGGCGTACGCGTTGTAGTTTTGAACAAGGGATAATTTGTTTAATTTTATTTTTTGAGATATTCGCCATCCAAAAATTCACCTAATTACGTATGCTGTATCAATAAAACCTTTGTAATTTATAAAGAGGCATAATTTTTAAATCTCGTTATCGTTTAATGTCGATTATTCCCCGCATACATATTTAATGATAATTAATTACTATGAGATACAGCGATACAGCGTAGAGCAGCAGGAATAATTCAAATTCAAACAGCCCGCGCTTTTCCACGAAACCGTTGCCGAGGCAGTTATTGGCCGATCGAAGCCCGGCTGCTTCAATTAATGTAGATCCGAGTTCGTTTCGTGTCCTGCAAACACCGGCTACGAAAACCGACGACTCCGGCGACTGTGCATAAGAAATCAGCGATAAAAGACCGATGTATATGTCGGGCGTTGGGCCTCCATTATCGCGAGATGGACAACCATTACTGAATCGCGTGCGGTCCGGTTCCTGCTAGGCGAGGGTCGAGGGCAGTTCGTAGCACTTCCACCAGCAGCAGCCAGCAGGGAGATGTCGCAGGACTCGCAGCAGGAAAAGCAGGAATTGTGATACGCGGTGACTGCAAGCAGCCAGCCAGCCAGCTAGAGTCGGTCCGACCGATCAGGAGCGTAGAGTTTGGGGATATCGCACACGTAACCTTACTTTGGTCGGGGACCCATAATCTTATTATTAATGCCAGTGCTCCAACAATAACCGGTGCTGGTGTGTGCGTGTGTGTATGTGGCTTCGAAATCTAGTTACGTTAATTGGATTAGCGTGTAGTTGAGCTTAGCACAACTATAAAACATGGTTGTGTTGAGTACTCGGCACCACACCCAACTAACCCCGGTGGTTGCATTATTGTCGGAAGTGGTTTGTTTCTACATGTAGGTGTGTGTATAGGTGTGGTTGGCGTGGATGCTAACAAAGAGGAGTTTGGGGCCCTTTATGCTAGAGCATGACCATGCAGTGTTGCGCGTCCCCTGAGACTAGGGAACAAAAACGCATTAATGCCGAAATCGAGAAGCAGCTCCGGCGCGACAAAAGGGACGCCCGACGGGAACTCAAGCTACTGCTGCTCGGTAAGTTCAACATGTCTCCCACGTTTACACGTTATTTTTACGGCGAATTGGGCCGCTTTCGCTTTTCCGTTTCGACGGGCCGATCGGAAGATCTTTCCACTTTCGGCACTTTATTTGCCGATCGGCCGAGAAACGGAAAAAGTCCCGTTATTATTAGATTGTTCCTTGCGAAATCCTGCTGCCTACCAAATCAACCTACCTCACTGTCACTATCTGTGTAGTGTTCAGTGTTTTATTGACATTTACAATAAAAATGAAAAAAGTATAAATTTGAAAATTCGGTTATTTACAGAAAATTATTAATTCCTATAAATCGAACAATACAAATTATAAAAATTTTGAAATCGTTCAAAGTTGGCTGTGAAACGTTCCCGCAAGGGATGAAACTTAAATACAAGCCATGGACTAGGAAAAAATCACCATTGAATTAAAAAAAAGCCGATTTTGATGATTTAATATTATGTTAATATTCTTCAGGGAGCGAATAATGATGGCTATTATTCACGAAAGAACGAAATAATAGTCCAAGTGAATAATAGCCGTTGTCGTGAGTAGAAGACGATATTTTCTCTAGGACTAAGTGTACGAAAAAGCTGAGGAAAAAATTATCACGATTCTTCAACCATGGCTATTATTCATGAGGGCAAACGCTAATGTTGCAACTGTCCTAGTGAATAATAGCCATTCTCCCGCGAGTAGAAGACGATATTTTCTCTAGGACTATACGAAAAAAGTCGAGGAAAAAATCATCACGATTCTTCAACCATGGCTATTATTCCAGGCACAAGGACAAAGGCAAGTGTTATTGCAATCGTCCTAGTGAATAATGGCCATTTTCCGCGAGTAGAAGACGATATTTTCTCTAGGACTATACGAAAAAGCGAGTAATAAATCATCAATCATCACTGTTTTTCAACCATGGCTATTATTCACGAGGGCAAAGGCAAGTGTTGCAATCGTCCTAGTGAATAATAGCCGTTCTCCGCGAGTAGAAGACGATATTTTTTCTACGACTATATGAAAAAATCATCACTGTTCTTCAACCATGGCTATTATTCACGAGGACAAAGGCAAGTGTTGCAATCGTCTAAGTGAATAATAGCCATTCTTGGCGAGTAGAAGACGATATTTTTTCTAGGACTATACGAAAAAATCGAGTAAAAAATCATCACTGTTCTTCAATCGTGGCTATTATTCATGAGAACAAAGGCGAATGTTGCAATCGTCTAAGTGAATAATAGCCATTCTTGGCGAGTAGAAGACGTTATTTTTTCTACGACTATAGGAAAAACTCGTTAAACCGCTTTTATAAAAAAATAACAATTTAAATTTACCTTTTTCGATATTTACCTCAGGTGTTTACGAGTCGAGGGTACTTGATTGTAATTTGTATTCATGTCTTTTCTCTCCGTAAATAAATTTTTCGAAGTTGCTTTGGGGGTGTACACATAACCGATGGGGGATTGGGGAGGACCGATATACCTCAGGATGAAAAATGCCTAGCTACCTATCTTATCATTTACTATGTCATGGAAGTGTCGGGGATGGATGGGCACCCCCCTATAACGCACTTCATAGTTTTGATTGGTTCCAGTGTCTTCACCATAATTAATTCATTTTGCCCCAACCGACATGTTAGAACGAGATATAAACGCCGCGCTGCCCGGCGCTTAACCGAGCGTGTCAGAGGATCGCGACCGCCGGGTGGGATTAGTTGAGAGAGCCGGTCTGGAATGAAAATACCGAGCTGTGATTGGCCACTACCCGTGTGAAATATTCATTCCACTTAGTATGTAGAGTATACAGGGTGGCCTATCAACTACAGGATGTTAATTTTAGAGATAAAAAAAAATTAAACTAATTATTAATATAGGACCATAGAATGGCATAATTAGTTTTTTTTTCATTCGAGCACCAGCAAAAAAACTCCAATTTGATGGTAAAGTAGCCAAAAAAAATCTAGTTATCTTCCATATCCATACATGGTAGAAATCGACTGATAAAATCGAAATCTCTTAATATCAAAAAACTAATTACAAGGCTATAATGAAAAAAAATCCATACAAATGACAATAAGTGAAATGATTGATGTATGGTTGCTATTAAAGTGACCAATAATTTGAAAAGGGAAGGTACCATAAATAAATTCTCAAGCAAACTGAGTACACGTGAGAAGAAAAAGAAGAATCCCCATCCCAGTTCAATGGCACACTGGGACATCCCTATAAAACTGAAGTAACATTGGGCATTCTTCTCACTTAGGTTGCTTAAGAATTTATGGTAGGTACCTCTTCATGATCACTTGAAGAGTATTGTTAGTATTTAGTTATAGTATCAGTCGTATTTTTTTTTAATTTTAGTTTTGGGGTTATAAGTAAAAGTAACTACTAATTAGGTAATAACTATTATACTGGAATAGATATAAAATAACATGAAGATAGAGTAAGTATAAACACATCAACAAAATAAATTATTGTTTTCAAATGTTTTCATTTAAAATTATCAAAACAAAACAAGGCTCTAGTAGATAGTTTGCTACGTGTTCAATGAACAAGTGACTTTATTTCTTATACGTAGATGAAATAAACTTTATTCTCTACACTCCTTCCTATTATCAATTATTGCAAGCGCCCAGGTTTTTCGTTTTAAATCCCAAAAGTATTTCCATTAGCTATTAAAAATTATTTTATAGCATGTAGCTCCGCCCACGCGCTCTCTCAGTGACGCTCGAGATTTTACAATTTTTTTTCCGAACGGACAGACAAGAGAGCGAGAAGCACGACATTGTCATTCAGTTCTCAGATTATGTTAAAAGTTTTAAGTCTCTAGCTGTTCGGGAAGTTAGTTAAAAATATAAAAATTTAAATTGATTGCAAAATTTGCGCAGGCAGGCTGACAGAGAAAAAGGCGATTTAGTATTGCATTGTAATCCAGTTCTCCTCAGCCAAGTATAAAGGTTCAAGTCTCTTCTAACTCTTCGGGAAATTAGTTTAAAATCAATTGCAAGATTTGTGCAGGCAGACAGACATAGAAGAAGACGAGTTAGTATTGCATTGTCGTCAAGTTCTGAGCTGTGTTTATAGTTTCGGGTCTCTAGCTCTTCGGGAATGTAGTTTAAAATCGATTGCAAGAATTGCGCAGTCAGACAGACAAGAAGGCGAGTTAATATTGTATTATCATCCAGTTCTTAGCTAAATTTTGAGTTTAAAGTTTCAGGTATCTAGATCTTCTGGAAATTGGTTTAAAATCAATTGCAAGATTCGCGCAGACGGACAGACAGACAAGAGAACGACTTACTAAAAATAAAATTTAAAAAAACCGCGATAAAAACGGCAGGTGCGATTTCCAATACGATTTCGTCTCAGGCGACCAGGGAACGCGGTTTTAATTTTCACATTTCTTTTAAAATTGGTACAATGCGAGGTAGGATGTTTATTATTCAAAGAACGCGGTTTTAATTTTCACATTTCTTTTAAAATAGGTACATCGACAGATTCAAGGACCCGAAATATTTCCATGCCTCCCTTGTAATGATTAGAAAACATTTGTGTCGCCCTTTGTAAATCGTTCAATATTAAATTACTGTGCTTTTGAACTACTGACCAGTAACCACAGAGAGTTGATAACAGTAACTATCAAACTATCCTATGTCAATGAATTTAGTATAAAATCAATAATGACTGCAACATTAATAAATCAAAATAAATTATTTAGGTATGTCGGAAATCGGATACATTGCTACAGGATGTTGGATTCTGGATTGTGAAATTCATTACAATGTTGCTTTTTCCATTAATAATTTAAAAGGCGTATTTAGTTGTAAATTTTAAACTTTAATTGATTAAGCTAACAGTGGCTATAAATAGACGGCTGTAAGCTGAAACTTTCAAATTTTAAAGCGATTAATAAAAAAAAAACTATGTGAAAGATTAAGACAAAAATCGGAAACATAAAAAGAAGAAATTAAATAAGAGCAATAATTACTCAGCTCGTTTGGACTGTTGTGTATGTTTTTTCCTAGGTTCTTAAAACGGATGAGAAAGTATTTCTAAGAATTTGCTCATAAAATTTAATTAATTTTAAATCAAAGCCAACTTGTAAAAATAATATTTTGGGAAAAAAATTATTAGAAAAATCAAAATCAAAGGGTAAGTAAGCATTGATTTCCAATTCGTTTCTTTTTCCCAATTTTCCCAGCAGAAGTGGAAAATCTTTGATTTTGTTAATTTCGGTAAAATAAGTTTTAAATTTAGGTAAGTATATAATAAATCTTATCGAGCTCAAAGGATATTCTTTCTAATATTTATAAAGGAATCACTATTATTATTGTCTGCATGTTATAAATATGTAGGTAAAAGCATATTCTATTCATTTAATGTTTATGTAATTTTGCGGAAAAAAATTGAGACAATACTATCTCAGAATGCTGCTAGTTTTGAACAGGAATGAATAATTATACCTATAGCAGTAGTAGGTACCTATTTATATTATTATAAACGTTTTGATAAACTTGACAACTTGTCTTTATTGTATTGTATAATTTTTCTCACGAGTGATGGAAGTAGAAGTTGATAAAAATCGTGACAGAAATAGCCGCGGAAATGGCGGTTATTCCCCAGAAAATAATACATATTATTATGCAGTGTGAACTGTTTTCTTGCCATGTATACCTATCTTATAATGTGGAGTTCATAATTTAAGAAAATACGTAACAGTATTAATTAATTGTAATAATTATAATTCTAAGATTTCTACATTTTGGTTCTGTAAATAAATATATATACTGTATACCTCGAGGTATACCTAGGCGGTAAAGTGATACTTTTCTAATGTAACTCGTGTTAAATTTGAACCGATTTTGATGAAACTGGCATGAACAATAAACAAACTAAGATCTCTAATTTTGCTACTTCTGTTTTTTTATATTTATTCCAGTGGCGTAGATATCCAAGGTGGGTCCCCGTTTCCCTCCCTATCTTTTACGCCATCGACATTATTGCAATTACAAAACCGTTACTCAATTTTCCCATGCATTTTAAAACAAAAAGTATTCCTTAAGTTTTTTCATAAGGCCGCCGTTTTTGAGATATTTTAAGTTTTCTCCTTCAGGCAATACAACTAATCATTAAGAATAACATTTTTTCATATAAATTTATTCTACTCAGATAACTTTGCGCGGTATGAAAAAAATAAAAGAATTTTTTTTTCTAAAATTCATGGGCTATTGAATAACCTTTTTGCAATTGCTAAGAAGTCACTGGCGTAAAAGATAGGGAGAGAAAAGGGGCTCCAACTTTTCTTTTTTACAACTACAATAATTTTTACACCCAAGTCAAGTTAGCCACGCTTCGGTCAGCCATACTTTCGGCCAGGAAGAGGGACTTCGAATAATTTTCAACAAATTTTTGTTTTCGTTATTCACGGCTTAAATGGAAAATATTTGGTTTGTTCACCCAATAAAAACCACCGTAAATTGAAAAAATCGTAATTATTGAAACGTCATGGCCAGCCACGCTTTCGGCCACGACCTAATAAACCGAAAAAAAAAACATGTTTGATGAAGTGTTGTTCAGAAAAGTTCGAGTTTTATAATAATGGCTAGCCCCACTTTCGGCTACGAACTTTATAGGTAAACTGAAAAATTCATTTTTGCTGAAATTTTGCTGAGAAAAGTCTGAAATTTTATAATAATGGCCAGCCACACTTTCGGCCACGAACTTTATAAACTGAGAAAATAATTTTTGCTGAAAATTGAATGAAAAAGTCAGAAATTTTATAATCATGGACAGCCACACTTTCAGTCACGGACTGAAAAAACATATTTTTGCTGAACAAAATTTGCTGAAAAAAGTATGAAATTTTATAATAATGACCTGCCACGTTTCAGCCATGAACTTTATAAACTGAAAAAATCATTTTTGCTGAAAATTTGCTGAAAAATTATGAAATTTTATAATAAATAAATAAATTATTTATGGCTGTGGGAAAGCCCAAGTGTCAGAAGTTTTCAAGTAGCCTCAAGGGCCTCTGACATAACTTAACGACTGCTGTGAAGCAACCGGGACCCCTTTTTAACGTACCTCCCGGAGCATGATCGGTCACGGAACTTTTTTTTCCTACGACCACTATACAAAACACTACTTTGCGCATCGTTTTTTGTGCGCAAACTAGCAGATTTCTCACGTATCCAAAACTGTGCGACAAAGTGACATAACGCATAGCCAAAAATCGTTTCCGTACAGTTTTAATGTAAACAATAGTGATGGGCGGTAACTGAGAACTCAACTGTTACTTATTGTTAATGGAATAACTATTCATTTAAAGCTTCAAGGTAATAAAATAAACACAAATGGGATAACATAGAACCCGACAAGACTATAAAATATACTCATTATTCTCTTGTGGCAGTAATTATTAAAATTTACGAGTTGATCGCTAATAACAGCATTGGTAGCGTTCAAATTCACGAACGTGATCGTGAAAATAACTCGCACACCTCTACCACCTACTAACTTCAATCGACGACGCACAGCGCCTGCGTTGTGTAGAAGTTGCATATCAATGATATACTAACCTCTCTTAAATCATTGTTATTATCTACCACGTCTCCACGCTCACGTCACTTATTTTTAGTTTATACGGAGTCTAATAATAAATAATAATAATATTGTCTTGTCGGTAGAATTCAATGATTTAACAGTATATAATAGTAATATTAAAAAGTCATTTGTAGAATTGAAAATAATCTTTAGTTAGGTACCTATCATTATAATGGATTGTAATTCCTCTGAATCTGAAGCAGAAAATACATCACCTGAAGTCAGAAAACAAGCAGGTTTGTGTTCTTTGAATTTGCTACCTGTAGTTTCGAGAGAAAAATACGAATCTGCTTATAAACATTTCATAAATTGGAGAAAAGGTCATAAAAGCAGAGCATTGTCAGAAAAAATAATTTATCTGTTAAATTTGTTAAATAATTAATCTGTTAAATTGTGGTCAGAACTTAGATGGGTGACCAATTATAGTGGAAAAATAGTATATTGTGAAACAAGTGCGGAAAAGAAATTTCACACTCGTGTGAATTGTGACACTCGACTTCGTCTCGTGTCACAATTGTTTCACACTCGTGAGAAATTTTCTCTTTTCCGCACTTGTTTCACAATATACTATTTTTCCACTATAATTGGTCACCCATCTAAGTTCTGACCAAATAAAGCCATGCTGCACTTTAGAGATCGTTTGACCGAAACTCTTAACAGTTTGGCTATTGTGACCGATTATTTTATAATAATGGCCAGCCACATTTTCGGCTTCGGCCACTAAATTTAAAAACTGAAAAATACATTTTTGCTGAAATTTTCCTTAGAAAAGTTCGAAATTTTGTAATAATGGCCAGCCACACTTTCGGCCACTAAATTTAAAAACTGAAAAATACATTTTTGCTGAAATTTTGTTATAATGGCCAGCCACACTTTCAGTCACGGACTGAAAAAACTGAAAATAACAAATTTTTGTTGTAAATTTTCTGAAAAAAATCTGAAATTTTATAATAATGACCTGCTACACTTTCGACCACGAACTTAACAAAGAAAAAAAAAACAAATTTGCTGGAAATTAATCGAAGCCCTCTCCCTGGCCGAAAGCGTGGCTGGCCGAAGTGTGGCTAACTTGACTTGGGTAATTTTTACTACCTACATTGCTGCATTTAATTTTCGTTGTAGTTTCATAATTTGTGCATTTTTTGTGCAAATGACCTTTTAATTCTAAGGAGACCATTGGGTGCTGGGTGAAGGGTTGTAAAACTTGCACAGGCGAACATTTCTTTGTATCACCATCACCCAGTCTCACTAAGACCACCCTCAAACTAATGGACTATTCGAGAAGGGCAAGGAAAGTGTTCCAAAAGTCGTTAAATAGATACGGGGCCATCTGGCTATATCCGAATGGTGAATTATAGTTATATGTATAGCGAATGGAATATCTGTTTGTTACCAATTTGCCAATTTTCACAGACTTTCAGTTGAATGGTGGTTATCCTACCTGAGTGCGAGTGGCCCCTTATTGTAATGGCACAAAACACATGCCTCAATTATGATTCAGATTTTAACGTCAATCGTGCAGAAACCTCCGCAAAAACGCATATCAAACTATTGCACATAATTTGCATAAGGGCGAGTCCGGACGATTGTGAGAATTCAATGCCCGCGTGAGTAGAGGGTAATTCATGTCCGTGAAGTTAGCACCGCTATTTTTACTTTTCTTAAGAACGCAAGTTGTGCCGGAATGTGCTCTTGTTGTGCTGCCATGTGTCGTAAAATAATTTTAAAAAATCGAATTTGCTATTTTTATGTACGAAAATGCGTTTTTTTTTCGAAGTTAGCAACGCAATTTTTTATTTCTTCGATCACACAAGTTGTGCTGCCATGTAGCAGAGATAATTTTTTATTTGCGATTTTGACGGAAAGTAATAAGAGTTTTTACAACGTTAGCGAGCCCTCATTACGGCACAACTTGCGTTTTTAAGAAAAGAAAAAAATGGCGGTGCTAACTTCATGGACATGGGTAATTCGAGTTCTGGTCTGACGCATTGGACCAGTCTAGAGGATTTGAACATTAATGTCAAATTTTGCTTAGTCATAGTTCCCTACAAATAATAATTTGAAAAATAAAATAAAAAGCGAATAAAAGCGACAAGAAACTTTTTTTTACTTTTTTTTCGATCACGCAACTCAGATTTCAACTCAAGCAGATTACTGTAGTGAAAAATGAGCTATTGGTGGTCACAACTATGCGAATTATGTCCCAAGTCCCAAAGGAGAAGCAGCAGCCATCTCTATTTTAGTGCACTCAGTAATTAGCAGCACTCATTCTCTTACTTCATTTGATAAGATGATAAGACACAGAACTGCTCTGATTACGGAACTATGACACTCGACAGTGAAAGTGCGGGTAAGAGGGTGAGAGACTGAGAGAGAGGAAAAATATTGCCCCGATGGGATGTTGGGAAGGGGACGCCAAGGTATCCCCATTCTCTCTCTCTTTTCTTTTCTTCTCGTCTCTTCTCTTCTCTTTCTCTCTTACTGTTTAAGGGAAGAGTTGGGTCGAAAGTTGAGGTTACCTTTTCCCGGGACTCTACGGTTGGGCGGGATATAGGGCGAATTTCCCCGATCTTCGGCTCTTCGAAAACTGGCCGTGGTGAAACCAACAATTGCAAATTTATAAAATTTTACAATAATGCTTCGGCCAGTATATGTATTTACTTTCGAAACTAACACGTTTCGTGTCCGTATTTTAAAAAGCTTTACGCTTTGGTAAAAGCTCGAAAATAAGTATGTAAATTATTTAATAACTATGTAGGTGCCTACTTACTTATACCTATACATAAAACACTAAACAGCAAAAGCGTAAGTATTGTCCACCTCGGAAATTGAGGTTAATTTTAAAGATCAGTTTTGTTAATTTTTGTCTTTCGGGCACCAGCGGTAAGAAACTAATTTGATGGTAAAGTGGCCGAAAAAATTTATTTTTTGTTTCAATAGAAATCGATTAATAAAATCAAAATCGCTGGAAATAAATATTAAAAAACTAGAAATTGTTGATATATGGTAGTAATAAAAATGATCAATAATCTGAATGGGGTAGGCATCTACCATAAATCTTTCGTAAACAGTCGGAAGAACGGCCATTCGAGTTCAGTGGCACACAACATTGACTATTTACTTAGCTTCTTTTAAGTAAGGATTTATTGTAGGTAACCACCTTCTTCAGATTATTGGACACTTTTATTATACTACCAAATATCATTATACCTGTCATTTCTATATTATTATACAGTGTGTGTCACAGGCATGGTACACCCCCTTTTTTTTCTTTTTCTTTTGGAGATAATTTTTTGAAATTTGGTACGTCGCATATTCTCGATAGAGCGCACTTTTTATCTGAAAATTGAATTTTTTCCCACATCCGGTTTTTCCGGAAATGTTACCAACTTTTTATTTTTAAATGGGACACCCTATATATTATTATATTTTTGGATTCTATACAATTGTACGAATCCAACAATAGCACATAAGTACCATTTTGAATGTGAAATTTGTTTTTATTTAATTTTTTATTTCTCGATTATAGTGTGCCATGACTTCAGTTGTGTTCGTAACAGATGCAAAATGGGTACACCAAAATGTCCCTTATTAAGAGTACTAGTAGATGGTACCTCGGTACCAATATGGTACCATTTGAAAAAAATTAATTCAGCTCAAAAAATCATTCCGGTGCGCATAATTTATCCATAAATCACTTAATTTAGTACTTTGAACAAAAATTCGATTTTTCTAGCATTAGATGATCCAATTGGAGTAAAACGAAATAGTCATGGCACACTATAATTGAGAAATAAAAAATTAAATGAAAACAAATTTGACATTTAAAATGGTACTTATGTGGTATTGTTGGATTCGTACAAATGTATAGAAACCAAAAATATAATAATATATAGGGTGTCCCATTTAAAAATAAAAAGTTGGTTACATTTCCGGAAAAACCGGATGTGGGAAAAAATTAAATTTTCTGCTAAAAAGTGCGCTCTATCAAGGATATGCGACGTACCAAATTTCAAAAAATTATCTTAAAAAAAAAGAAAAAAAAAGGGGGTGTACCATGCCTGTGACACACACTGTATTTTATTTTATAGTTTTTTGATATTTCTTTTAAGCGATTTTGATTTTATTAATCGAGTTCTACCGATGTATTCATGTAAAATCGATTTTTTGCCACTTCACCGTTTAATTACAGTTTTTGTGGCCGAACAAAAAAATTAATTAAACTGATTATGCCACTCTATGGTAAAATTAATTTCTATTTCGGGGGTGGACACAAAGTGATGGACCATACACGCATGTAGGTACATACACATAAGAGAAAACATGAATAAAATATGAAAGGTGAAAGAAGTTATAAAAGTCAGGCGATTATGTTTGAAAATTACTATTTATTTACTACAGAAAATAATTGGCATCTTATTAAACTTCCACTTTTATGAATTACATTCAGCTCATAATATTAGAACCAATTACTATATTTTTCCTTCCCTCATGATTTCACCTTTCAATCAACAGTAGTTGTATTAATGTGTTATTGTGTTTTGTGTTTATATTACAACAGAAATACTTGCACTATTCTAACTGAGACGGTGCTTAATCAATTTAATTGTTGCACGGGTGGTACTTACACGTGTTTAATAAGTGCATCCTTACCTATTATACTCGTAAACATTCAAGGCCGGTTTTATTTATGGGAAGTTTTTTTTTATTTCTATAACTTGTCTTTCAATCATGAGAAAATATTCCAAAAGTCCGACAATTGAAATTAAGTTCTATATTTTTAATTTTTGTTTAAATAGATAGTAGTTTTCCTTTTATAATAATGGGGAGTTCTGCTGTGCTGGAGAAAAGTGTTTTCGCTTATGATGGAAGAAAAACATAAATAGCTAAAAAAGGAAAGAAAGAACAATATATGGAGTCCAGCATATCTTCCAGCAGAGGCTGGTCCCCATTCACGTTTTCAAAAAAAATCAGATTCCAGAATACCTCGTATAATAATTCTCGAGAAAATTCCACTACAACGGTCAGACCAAACAGTATGACCGGTACTCTTTGGGTCAGACGATAAGATGAGGAATTGGTTTGTCCATCACCGAGATGGAAATGGTTCGTCTCTGACTATGTGTTTTCACCAAATGCGAATGTGAGCCAAGATCCAATTAGGAACACTAACACTACGCGATTTTCTTAATCCGTTGTTCATGGGTTTCAGTTCTTCGGTCATATCAACCTTGTAGCACTTAGACGGAGGTCTTATCAAAATTTTCTTCGTTGCTGTCTGTTTCAATGCGTTTTGAGCTTTATTGCATGCCCTGGCGAATAAGATCAGATAAGATTTCAGCGAATTTACTGAGAGTGAGTGTTCATTGCACCAGTTTGTGATGGCCATCAAAATCGGCATATACGATTGTGCGAAAACCAATTACTGTCCAATTGCTGCAGCAGATCATCCTCCATCATGATATCCCGCATACCTAAAGGTAAATCGTTAAAAGCAGGCGTATCACTTTGGCAATGTCACACAGAGTGATGATGGAGGTATGGGATATGTTACCCAAAATCTCTCCCTGGTGATGTCTCACTTGTCACTTGTCAGGTTGGCTAAAACGAGACAAGTTACGGCAAAGCTACAATTATTATTAGGGCGCCTGCAAAGAATGACATGCCTAGGCAATAACAGGTGCAATGAAGAATTAGTGTGACAGAGGCTTCTTTGAACTTGTCACCTTTTGCACCTAAGCATCCCTCTCGGTATCCGTCCAGTGTACCCAATTAAGAAGAGTTATGGAGTACTTTTGACAGGAGGAGGGTGCGTCAAACCCTTCCTCTATTGAAAATTTCTAAACCTCAAAAAAGACTTACCAATATTTTCTCATTGGTGAAAAAAGGAAAAAATCTTACAGGAAATCAACTTGTCCAAAGAGGCTCACAACCGAGTCATGTTGACCTAGGCCCTGAACCAATTATTGTACCTCTGGCATACACTGGTACCAGAGCTCTGATCAAATATATAGCATATCAAGAATATGTCAAAATGACGTCATGTCTTGGGCGAGGTCTTGGGGTCATCGGCCAGTTTTTTGGAATAAGACCGCTGAAGATTACAAAAAAAGACTCTCGTGAGTAAGAAGCAAGCAGATATGTTTAATTTTGAAAGATGACTATTGACTATCAACAAGGGGAGGATTTATTAAAACTGAAATGGAACAAAATTGAATTCACATTGCAGTACGTGACGTCATGTAGTAAAAACCATGCTGTGTGAGTACAAATGATTTTTGTCCAGTGTCCACGAGGTGGATTCGCTGTGAAAGGAGTCTAAGAATGTTAATTATATTAAAGGAAACAAGATGAAGAGATGATCTCTCTGCAGTTTATTAAACCCTCAAACAGTTTTCAAGCACTTTCGGTTACAAAAAACACACGTTCAGCAAACTTCCGCTGATTGCATTCACAAAGAAAGTTTCAACTACAATTTCTCTCACACAGAGATGAATCTTTGGTGTGTTGAATAAATTTTTGATGTCAGATAGATAGCTCAGTGACGTTATATGAACTTACAAAAAATCATCGATTTATTTTCAATAATAATGTTAAAAAATATATGGCTGATATAAGAAATTTCGATTTTTCGGTTTTTTTTTTATATTTTAGCAGCGCCTGAAGTTTTCCTGAATTTTATTTCAGATTCTTAATACGGTTAAAATTGTGCAACTTTTCTTTAATTTAACCGACCTCGTATCTCTTACCGTTTCCAATATCCCAATGTTATTTATCCCTTCCTTACTTGGACACGCGTATAAACGACAAATTACGTATAACGTAGATCAATTTGATAAAAAGGGGAATTACGTAATGAGTCGAATATAAACAATAAAGTTGGATATGAATCCAAAAATATGTAAGTTCAATACTCCTACACTCTAAATAAGCTTTTGTTCTTCTAGTAACACAGCGTAGTTAAAATATAAAATCAAAAAAAAAATAGTTATTAGAAACACACATAACCTTTAAAAATTTAGCTTGTCAAAGGTTGGCATTCCCAAGAAATAATAATTCAAATTTTCCAGAGCCAACTCCAAATTAAAAACATCTGGAATGAGATATATCTACCTAAAATGGATACAAAAGATATGATGTGTCACATCATTATTGACAGTGGTTCAGGGAAATATAAAATAAAGCAGGCAAGGTCCGGGGACGCGTTTTCGTTAATCACCTGAAACCGTGAATACCACTGGAACTGGACTGGTAGTCATAAAAAATACGAGATCTGCAAATTTTGTTTTGTTAGAGCTAAACATTTTGTTATTTTCTTTACATTGAAATCGAAGAATTTGTTTTTTGCGATTTCACGACTTGGATCGTTACTCAAAAAGACGTGATGGCTGTGGTCGTACGAATATTTCGAGGAATATGTGTTTTATTTAGCTTGCCTCTTTTTGCTTTTATAAAGAGTAATCTTTTTTTGTACCAGAAGGATTCTTCATCCAAAATATAATCAGCAAATACAAGAGATTCATTTATTCTACCAAAATCAGAATTGCGTCTAAAAATCCATTTTTCAATATAAGAACGAACATTTCGTTTCGTCATGTTGCTTCTTGATTCTGGGATCTCGGAGTAATAAATGTGAAAGTCGCATATTATATGAAAGTATGTATTCTTGAATAATACGGGAAGTCCTTGATGAAAATCCAAAGTGATGAGTCAAAAATGAAAGCTGTTGGCCCATTCATTACGAGCTCCGATTCACTGGCAATGTACTAGGAAACGAGAAATCGGCGTCGCGGCGGCGCAGATCCGGCGGGCCTGCAGCATGTTTTCAGACGCCGGTGTTGCCTCATCTTGAAGGTCTCCGGGCTTAGTTTGGGAGCCGGTCGTTGACAGAATTATTGAATTTTCCCAGGAATTTGCATTCTATGAAATGAGTCTCCGGAATTTATATCTTCAAAATACAAACTTTGACATCCTACACCTACGGACATAGGTATTCAGATATGGGTTGAAGTGGGTATAGTTTACAGTTTACACACACTGTCGTTTATAATATAATGAAATAAAATTAAAATTCTGTTGTTTCATGAATAAATTTATTGCTCCTTAGTTTAAAGAAAACAAAAAACAACGTTCAGGTTGCGGTCTCCTAATAACATTGGATTTTGGGCGTTTAAGAAGAAGCTTTCTGATAATATTGAATTGAGCTCAAGTTTCCTCTGGAAAAAAATCGTTATATAATTTTATTTATAAAATGTATCTGCAAAAAGCATGCCTGGGATTCAGATCTGAATAAATAAAGCTTTTGCAATCTCCTTTTCAAGGCTATTTATTGTCTGCTTTATAAAGATAAAGCTATTAATAATTTAACAAATTGTTAGATTAACAGATCTTCATTATATTTTATAGTTGTTATTGTGAAAAGTTATATGCATATGATATTTATGGATCGTTTTCTAAATGGAACAGAATAGGTATGCTTCCCTTATTGTTGAAAATGTCAAAAGTCGTACCTATATGAGTTGTAAAAACGCCGAGGATGAAATAAATTCTCCCATCAGAATTTTTTCGTGATGCAACTTTCGATGCAAAGAGTTTTTGCGTGATTTGACAACATGACAACAAGGCCTGAAAGGGCGGCGGGCGATCGAATTTGGTACGGTCGATGAACCTGAACCTGCTACCGCCGATTCCGACCGGCGTCGGCTTGCAGGTCGTGTCCGTGATCCTATGAAAATTCGCCTCTGATATTGCGATATTGAATAAAGAAGAGCTCTCAAAATACAACAAAAATATTGCTATAAGTATTGTTCAGAGATGGACGACCGTAAATCCATATTTTGCGCTGCAGTTTTTTCGTGGGCGATTCCTTTTATAATTCAGATCGTCTAGGCTAGGCTCCGCTAGCCCTTACAGAGTTGCCGGATGCTCTGGTTTTTCTCTGCATTTCCAGAGAAAAACTAGAACTAGTCAGCGTCAGAGATATTTTTAAACTAAATATGTTATTCCTTACAAGTATAAACTTTTGTAACTAGGTATATAATTGGTGCAAAGAATCTCGTGAACATTATACACGGTCAGGCATATATTTATTTTTTAATATAATGGCAATAACTTGAAAAAATATAATCAAAAATGTTTCAATTAAAAGTTGTTCGTGGTCCTCGCAACGGCCGGTCTCGGTGATTTCATAACAAGGAGTGAAACCATCACTTACGCACATGTAGCCGCTGATAATGTCTACCGCAGTTGCGGAAAAACGTTAAGAAGCAAATCACCACGGACCATGGCAAAACAGGCCTACATTCATCATCCATCATTTTTTATTATTTTTGCAGCAAGTATAGCAATAAAAGCAAGACGTCCAATCCATCCAAAACCTCGGGAGAAACGTTATTTAAGAAATTTATGACTTGGAGGCCAAAATGCGGGGGTGCTCCGTCTTGCTGGAACCGTAGGCTGCTTAGTCATCATATTAACGATTTTGTAGAGCTGTAGCGACGGTTTACACGAAAACCAGACTCTAAAGGCGTAAATTGAGGGCAACATGGTAATAACATGGTACAGGGTGGTGTTAAAAAAATAAAAAAATAAAAATTGGTCACAACGCAAATCACAATCATCACTGAAAAATGCACGCATGCTCAATATCATAATTTTTTGTTTAACTTATCTCTAGCAAGCTGTTAAGGGACTTGTTTCTCTAGTTTTTACCCAAGTTTTCGGACGCATCCATCTTATGACTCTCAGACATTGTTGTGTTATCTTACACCGTGGTTGAGGACAATAGAACTTAAGCTACTTTCATTTGGCATCACGCATGTCATTTTGCATCGCGGCCAGTACTGATAACAGTATCATGGGCCAATAGAGATTAAGGCATACATTTTCGTTGTAGGTACATATATCTAAAACGTGGCTGCTAGGATATCTATCTAATATCAGTATATCTAATAAGCCATGTTCTTTGAATTTTTTCGCCGTTAATGATGTTTGGTAATGCTCTAAAACCACAATTATTATTATTGTCAAAAATGACACACTCATACAAAATAATTAAAAGGTGTTGAAGGTTTTTGATACATCAGTGTGATATGTACAATTATTTGTCTTCAAATTTTGAAAATGTCTTGTACTCTTGAAAGTATGCGGTTTTTTTACAAATTTTTGCGGTTTTTCTTCCTCAAGTTTTCTAATCAAGGGCGTCCATCTTCTGGTACCATTTTTTTGCATCCAGTTTTTCATTTAGGTATAAATTCATTAAAGTCTTATGAAAAAAGATTGAACAGTGTTTCACGTGCGTTCATCTGAGAATCACACTTATTGGTTATTGATGAATTAAAAAAATATTTTTTTCCTCATTTGAGCAAATCTTATTGAGCATTGTATTTTGTCAAAGTAATGTCACATTTATATTGTTGCTCTCCCTCCCTCCCTCCCTCCCTCTCTACCTTTCTCTATCTCTACCTCTACCCCCTCTCTACCTCTCTCCCCCCCCCCCTCTCTCCTCCCCCCTCTCTCTCACTCTCTCTCTCTCTGTCAAGTGGAGAGTGGAGGGAAAAGTGGAGAACTTTTCACTGCAACCTTGTGCGTCGTGTAAGTCTGGTTTACAAGATGTCTGTGGTTCACATATTATGTGGATGGTTCCCAGAATTCCGGTGATTCACAATAAAAGTCTATGATGGAGCAAGATGTCTTAATGCCTTTTATATGACTATCTTTGGATGAAATTATTTTATTTCGACTTTGCGAATCAAAAAACGCCACAGACCACTGCCTTGAGACAATTCAAGAAACGTGTGGAATAAGAAGTGAATTATCTCTACCAGATTGCTGACATTTTCAATAATATAATACAGGGTGAAAACTAGAAGGGATACGGACTCGGTTAAATTGGGGAAAAGTCTCTAAATTTTAAGCTCAAAAAATATGTGAAAAAACTTTAATCGTCTCCGATAGTTTTTGAAAAAAATTAGAAAAACTGTTTTTTTTTTTAATTTTAAATTCCTATCTTGTCGGCTTATTTGAAGAGATATCAAAAAATTGAACATTCTCTTGTAATTTTATAAGATTGAGGGTTGGTTGCCCACGTTTCGAATTTACTCATTAACTTTATTTTTGTGGACCTGGATTTTTTCTTGGTTCTAGAAAGAAATGGTGCCTTTTAATTTATTCTATTCAGTTCTTTTTTCTGAGATTTACAAATTTCTTTAAAAAAATTATCAAAATAAAAATTCAGTACGGTTCTGGATTGAAAAAATAACAAATAAATTCATATTTTCAGGGCTATACTTTTGTAAAGAAAGTAAATTATTTAGGTATTATAAAATTCTAGAACCGTATTGATTTTTTTCTTCAAATAATGAAATTTCCAAAGAAAAAACTGAACAGAATAAATTAAGGGCACCATTTCCTTCAAAAATTCAGAAAAAAATCCAGGTCCGTATTTAAAAAAATATAAAGTTGATGATGGGCGTAAATTCGAAACGTGTAACCCTCAATTTTATTGCATATTTTGATAGCAAATGAAAAGTCGTGAAAAGTGGAATGAGCTTTCAGTTTTTTCATATCTTTTCAAATAAGCCATCTAGACGTGTTTTAAAATTAAAAAATTTCAGTTTCTTTCACTTTTTTTAAGAACTAGCGGAGATAACTAGTATAGCTGTAGTATAGCTGTAATAATTTCACAGTTGACACTACCGCGAATTATTTCGATTTTGAAAAACTGAAACAATGCTTTGAAAAATTGCCCTACTTTTCACTAGTAGTTCTTAATTTAGCTTTTACCGAGTTAAAAATAAATAAAATAAGAACAAATTAAGTTACCTAATAAAAGCTTAAACATTCTAACATTCCCAGAAAGAAAGGATAAAAGTTTTGGATGTTGAACATTTTTGTCACGTAGGTAGGTACCTAATACTTAATTATCATGTTTTGATGTAATCAAACGAATTAAAAGCTTATTGAATTTTAATAATTAATAATAATTATTAAAGCTTAATGGTTGTAATGATAATACATACATGCCTTACTGGTTACTGCCTGTCCTGTAGACTGTAGAGATAGAGAGTAGGTCACCTGTCGTCCTGTCGAGTCAATGTTTTGAATATATAATTATTATTGCTTGGTAGTCTAGTAGCTATTGAAACAAATTACTTATAAAATGAAATCGGAATTTATTTCCAATTATTATCTGAATTGTTTCCGAGAAAAGTAGATATGTAAGTAATGCCATAAAACTTACTTTTCTAATGCAATGTAAAATTAAAATAGTGAAGACCCCAAGGTGATTGGATTCAATTATTGATCCACGTTTTCTTATCATTTATATACATATACATACACGGTGTTCACGGTCTTCTGTTTTTATTTTCAACGGGCGATAATGCAACAGGTCAAAAGATGATCATAAACCATAACATCCAATCATTGTATGTATATTTAATCAAAGTTGTATAATAAGAGAGGTAGTTATTTTCATCCTTTTCTTAATTATTAGCATTTTTCTTGGATTTTCATCATTGTTTTATGACATTTTTAGTAAGACGAGTTGGTATTGTCATTATTTAATTTTATCACCGCTAAAAAAATAAAAAAAGACGATAATAAACAAGTATGTTTATGTTCATAATACTGCACTCAATTGTTGGCATGCGTTTTGACTGCCTGATGGGGTACATCCTATGGCGCAAGCTAAACCCACCGTGCATTCGTTCATTCATTTCCAAGTAGTATGTATGATGCTTACACTGAGAAAAACGTCATTTTAAAAATTAGTGTGCAACTGGAATAGTATATTGTGAAACAAGTGCGGAAAAGAGAAAATTTCTCACGAGTGTGAAACAATAATTGTGACACTCGACTTCGTCTCGTGTCACAATTCACACGAGTGTGAAATTTCTTTTCCGCGCGTGCTACACACAGTACTTTTCCTACGACCACAATTTAACAGATTAATTATTTAACAAATTTAACACATAAATTATTTTTTCTGACAATGCTCTGCTTTTATGACCTTTTCTCCAATTTATGAAATGTTTATAAGCAGATTCGTATTTTTCTCTCGAAACTACAGGTAGCAAATTCAAAGAACACAAACCTGCTTGTTTTCTGACTTCAGGTGGTGTATTTTCTGCTTCAGATTCAGAGGAATCACAATCCATTATAATGATAGGTAACTAAAGTTTATTTTTTCAGACTACCTAGGTAAGTAGGTAGGATTATTTTAAATTCTACCAATGACTTTTTAATATTACTATTATATACTGTTAAATCATTGAATTCTACCGACAATATTATTATTATTTATTATTAGACTCCGTATAAACTAAAAATAAGTGACGTGAGCGTGGAGACGTGGTAGATATGCAACTTCCACACAACGCAGGCGCTGTGCGTCGTCGATTGAATTGAAGTTAGAGGTGTGCGAGTTATTTTCACGTTCGTGAATTTGATTTGAACGCTACCAATGCTGTTATTAGCGATCAACTCGTAAATTTTAATAATTACTGCCACAAGAGAATAATGAGTATATTTTATAGTCTTGTCGGGTTCTATGTTATCCCATTTGTGTTTATTTTATTACCTTGAAGCTTTAAATGAATAGTTATTCCATTAACAATAAGTAACAGTTGAGTTCTCAGTTACCGCCCATCACTATTGTTTACATTAAAACTGTACGGAAACGATTTTTGGCTATGCGTTATGTCACTTTGTCGCACAGTTTCGGATACGTGAGAAATCTGCTAGTTTGCGCACAAAAAAACGATGCGCAAAGTAGTGTTTTGTATAGTGGTCGTAGGAAAAGGCTTATTTATACCTATTCGTTTTTTTTTTTGCATATTAGTAACATATCTCTGTAATCTTTTTTTTAGATGGATGATTAAATTTTATGCCCTTTAAAGGCTTTTTATTCTAGATTACCTTTGTATACTCTGTCTCAAGCCTCCTTGATAATTTTTTTTTACAATGTCTTGTCGAGGAGACTGTTGCTGTTGGATTGGAAATTTCTAAAAACAAATCTGAAACTTTGCTAGAATAATAATTATTATTGCAGTTGAACAGACCCCGTAATTTGCCTCCAACATTAAAATTGAAGAAAGGGGGGTAGGGGCTTAGTCTGGAAGTGTGGAAGTTATAAGTAGCGATGGCAGTCTATTTTCTCCTTGAAATAATTTAATGTCCAGTTGAAGAGTAAATTTTGCTTTTTTTATGTTGTATTTCCTAACTGAAAATTTGTAGAAGTTATATCTAGGAATTTGTCCAAATCTAAGTCCTGCATTTAGTAGTAAAATTCAAGAATTCAAATTTTGCGATTTAGAAAACAACGGGCATGATAATGGATTCATCATCTCTCAAAACGTTACTATACTAAACTTTATAAAAATATGTTACGTGTTAACGATTTTATAGCGGAAATTAAAATTTTAAAAATTATTTTTGTTTTTTTTAGAAGACATTTCTCATGACGGTACTAGACTAAACTTTATCAAAATTCGTTACGTATGTATTAACGTTTTCTAGCCAGTTTTAATAACAATGATAATAATGATATAAGTAGTGCGCTTTTTTGGTACACAAAAATATTGGACCGCCGATGGATTCACCATCATCAACCAATTTCAACAATTATTATCTTAGCGGTTTCTAGAGAAATAACTGGATACGCCAATGGATTCACCATCTCTCAAAACGGCACTGTACTAAACTTTATCAAAATATGTTAGGTTATTATATTAACGATTTTATAGCTCTGTTAAAAATACACCAAACTGGTACTAAAATCGTTAAATATTTAACGATTTAATTTTGTTAAAGACGTTATGTATGAACCATTTTATGGGCAAATTAAGATTTAAAAAAATTCCTATATTACGCTTTTTTAGAAAAAAAAAAACTGAATACACCCACGCCAATGGATTCACCATCATCTCTCAAAATTGCACTGTATAAAATGTTATCAAAAAACGTTTATACAACAAAATCTGTTATGCATTAACGATTTTATACCTCTGTTAAAAATACACAATACTGGTACTAAAATCGTTAAATATTTAACGATTTAATTTCGTTAAAGCTGTTATGTATCAAGTTGTTATGTATCAACCATTTTATAAATTTAAAAAAATTTCTAGATTGGTGCTTTTTTTGAAAAAAAAAAAACTGAACACGCCAATGGATTCACCATCATCCTCAAAATTGCACTACAATAAAACGTTATCAAACAACGTTATAAAAACGTTATAAAACGAAATCTGTTACGTATTAACGATTTTATAACAAATTTCAACAATTATTATCTTGACGATTTTTAGAGAAATAACTGGATACGCTAATGGATGCAGCGACTCTCAAAACTACACTGTAGTAAACTTTATCAAAATCTATTAGGTGTTAACGATTTTATAACATTTTTAAAAATACACAATACTGGTACCAAAATCGTTATTAAATATTTAACGATTTAAATTCGATAAAATTTAGAATAGGACTATTTTGAAAGATGACGATCCAGTGGCGTATCCATTTTTTTTTTATCATTTCAAATCTTAAGATTTTAATTTGTCTATAAAACGGTTAATCTTGACAGGTTTCGATAAAATTTACTATAGTACCGTTTTGAGAGACGGTGAATCCTGTTACGTGCCCAGTAATCGCATAATAAAAATAAATATTTTAGGTACAGGGTGACTCCATGACTCACTTTTTTCCATATCCACATGAAATTTGTTTCCATGGCAAAATCACTCCAAATTGGTTACCATTAGTAACATTCAGGTCAGAGATCCTCAATCCTAATATTGATGGACGACGATTCAACTATTCACGCAGTTTCTGGACTTTCTGGCCAAAAACTTCTTAAAGACTATTATTAATTCTGCTCAGTTCATGCAGGCTGCCTCATTGATGTATAAAAATTTCTTTCAAAGTTAAGTTTCATGTCACACAAGCAACTCGAGAGACCTTTTTTGAGAAGTGTTGAAAATTTATCTAGTGAGGTGTGCATTTTCTAGTTTTACAATAGTTCATTGGAACTTGGACGTCCCTCATGACTGCTCAAATCGTTCTTGAAGTTTCGCATTTCTTCACGAGTCAATAACGGCACCGAGGCTCTTGAACAATAATAATTTTACTCCAGGTTCGCTACAACACAAATTTTATTGAGGTAGAACAAAATTATAGTCTAGTGTTTTCATAAAATGTTATATAACACAAAACCACATTCCTCTCTGGTGAATTTATGATTCATATTATTCATATTCATTTATTCGCATTCAATTAACAGTTTAATGTTGCAAGTAATGTGCACAGTTACTGATAAGAAAATAGATAGTGGCAATGGCTATGCGCAACATTGCCATAGCAACTTACACACGGTGTCCATTGAATAATTTTTCCAATAATAATGAGTTAATGACTTATAAAACGTTGTAAAAGTAGTGTGCTATGATATGTGTGTGACACATTCAGCCGCCTGTGTACCTGTATAATTATTTTTTAGCAAAAAATATTTTTTTATGAAAAATGAACCTGATGAAGAGTCATAAAATGTAATCAATCTTTACTCAAGTAAAATAATTGTACATTTATATCTTCACAAGGAGTATTAGATATAATAAATTGATATAAATAATTAACATAATTATTATGATAAAAAAAAATTATCTAATAAGGTTAAGAAAAATTATCCAGAGCTATCGATATGTGTGGTCTTCCCACAATAATAGTGGCCTTCGGGAAAAAATCATGTCTGAGATTGCATCTCTAAAATTGTAAACAATTGGAATTTTTTTTTCATGTCTTTCCATTGTAGGTACCTACTTACTAATAGTCCAGCTGTTATGTACTTTTAACCTAGGAAAAATTCAGTTCTCGATCTTTCTAGTTCTACCTGTTAAGGGAGATCACTGTTGGTTTAAATTCAAAATGGCGACCAGATCCGAGGTGCGCATCAGTCCGCCATTTTGGATTTTATAAAAATGTTTTTCTTTAATAATTTAGGAACCATTATTGGTTTTGGAGCCTCATAATATATTTTTTTCAAGACAAAAATTACCATGAAAAACTCAATGAAAATATTTTCAAGATGGCCGCTCTTCCGGAAATACCAAGAGTTGACTCCTACTTTGTTGTTTTAACGGAGACACCCTATATGTTGTTACATTTTTATTTTCAAATTGTCTTGAGGAATTCTAATACAGGTGGTTTTCACCATTGGAATTTAGATTAAGTGGTTGAAATGAGTTATAAACAAGTGAAAATCGCGATTTTCAAATTTCAAACGAGTACAACAATAAAGGCCCAAGATGTGGGGAATAGATTTACATAATCCCTGTTTTAATTGTTTATGTAATATGCTCTGAAGTATATTAAATTTCTATACAGGGTGATGATAATTATTATCAAATTTTTTAATGTTTTTAGAAAAATATCAATCATAGAGGAAAAAACCGTAATTTTAAAAGTTGTAGAAAGGAAACTTGTAACTTCCTACAAGTTTAATTCAACAATTTTCACCAGAAAAATTAAAAATTGCTGTTATTAAAGAAAAACAATTATTTTTCATAAAATGGCGAACTGATGCGAATCTCTGATTTGGTAGCAATTTTAAATTTAGACGGTTGACCCCCTCCCCTCCAACGAGTAGAGCAAGCAAGATCGACAACGGAACTTTTGTTCTTTCTGATCGATTTTTTTGATATACATATAATGACTGGACTGTGACGTCAAATGATATTTGGAGATTAATTTTTCTAAATGCTTTTTTCATTTTTTATCTTATCAAACTATTATAATTATTGTCTCCTTGGTTTCAGGTACTGGAGAATCAGGAAAATCGACTTTTATCAAACAGATGAGAATTATCCATGGAGCTGGTTATTCGGAGGAGGATAAACGTGGTTTTATTAAATTAGTCTATCAAAATATCTTCATGGCCATGCAGAGTATGATCAAAGCCATGGATTTACTGAAGATCCAATATGCCGAGTCTTCCAGTGCGGTAAGAACTTAGAATTATTAAGTTAATAATTATGAAATTATAAGGATATAATTATTGCAAAGAGCCTTTTACAATCCTCATGTTTCTACATGTTTGTGTAAGTAGGAAATGAACCACAATATAGAAAACTTTTTTATTATCTATTTTAGGGAACAAGTGAGGGGAAAGTTTCATAAAAAGTTGTTCATGTCTCAAATTTAAAATGAAATAATCGGACATCATATTTTTACACTCATATACCTGCGAAGTGTGTCATCAAAAAAAGTTGTTTTTTATAAAGCTTTGTCCACACCAAAGAAACACAGAGGAACATTTTGTTGCTGGTTGCCGCAACCTGTTTATGGAAACAGAAACAACAGCAAAAGTTCCGTAAACATTCTGTCCACACCAAGGTAATTCAGTTTTGTGAATGTTTCGTTGTGTTGCCGCAACAGGAAACGTTGTGTCTACACCAGTGCAGTGTATGTTTCTAAACAATGTGGTACGACGAAGAAGATTTACAGGCAGCAGCAGCTGCAATTGTAATTATTCTACAAAAACACAAAAAACGAGTTTGTAAATGTTGGACTAGACCAAGTCTTTTAGACAGAAAGACACATGGTGTCATACGTCACATTATATTTTCTGTCGTCCATTTAAACGGCATTATTTTTATTATTAATTAATGTTTTTTTATTATTATAATATACTGAACGAAGTCAAGTTATTAGCTGATGTTACGTCGGCAACTACCCGACGGCTTCACGACGCAAGTTTCGAGCTTTGGGAACAAGCAACAACGTGTCCACACTGATAAAAATACCGTTGAGAAACAAAAAATGTTTACCAATGTTGCTATATTTTCTTTGATCTTTGCCGCTAAATATGGAAACAAGCAACTTATAGGAACTTTTGTTGCTGCAACCATAAACAATGAGAAACTTAAATAAACTTTTGGCAACATTCAGAAACAAGTTCCAGGAACAAGCAACATAAACAGTGTGTTCCTATGTGTTGCTTTCGGTGTGGACAAGGCTTAATGATCGACTTTTTTAATAACAATTTTTGATATTGTAAAAAAATGGGAAGTACTTTTTTGACACTCCTCGTATAAGAATGGCAAAAATTTTATGCTGGATTTATTTTATTTCAGGCTTTAGACCATGCGCTATACTTTTTTTTTAATAAGAAGAGGTCACTTGTTTTCTCTTGAAATAAAAAATGTTTTTCATATGGTTCCTACTTACCTACCTAGCATGTTAACAAAATGTTTATAGCAATAATGAGTGTACCATAACAATGTTACACTAAATCCAAAATTAATTGATGAATTCTATACTTTTTGATATTCAAAATTACCATTAAGTCCCTATGTGTCCTTATTGAAATTTATGATATATAAGAGAGACTGTGGACAAAAATTAATTATGTGTTGCTCTCTGAAAAACATTTTGTCGCGAGGGCGGCGATAATTTCATGATTAATACTGAAATTTGAGTATTGGAATTGAAAGCAAGCAGACATAACAAACATACAGAAATATTGATTTTATAGGAAGCCAGGGTATAAGCATAATTAAATTACATATGCTTTTAATTAACTTAAAACTAAGCTGTTTCCCCATAGATTATTTTATCGATAATAATTTTACCTACATCCATGAAACTTAAAAAATGTCCACATTATTATAATAGGCAGGTAGGTAAATGTATTTAATAAGATTGTTAGATTTTTGTTGTCGTCGTGACATGTGAAAAGTTGATTAGAGAAAACTTATAATTTCATATATTAAATGCACGGTATATAATACAAATACCTTATATAGCTTATAATACTTATATAGTCTCAGTCTCTCTAATTGAACGTAATTATAGACTTATTAAAATTGAAACATTGTGTCTTGAGAAATATTGATTACAAAATCATGAATTTCTTTTTGCTATTGCTGATGTTATCTATAGCAATAGCCTGTGAAAAGCCTTTCAAATTCATTCCTAATAGAATAATTGTTTAATATTTTGTAAAATTTTTCAGGGTAAAGCAGAATTAATTAAAAGTATCGACTACGAAACTGTAACGACTTTTGAGAATCCATTCGTAGATGCGATTAAAGATCTTTGGAGTGACCGCGGTATACAGGAATGTTACGACCGCCGCAGAGAGTACCAGCTGACAGATTCTGCCAAATAGTAAGTTTCATTTTTGTTATTTAATTTATACTTACCTTGCTGCAGTCTCCCAAGGACCTCAGCCTCAAGGGCTTACCTTAAGTCGCTTTGAGATATCTTGGAAATTATTATGATGCGATATCGGTATCAGTATCAGTATCAGTACAGGTCAATGCTGCAGTTGACATCGTTGTTAGCTCAAAAAATTAAAATAAAAGCTATACAGGGTGTCTCAAAATTGACACCCGTGCTCTTGAGATTCGATTAATGGAGCTAAAAAAATTGAAAATAGAGAGTGACAAATTTTCCGTTTGCGCTTTGTTGAAAAGAGCAAAAAATTAACATTTCATGTTTCAACCATGTTCATGTGGTTGTGAGGTTTTTATTTTTTGCATCTCTGTGGAAGTACTCCAGAGATTCACTCAAGTTTTCCTTGCACTTGATGTTATTATAATTGACTGTCAGAAGTGTCAGATAAAATTTATGTTCTCAACCCTCACTTTGTAGAATCTGCATATTAATGAAAAACAAAACACTAATGTTTGGTGTCAAATATAATTATTATACATATTATACCATATCAGATGTTTTTAAATTAGAGTTGGCTCTTATCTTGTGATATTTTTTATTTAAGTTGGATAACATGGACAGTCGATTTGAACTACCTCTTCTCAAGATAGTTCAAATGATTTCCACTTTGCTCTTATGCGATTAGGATCTTCCTCTTTATTGTTTCATATCAGAAGTCTGATAATTGTTTGTAATTAGTCTTTATTTAAATCAGTCACAACACAACAAAAGTTCAAATAATCAGTTCTTCTTACTCACACCGACACCACATGCAACTACTAACACTACTATGTTCTATTTCACTTTACTTGTTATAACTGTCTTTCTCTTCCTTCACCACTGTGCTCTTTTACTCTGTGCTCAATAGTACTTCAATCCAAACGAACTCCCAATCTAAACTGTCTCTAGCTACTGCATGACACTCTTATGTACAATAAATAAAGCAATCAATGCAGGTCGTATAAGTAAAGCACAGAAAGTACAATTACTAGCCTGTTAAATGGGGTTCGGAGTATTCCTCCATCGCCCTAACATTTGTCATACTGGCAGTGCCTGAAACTCAATCGAGAGAGCTTCCATCAAAACAACAACAGAGCCACCAGAGTACCAGCTTTATTTATTAATCGTTGAGTATAGTTGCCTTTTTGCTCATATTCGTGATTGTCAATCATCCTTCCCAGTGAACTCACGATTAGTTCCTCAGGCTGATCGCTAGATGTCACTCTCCTTAAACCGCACGGAGAACCGTGTAGGTGTAACTGGTTTGCTTAAGACCTGGAGGGCTTTCAGACATTCGACAACATCCTCTGGATACTTCAGATGCAGCACACTGATGAGCCCCAATAGGGCGAAGTCATTTTTGATTAAAAGCAACCTAACCATTAAAAATGTAACTTATCAAATTTCAAAGATAGTTGAAGTTGAGCACTCCAAAAATGTACCAACATAATTGAAATATTCCATCCATAGCCAACCCTAATTTAAAAATTAAAAACCTCGGAATAGGATATACATTTATGGGACACTAATCACTAAACGCTCCAACTAAACGCTAAAAAGACTGATCAGTCCTATACAACTTGCATAATTATTCCCAGTTTTTTTCAGTTTGAGACTTGTTGAAATTGATTTTGAAAGATTATTAAAAATAAAAATATTTTATTGAAAATAAGTATTAAGTAAGTATTATAATAAGGAACATCTTTATATTTTATTAAAAAAATTGGTAGGTAATTTCAGTACCAAAAATAGTAAGGCTATAAAGTAAGCTGTTACATAACATAAATTATTATCTAATTTATGTTATAGTTATAATAAAAACATAACTGTCTTTAACTTTAATATGTATCTGAAATTTCATAACTAATATAAAATGAAAAAGCTTTTTATATTTATAGAATTTGGTTGGGTAATTTTATTAGAGGTTTTAAGGGTATAAATAAAAATTCATCCACTTATTAGTTCCCTAAAGTTACAAGGCAAGCAGTTTTTATGTAACAAATTATTTCTCCATCTAAATTCGATAACTTATGGTTTTTCAATTCATTCAAAATGAATTCATGTCTGCCTATAATAGTGTCTCCTTGTCCTTTTCATGATCCAGCTTTTTTCTATGATAGAGCTCGTTATTAAGATTCAATCAAAAATAAAAAAATTGCAAAAATTTGTTTGAATCCAGGAAAAATTCCTAATAAGCAAAGAATGCTTTTTGATAATATTGCTACTATTTTATAGATCAGAAAATTTTATTCTGTCAGTTTTATAAACAGCATGTCCCCTTTTGCCCTATTATGCTATTTTCGAGCTAAACATTTCTACTAAGATCTGGGAAAACACGTTCCAGGCATTGTTCCTTGTCTTTATCAATTTTGTTTAAATTAGTAAGCAGGGCGAAGTGATTTCTGCCATGTGTTGATAATATCAGTCATAATTTGAAGCTGAAGAGATTTTTTAAATTTGGCCTTTTTTGTTCAGAAATTTACTGCACAATGTAAATAAGAATAAGAAACATTTTGGTGAGTTGGTGACTAAAAGTTTTTTGTTAAATTATAGCGATTAGATCAAAAAACTTAAAAAAACAGCCCTTTTTACATACATTGATATTTATTATTATTTCATTTATATCACTCTTTCCTCTATCTTGCCAATTTTTCTGCCACTTTTCATTTTAATAAGTAAAATTATTTTGTGAGATGTTCATTTTCATAGATTCTGAATGGTAATAAAATTGATTAAATTATCCCTACATAAAATTGATTGATTTTCTGAGACCCTTCCTCTTATATGGGATGGTCACTAAATGGTCACTTGAAAACGAAGTAGGCCTGAAGATGTACATGAATATGTCGAAATAGGTCAATTTTATTATCGAGGGAACATATTTGAGTGAATTTAACTATCGAAATTCGTCCCCGTGGTAGAGGTAGCTAATTATAGGAAATAAGGGCGTAGTGATATACAGGGTGTTTTCTGTAAGGTTGGCCAAACTTCACAGGCTGATTCTTCAAACTAAAATAAACAAAAATTTCTCATTAACGTGTGTCTGGAAATGCACCTTTTTTGAGATACAGGGTGTCGAAGAAATATTTATTTTCCAGTTTTTTGACGATATCTCGGGAACTGTATCAGATACAATGTTCAGCTCTTATACACACTATGTGCTCACTGATCCCCTTATTTTCTTCGTAAAATAAAGGTTTTAAAAAAATTCAGTGGTGTAGATTTAGGGTATTTTGATGGTTTCGACCCCCTAATTTCTACGTCACTGGAATAATTATCTATACCAAAAATGTACTCCTGGTTAACGGCTCTAAAATGAACCGTTTCCGAGAAAAATGGCATTTTAAGAGAGAAAACATCACTTTTTTAACGATTTTTCGACAGCATTTTAGAAAAATGTTTTCTCTCATAAAATGACATTTTTCTCGGAAACGGTTGACTTAGAGGCGTAAACCAGAAGTACCTTTTTGGTGTAGAAAACATGGACGATTCAAAGGCGCTGCTTAAAGTTGCATTTATTCCAGTGGCGTAGAATCTAGGGGGTCGAAACCCTCAAAATACCCTAAATCTATGCCTCTGGATTTTTTTCAAACCTTCATTTTACGGCGAAAGTAAGGGGATCGGTGAGCACATAGTGTGTATAAGAGCTGAACATTGTAGCTCATACGGTTCCCGAGATATCGTAAAAAAAACTGGAAAATGAGTATTTCTTCGACACCTGTATCTCAAAAAAGGTACATTTCCAGAGGCACGTTAATGGGAAATTTTTTGTTTATTTTAGTCTGAAGAATCAGCCTGTGAAGTTTGGCCAACCTCACAGTAAACACCCTCCTGTATATCATTTGAAAAAGGTATTAAGTTTCTTTTTACAAGGAAATTTTTGCTCATACAGGGTGAATTGACAAAAAGGTTTATCTTAACAGTTACTTCATTTAATTTCAAAATGTGCAGCGATAAAAGTCAAATAAAACATCACATTTAACTAGGTTTTTTTTATTGTCGTAGTTACTCTCACTGAATCAAGTGAATCGATGCAGTATGTAATTGATTAAAAAATTGCATCTCTAGCATTTTAACCAATCACTGCATCGATACAGTGATAGTAACCTCGACATCCAAAATTAACTCACAAAAGCGCTCTCGCCTTTTATATTTACGAGCAGAGAACCATTTCCAGTTACTTGATGGAGATAGACAGAGTAGCGGCCCACAATTACCTGCCTACCGAGCAAGACATCCTACGTGTCCGAGTGCCTACAACTGGCATCATCGAATATCCATTCGATCTGGATGAGATCAGGTTTAGGTACGCAACGACGGGCATGCGTGGTTCTATGTGCAGAATTTTGATTTTATTTTATTTTTTCATATTTTTTTGTTGTGGAGTGTTGTATCGATCAGTTAATCGTTAATCCAGCACCCGATGATGACTGTACCAAGAGGTCTCCGACGACTCGTTATTGTTAGCTTTAAGTGAATTGTGTCTTCTCTGTTGCATGTTGCATGGTTGTATTGGTTTCAGCTATCTTAGTGACTTAGCACGAATAGAAGCTCCCGATTACTTGCCTACCGAACAGGACATCTTGAGGGCCAGGGCACCTACCACTGGTATTATAGAATATCCCTTTGATCTCGACTCAATTATATTTAGGTATGGTTTGTTTTTATTAATTTTTTATTTGTAGGTAAAAATTATTAAAAAGAAAATTACGGATAAACTCTTCAGTACATTGTAGGGGACACTCAGTAGAGTACGGGAAAAATAATTTAAAAAATTCTGGTCTTCAATTTGGGGAAATAAAAAATGCCAAAGTTAACATTTTACTATCTTTGTTTTTCAGTATTTGCAAAAAATAAATGATTTTACAGATATAAAAAGGGTACTTTAATCGTTATCAATCAAAAAAATTGCGTAAGATGTATTACTGGCTTGGAAAATTTAATAAGATTTTTCTTTCTTTTCTAAGATGCTGAAAAAAAAGCATTTGGCAACAACGGTTTTGATACCTTGACTACCACATTGTTATAAATTAGACGAAATTACCAAATACCAACTGTTATCGTGTTACACGTTGCCAAATTTATTGTTAAATATTTTGCTTATATCTTTTAAAATGTAGCTCTGGATTTTTTTAAATTATTTTTCCCGTACTTTACTGAGTGTCCCCTACAATGTACTGAAGAGTTTATCCGTAATTTTCTTAACACCCTGTATTATTATTATAATATTAATTAATAATTAATCACTTGTAGTTTGTTTCATATTTCCGTGGTTCTAGTTCTAGTAGTGCAAATTATCTTTGATTAATTAATAAATTAAACCTAATTTTATTCAAATTAATTGGAAAGGAAAAATTGTTTTGCCATGGTTGTAAAGAAAGATAACAGGAAAAATCGAGCCTAAACCAAAAGTACGAGAAATGAGAAATAAATAAATAAATAAAGTTATTTTATTCATAAAGGGTTTCATCTTAATAATTGTCAAATAGGGGGTTGTATCTATTTTTTTTTTTTTTTTTAATAATAGATAGATGGTTCTTATTAGTAGAAATTAAATATTTAAGATTCATATCCAGCAAAATTTTACGCTTTACGTAAAATACACAAAAATCCTTTATCAATGAGACCCGTATTCTTGTATTGACGCGCCAAAATAATGAAATATCACAATTTTTCACAAATTAATTTGAACTAGGCCCTAGGTCATTGTATATTGGATGCTCTTGCTCTTACATTACTGAAGAATCTACTGATTTAAAGGTACAATTTTTAAATCACAAAGTTTTTTTTATAATGTAAAAATGGAAATTTATTGTTGTTTTCTGCTCTGAATTGTTTGCATGTTAATGTTTCTCCACTTTAGCAAAACTATGCACTTTGTTTTATAACTGTCTAATAATGATTGCAAGTAAATAGAATGAAATTAATGGAAAATCTGTTTATAGAATGGTGGACGTTGGAGGACAGCGTTCAGAAAGAAGAAAATGGATACATTGTTTTGAAAACGTGACCTCTATAATATTTCTAGTAGCTTTAAGTGAATACGATCAAATTCTTTTTGAGTCGGAGAATGAGGTTAGTGGAAATCGTGTTACTTGAGAGATTTATATTTAATTACTGTATTTTTAGAATCGAATGGAAGAATCCAAAGCCCTTTTTAAGACCATTATTACATACCCATGGTTTCAACATTCATCGGTCATTCTCTTTTTAAATAAGAAGGATCTACTAGAAGAAAAAATAATGTATTCACATCTAGTTGACTATTTTCCAGAGTATGACGGTAAGCTCCCATATTGTAGTTTTATTTATATGTACTTAAAAGCGATAATTAATAATCGATTAAATGATTTTGAGTAGAACATGTTGATTGTCGATACTAGCAAGAGGTGCCAAGAAAATATTAATGTTTCTACTCCAAGTCATTTTTATATTACTGAGTAATAGAAT
The DNA here is from genome assembly GCA_910589415.1 of Malachius bipustulatus. Classification (NCBI taxonomy): domain Eukaryota; kingdom Metazoa; phylum Arthropoda; class Insecta; order Coleoptera; family Melyridae; genus Malachius; species Malachius bipustulatus. The sequence continues at coordinate 22,965,334 of OU342633.1, forward strand.
CTGTAATTAATTACTTTAAAAAGGCGCGAAGCAAGATCATATTGCCGCCAGAGAGTACATTTTGAAGGGCTATTTGAAGGAAAATCCGGATCCTGAAAGGAGTTGTTACTCTCATTTCACTACAGCAACAGGTTAAACTTGTACTTTATTACAGAGTAAATCTGCACCTGCTAATATTGCTATCGCTGTTTGTATTATTATTGTTCTTTGGAAATAAACAATCAGTCGTTTATACAGGGTGAATCATAATTATTATGGAGCTATTTGTAAAAAAAAATTCACTTATAGTTGGTTGGAAAATCAGAAAAATCAATCCATTCATGTAACATCTGAGGAGTGACCTGCATGAACGCTAGTTCTGCGGATCTGTCGAAACTATGTCTTTCAAAAATCCTCAAAAAATAGGTCTAAAAGGTTTCGATGAAGTGATCGAGGAGACCACTGTGTATTGGACCACCACGACCTGTCCATCAACCGGGAAAGTGATTGTGCAACCTTTTGTATCCACATATTACTATTGAAAAGGATCTTTCAACAAATGTTCAAAATAATTGTTTAAAAACTGTACTATTATTATTATTACTTCTAGGGTAGGTTCAAAGCCCTTGTACTGAAGCTTGCGCTTATTGTACCCCTTTGGATGATTAGCTCATCGGTTCCATCTCCCGAAAGTATTTCAGTATGAGTCCAATGGGTGCTTGTTCTATTTCTTTTGGTTCTGCCATTTCGGTCCCAAATACTAGAAGTCTAGTTCCCTCTAGTGCTGGGCATTTACACATTAGGTGGTATGGGGTTTCCTCCCCCTCCCTGCATCTCCTGCAATCTGGGTTATTTTTCACTCCTATTATTGAGAGTTTGAGAGGTGTTTCATTAGTGGGCAGTGTTCTGTTAGAAGTCCAATTGCCCATCTCAGCTGGTGCTTACTCAGTTTTTTCAGTTACATCTTCTCTGCTCCCTCTTCCCTTTACCCACCTGGTCGCTTGAACAGCACCCCAGTTAGATCTGCATTGAAGTTACTCTATTTTCTCCCATAGGTTTTCTCCCAATGAGAAAAATTTGTTGTTGGCTTATTGTGTCAGGTTCCTGGTATCCACACTAGTGCTCTTATAGGTTTCGGAACGTCCTTGGTGCCGAGTTTCACTCCTGACCAGGGTTCCATTTCTCCGACCACCCGCAACAGCCAGTCCTCTGTGGCCTGGTCAGCGCAGGAAGCCATGAGAAAGTCCCCTATAAGCTGCACTCCTGAGAACCTTGGTGCAGGTTCTCCTTCTTTTACGTTGTTCCGGTTCCTTGCTGGTCCCGTGTTTTGTTACACTGGGGTTCACCTTCAACCCTAGCTTTAGCTTTGTAGGTTCTCCAGTTTTCCCCTGGTTTTGTAGTTTCTACTCTTTTCTCAGTTTCCTGCGAACGGCTCCTGAAATATTTTTTTTTGGGTGGGTCTTTCTTTTCAGAATCCCCTTCGTTTTTTAAATTAGGTGTGTCTTGGTCCATATGGTTCCCACGAGTAATGGCGCTATTAAAGAAATATCATATGCAGGGCTCCATACGTATGGTAGGCATTTATTTTCGAAGGTTACTTCTTCGAGGTTGAATCCAGTAGGGACTGATCTACTATTCAGCTACGCATCATTTTAGCCTGGGTTCCCGCCGTAGGATTTAGGTTTTTAAAGGTCTCCTTTTGGTCCAGGCGGTAAAGCCTAGACCCCCGTATTCCTTTGTTCGCGAGATGTGACCTCGTCAATAGAGTTTTACGGTCTTTCGGAGGTCCACTTTCGGACGTTCTCTGACATCGTTATAACCCCTGTGCAGACCTTTAATCACGACACTACAACTAGGTTGGGTTAACTAGGTTAAAAACTGCACTAAGTTATTGTTGTTCAGGTTTTGTTGCAATTTAGTAGGGTAATTAAGTGGTCACTAATCCCTGCCCAAACATTTATTTTGTAATGTGGTTGATTTCCTCTCCTTGTTGCCCTAGGATTCACTAGCGACCAATGGTTGTTATTTCTATTAAAAATCTCTTCTTCCCTGTTAGTGAACAATCGTCAGTCCACAATATTCTAGATATGAAGTGAGGTTCCATCTTGTTTATGCATCCTCATTAGCATTGTCGATGAAGTGCAACTTCTGGCACAAGTGGCTTGAACTCACAATAGTTGAAAGATATTTTGAAGAAAAAATATTTTGGATGATTCTTCCAATTTCTATGTTGAATTGCCTGGCAAGGCCACGGGTACTAATGTCAGGGTTTGCTTCTGCAATGTTCATGACTTTTTCCCAAGTTTAACCACCCCTTCAAGCTTCTATAACATTTACCTTAAAATGGTAAAATGTCGAAATAAATTTAATACTCAGGAAAATAGAGCAGCTACAGCAAAATGAATCATTTTTTTCTATGAGTTTAATTTTAGCAGACTTACCTTTACCTTATTGTTATGATTCACCCTGTCATCCTTATATTATCAGACGTAAAAACGTATATCACACAATCCGTATTATTGTCGTAGAGTAACAAGTAAATCAAGTAATAAGTCAATTTTCTAGCTAGCCTAGCAATTTGAAATTTGTCAGCAGCTTTTATTAATTAATGAATTCATCCATTGCTGATACATTTATTTTAATGTGTAATATAGTTTGATGAAAACAAAACCCTCATTACTTATGTACCGTATATTGTTACAATTGCAAATTTGCACACGTAAGTAGTTTGCTAGCTTAGTTGACGCTTAAATTTGAAATTTAGGTCCTCAACGAGATGCCATTGCTGCTAGAGAATTCATCCTAAGGATGTTCGTAGACCTGAATCCTGATTCCGAGAAAATCATATACTCACATTTTACATGTGCTACAGGTATCTATCTAAATCTAGTTCACTCGCATGCAGCATGTGTATTGTATGAAACTACCACCTTTTGCTTTGTCGCTCGAGTGCGTAGGTACACCCATTTTAATCGACCCTGTACAATAAGAAGTTTTGTTTTTGCATGTCTTTACGTGGAATACATACCCCGTGTTGTACATATCGACTAACAGATACTGAAAACATTAAGCTCGTGTTCTGCGCTGTTAAGGATACCATAATGCAGTCGGCACTGAAGGAGTTTAATTTAGCATGAACCGGTAGCGGTTGTGTTGTTTATTGTAAATATTTTGTCTTTCAAGAAATGATATTATGCTTACTCTTTCCGGAAATCTGTAAATAGAAGGCATATAATAAATAGAAGCATTGATGTTTGAGATTTTTCTGTTGAATCCTATTCCAATTTTTAATCTTTGAATTTGTCTGTGAATGGCATGAATTTTAACGGGTATGTATATAAATTTTCATTTTCATCAATTCATCTTCAGTTTTAATCCTTCAATTTCACATAATTAATTGAGGCATTAATTCAGTCACATAAAATGTCATCGATTTGTTGACAGATTCTGTAACCAAGTCAAAGTTGATTGAAAATATTGAGTTCGGAATAAATGGGCCTATTGTTGCAAAATACATCATTTTGACCAAGTTTTTATTAACTCACTCTGTCTGTCTGAGCAATTCCAGTCAATTTTAAACCAACTTCCCCAAGAACTAGAAACTTGAACTGTTCAGCAAAATTTTTAGAAAATACGGAACGCCAAGGAGAGAGCAGATTTATTCATGCCTCCTTTGACAAAGGTATCAGCAAATACACTAGATAATAATACGTGCAGCTTCCACTGAAAATTGTCACCGGAAGTTACTGTCGCCCAAGCGGCTCGATATCTAACTAGCGTTGATTTGAAATGTCAATTTAATTGAACGAAACGTCACTCTGATGTTTACTTTCCTTATGATTTATAAACTTTTTGACTAGTAGTTTATTCTAATTCTAATTACAAAACGTTAAGTGTTGCGAATAATTGCGTAAAGCCAAGACAAGATAGATGTATTGGCCTATTGTCATCGGAAGACCTAAATAATTCCTTAATGGTTTTGGTTAAATATGTACAAACGAGATGCTTTGCTGAAAGAACTGTTTCAACAGAACATTGCAGCAATGTAATGGGGCTCCGTCAATTCGAAATTTGAACCCTTTCTTGGATGAAAAAGTTTTGATTCGCGTTGGAGGAAGGTTGGTGAATTCTGAATTTGATATGGATAAACATCATCCAATTCTGTTACCGGCAAAAAATTGGTTAACGAAATTAATATTTACAAGGGAACATTTGCGTTTGTTGCATGCTGGTCCGCAACACCTATTACCATCTGTGCGAGAGCGATTTTGGGCAATTTCGGGAAGATATACGACAAAAAGAGTGGTTCACGAATGTGTGAGGTGTTTTCGTGTTGCGCCAAAAATAATAACCCCAATAATGGGTAATTTGCCAGCTTGCAGAATTAATCCTTCTTACCCTTTTCAAAATACTTGGGTGGACTACGCTGGTCCAATGAATTTAAATGATACGAAGGGGCGTGGTTGTAGGGTTTCAAAGTCTTATATTTGCTTGTTTATATGTATGGTGACCAAAGCTGTTCATAATATTGAACTTGTTACAGATTTGTCAACTGATTCGTTTATTTTGGCTTTAAAGAGATTTATTTCCCGTAGGGGAAAGCCTTCCAATATGTATTCGGACAACGGGACAAATTTTAGGGGAGCAAAAACCGAGTTAGACAAGTTGAGGGTTTTTGTATTAAAAAATAAAGACAGCATTGTTGAGTTGAGGCTGACAGGCGAAGGAGTCGATTGGCACTTCATACCCCCCGGATCACCTCACTTCGGAGGACTTTTTTTCGTCTCTGACATTTGAAGAGATGTATACGTTACTCGTACAAATTGAAGCCATCATGAATTCCAGACCTTTGTCACCCCTCTCTCACGATCCCAACAATTTAAATCCTCTTACTCCAGCTCACTTTTTGGTGGGAAGAAGACTATTGTCACTGCCAGATCCGTGTATTTTGAAGATTCCAGAGTCTAGATTATCGTGCTTCCAAAGAGTTCAACAACTCCAACAATAGGTTTACTTAAAATCTGACGACTTATTTATTTGCTTTGAAACCAGTCGAGTTATGCAAACAAGAAACTTGGTGGGTTAAACAGTGGCACGCATACGGGTACCAATTAAAAATCTTTCAACAAAAATGCAATAAACATCGAAATAAACCACTAATTCACCTTATTATTACTGCTGCTGTATTATATGTAGGTGTCACGAGCCTGACGTCATAGGCTGCGCACTGACATGTTTGTATAATAATTATATATACGTGTTTTCACGAGTATTACTCGTACCCATACACCTGTCTGTGCCAAAGTACTTATGAGTAAATACTTACGAGTACACTTTCTGAGTTTCGTACTCGAATTTCAATTTATTTACGAGTACTCTTTCAAGTACTCCTGCCTAGCTCTGCGTCAACCCCAACATTACCTGATACACCAAAAACTCTAGATAATTTTATTATGTCTGTGAATATAATTTATATTACATCCGTGCTTTTCATATCCGGTGTCTTGTGTAGTTAGCGATCGAGGCGTGTAGATGGCGCTCCTTTTTCATACTTCACTTTTATTACATGTAAATAGCGGAGAGCTGCACGTATTATTATCTAATGTATTTGGTATCAGTTACAGTCCGTCTTATTCAAGATGTTGTGCTTACTTATACCAATGACTTGAAAAAAAAGACTTGGTTGCTGAATTTGACAACGCGTTTTCTGTATTATTGGTGCTTATGCCCAAAAATAAAATTTCATCATAAAAAACATCCAATTTCATTGGCTTATTTTTTATGCATAGCTTTTGATTGTCAATATTTTCTTTCCAGTCATTTCTATCATTAACGTGTGAAAAATAGCATGGTAATTAATAAGCATGGGAATTATTTTATAATAATCGTTTGTCTTTATTCTTTATTGTACTGTGTAATATAATTTGTATGTCTTCAAAATATTTTTGAAGGTGATTTTTTGGGTTATTTCAATATTTTTTTCTGTCTTTAAAATATAATTTTTGAAACAAGAATAACAAATTATTAGTGTTTTTTTTTTTTTGAGGGGGAAATTATAATAAAATCTGCTTAACAACAAAAGAAATAATTCACTTATGACGAGGGCCATTAAATTTGTCAGATAAAAGGGGGGACCTTAATAGCTTCAGTATACCTACAATGTATAACTGAAGTGATCTAAAATAATCATCTTTTTTATTTTGTATCCATATTGCATAATATAATACATCTTCATCAAATCATTTTTTTCAAATTTTTCATAACTATGTATTGGAACAATGTGAACTGTGTGATTACAGTGTGAATCTTTTTTCAGATACCGAGAACATAAAATTTGTATTTGCAGCTGTTAAGGACACTATACTTCAATCAAATCTGAGAGAGTACAACTTGGTTTGAAAATTGAGGGTTTGTGATATGGATGAGGCGAGTGTTTGCATAACAGAGAACTTAAGTTTTGACAAATGCTATAGTCAAGTGACATTTAATATGTGTTCAAGTGTGGCGCTTAGCTTAGTGACCGTGTTGAAACGACAAGACAGCGGCAATCCATGAGAGTGTTACAACACATTGTGACTATTAAACTCATTACAACTAGTGTTGTTATATGAATATGAAATGTTATATAAATGTAAAAATTGATTATTGTAAGACTAAAATTTTCCTAAAAACGTTAGTATTTCAAGTTAGTACTACTGTCTTATCAAAGGGCCAATTGAATGAATGAAATATTGTTTCATAATTTATCAAGTTATGAGCATTATCATTCATTTTTAACTCAAAATTCAGAATAATTATACCTATAGCCTGTTTATTACACAAGTATATCCATGAAGCAATTTACAAAACTATTAGTATGCTTTTTCTGCATTGTTCTGTTGATCGAAATTTTGCAAAAAAGCTTTGACATATTATAAATTCAATGAAAATGCAGATAGTTCTCTTGTAAATCTTTTTATGTCAAGTATAGAAGATTTTCTTTGAAATGGTGTTTCATTTTTTTAAATATTTTACTGTTTTTATATATTGTATAATGTTGTATTTTGCATTTAAATATAAAATTACAAATTGTCATGTTTAATAACCATATTTTAACTTCCTCAATATTAATTAAGGCTGTTTGCAAATACAATAGACCCTCGATATTCCAGAAACAAATCCAGATATTGCAGTGAAATAAGTCTCTGTAATATCCTGAATTCATATTCATAGCCTAAAATCCTTTGTTGTCTTTACATAGATAAAGTCTTGTTAATTTTTCTATTAAAAACGATTTTTTTCAACACTTTTTATTCAACATATTTCAAAACTTTACAAAACAATTAGTTAATTATTATTATCAGCATGTACAAGGAAAGGTGATACAAACAATGTTATATGATTGAAATTTCTGGATTAACGAGAGCCTGTTGTAACCTAATAATGTTACCATCAAAACTAATGTTTTTTTTTTTATAAAAAGAACTCAATAATTAAAATCAATGTAATAATAGGTTGGGTATTAACCTAGCTGTTAATAAAAAAACCTAATTTATAACTAAAATTTTTATATTAACCATTTTTACATAGGTAATATTCTAATCTTCGAATCTGCTTAGTCCAAAAAATAGATGATTTTTTATTAGTCCTGCTGGTTTTGGATCTTCGATCCTAGCGGTCCAGAAGCGACGTTTTGACATCTCAGCATATTTTTGAGTTCTAATTTCTAAAAATAGATGTGTTGTTTATGCTTCATATATTTATACTGTATATAAATTTGAGATTTTTAATCTGTTGGTTATTATAATTTATGATTTGTTTTCTTTTTTTTTAAATAAAAAAACGTAAAGGTAAGATTTCTTTTCTTGAAACCCCAGTTGAGATGCTTATAAAGCATGCCAGTCGACATGCTTTATAACTAAAACAATTTTTTGTTTCTCTACTTCTCTAATCTCAAGACAATAAAATTACATAGGTGAAAAATAATTATAAAAGATGATGAGATTTTATAAAATTATATTGCACCTCCATAATATATGGACTCTATTAAAATTATTACAATGTTTTTGCAAAAAAAAAAAATTAAAATTATATGTGCATTCATTATAACAACTATACCACCAATAAAAGAAGTGTATGCAGACAGGTGAATTTTTCAACCAATTCATACATTGTTGTTGAGATAATGTAACCATTATAATACAACTATAATATATACAATAATGTAAAATGGTAGATGGTACACTTGACTGCATAAACCTTAAGTTAAAATGGCAATTGAAACTAAAGTCTATCTCTATACTACATAAATCATCTCTGTTTATAACAATAATTAAAATTATTGGGTTCTATAAGTGGGTGACTTCATTAAAAAACTCTCATCAATTTCTTCATTGATGCCTTGCTGCTGCATATTTTGTATATGACGTAGCTGTTGCAAACGTTTCCATTGTTTCTCTTGCTCAGTCTCCTTTGTAGTTTTCTGAGATGGAGGCTTATCTTGGAACTGGACATTTACAAACGAACAAATATTTCAGAAGTACAATATAATATTTTTGTAAAAGTACAAAACTACTGGGTTTGTCATCGTTTAATTTATTCTTACCATTGCAACAATAATCAAAACATTTCAATCGAGATCAGGTGAGTATTAATAACTGAATTACTGAAACAATTCCTATTTTTTACTCTCACTTATTCACACTCGCATAAATAAGTGATAGAGTAAAAAATAAAATCTGTAGGGATAATTATTCACAGAATCACAGACACAATAATTTGGATTATAAAGAAGAAAAACTTACCTGCTGTTGTTTCTTCATTCGAAGAGCGGATCTATTATCCCTAGCCTGCTGTAGATAGGGTGCTTTCTCGTCGGAAGGCAAAGAACGCCACTTCTTTATAATTTGCTTGTACCTATCGGACCAATTGCTGTAACTGGCTTTCCATTCAGGATGATTAATGTTTGCGTAAAGCACCGCCGAAATTGTAGCACCGTTTCCCAAGCTTTCATCGGCTCTCATTTTTTCAGAAGATCTCTGATTATAGGTCGAGGTAACTGCTGTAGCGGGGTCCAACTCGGGAGTCTCCGGCATTGTAACCCAAGGACTGGCAGGCTCCGAGAAGTTTGGACTGAATTGAGGACTGCTGGAACACAAATCGTAATCGTAATTTTTTTTATTGAAGCTCGTTTAGGTGACATAATGAAGTCGATTCACTTTGGTTTAAATGTAATTTATTAATCAGATTAAATATTATCAAAATCACTTTTCTGTCGAGTTGTTTTGAACCTTCCACCCTTGAGGAGGTTCCACCCTCCTCAAATCAAGCAGGGCTAACTAGTGACGAGACGGTAAATACCGCTATTGCCCATTAAGGTCTGATTTTTTTAAAATTTTATGGTTATTGCGACAGAATATTGAACAATATCATTTGTTTAAAATCACCCCCATAAAATTTCCAGCGGCCAATTTGGACAAATAATAAGAAGTATTTAATGCACTTGGTTGCATAACTATAATCTTAAGAACTTTAATGACATACAGGACGTTCCAGAAATGGTACGTAAACTTTCTAGTATGTTGTTGGGGAGTCGTTACAAATTTTTTATTCATACAGTTACAACCAAAAGATGTGACGCTACTGTGTGAATATAATTACAGCAATTCATCCAAAATCAGCAAAAATTTTGATATTTTCACTAAAATTACTGTTATAATACATTATTAGTGTAAATAAACAAAAACACAGAGGAATTATAAAAAAAAGTGATTTGAATACCATAATTGAATCAATTTCAGCCTTTTGGTATTCTGATGAACCATCTGCAAAACTTAAAATTCAATGCTGATCTTTTCTTTAATTGCAAAAATAACAGTTCCAAATTTACCTCTTGATATAATGAAGAAAGTGGTCATGAGAAATGTTTTACTATTCTTTTGGGGTTCCCTGAAGAATCCCCTACAACATAAGTCATTTCTGAGTTGACCTGAATACGCAATGATTTCACACAATTAATGGCTTTCCTTTTAAAAGGGGTCATAGGCCCATAAAAAATGGCCTTCATGTGCCTGAAAGTAAGTCAAAAAAAAACTATCCGGTTTAGCGAGGGATATGGTTTACGCGACTCATGAGAAAAAAAATGATAATCTCCAAAAATTTTCTTACATTTCGAGCTCAAATTGGTCAAAATTTCATGATTTAAAAAAATCTTGAAGAATTAAGGCATATCCTGGCCTAATCCTTGAAAAGAAAGTCACAAGTTGTGAGTCTTTAAGCTTATTAAGATCAGGTAGGTACCCATATTATCTTGACAGCCATAAATAGAAATGTCATCACTTCGCAGGCCAGTTATGGAAAAATCCAAGTTCAAGTTTAACACGCCGAAAAATCTTCTTTTGTTCTTTTTTAAATTGAATAATTTGACATCTTCCAAAGTGAATCGCTTAAAATCGAAATTATATTTATAAAAATATTTTGTACATTTTGCTACTTTACTATGAAATAATAATATAACCAGAACCAGAGGTTCTCAACCTAACAATCCCCCTGAAAACATCATAAAAATAACTGAGTTCAACCCTGTTTAAAAATAAAACAATGGACAATAATGGCATTGTAATGCTATATGTTTCATAACTTCTAAAAAGCAAGGAGCATAAAAAAGATTAGAAATTGGAGAAAAAACCAACCTCGAGAACATGCCTGACAGAATAACAATGAAAAAAAGATAATCCAAAATTGTAAACCATACTAAGCTATCTGCATTCACATCATGTGACACGAGGAGACTACCGGTAAAGTACATATCAAATAAAATTGTTTATTCTACTTTCGTATCTAAAATTGAAACACTACAATACATAAAGGTCGGATTGTTCAAACATTAATTAAAACCTCTAGTTATCTTAATTTTTGAGAGTATTTTTATTAGAGACTATTTCAACTGTAGACTAGGTATATTGGGAATAAAATGGGGGTTCAGAGGAAAGTTCTGCTAGTTTTGATTTTCTCACTCTCTTATCTTTGGATTGCTGAACACAAATTTGAAAGTTTGCTGGCAAAAATTAGGCCCAGATTTTTTTTCACTTTTTTCCCACATTTTTGCACTTTTATTTTGTTTTTGGTTTAAATCTCAGAAAGGAACTGGTTTTTCGACAAGTTCATTCTGAACAAAATTAAAGTAGACAAAATTTCCTACATTTCTATTTTCTAATAAATAACTTTTTTTTCGGTAGAGTACACAAAAAAAAAACATTTTCCCATTGCATGGGACTTCGGAAAGTATTGCTATAGTTTTGATTTTCTCACTCTCTATGCTTTTTTGGGTCGGGGAACACAAATTTGATGTTTTCTTGCAAAAATTTACCCTGGAATTTTTTTTCACAGTTTTTACCCAAATGTTTGCACTTTTTTCAGTTTTTGACCTAAATAGGAAGCATTTTTTCGAAATACATTCTATACAAAAATATAGCAGACAAACGCCAAAAAAAAACACATTCCCATATGTAGTGGAAAGTGGCAAAAAAGGCAAAATAAAAAGTTCCGGGCCAAATGTTGCCAGCAAACTTCAAATTCGTGATTGAACCCAAAAAAACATAGAGGGTGAGAAAATCAAAACTATAGGTAGCAAAACTTTCCTCTGAGAATTCTAATATGCCTAGCCTACTGTTAATTAAGAGGATTACAAGTGTTTAATTGTTGTTTGAACTGCAGACTCAGAGTAACGTGCTACAACAATAAAATAACTACCAGTTATAAAACATTGATCAATCATTACATTCATTCCTAGCCGTCAAAATAGAAAAGGTTCAGCACGAATATTAACTTTTACATTCACGGCACACAAACTTACCAAAATTTTGAAAATGTATTTCGTACAAATTTCCAAATTTATAATATTCACAATAACCGATAACGACTAGACTATCCCTAATTTATTAAACGTTTACGACACGAAACACTACACTTAATTTTAATGAAATTTTCAACCGAAGGCTTAGAGGCTGAAAACAAAAATAACAACAACTGTAAGAAATATAATTCTTGTTCAAAAATAGTTTTAAATTCTCACATTTCATAAACGCTTATTTTTTAAAAACCTTTTTTTATCATTTTCTTTTAAACCCACCATCTTCAATAAATACCATCACAAATTATTAACTTAATTAATACAAAAATTAAAGAAAAAGTTTCTCATCTTTCTCACATCATCTTTCAAACTATTATGATAAATAAATATTGGCTTGAATAATTTATTTACCTATTTCTTTAAATAACTTAATTTATATTGGCTTAAAAATATTTAGGTGAATCATAATTTTAATATTTTAGTCAACAAAGTGTTTAATACCTAATGATACTTTCTTCTGCCTTCTGAATAAGTATTTGCTTGAATTAACACCCTGCATCTCGAAAAATTAAGCTCAAAGACATGAGTTTATTAAAAGCCTTCTCTATAAAAAATTGAAGAAAAACCATTTTCATTTTGTAGATAAGAATATCATTGTTTTCTCTCTAAAAGGATAAAAAAAATAGATTTAATAGATTTTAATTCTTATATTTGTAATCATGGCACTCAGGAGATTTACTTTCCGGAAATAGTTCAGAAAATTTCTATTTTAAACGTACTTTTGATGATTTTATAAAAAAATTATGTTCGTTCTAGAAATAAAACATTTTTTTTACTGAGATAAATTAATTAATTATTATCAAAATCAAGGGTAGTTTCTGTTTAACATTTCATCATTTTAATTATTGTTTTAATCTTTAAGCAGTAAGATAATTAAATGGCAGATGAATGGGGAAAGTCTATAAGTCGAAGAAAGCTTAAATGTGTGTTACACAAGGAACATAAAAAATAAAATATAAAATGAATTATGGGAAAAGGGATTTAATTCATTCCACAGTGGAAAGCACTTAAGTGAAAAGACAGACATTCACACTTACAGGAATTTTGAAATATAATTTTGACCCCATACATCCGCCAAATGTGAGCATATTGATTCTTGAATTTTAAAAAAGTTACTAAAAGTTTTTCCGTTAATCAATAACCCAATTAAAATATTTATAAAATGTCATCTTCAAGACAGACAGACCTAATAAGACACCGGAATAGACGACTGCTTGCATAAAAATAATACTGACCTTCCATAATCAGAATGCCGAGGAGACGGAGCCATGAAAGCCATATTATTATATACAGGTTGAGCAGCCGGATGCTGTATCGGTCTCATGACTGGCGAATTAAACAGACTCATCTGCGGATCGGATAATAAACTGCTATCTTGTGATTCCTGCGATTCATCAGTTAACACTCCCTAAAAATTACCGATAAAAAAAAAATAATTACTGTAATTTAATCGTACCTTGAAAATATCATCAACGTCTTTCCCGTTAATATTCGAAATTGAATCTAGACTGAAGTTGGGTCCTAGAACGTCGCACAATTCATCTTTGGCACTTTTAACGCCGTCCATACCGTCTGAGAGTAGCGACGGGTCGTTGGTCAAATTCGAATCTGAAAAATCTGAGAACCCACGATAGAGTGGCCGGTTTTAAATTAGTTTTCCCAAAAACTTCTTACCTGTAGACAATGCTTCTACATCGAGTCGTTTTGATAATTTCTGATCATTTTCGTTCATGATTGTTTCAACGAGATCGTTATCGACCAGTCCGCCAGGTAAAGAGAGAACGTCTTTGAAATCGTCGACGGAATTATCTTCAAACTTTTCGATTTTCTTCGGTTGAAAATCTTGCAAGCCAGGACTAATCACCGAGTTGATGTTCTCTTTGATTACGCTGCCAGATTTTTCTTGCTTGTATTTGATTTGAACCGGAGACATTTTCAAATCAGTCTACAACAAACATTAAAATTAACTTTTTTTATATTTCAGAAATTTATTTTAAACGTCGAACCTGAGGTAATTTTCCTTTTGACGAATCATCGTCGCTTTTATTACACTCGTTGTCGTACACCGAGTCTAATAAGTCTCTTCCGAAGAACGCTTCTTGAATGTAGGATGGAAAAGTTTCGGCCAATTTACTTTTGATTTTCCGACGAATCGGTTTTCTACGGGGCTTATCTCCCTCGATGGAGGAAGACGGTTGCTCCGAGGTTGACGGAACACCTTCTAGATCGCCGGATTCTTGCCCGCTTTTTATTCCCCTCATTCTTACCACAAAGCCACCAATGCCTAGAAAAACAGTCCATGAAATAAATAACATACCCTTCACAGTTGAAATCTTGTGAAACTAAGATGAAGCCCCAAAATCACTTGATTGAAAAAGAAGAAGAACCAGGCAACAAAATTCTGTCATGTACCTGACCTAGTTGAAAGCCGTTTGAGAGAGGCCCAACTTGTTGAAAAATAAGAACCCTGGAATGTTTGAAGTGTCAATTTCTATGTCATAAACGACTAGATTTGAATTTAAATTAAACTTATCCCACCTGAAATTCTAGAGAATATTTGAACTGATTTTTACCTGGGATTGTTTAAATTTAATATAAACCCCAGGACCTCTGTCTTCAATACTTTGTCTTTTCTAGCAAAACTATAAAATACTGAAATTAACTGGGAGAGAATTAATAAATTACTGGGAGAGAGGAAATATAAAAAACAACAGAATTCCGTGTTTTAAAATTAACCTAACCTTTTATTTAACCCCCTTAAAAATGACTGGTTGACCCTGCAGAAATGTGAATTCTCAACAACAGAGTTCCACCCTTCCTTCGGTACCGAAAGAGGAAAGTGAAGTTAAGTCAAGAAACCCACTTTCGTTAACAGTTGAGGGGGTGTTATCCCCCCTCCTATGGAGCCTGGTAGTAGACGAGCTCCTCGGGTTACTCACCGAGAACGGCATTACCTGCATCGGGTATGCCGATGACATCGTCATCATCATGGCCAGAGGAAAATTTGAAGGAACACTCTGCGACATAGTACAGAGGGGGTTAAAGATAACCTTGAAATGGTGCCAGGAAATAGGACTCAACATCAATCCTATAAAAACTACACTGATACCATTCACAAGAAAAAACAAGCTTCCAAACCTCAAAACCATCGACTTAAATGGAGTCAAGTTAGAATGGAAGGAAGAAGTAAAATATCTGGGAATAACACTGGATAAGAAGCTAATGTGGAACAAGCATTTGAGTGCAACAGTAAGTAAGGCCACATCCGTACTCATGGTGTGCAGAAAAGAATGGCGGGGAATGCATGGGGTTGCAACCCATTCATTTTACGCTGGATGTACACCATGCTAGTGAGACCCATCATCACATACGGAGCGGTCGTCTGGTACAAGAGGACCATGCTAATAACAGCGAGGAAAACACTCGAGAAGATCCAGAAACTTGCATGCCTCTGCATCACAGGAGCAATGAGAACATCCCCAACAGCAGCGTTGGAAGTAATTCTAGATCTCACACCACTGTACTTAGTGATTGAGAGAAGTGCCGCAGAGGCTCAACTCAGAATGTCAAGAATGGGGATCAGGGGGGGACTACGGACCGAGGGGAATCAACCCCTGAACATCTGTAAAAACCTCCTGATAATGCCAAAAGACAAAACTGTCAAGAAATTCAGCTTCAAGAGAAACTTCATCATGGAACTGTCTACGAAAGAAGAATGGAGCAACACATCCATTCACACTTTCAAAGAAGGTACAATAAGATGGTACACAGACGGCTCAAAGGCCACCGAGGGAACTGGGGCAGGAGTATATGGGCCAGGCACCAACTACTCCGAGCCGATGGGAACATCCCCAAGCATACTTCAAGTCGAACTGTACGCAATAGAAGTATGCGCCCAAATAAACCTCGACAGAAACTATAAAAATAGGGAAATAGCAATACTGACAGACAGTCAAGCAGCCATAAAGACGCTGAGCTCTCCTATCATCAGCTCAAAAATGGCATGGGACTGCCTACAAAAACTCAATAAACTAGGCAGAGAGAACAAAATTCACCTCAAATGGATACCAGGACACACTGGGATTGAGGGAAACGAACGTGCCCACTCATTGGCAAGAAAAGGAGCATCGACGCCCTTTATAGGACCAGAACCATTCTGTAGCCTTGAAGACACGTTTTTCAAGGCAGAACTTCGGAAGGAAGAAGAAAAACTGAGAGAAATCCATTGGAATAACCTCTCAGGATTGAGACAATCCAAGGAGCTCCTCGGGAACTTTAACCGAGAAAGGTCAAGGAAACTCCTGACCCTCAACAAAGTCTCAGAATGCTAACAGGATTCCTAACAGGTCATTGCAAGCTCAATGAACACCTGAGGAAACTTGGTATAGAAAAAGATGGCATTTGCAGACTCTGCAGGGAAGAAAACGAGACGCCTCGTCACCTATTGATGAACTGCGAAGCACTAGAACGTGAAAGAAACGATGTTCTGGGCCAACACCAGCTGAACGGGGGGGCTTTGCCCGGCCTTGATCCCCTTCAAATCCTGAAATTCCTAAGGGAAGCGGAGTTGGAGAGGCTGCTTCAATGAAGGGAATATACTCCAAAGAAGCAGAGAAGAGGGGGCACAATAGATCTGTAATAGGTCGCGGCGCATCTGACACCCTCAATATCAATATCAACAGTTGACTGACACTTAGAGAAATCTGACAGGTGACATTAGACAAAAAGTTTACAGAACTAGAACTGTGTTTAGCCAAACCACCTTTACATGCTCCTGGCTGTTACAACATACAACATACAAGTTTAACTTTAAAAAATTATTTGTGCATGAAACTTATTTCAAGATCTTTTTAAAAAAATGGGGTTATTCAGAGTCCAACAAAACTTGACTTTTTAAGGAACTTGATAAGGATTTTCTAATTTCAGTTCATACCCAATTTCTGAAGATTCCTCTGCCGTTTCTTTCTCAACACACTTAAACCATTTTCCATTGTGAACAGTGTGAAACCTTCAGGTATGGGTCCGTATTCTTTTGTCCACATCATGCCTTCTTTATAAATCTCTTGGGGCTCTTCTTTCACCTCTCCCAAATCCAATTTTGAAGTATCATCTGAAGTTGAATCTGAAAGCGAGTAACTCTTGTAAGTTATAATATCTACAGAGGAACTGGAACTAAACAGTTATTCTTTCTCAATCGATTTAATAAAATAAATATCGCTAAAGGCTATTACAGACGCTCAGTGTTGCATTAATACTTCAATACAAACTAAAATCGTAAGATTTATCGCTACATTAGTGCTTCAAATCGTAGGTTTGAGTCATAATGAAACACTGAGTTTCTGTGCCGGCCTTTACTCTAAAATAAATTGAAACGACAAGCTTTTGGAAGTTCTAAGTTCAACTAAAACACTCGAAAGATCTGGACTGGAAGTCTTTGTTAAAGTTATTAAATTTAAAACATTTTAACATAGCTATGAATAAAAAATAAAATACATACCCAGTCCACCACCAGCTATAACAGATTCGATGGTTGCCATAATCCCAGCCTCTTTATCGTGAACGGGAAGGTTACCAATTTTCTTTCTCTTCTTCCTGGACCCCATGTACTCGTTACACAAAGATTTCATCAAATTATGTCCAGCTTCACTCAAATAAACCCCGTCTACCAGATAACTATTATTCGCTTTACTCTCCGGACTCTTTGTCGGTGTAGGGGGCTTACACTCGTTCTGCGGCTGAACCAGATGAGGCGGGGGCTCGTCTCTCGGACGACACAGCACGCAATAATACCCGTCGGCGGCGCATTTCTCGGCATCGTCTTCGTTTGTGATGGAATCGCAAGTGCCGTGTAACCATCGCTCGCACTGCATACACTGAATAACGAGCTCGCCTTCCTTGTAATGCTCGTTGCAACTGGGACAGTTATTCAGAGAGGTGCAGGGGCCGCAAGCGGTGAAACTATTCATCCAGACGCAGTTGAATCCGGGATCGGTGGCTCCACAAGTCTGACACACGGCGCACCGTTTGCATTTCCAAGTTCCTTGGGGAACGTTGTCCAGAGGCGGATCCATACAATAGATGTGATAGGAAATATCACACTCGTCGCACAATATCAGCTTGCTTTCGTCGTTTCTTTGACCGCAACCTTCACAAACGGTGCAGTCCAGGCAACGCCAGCCATATTCCAGAATAACCTTGGTTACCTTGACGTTGACGCAATACGGATGGTAGCATTGCCCGCATTGGATACACGAAATCAAGCAGCCTTCCTGGTCTGTTCCGATGGCACCGCACATGACACAAATGTCCTGCGTCAGGACATATTTGTCTTTGGCGGAACATAAAACTAGACGGTTCTCACCGCCCGGTTCGTCGTCTGTCTTACCGTCCGACAGGGGTCTCTGCAGACCGACACCCGGAACTCCGAACATGCCGCGCATTTTCGTTTTTGCTCCTCTCTTCCGGTAGAGCTCGTTCACTTTTTGACGTTTCATGAAACCCACTTTACCAGTTACATTTCCGCCTTTGGGCCTGTAAGCTCCACCGGCTGTGAAACCAAGTCGTTTCTTCACGATTCTATTCGCAAATGGCTTGCCTTTACCCAGACCGGTAGCTCGAGTTGACCCGTCAAAATGCATGTCAAAATCGAAGCCTTCATCAAACGAAGAGTCTTGAGACGCCGATAAGGTATCTGATTGGTCTTCAGTACCTGAGAAAATTAAGGAAAATTAATAAAAGTCACATAAATATTCCTGGACATATTACTGGGTCGTTTGGCGACAAACTGCCGATCGAGCAGGTGATGATTTTTGCAAATGGGACAGACATACTCGTATTCCGGATAGTTCTCCTTTTTCTGTTGGTATGCAGTAACGTCGGCATCGGGATCACAAGTACCGTGAACAAATCTGAAATAATAAAAATAAGTTTAGGTATGTGTAAATTTTATTAAACTGGTACCGGTACCAGTACTGGTACCACTTACTTGTGACAAACAGAACAAAGAACCATTTCTCGGTGTGCATGAGCTCTGTATGCACGGTGGCAAAGCGGGCAGAAGAAGCCCTTATTCCTTTGCTGGTAACAAGAATCACAAACGGTGTAATGTGCGTGCCACCTGGAAGATAATCCGGCACCGGGAGTTCTAGAGCCACAATCACCACACAAGCGACAGCACTGAAATATTAATATTACTGAAATATTGGGTCAGAGATGCTCCAAATACCCATTAAAATATTTCAAAATTTCAAATATCATACTCTGTTTTATTGATAGAATTTCAAATACCAAATTTTCAAGAGAAGTTATAATTATTGTGTGATTGAAATTTACAGAAAATAAAAAATTTCAATAGGAAATATCAGAAGTTTATTTGAAGCACCACTAGTTTTAAGAGTATTTCAAATGCCCAAAAATTGTTTAGAGTATTTCAAATGTTTTATAGGGATTTGAAATAAACTGCAAATTGTATTTCAAATACCTAAATTTTATTTTAAGGTAATTAAATTCATAAAATATCTCTCCTTTCGTTTTAGAAAAAAATATAAAAGTAATAGTTTGTTAACATTGGACAATTCCTTCTGTTGCTAAAGTTACATTCATAATTTAAATACTACTTATTCTAGTGCTTTAAACAGTATTTGAAATGCCGTCTAGTAGGTACTTGAAATACATATGCAGTATTTGAAGTAGCTGAGGGTATTTGAAATACCAGAAAATATTTGAAATACCAAACAAAGTAATTATTGAAATACCAATATTTCTGAACACCAAATACCGATACTAGAAAGGATTTGAAATAAAGTACTTCAAGTACCGAAAGTATTTGAAATACCTTTCAAACTCCTACTTTTATTTCAAAAACTGGACAGCGCTGAGTTTTTTTTTATGAGAAAATATAAATGAATCAAACGACAAAATCTATAAATTTCCGTGAAACATTGACAACTAGTTTAAACTTTCACATAATGAATAGAGAAGTGAAACACTGGCGATCCTAAGCCCCAAGAAACAACATTCGTCTATAACATGGAAACTGCTCCATTTAAATCGAATAAATACTCACCCTGCATTTCCATCCGTACTTAGGGATAGTGGCCACAATGGGTCGCTGACAGGTCGCATGGTAAACTTTCTCGCATTGCTCGCAAACCATCAATTTTGACTCATCACCCACCATGCGGCACACTTGACACAGACGGCATTTTCTACACTGCCAACCCGATCGTACACCTTTAAAAATTCAATTAAAATTCAATACTTATTACAATATTTTGATTGAGTTGGTATACCTGGTAACTGAGCTAAACCGACACAGATCCCATGATAATGCTCACCGCAAGAAGAGCAATACATCAAGTTGGCGATGTCGCCAAGAGTTTTACACGTAAAACAAACAGCACCTGAAAGAGAATAAAGATTTACTCTGAATAATAACAATTAATAATAAATAAATTACAATCGTACCTTCACATTCTACTGAAGCTTGCGCCAAGTGATTCTGGCAATAAACCACGAAAGTTCTTAAATCCTGAAAGGCGCCCGAGGCTGTAGCACAAGGATAATGATATATTTTGAAACAATCAGCTGCTTTACAGAATAAACTCGCCCCGTAATGATTACAAAAAGAGCATTTCTTACTCGAACTTTCTACTATAACTGGTCCTACATTATCTAATGTATAATTATCTATAAATAAACGAAATCAAGA
This sequence comes from Malachius bipustulatus, assembly GCA_910589415.1. Lineage (NCBI taxonomy): Eukaryota > Metazoa > Arthropoda > Insecta > Coleoptera > Melyridae > Malachius > Malachius bipustulatus. The sequence continues at coordinate 22,985,913 of OU342633.1, forward strand.
ATCAATATTATAAAGAAGAACAACTAAAAAATAATATTACCATGTCTGATAACCCCTTTCGACCACATTGCACAACTTCTATGAACATAAAACTGTCCATTATTCTCAAACAGTATCGAAATATCAGGTTCTTCCGCATAACCGATAATAGTTAGTTCATCAATATATTCGCTCGTCAGAGAAGGATTCCTGCATTTATTGAAGCTCTTCTGCCTGCGACAAGTGACAGGAGCTCGCGGACTTTTGTCGTGGAACTCTTTTTCGTTACTAACGGGAGCCTCGATCGCCTCATATGTAACTCTTTGCGGTACAAAACCTTCGGGACAACTCAACCTCAACAGCTCGCCCTGTCCCAGCTGGCTCCTTTCTCCCAGATTGCAGAACGCGCACACCTTACCCGGCCACTGTTCGGGAGAGTAGGGAATTTCCTCTACGACCGCGGATACATTTTTTTCCTTCTCGCCGAAAATGAAGGCCCCCGTTTCAGAGTCCAATGAAGCGAAGTCATCCATTGCCGACGACAGCGAAAGGAAGTCATATTCCCCTTTCTCTACGCTTTTCCATCTCCTTATCCCTCCTCTACCGTACAGTGATGGCTTCAGTTTTTTAATTCGACCACCTGTGCTTGGTCTACGGATTACTTTACCTGGGAAAAATTTCAAAGAATTTATTTGGCTTATTGTACGATATAAATTAGATTACCTCCTTCACGCCTTGGTCGACCTCTACCTCTTTTAGCTCCTTTACCGGGAAAGACCATGTGACTCACAAGCTCTTCGTTATGAACCGGGGATGAGGCAGTTGATGTAGCAGCAGAGCAAGGTCCCGGAGAAGGAGCTATAAAAGGAGAAGGGGCTTGCTCATCTGTCAGTTCCCCATCATCGTCCTCAAGATCGGAACCTTCAGGATCGTCTAAATCCATGCCCAGCTCCTCCATGTCGACTAGTGATGGGACTTCCTCCATTCTGAAGAAGTTGGTGAGCTCCAAAATGATGACTTCTAATGGGTTTGATTAGTTCCCGCTTCCTCTGTGGTCATCCTAGCCAACTTTGATGAACTAATATTGGTACTGAACTAAAATAAGTTAACTATAATAGGTACTTTAGTAAACAATGAAGTAGTTGTAATTAAATCCTCAGTACTCACGTTTACGTGTTATTATTTCCAAGTTGATAAAATATTTTCGTACATTGCATTCAGCTTAAAAAGACTCTTCTAAAAGCAAGCTTCCTTTTGGTATTATTCCTGGTCCTGTTCATCAGTAAAAAGGCATAAAACAACATCAATGTTTTAAAAACATAGTAAAATATAAACTATACCAGTTATACCATGCTACATATTAAAACCAGCATCATTACAACCATATTAATACCTTTGCAAACATAGGTAGTATAAAATGCATTATAATTACAATTTACAATACAATTAGGATTAGTTAGTTTAGTACTTAGTAGTAGCTAGTAGCTCAGGGTTAAATTAATAAAAGTTTAAAATTCAATAAAAGTAAAAATAAAATAGGATTGTAGTGACTGACATCTTATTTATGTCAACAATGTCATCACTGTCGCTGTCGATAACAGGGCGTGTCCCTCTTATATTAATAAAACAAGGAGCGGTCCCACCCCCACCCCCTAACCAGAGTAATCAAAACCAAAGGATAGGTAAAGTGTGAGCAACAAAAAAAATTCAAAACCGCTTGGTTATATCACTTTTGTAACAAATTTCGATATTCAAATTCCTAACATTAATAATTGTAACCACGATACACATATACACGGTATGCCAATTGCGTTTACTATTTTGATCACTACTGCGCAATGACGTCATGCGCGGTTGGATTTTGACTCAAAGCATTAATCGCGGCGAGGTTGTTTATAAAATAAATGTCAAATTTGATTGCTTTTTTCCTTCTTACTTGTGTTTTTATTTGTGATAGATCTATATAATTTGTTATGTGGTAGATTGTTATAAATATTACTTAAAAAGAACTAGATACATAAGGGATCTCGGAAACGATAAGAGATAAAGAGTCAGATACATTAGAGAAAAGTTGCACAATTTCATGCTTATTAGGAATCTGAAACTAAACTTATGGGAACTTAAGGCGCTGCTGATATATCCTGAAAAACATGGAAAATTGAGATTTCTTACTTTATGAAAAAAATAGTTTTTTCATGTGATTCGGTATTTAAAAAATCGAGGAAACCAAAAATCTATCACATTCGAAAAAAAATTTCAAAATTTAATTCTTTTTTTTATCAAAAAAATAACCTTACCTTAACCGAAAGTCATAAATAACCATAAGGCAAGCAATGTGACGTCATATTGCGACGTCACGCGACGTTGTTCGATGATGAAACTTTCTTTTTTTTCGAAAAAACGAAAAATGAAATTTTTGCGATTTTTTTTAATGTTGTTGATTTTTGGTTTCCGTGATTTTTTTATACCAAACGACATATGAAACAATATGGCGGCCATAAGAAAAACAAAAGTTGACTATGAAAACTCTGGGATTTACTTAGTTGGCCGTGAAAATTTTTAAAACATCAAATGGATAGTTGTTGACGACATATTATGTAAGCGTATAAAAAATTATTTATTTATTTCTGACAATAAAAAAGATATACAGGGTGTCCCGTATCGTTATGTTCAAATTTTGTGAGCATATAGTAGGCTTATTTCTAAGCCTAAAAAACCTAAAAGTGGCAGGTCTATCTGCATTCGTTACGAAGTTACAGGCCTAAGAAAATAATGTCTAGTAAATACCAGATTTAACTTTGAAAACCACATAAAACTTATTTTATTGACCAAATCTTTAGTTTATCATGTGTTAAATTAAAAATGTCCTATTCCTTGCTGAATACAAGCTTGTGCTCGGAGGCCTATTGCAAAAGTAACAGTTTTCTCGTCTTTTTTCGCGTACCTATCTCTTGACCAGCTTGCTGAATACGATCAAATAATAATTTCTCTCTGGTGTATTTAGTTACAAACACTAATTCCGGAACCTCTACTAATGTTTATTTCGGTGACGTTTACTCATGTGTGGCAATTTGTGTGGCTTACAAAGTTGAATCTTTGTTATTTACTAGTCATAATTTTCTTAGGCCTGTAACTTCGTAACGAATAAAGATAGACCTGTCACTTTTGGGTTTTTTGGGCTAAAAATTAAGCCTACTATATGCTCAAGAATTTTGAACACAACGATACTGGACACCCTGTATACATTAGTATGGAAATTGTGTACAGTACTAAAAAAGCAATTTCGGAGAAGCGGCAAGCAGAAAATTTTTCTCGCAACGAAAGTTTCTGCTTGCCGCTTCTCTGAAATTACTTTTTTGGAAATGACAGTTACTGTACACAATTTCCGTACCGATGTATAGGCAATATCTTGTGAAGTAGTGTAGTCTTCCAGCCGCGTGACGTCAAAAGACCGGAACACAGCCTCACTTGTCTCGTCTCGTCAGTTCTTGTAGCTCGATCTGACAGTTCTGACACTAGACTTACAATTTCTGCTGAATTTTATTTTAACTTCAACTTCATTCAATCATTCATTTTCATTTCATTCTTCCTTCAATCTCAATCCCAAAAAAAAACTCCATCATTTTCATTTTCCTTTCGTCGTGCTGTTGCGCTGTTGCTGTCGTTTGCTCGCTGAATTTGACCGAAACTGAAACACCGAGCTACCTCCTTCCAGTGTTTTTTGTGTGAAGGAAAGAAAGACCTTCTGTTTGAAAAATGTCCAGTGTTGCGGGCCCTCTTTCAGTAGCTGGCACCAGAACTACTGGAGCGTCAGTTCGTACCCAAAATGGTAAATATTTATTAAAATTTAAGCAAATCCATTTATCTAATTTTACTTGTGCTGAAGATTCACACCTAACCTATATGTCGGCATGAGATCATTCTGATCCAAGACATGGTCATGGAGTAGTGCGGTGTTGATTTAAGTATCACGCTGACACAGTTCAGATAAAAACAATTATTTCGCAGTTTGGCAGTTTGTAAGAGTTTGCACATAATTTAAATAATTCACAAGATAAAATGACACTGATTCGGTTAAAATCTAAAAAGTCAGGAAATAAGTCTCAGTGATGGTCAGACCATTCCCAAGTCCAGCCTATTCCCAAGAAAGGCAAAAAGACCTTCTACCAAATAACTATCGACCGGTGGCACTGTTTTCAGTACTATCTAATATTATGGAGGAAGCTATTAATCAACACGTTTTTAAATACTTGGATTGGAAGAAGCTAATATAATCAGCGACCGCCAGTACGGCTTCCGCAAACAGAGATCAACTGGAGACTTCCTCACCTATACGTTACCGAACTGTGGAACAGAACAGTCGAACACCGTGGGGAGTCTCAAGTGGTTGCGTTTGATATCTCCAGGGCCTTCGATCGTGTCTGGCATGGAGGGTTGTTAGCAAAACTGCAGGGTTACCACTGCATGCCTGAGAAGTTCTGTTTGTAGCTTGCGAGTTATTTTTATAGGGATTTTACAGGGATCCATTTTATATCCGACTATCTTTCTCATATACATATATCAACGATTTGCTTGATTGAAACAAAAAACCCAATGTAGAGTTTTGCTGATGACAGTACACTTACATCGGTAATCCTGTTGTTTAGTCTTCCAAAACACCCCTCACATGCCCATCCCTCTTTTTCCACTCGCGTCGCTCACAGGGTTGCTGCATTAAATCAGGTCTTTGGTCAGGGTACTTTTTTTTTATAATTTTAGGGACATTTAAAGGAAAAAAAACTACCCTGACCAAAGACCTGATTTAATGCAGCAACCCTGTGAGCGACACGAGTGGAAAAAGTGGAATGGGCCTGTGAGGGGTGTTTTGGAAGACTAAACAACAGGATAACCCTTACATCTTCCTATACCTCAGATGCACGAACTTTGGCCATCGATGCACATACTCACAGAGAGCAAGAAATTGCCATACTTATCAAAGATCTGCAAGAGATTCTAATAGCTTGGGGCGATAGAAATCAGTGCAGTTTAATGCTGAAAAACCCAGGCAGTCATCTTCTCCAAAAAGATCAATGTTTTGGAGCCAGATATGGTTATGGCCGTACACTCTTTTCTTCCATCGTCATCTCTTCGTTTACTTGTCGTGAGGTTTCTCCCCTTATACAAGGCTTAAATACGACCCTCCTTGGTTGGAGTACTGCTCACATGTTGGTTGGGAACTCAACTCCTAAACATACCCTGAGATTACTTGACTCCATCCAGAAAAGAGTCAATAATGTGATCGGGGACTCCGCTTTGACTAAAAATTTAGATAGTCTTGAACATTGAAGAAAAGTAGCTTTACACCTCGCACCACCTATTTTGGACTTCTTTTATGTATAGAACCGCATCCCTTTGGAACACCATTCCAAGGGGAGTGTTTCCTGATGAATACAACCTTCAATGATTCAAAATCGACATGTGCCTTGTGAAAAAACTTGTACACCCTCTATATTATTTATTTAAGTAGGAACCTTACGTTATATTAACTGAGAAACAGAAATCAAAATCTTTATTCATTTTTCAGTAATGGCTGCATCATCAATAGCCAACATCGTGAAAAGCTCACTTGGGCCGGTCGGTTTAGACAAGATGTTGATCGACGACGTCGGCGACATAACCGTAACAAATGACGGTGCCACCATCCTAAGCCTCCTAGACGTTGAGCATCCCGCTGCTAAGATCCTAGTTGAATTGGCCCAACTCCAAGACGAAGAGGTTGGAGATGGCACAACATCTGTCGTTATAATCGCCGCCGAACTGTTGAAGGTAAGCCTAAAAAATCCATTTCCTCGAGCCATCCATTATAAATAATAAATGAAACTTATTATTCATTAGAATGCCGACGATTTAGTAAAGCAGAAAATTCATCCTACCTCAATCATCAGTGGCTTTCGATTGGCCTGCAAAGAAGCTTGCAGGTATGTTCAGGATCACTTGACGATTCCCGTTGAAGAATTAGGAAGGGAATGCCTTATAAATGTAGCTAAAACTTCGATGAGCTCTAAAATCATCGGAGCGTATCCTTTTTTTAACAATTTGTTTTATTTTATTACTCGACTTTAATTTGACTTATAGTCAAAATCAAAATACTAAGTGCAGGGGTCATACTCGGTCGCTATATTAAATGAAAGTACATATTATTGACAAATAGTCGCTAAAACACATGTTTTTATTGAAAAGCTATTCACATAGTTTCGTTTTTGTAACCGAGCCAAAGCCAATTTGCTTTTTGCATCTTGTTTTTGCTTCTTGATTCATCACCGGAAATATGATTAAATGGATAATTTTAGGAAGTTTTTCAAAAAAATTAGTTCTCTAGACTCCCCTTTGCTTTGGGAATTATCCCTATCTCATAGTCTCACATGCTAGAATATTCTGTATCATTGAACACTTCTGAACATTCTAGAACAATCTCGCACTTTCTAGAATAATCTAGAGCAGTCTCTAATAGAATCTTATAGATCATTTTGAACATTCTTTGACATGCAAACCTATTCCAGGACATTTTAAAACGTTCTAGAAGTTTATAGAGAGTATTATAGAACATTCTGGAACATACCTAAAAATTCTGGAATTTTCTGTAACATTCTAGATATTCTGGAACTTTTTGTAATATTCTACAACTTTCTCTAATCGAACATTCTAGAGCATTCCATAATACTATGGAACAATCTGAAACATTTTTCAAGTTTCAAAATATTTTATAATACTCTCGAAAATTTTAAAACATTTTGGAACATTATGAAACATGCAAGAATATTCTCTAACTTTGAAAATTTTAGAATAGTCTCGAACTTTCTAGAATAGTCTAAAACTCTCCAATAGAACCTTGTAGAGCATTTTGAACATTCTTTGAAACTCAAAAGTATCCCAGAACATTCTAAAACGTTCTAGAGCGATTTTCGAACATTACACAACATTCTGGAACATTCTAGATCATACCTAAAAATTCTGGAACTTTCTGTAACATTGTAGACATTCTTGAAGTGCCTGTAATATTCTACAATGTTCTCTAATCGAACATTCTAGAGCATTCCATAATATTATGGAACGACCAAAAACATTTTTCTAAATTTTCAAATGTTTTGTAGCTCTCTCGAACATTTTCAAACATTCGAAATAATGCAACGATGTTTTATTCTCGAACATCCTCCAAACACTCGTACATTTTCACACGTTCTTAAACATTTCTAGAACATTCTATATTCATTCTCGGGCCTCGTGTGAAAACCACGCTGAGAACCTTCTAGAACATTCTTGCACTCAATCCCACTAAAACCTTCTTGATCTATAGCGGATAATAGACTACCATACTACAGAACTCAAGTGGGGGTTGCGAAAAACCACTGACTTTTACCAGCAGAGACACTTTATCTCCAAATCCAACTTGCAGTCCTGACTGAACGGGTTCTTGATCTATGGGGAATAAAGAGATATCATACCATATATAAGCCACATGGGGCTGTGGGGTTATAGAGGGGGCCTGAAATATAAACCCAATTTTATATGTTTTCCTTAATAATACATAGAGATGCGGATTATTTTTCGAACATCGTGCATGATGCAGCGATGGCTGTAAAAATAACCGATCCCAAAGGAAATGCGATCTATCCGATCAAAGCAGTGAACGTTTTGAAGGCTCACGGTAGGAGCGCTCGCGAGAGTCTCCTTATCCAGGGGTATGCTTTGAATTGCACCATCGCAAGTCAGGCCATGCCGAAAAAAATTGTCAATGCCAAGATAGCATGCCTGGACTTCTCCCTTCAGAAGACCAAAATGAAATTGGGCGTGCAAGTAGGTTACGTTATTGACTTGATTTGTATTAAGTTTTGTCAACATTTTTTGAATGTTTAGGTTTTAATCGATAATCCCGACAATCTGGAAGGTGTCCGTGCGAGGGAACTCGACATTACAAAAGAGCGTGTTCACAAGATCTTGTCGACTGGAGTAAATGTCGTGTTTGTATCAGGCGGCATTGACGATTTGTGCTTGAAATATTTTGTGGAAAAAGGTGCTATGGGTGTTAGACGTGTTAAGAAAGCTGATCTGAAGCGTATTGCTAAAGCTACCGGGGCTGCGTACTTAACATCACTCACCAACATAGAAGGTACGAATTTAACATTTAGGGTGTAGATACTGAAGAAAGTTATTTATTTATTTAGGTGAAGAAACCTTTGATGCGAGTATGATTGGAGAAGCTGCAGAAGTCGTTCAGGAGAGGATTTCAGATGACGAACTGATTTTGATCAAAAAGTAAGTAACGAGGAAATTATAAACGTTCCGATCGTATAAATGTGAACTTTTTTCAGTCCAAAAGCGAGGACGGCTGCTTCGATTATTCTCAGAGGCCCGAATGACTTCTACTGCGACGAGATGGAGAGATCAGTTCATGATGCTTTATGTGCTGTTAAACGTGTCTTGGAATCGAAGAGCGTAGTCGTCGGTGGAGGATCGGTCGAAGCAGCACTGTCTATTTATTTAGAAAATTTTGCTACAACTCTCAGCTCCCGAGAGCAGTTGGCTATTGCAGAATACGCGCATAGTCTGCTCGTCATTCCTAAAACTCTGGCTGTCAATGCGGCACAAGATGCTACCGATTTGGTAGCCAAGCTGAGATCGTATCAGAATGCGAGCCAGACGAAGCTCGAAAACGCTCACATGAAATGGTACGGTTTGGATCTGTACGAGGGAGTCGTTCGTAACAATAAAGATGCGGGAGTGTTTGAGCCGACAATTTCTAAAATCAAGTCACTGAAGTTTGCCACAGAAGCGGCCATCACTATACTCAGAATCGACGACATGATTAGGTTGGACGCTGAGCAAAAGCAAGATAAAAATTATAGACAAGCGATGGATAGCGGAGAATTATACGATTGAAGTTAATTTAATTTCAGTATTGCAGTTTTAAGTTATTAACAGTGTTTTTTTACGTAACATCTCATTTATGTAATCACGTTTCTACACGATTTGGCTTAATAAATCTTTTTACCTAGTTAACCATTAAAAAAGATTTGATTATAAAAATCGTGTTTTCTTTTATTTAATTTGACTATAGTAGTTGTGTACCTTGATTGTGTCAATTGGGAGGGGGGAGGCTTTGCTATAGTACAGAAAATCTGTGCTAGCAAATTATGATAAATTTAAAGTTTATAATTAATCAAGTTTCATAATTTGGACGCTTATTTTAGAAAATGGGGTATGCGAAATTAAAAAATTATGAACTGAACCGAAGCTTGGACTTTTGTTCTACTTGCAAATGTTGTGCTAAGGCCAAGAGATTTTCCTCTAAAAGAAGAAGGCGTGATGATCTTGAAACAATGACAGGTACAAAGAATAAAGACATGATCAACCAGAAATCCAGAAGAAATTAAACTTGAAAATGGAAAATTCAAGTAAAGTTGCTTGGGGTTTGTTGCTTCAAGGTTATACTAGATGTCAAAAGGTGTCCTCCGAGGAACAAAAATTGACGTGTCTCAGGATTTTCCTCAAAACGAAACACCAAGGGAGTTATTCAGGGTGGATAGTTTTCAAAAAGATTCCGGGTATACAGTGTGTCACAGGCATGGTACACCCTCTTTTTTTCCTTTTTTTTTGAGATAATTTTTTAAAATTTGGTATGTCGCATATTCTCGATAGAGCGCACTTTTTAGCAGAAAATTGAATTTTTTCCCACATCCGGTTTTCCGGAAATAATACCAGCTTTTTATTTTTAAAATGGGACACCCTATATTTTATTATATTTTTGGATTCTATACATTTGTACGAATCCAACAATACCACATAAGTACCATTTTAAATGTCAAATTTGTTTTTATTTAATTTTTTATTTCTCAATTATAGTGTGCCATGACTATTTCGTTTTACTCCAATTGGATCATCTAATGCTAGAAAAATCGAATTTTTGTTCAAAGTACTAAATTAAGTGATTTATGGATAAATTATGCGCACCGGAATGATTTTTTGAGCTGGATTCATTTTTTTCAAATGGTACCATATTGGTACCGAGGTACCATCTACTAGTAGGTACTCTTAATAAGGGACATTTTGGTGTACCCATTTTACATCTGTGACGAACACAACTGAAGTCATGGCATACTATAATTGAGAAATGAAAAATTAAATAAAAACAAATTTGACATTTAAAGTGGTACTTATTTGGTATTGTTGGATTCGTACAAATGTATATCCAGGAATCCAAAAATATAATAATATACAGGTGTCCCGTATCGTTATGTTCAAATCTTGTGAGCATATAGTAGGCTTATTTCTAAGCCTAAAAAACCCAAAAGTGGCAGGTCTATCTTTATTCGTTGCGAAGTTACAGGCCTAAGAAAATAATGTCTAGTAAATACGAAAAGTAACTTTGAAAACCACATAAAACTTATTTTATTGACCAAATCTTTAGTTTATCATGTATTAAAAATGTACTATTCCTTGCTGAATACAAGCTTGTGCTCGGAGGCCTGTTACTTTTGCAATAGCAAAAGAGAGATTTTTTTTGAGACTGATGTTTTTGTATTGTTGTAATGTTAAGTTGTGTCATCCTATATTGGGTCATTATTGTGATCTGTTGGATGACCTTACTCTATAAATAAATAAATAAATAAATAAATAAATAGCAAAAGTAACAGTTTTCTCGTATTTTTTCGCGTACCTATCTCTTGACCAGCTTGCTGAATACGATCAAATAATAATTTCTCTCTGGTATTTAGTTACAAACACCAATATGCTTGTGCTCCGAAATATGCTGGTACCCCATCCATTTGAATCCTAATGCTATTTCGTATGAGCAGGGGAACCTCTACTAATGTTTATTTCGGTGACGTTTACTCATGTCGTTACCATATAAATTATTAGCCTAAACCACAACACATGTCGTTGTGTGGCTTATAAAGTTGAATCTTGTTATTTACTAGTCATAATTTTCTTAGGCCTGTAACTTCGTAACGAATAAAGATAGACCTGTCACTTTTGGTTTTTTTGGGCTCAAAATTAATCCTACTATATGCTCAAAAATTTTGAACATAACAATACGGGACAGCCTGTATAGGGTGTCCAATTTAAAAATAAAAAGTTGGCAACATTTACGGAAAAACCGGATGTGGGAAAAAATTAAATTTTCTGCTAAAAAGTGCGCTCAATCGAGAATATGCGACGTACCAAATTACAAAAAATTATCTCAAAAAATAAAGAAAAAAACGCGGGTGATCATGCCTGTGACACACACTGTATAATCATGAAACCATGGTGTTGGCACAGAATAGAATAAATAAGAAGCTAAACCAAATACGCTAAAATATTAATACCGGACACTCCTATACCTATAGCATTGCAACAGGTTGCGTCCTAGGGAACCTGTATTACCGCTTTACTAGGGTAGCGCATTCACTTTTTGACGTTTACTAAACACGGTTATGTTTGAACAGCTGGATGTCATATTTTTGGCACATTTGTTCACAGGCGTAGGTTTCAAGTGGAAAAAAGCGAAGTTTGAAAAATGAAACAAAATAATAACACGAATAGAATTCGAGGAACCCTCTTTCAGTGGGTATTAAAAACATATTACGGGTTTATAGGATCTACGAAGCTGTAGACTTTAGTATCTAACACGTAGTTACTGAGAAAAATGCGTTTAAATACGCGGACTTAATAACAAATTATGTGAATTTTTAGACAGTTGTACGTTCATGAAAAATCTGACGTTTATGAAGTCAAATTTGACATTCCCAACTTTTTTCCCAACTTTTTGTGAGAATGAGAATGCGCTACCCTAGTAAAGCGGTAATACAGGTTCCCTATTGCGTCCATTTTAGCAGCGCCACCAAGCATGAACTGGGACCACTAAAAATTAAATTTGGTGAAACATAGCGGGAGTTTTAAATATCAACGCTCAATAGAAAAGCCCTTAAAATTAATTAGACACGGAATAGACGGAGGAAATTGGGACGAAGAATTATAATACAACAATAAACAACAAAGTTTTCAATATGTTTATTATATTAACAATAATTAACTACTATTACACACAATATTATTAATATCTTTAGGTATGAATATTTCAAAAAGATTGAATCGCTATATACCTAAGTGTAAGCTGTAAGCCTTTTATTTGCCGCAATTCTAATAATCTGCTTCCTTGCAGTTTTAAAGGTCTATTATTTGCTGGATTAACAAAATTTTCGGTGAATATCTAGATGAGCGGCATGGGTATAGGGCGAAATGGCTTATACTATCGGATAGCTCGTGTCTCTAGGAGTTATATCAAGGTGAATTTTTGCGCCGGCACGTAATTGTCGAGAAATAAGGCCTTAAAGTTTCATCCTTGCCCTAATACGTGTATTCAAACATTATACGCGCGAACAGGCAGCTCGCTTATCCGTCGGAAACACGACGATCGAGCGTTTCCTGTTCGAGCGCAATCATATGACGAATACACGTATTAGGGCAAGGATGACACTTTAAGGCCTTATATCTCGACTATTACGTGCCGGCGCAAAAATTCAATGGTACCTTGATACTCCTAGAGACACGAGCTATCCGATAGTATAAGCCATTTCGCCCTATACCCATGCCGCTCATCTAGATATTCACCAAATTTTCCTCTTTGAAATGATCAGTACAAAATAATATGGTGAGAAATCGCCTTCGACACTCCACACTTCTTCAAAATTTCGTCACTCATCGATGTTATTATAACCTATTTCTTGTTCCTATTTCCATCAGCATAGTTATAAAATATTAATAATAAGTTTATTTACGCGGCTTCTAAAGTTAACTTTATACATAATTCTTTATTCCTGCTTGGAACACCGTGGAAAGATCTGGACATGCTTAACAATCCATAGTTGGAGCAACCGCACACAGCACACAGCACATATTTTCCAGACAGACATTATGTTCACTTTAATACAGCGGTACATTATGAATGCCTATTTAACTGCGTACGCAACAAAATTAACCGCTGATATAATGCTTTGAGAGTAACTTTAAATTGAGATTATACTTGAAACTAAAACGTTCGATTACTAATGACAAATTATTAATAATAATTAATTATCATTGACTGCAGCTGTCAAAAACCGTGAAAAGTTACCTAACTTTGAATTTAAAAAACAGCTTAGTGGTCCCAGTTCCTGCATGAGGGCGCTGTAAAAATGGACGGAGTAGGGAACCTGCATTACCGCTTTACTAGGGTAGCGCATTCACTTTTTGACGTTTACTAAGCACGGTTATGTTTGAACAGCTGGATGTCATATTTTTGGCACATTTGGTCACAGGCGTAGGTATCAAGTGGAAAAAAGCGAGGTTTGAAAAATGAAACAAAATAATAACACGACTAGAAATCGATAATCCTCTTTCAGTGGGTATTAAAAACAAAATTACGGGTTTATATAGGATCTACGAAGCTGTAGACTTTAGTATCTAACATGTAGTTACTGAGAAAAATACGTTTTAATACGCGGACTTAATAACAAATTATGTGAACTTTTAGACAGTTGTACGTTCATGGAAAATCTGACGTTTATGAAGTCAAATTTGACATTCCCAACTTTTTTCCCAACTTTTTGTGAGAATGAGAATGCGCTACCCTAGTAAAGCGGTAATACAGGTTCCCTAGGACGCAACCTGTTGCAATGCTATAGGCGTGCTATAGGTATAGGAGCAAATACACTAGATAATAATACGTGCAGCTTCCACTGAAAATTGTCACCGGAAGTTACTGTCGCACAAGCGGCTCGATATCTAACTAGCGTTGATTTGAAATGTCAATTTAATTGAACGAAACGTCAATCTGACGTTTACTTTGCTTATGATTTATAAACTTTTTGACTAGTAGTTTATTCTAATTCTAATTACAAAACGTTAAGTGTTGCGAATAATTGCGTAAAGCCAAGACAAGATAGATGTATTGGCCTATTGTCATCGGAAGACCTAAATAATTCCTTAATGGTTTTGGTTAAATATGTACAAACGAGATGCTTTGCTGAAAGAACTGTTTCAACAGAACATTGCAGCAATGTAATGTGGCTCCGTCAATTCGAAATTTGAACCCTTTCTTGGATGAAAAAGTTTTGATTCGCGTTGGAGGAAGGTTGGTGAATTCTGAATTTGATATGGATAAACATCATCCAATTCTATTACCGGCAAAAAATTGGTTAACGAAATTAATATTTACAAGGGAACATTTGCATTTGTTGCATGCTGGTCCGCAACACCTATTAGCATCTGTGCGAGAGCGATTTTGGGCAATTTCGGGAAGATATACGACAAAAAGAGTGGTTCACGAATATGTGAGGTGTTTTCGTGTTGCGCCAAAAATAATAACCCCAATAATGGGTAATTTGCCAGCTTGCAGAATTAATCCTTCTACCCTCGGGGAGCAAAAACCGAGTTAGACAAGTTGAGGGTTTTTGTATTAAAAAATAAAGACAGCATTGTTGAGGCTGACAGGCGAAGGAGTCGATTGGCACTTCATACCCCCCAGATCACCTCACTTCGGAGGACTTTTTTTCGTCTCTGACATTTGAAGAGATGTATACGTTACTCGTACAAATTGAGGCCATCATGAATTCCAGACCTTTGTCACCCCTCTCTCACGATCCCAACAATTTAAATCCTCTTACTCCCGCTCACTTTTTGGTGGGAAGAAGACTATTGTCACTGCCAGATCGGTGTATTTTGAAGATTCCAGAGTCTAGATTATCGTGCTTCCAAAGAGTTCAACAACTCCAACAATAGGTTTACTTAAAAACTGACGACTTATTTATTTGCTTTGAAACCAGTCGAGTTATGCAAACGAAACTTGGTGGGTTAAACAGTGGCACGCATACGGGTACCAATTAAAAATATTTCAACAAAAATGTAATAAGCATCGAAATAAACCACTAATTCACCTTATTATTACTGCTGCTGTATTGTATGTACGTGTCACAAGCCTGACGTCATAGGCTGCGCACTGACATGTTTGTATAATAATTATTATATATACGTGTTTTCACAAGTATTACTCGTACCCATACACCTGTCTGTGCCAAAGTACTTATGAGTAAATACTTACAAGTACATTTTCTGAGTTTCGTACCCGAATTTCAATTTATTTACGAGTACTCTTTCAAGTACTCCTGCCTAGCTCTGCGTCAACCCCAACATTACCTGATCCTGATACACCAAAAACTCTAGATAATTTTATTATGTCTGTGAATATAATTTATATTACATCCGTGCTTTTCATATCCGGTGCAAATACGTTAAAATATTAATACCGGACACTCCTATACCTATAGCATTGCAACAGGTTGCGTCCTAGGGAACCTGTATTACCGCTTTACTAGGGTAGCGCATTCACTTTTTGACGTTTACTAAACACGGTTATGTTTGAACAGCTGGATGTCATATTTTTGGCACATTTGGTCACAGGCGTAGGTATCAAGTGGAAAAAAGCGAAGTTTGAAAAATGAAACAAAATAATAACACGAATAGAAATCGATAATCCTCTTTCAGTGGGTATTAAAAACAAAATTACGGGTTTATAGGATCTACGAAGCTGTAGACTTTAGTATCTAACACGTAGTTACTTGAGAAAGATACGTTTTAATACGCGGAGTTAATAACAAATTATGTGAATTTTTAGACAGTTGTACGTTCATGGAAAATCTGACGTTTATGAAGTCAAATTTGACATTCCCAACTTTTTTCCCAACTTTTTGTGAGAATGACAATGCGCTACCCTAGTAAAGCGGTAATACAGGTTCCCTAGGACGGAGGTTTTGAGAGGAAGTGTCAGGTATTAATATTTTAAGGTATTTGGCTAAACTCGCCGGCGGCGCCTTTGATCTTTTAGAGACAAGCCTAGCGGCCATTGCTTCAGAGTAGAAACGCAGGCCCGCCACAGAATAGGTACAATTCAATTCTGTGGGCCCGCATTCAAAACTAATGAAAGCTCATCTCAAATCATGGTGGATCTCTATGCGCCGAGTAGATGCGCGAACTCGGTGTTTTTAGTGAAGTCCATCTGAGTCTTAGATTCGGTAAACTCTTAGGATAAGTAATACTCATCTATGTGCCATTCCAGATGTTTTTAAACTAGAGTTGGCTTGGCTGTGATTCTTTATTTTCATAAACTTGGACAGTCGATTTGAGCTACTTTGTTCTCAAATAATTTCCACTTTACTCATATACGCCATTGAATTTTTTTTTTCATATTACATAAATTGAATGTTTTTGAAATGTGAAAAAAATTAATTAAATAATACGCTTTTGTTGCTAGGGCATAATAAAAGTATCTAATTCCTGGCCCTCCATTTTTAAAGTTTTCAATCAAAAAATTCTGTCACATTATCATTAATTCATTAATGTGAATTTTTAGACAGTTGGAAAATCCGGCGGTTTATTTGACGGAGTTGAATTTTACATTTTCTAACTTTTTTCCCAACTTTTTATGTGAATGAGAATGCACTACCCTAGCAAGCGTCAATATGTCGGTAATACAGGTTCCCTAGTGGAAGTTGTACGTATTATTATTAAAAGCAAATACTCTAGATAATAATACGTACAGCTTCCACTGAAAATTGTCACCGGAAGTTACTATCGCCCAAGCGGCTGAATTTTTAACTAGCGTTGATTTAAAATGTCACTTTAATTGAACGAAACGTCAATCTGTCGTTTGCTTGTCATCTACAAAATAAATCATAATTGAATAATATGCAAGTTTATTACATTCTAATGCCTAAATCTGAATTTATGTAATCAGATGTAGAAGTAATGAATTATTGACGTGTGTTCATTACTAAATACTTACACGAAAGTGATAATTATTATTACCGGCAAGCAAGAACTCTAGATAATATTTTTATGTCAGTGAACTCCGATTCTGCGTGTAGATGTCTCTCCTTTTCATACTTTAAGTAGGGAACCTGTATTACCGCTTTACTAGGGTATCGCATTCTCATTCTCACAAAAAGTTGGGAAAAAAGTTGGGAATGTCAAATTTGACTTCATAAACGTCAGATTTTCCATGAACGTACAACTGTCTAAAAATTCACATAATTTGTTATTAAGTCCGCGTATTAAAACGTATTTTTCTCAGTAACTACGTGTTAGATACTAAAGGCTACAGCTTCGTAGATCCTATAAACCCGTAATATGTTTTTAATACCCACTGAAAGAGCATTCATCGATTCCTATTCGTGTTATTTTGTTTCATTTTTCAAACTTCGCTTTTTTCCACTTGATACCTACGCTTGTGACCAAATGTGCCAAAAATATGACATCCAGCTGTTCAAACATAACCGTGTTTACTGTTTAGTATTTAGTAAACGTCAACGAGTGAATGCGCTACCCGCTACCCTAGTAAAGCGGTAATGCAGGTTCCCTATACTTTAAGTGCTTTAGCTTTAATTCTTTTATTACATGTAAATAGCGGAGACTGCGGAGAGCTGCAGCACGTATTATCATCTAATGTATTTGCCTGACTCTATACTTAAAAGTATTTGCTAAAAGGACTCGGATTTTTCTTCTGTTTCTCGTAACTCGTAACTGACAGGAACAGGTAGATAGAAGAAACTATACAAAACTTTGAACAGTGCCAAGATACAGTACAGCTACGAGTCACCAATGGATCTGGAATTCTGGAATCCATGATGGGGTGAGGATAGAAGGAGAACTTAGATATTTGCACAGAATAGACTAATTAGTCTATTCTGTGATATTGCTTAGATCTCTTTCCTTGTCTACGAACTACGACTACTACGAGTAGGAAGAAGAAAGAGAAAGACGAAAGACGGAATCAATCAGGCAGGGCAGGAAATCAATAAAATTAATACTTAATTGTTTATATTTTCTAAACATCATGAGTTCTGAAGAAGCAAATTGTTGTGCTCCACAGTACCCAGGAGAAGTAGTCCAAACCCCAAGAGTGGAAGATCGAAAATTTGATTACGATAACTCCCAACTCCCAAAGTTGAAATGTGAAAATGAACAAACTGATCCCACTCTCCAGGAAGTGTCTCACTTTAACAATTATATTTATTATGGGAATGACGCTTTTCCTGCTGGTTATCCCATAAAAAAGGAACCAGAAGACTCCAAATATGATGTTCAAATGCTGGCAGAAAATGATGTGGCCTTAAAAGAAGAAATCGAGGTTGAAGAACATAAGCCCCGATGGGAGCTGACGAGGACTGTGACAACTGACTCTGTATCTGGAAGATTTAACGATGAACTTGAGCAAAACCACTCTGGTGAAAAAAGCAACTCAGCTACAGGTAGTAAAAGTGAAGAACAAGCAAAATATAACTGTGCGCATTGTTCTCATAAAACAAACAATAGATATTATTTCATCATTCATTTCAATGCTAAACATTCAATACACGCTGAAGTGTACAAATGTCAGGAATGCTCCTATGAAACAAGAAATAAAAGTGCTTTGCCCATTCATTATAAAATTAAACATTCAAAAGAAGCAAAAGTGTACAAATGTGGGGAATGCTCGTATGAAACAAGATATAAAGGTGTATTGGGCCAACATTATCAAACCAAACATTCTAAAGAAGCGGAAGTGTACAAATGTGGGGAATGTTCATTTAAAACAAAATGGAAAGGTAATCTGACCAAACATTATAATTATAAACATTCAATAGAAGCAGAAGTGTACAAATGTGGGGAATGCTCGTATGAAACAAAATGGAAAAGTTCTTTGACTAAACATTATCAAATTAAACATTCTAAAGAAGCGAAAGTGTACAAATGTGAGGAATGTTCATATAAAACAAAAGATAAAAGTAATTTCACCAAACATTATAAAATATATAAACATTCAAAAGATGGTACGAATGTGGTACAAATAAAAGTGCAAAAATGTGGGGAATGTTCATATGAAACAATAAGAAATTACTATTTGACTCAACATTATAAACTTAAACATTCAAAAGATGGTGCAAATGTGGTACAAATGAAAGTGCACAAATGTGGGGAATGTTCATATGAAACAAAATGGAAAAGTGATATGGTGAAACATTATAATTGTAAACATTCTAAAGATGCAAAAGTGTACAAATGTGCTGAATGTTCATATGAAACTGTACTTAAGAACCGTTTAAACCAACATTATAATGATAAACATGCAAAAGTTTATAAAGTGTACAAATGTGATGATTGTTCATTTGAAACAATGTATAAATATAATTTGAAGCTACATTATAAAATTAAACATGCAAAATAAAACAGCAGAGGTGTACAGTGTTATTCTGAAATAAAAAAAAACATTTGTTACTTCAGCAATTATTATTGTAATTATTTTAAGAAAGAGGAGATATAAAATATGTTCAAAACAAGCGGAAGTGTATCGATTTGAAAAATATTTAATGTATAATAATTGCACCAGCACATTTGAAAGGTGTAAATGTGTATTGAGGGTGCAGCGTGCAGCCACAAAGTCTCGGGGATATTTTTGAAATTTCCTTTATTAGGATAAATATTATAATTTCCCAAATGGAACCTCAAGATGTGTGTTCTTTTTCAAGACAGTTTATTATTTTTGGCAAGCCAAATACACTTGGAAAAATCGCATATCATTGTATTCACAACAAATTCAGATAGATACAACTCTGCCCTTCTCAGCTTCGAGCTTCCGTTGAATGAATGTTCAGTGCAGTAGTTAGTGGAGTACAATTGTGCTTCGTCGATGTAACTTGACTGAGTATAATATGTTTGATACTCTTTTATTTTTGAAGGGAAACAGCTTTTGTGATTAATAATAATTATTGATGAAACAAATAAAAATGTTTTAAACTAATTAAAATGTTTTTTTTTTATATAATTAGTGATCTAAAATTCAAATCTTTTATTTGATGATCTGATCTTTGATGTAGGGCATTTTAAATATTTAGATCTATAATCTGATCTAGATCTCTAATTTTCAAAAGGATCTGACCTAGATCTTTTCCAACACTAACAGGTTGGTGTATTAAAATGTCTGTTTTTGATTCTGTCATTTTAAACAGTTTATTATTTTTAGCAAGCATAACTTTGATTTTCAAAAATCTGATATCATTGTATTGACAACAAATTCAGATAGAACAGAAATACGTTTTTTTTTTTATAAAGTTCATAATATCTAGTTGTGAAAGAAATTTTCCTAAAATTTGACACAACTCTCTGTGAAACATCCAGAAATGTCTAAAACCGTGGCTGGCGTGTATATAAGTGTCTAGAAGTATAGTTATAGTCAGTTTTAGATTGGAAGTCAGTTTGGATTAAAATATATGTACGTACAACAGTTATGATAGAAGGTTATTTTGTGACAGTATAATAAGTGGATATTGGTGGAAATAGTCTGTAGAGAAGAGTACATGCATACGAGTTAAGTATTGTGTTTGGTACTTTATTGGAGGTTATAGTTAGTTTGCTATTTATTTGTGTTGTGATTGATTTAAAAATAAAAACTTGTATTATTGTAAGACTTTTAATTTGAAATAATAAAAGTAAGAACGTTTCAATACCTAACCTAAACTAAAATTGTCGTGTCACTTTTCTTCATTTTAATCCAGTGTGTATCTTTTTTCAAGATCCCCATGTAGTTCATTTTAACACGTTCAACACAATAATAAAACCGTAATATTTATAATAACAATCTACCACAAAACATATAATTGTATATAGATCTAGCATAAAGAAAAACAAAAGCAACGAAGGAAGGAAGCAATAAAATCTTACATTTAATTTAAACCACCTCGCCGCTAATTAATTGTGTTATGAGTTAGATAAAATTCAATCGCCTACGTCATTGCGCAGTAGTAATCAAAATAGTAATTGCGTGCGACTCTCACGCCGTGTCCTAGCTGCATCCGGGTAATGCGTTGCGTGCGATGCGGGGAACGCACGCAACGCAAACTCGCACGAGAAATTTTGAGTGTGTCCTAACTGAATGCGTGCGGTGCGGGCGAGAAAATGGTTTCCAATCCAACTATTTCTGGTGCAGCTTCAGATTAAATACGTTTTAATTTGGAAACCAGTAGGTTGTTGGAGCTTGAAAGACTTGAAAATCACAGAAAGAAACATGTTACTTAAGAGAAAGAAACAATAAGACGCAAGTAATCTATAGAAATAGGTATAGATTTGATAGATAGATAAATAGCAGGTAGGTTAAATATAAAAAGGTCTACAATAGAAGTTAATAGACCTCATACTTACTTTAAAAGCCTAAATTCGAGACATTTTCACATTCCCAGTGTACCTTGACTCTTGTTCTTGTAAAATAGATTTCTCTTATTGCACAAAATGTTTCGCTTTGGCACGAAGGCAATCGAAATTAAAAAAATTTCCTGCCCGCCGCAAAAATCGCAAGATTTTGACAGATGAAAAAACTAAATATTTCAATTTAAAACAATGCGTGCGTTGCGGTGTCGTTTTATCGTACGACTTTGCGGGCAAACGCGTCTACTGAGGACACTCCCATTGCTTTGCATGTGTTTTATTTTAATCGTTCCCCGCAACGCACGCACGCAACGCACGCAACGCAGTCCCCGGATGCAGCTAGGACGCGGCGTCATACCGTGCCCGTGCGCAGGGTGACTATTTTCTAATCTATTTCTTATTCTATGGCTACATCGAACATCGAGTTGTTTTGTTATCACGTCATTTTTATCTGTCATCTGTCAAGTCCTATTTGAACTACTTGTTAAGAAGAGTAGATGGACATATCATTTTGATAGACATGTTGTCAAAATGATCGAGCCCAAATAAGCAGTAATATTTATTTTTAATTTTTCCATCCGCATTCTGTAACATTTTTTTTAATTGAGGATGAAGCGAGCGCGACGAAATCGAAAACGACGAAAACCGATCCGGCGGAGCCAGTCCAGTCTAGGGTAACATGGCGAGAGGAGTGTCTCGTCTCCTACACGTCTACATCCTAGCAATAATCTGCAATGTATTAACTGAAATTAAAGGTGACAACACTAAATCCGAAGTCTCGTCAATAAATTCAATCGAAATAATTAATTTTAAGAGCAATGAGGACTACAACACGGTCGAATTCAGTGCGCGCGGCAGCAATATTCAAAAACACACGCGAGTCAGAGCTACGAAAACATTGTCGCGGAAAAATACCCCATGTGAAGGGCTTTCGGATTATAAAGTCAGTGAAGTTTCGAAAGACCAGATTCAAGAAAATCCACTGTACGTGCTCGAGATCCCGAAAGGTGTAAACGGTGATTTTTACCTGTGTTTACTCCGCGGAAACGAGGATAACGGCAACGACGATCAAATTTCCGCGGAATCCGAAAATAATTCGCCGAAGTGGTATCATCAGGGACCGCTGGTGAAAATCCATGTACCGTTATTAGATGTTAGTGATAGACATCGGAACAATGAAAATGTAAAAGGGTAAGTGCTTCCTCTACTCTCAGTCTCAGGACAGTAACAGTACACCTTATTGTGTCATAGATTCTTATTATTCCCATGTGTTAGCTAATCTGTTTACCTACACCTACTTGCACTTTCATTCTTTAAATTTGAATGCATGCAGATTGCAAAGTCCTGAGTCTTTAAAAATTTGATTGCATGAAGCTTGAAGCATGCAGGACATGCAGAGCAGTAAGTATTATTAAGATTTGTAAGTCCATTTATAAACAGTGTCCTAATTTGTTTTGTTTTGGATTTGAAGATTGCTTGCTATACCTAATTCCAGATGTGTTTGAATTATTAGAGTTGGCTGTGATTTCCGAGGTGATTTCTGTTCTTAAAGTTGGAAACCCTGGACACTGGACAGTCGATTTGAACTAAAAGAATAGTTCAAAATGAGTCAAAAGTGGAAGTCATTTTGAACTATTCTTTTAGTTCAAATCGACTTCCACTTTGCTCATATGCCAATTAGGATTAATTTTTCTATATTAGGTAAATTAAAAATACAAAAAATAATTACCTTGCTTTATTTTATTACTAATGGTTATATTGATAATACTATAAAAAAACTTCATGCATATTATTTATTGGCGGGAACACAGCATGGTTAAAAATACAATCAAAGTCAAATTTGATTAAAAACGTACTTAACCTTAAAATTAACTTGTCAAAAATAGTGCAAAACTCACAACTACCAAAGGTACCAACATTAAGCAATTCGAATTTCCCACAGCTACCTAATAAAAATAATAGGCTAGGCATATTATTAGAATTATTCTCAAAGGAAAGTTTTGCTATAGTTTTGATCTACGAAGAAACTAGTTCTCTTTCTTCGTAGGTTTTGATATTCTCACCCTCCTTGTTTTTTGGGTTGCTGAAAAAAAAACTTACGAATTTGAAGTTTGCTGCAAAAATTAGGCCGCGAAATTTGTTTTTTTTTGCACTTTTTGCCCAAATGTTGCACTTTTTTCAGTTTTTAGCGTAAATCTCAGGAAGAAAGTGTATTTTCGATAAGTCCCTTCTATACAAAATTAAATTAGACAAAATTTCCCAAATTTCTCATATGAAACTTTTGTTGGCAGACCAACCGTTCCGCCGGTAGAGCGCGCCAAAAAAATATATTCCCATCGCGTGGGATTATGGAAAACTCGCGTGGAACGTTTTGCTATAGTTTCGATTTTCTCACCCTCCAAGTTTTTAGGGCCACTGAACACAAATTTGAAATTTGTCGGCAAAATTTTGTGCGGAATTGTTTTTTTCACACTTTTTACCACTTTTCACTTGATAGGGGAATATGTTTTTTTGGCGCTTTCTACCGGTGGACCGGTTAGTTTAAAAAAGTTATTTATGAGAAATGTAGGAAATTTGATCTTAATTTTAATTTTGTTTGGAGTAGGCTTGTCAAAAAAAAGTTGCTTTTCTGGGTTGGAAAAAAATTGAAAAAAGTTGTCAAAAAGTTGCGGGCTAAATTTTTACCAGCAAACTTCAAATTCGTGTTCAGCAATCCAAAGGTAAGAGGGTGAGAAAATCAAAACTAGAAATAAGAGAGGCGTTCTTGTGAATTTTCCGAGGAATTTTCACTGAATATGGTGGAAATATGGAGTGCCATTATGTTTTTCCTTTTGAAAGTAATTATTATTTTTGAAATTCTCATCTAATCTAGTTCTCATAAAAAATGGAACTTGAATTTTTTTAGATACAGTTTTGGCAAAAAAAAATTGTTAGTTATTTGTACGGACATGTATTGTTAGGAAAAGTATAATACCTACCTAGTTTTTTACGAACAGTACTGAAAAAACCTGCAAAAATGATTGCTACTTATTATTTTAAAACTAACTTTCAATAATGAAAAAAAATTCATACACGCTAGTTAATTGAATGAACAACATGAAAAACAAAAAAAAAACATAAAAAAATTATATGACCTTTTCGAAAAATGTACCTATAGTTTTTTCGGCCAAAAAAATCAGACGTTAATTTTTATCAATTATTATTATTTTTGTCATCCCAAGTTGATAATTCATCGTGAAGAAAACATCAGCCTAAGAACAAATCGAGGATTAAAACACCTTTAAAGAAGGTTATTTAAAGAAAGTTATTTACGCTAAAAACTTTCACAAAATTTTGACAATCTGCCAAAAAGATTGAAAATTTTTTGGTTTTTACTTATTTGACAAAGTTTTTGTCATAAATTTTTAGAATATTAAATTAGAGCATACTAGATCCATGATGGTGTTTATTTTTGTTCCCGAGAAAATGGCACAGGCACCGTTAAAAAAACATATTCCCATATCTAATAAAATTCACTATTTTCGCGGTAATCACCCTGTGCTATGGTACCTACATAACAACTACATTTTTATGATTATGTGGAAAATTATGTCTACTTCATTTTTGTATAGAATTAACTTCAAAAAATAAGGTTCATTTCTGAGATTTAGGCAAAAAACTGAAAAAGTGCCAAAATTGCAAAAAAACAAAGTTACGGGCCAAAAAATATGGAGGGCGGGAAATTCAAAACCTCGTTTAAAACAAAACTATAGCAACTCTACAGTTTTGAGCAACTCTATAACAACTCTGAGAATTCTAATATGCCTAGCCCATTAGAGTTAAAAGTTTAATTAATAATTGTTTTTTATTAATTTAATAAATTGGTGATAAAGTGGCAAAAAAAACGTATTTCTTCAATACCTCCCCAGAAATTGCTTAATAAAATACATAAATAAAATCTGGAGACGAAGGTAAAATACGAAGTAAAATATTAATTGATGTATAGTAGTAATAAAAGTGACCAAGATTCTGAAGTAGGTAGGTATAGCATAAATCCTTGAACATCCTAAGTAAACAATAATAAAATAATCCCCACTCGAGGTCAATGGCGCACAATTGGGCATTCTTATGAGTTATGACTGCTTAAGGATTTATGGTACCTATGTAACTACCTTCTTCAGTTTATTGGTCACTTTTATTTTATTCTACAGGATGTCCCAAAATTCCATGGACATGGAGCAACTACAGATTACTGAGGTAAAAAAAAGTCGCTCGGACCAAACTTATCTCTATACCAAAATGCTTCGTTTGTCCGTGAGAGGGCTTCAAAGTCTTTTGAAAATTTTTGTTTTTTTTGAAATAGCTCAAAGTCGGCTGATTCCAATTCGATGAAATTTGGTAGGTAAATTTCTTATTAAAAGTACTAATTTCTGATGTACATGATAATTTGACGGAAACCCGGGAAGGGGTGAAACTACCCCTACCCTCCATTAAAATCGATCGTAATTGTTGATAGGGTAGCAGGAATGCTGTTCATGTTTTTTTGTTTGAAAGATACATCGTTTTAGCCCATTTTTGGTCTCCTACAAAAATCTGTATCTTTCCGAGGTGCTATGTGATAAAATAAATTAGTCGATGGTACCTAACCAAAATTTTATTTCATTCTTTTAATTTGAATCAAATTTTCATTTGTCAGGTGATTATTTTATCTAATCTCATAAAAGATGTTTAGTATGGTTCGGTTTTTTTTCAGGTGTTTGAAAACGGTTTTTTTCAAACGCAGTAAACAGTTTGCAAAACGACGAGGTTCCAAGAAAAGTTCAAATCATTTTTTTGCGCAGGATGGAACTTTCTAGGGTCCAAACCGGCGCCCACATCGAGCATCTTTTATGAGATTAGATCAAATAATCACCTGACAATTGAAAATTTGATTTCAAAGTAAAAGAATGAAATAAAAATTTAGTTATCATCGACTAATTTATTTTATCACATAGCACCTCGGAAAGATACAGATTTTTGTAAGAGACCAAAAATTGGCTAAAACGATGCATCTTTCAAACAAAAAAACATGAACAGCGTTCCTGCTACCCTATCAACAATTACGATCGATTTTAATGGAGGGTAGGGGTAGTTTCACCCCTTCCCGGGTTTCCGTCAAATTATCATGTACATCAGAAATTAGTACTTTTAATTAGAAATTGACTTACCAAATTTCATCGAATTGTAATCAGCCGACTTTGAGCTATTTCAAAAAAACTAAAATTTTCAAAAGACTTTGAAGCCCTCTAACGGACAAACGAAACATTTTGGTATAGAGATAAGTTTGGTCCGAGCGACTTTTTTTTACCTCAGTAATCTGTGGTTGCTCCATGTCCATGGAATATTGGGACACCCTGTATAATTCTAATCTCGAGTCTAATCTTCTAATCATTCTACCTGCATGTCATATTTCATGTATTTTATTTAATTAAAACCTTGTGATTAGTTTTTTTGAGATTTATTTTCGATTTATCGATATCTACCGATGAATTTAAGAAAAATCGATTTTTTTTTTTACAACTTAACCAGCAAATTACCGTTTTTCACAGCTAGTGGCTGAAAGAAAAAAACAAAAAAACAATAAAACTGATTATGCCATTGTAAGGTCCTTTATTAATTACACGAATTTTCAAAGTTTCAATTTTTTATCTTCGAAATTAACCTCTAGGTATTTAAGGGGCGGACGTAAGTGATGGATCACATGTGTCCGGAATTTATTAGCAAAAAACTCGGGATATGATTTATTTACTGAACAATGATGATGACACATCCTCGGCCACGCCATAAGCGAGGTCACAAGTTCCTATAACCTTTTTTTTCGAAAATTAAGAGCCTGTAACTCATCATTTTTGTGGTTTCGAAAAAATATCGTGTTGTCGCGTTAATGATCGAGTAGAGTCGTCCCATCAGTTTTTGCTCATAATTTTCGGACAGCTGTGGGTATATGGTATATGTACCGCCATCCACCTAATTATTTATGGAAATTCTATGGATTTTTTTAGCAAATCAGCCAGTAATTTTCTGTAATTTATTGGTCTGTGTTGAAAGAAACTAATCTTCTTATTGCTTCATTTAATAATATCTAATAATAATCATTACGTAGGTATACACTTCCTCTACTTCTACCTAATAATAAAAATTAAATAGCTATTATACATGAAAATAATACATCGGTTGTTTGTTGTTTCTATTACCGTTCGAAAGTGACACCTTTTAATTTAAACCTCGGTTGTAATGTAAAGTGTAACTTTTTTACAATACAACCAAGTAGGTAAATTCCTAGTCTTTATTTTTTCTTTATTTTCTTTTGGAAGCAAAAAGGGAAATAAAATAAAAATACCTGACCTGACTTAACTATAATAACAATAACTGGGTGTTTTCTTAATAAATACTAGAAATTTGTTATTTGGTATTTGTTCGGATAATCTCCTCTGTGCATGTAACTGGAACTGACCGGTCTTCAGGTTGATCCTTGGACTATTTTTGGAAATATCCACCTATTTCCTCCAATCTGGTTTTAACCGGATTTGAGATTCTCCGGGATTCTATTTTGAAACCAAGTTGCAACGTTGACTAAAGTAGGTAGGTGGGTATGTACCTACTTGTGTAACACTCCAATCTAAACTCGGTCATAATTGCATTTTTTCGTTCCTGAATTAAATTTTCGAGTGTCTTTTTTGACTGAATATTACAGAGGGGGGCACCTTCTCTATATTGCTATCTAGTAAACGTTAAGAGATACAGGGTCGGTTAATTTAGAGAAAGGATGGCAATTTTGTGGCCATCTCGAATCCGTCAAGATATGCAAGATCTGTGACTGCTCCTGAAATATCCTGAAAAAATTGAAAAATCGAGATTGCTTATTTTTGCCATATCTTTCTTGTTATTGGAAATTAATAAATAATTTTTTGTAGGCTTCCATAAATCGTCAAGAGCCACCTTTGACGTTTCAAAAACTTTCAAAGCCGACTAGATCCCAAAGTTTTCATAGTCAAATTTAGTTTTCCTTTTGGCCGCCAGATTATTTATTTATGTCGTTCGGTATGAAAATCATAATGGAACCAAAAATCAGTAAACTTCAAAAAATTTCAAAATTTATATTCTCTTCAAATTTTTTTTCAAAAGCTTTATTTTTTATTTTAAGAAGTTGTATTTTTTTTAAGTAATAAGAACAAAAATTTTTGAAATTAATTTTTTGAAGTTCAACAATTTGTGGTTTCTATTATTTTTTTTTTATACCGAACAACATAAAAAAAATGGTAATTATTTACATCCGCGGCTCCTAAGTTTCATCAATTTTTTCGGGACCGAGGAGCGAAATAGGGGTGCTGGGTGGGTAAGAAGCTAAAAACAGCCATTGCAAACTAATATCAAGGTCACCACTAAGGCCTCTTTGGCATTACGGTCGAATTTCTATTTTTTTTTTTCACTTTCAGGGCAAGGAATATCTTCGAGATTAACAATAGTACAGTTTTTATTTTGAATTTTGCATTTATATTCCAAAATACGTGACATCGCTCGCTATTATGGTCCGACTACGTTTGAATGCGTTCTTATGTTGCGTATGTTACCAGACCGGCCCTGGTGTTGATATTACGAGTTTCCGGCCGCTTTAATGTTTATAATAATAATGGGCTTGGCTCTTCGAGCTCTCCAGCAGTCTACAAATCAGAGCCTTCCAAATAATCCTTCCAGATGTATCTATTCGATATATCACACTGATGAGCTCATAATAAGAGCGAAACGGTCCGTCTGTGATTTCGAAGGATTATTTGGAAGGCTCTGATTTGTAGACTGCCGGAGAGCTCGAAGAGCCAAGCCCGTTATTATTATTATTTTGTGTTTTCATACAACGGCTCGGTTATAATATTTTTCTAAGTTTTAATGTTTATTCCGTCCACTCGACACTCTGACCTTGCATGTTTATTGTGATTTTCGCTGTTCTAAACAGGCCCGCACTCAGGAAGACCTTCTTTTGATGCCCTTTTGTTCGCTTATCTTTCATTTGCAAAGCAAATTACATAATACCTTCCTGGTGTTACTATAGGTATGTCCTCCACCCCTATATAGGTGCCATAGTGAAACTGTAGGAGCCGCGGATGTAAATAATGAGCAAAAAATAAAATGGCGGCCGTATGAATAACGAAATATGACTATGAAAACTCTGGGATCTAGTTGGCTTTGAAAATTTTTGAAATGCCAGATGGGTAACTCTTGTCGACTTATGCTAACCTACAAAACATTTTTCAATCAGTGTTTTTATTGTATCTTTCTAGGTATACAGGGTGCACCATGTATCCTTCTCTATATTGCTATCTCGGAAACGGTAATAGGTGGAATATTAATGGTACCTACCTACTTACTTAGTATCTTACACTATTAATTAAAAATAATTTTAAAAATATGGCTTTTTTACAGCAATTTAATCTAGCATTCCGAAAAAAATTAAAAAAAAATCAGAATTATTGGTCCACTCTATGTAGAGTGGACCAATAATTCTGATTTTTGGTCCACTCTATGTAGAGTGGACCAATAATTCTGATTTTTTTTTAATTTTTTTCGGAATGCTAGATTAAATTGCTGTAAAAAAGCCCCATACTGAAAAATTATAGAGTTTTCGAAAACAAAAATCAAATGTAGCGTTTTTGATATTTTTAAAATTTTTATTATTTTTAATAATTAGTGTAAGATAAGTAGATACCACGAATTGAAGGGCTTGTAGATACTGCTAAAATATGAAGAAAGTTCAATTATTTTATTTTCGAAAATGTTTTTTTTTGCCGAAATACCTGCTTTGTAAATGACACTTCACATCCTCCTGTATCTCGGTTAAAAAACATTTTCTGAAAAAAAAATTATTCGAATTTTCTTTTTATTTTAGCTGTGCCTACAAGCCCCTCAATTTATGGTACTTACCTACCACTGAATCACGTTATTGTACATATGCCAAAAATAGGAAATCTCGATTTTTCAGTTTTTCAGGATATTTAAGATCTTGTATTATTTGACGTAGGTATTGGAGATGGCCACAAAATTGTGCATATTTTCTCTAATACAGGATGATTCATAATATGTGCGCAGGACTTCAGGATGTGATAGCTCATTCAAAAATGTGAAAAAAACGAGGAAAAAAAAGTTCCTTTTAACATGGGTCCGCAAACCCACTGTTTTCGAGATACAGGGTGTCAAGAAAAAAAATTATTTTCAGTTTTTTTGAAGATTCTCAGGAACCCTTTCAGATATAAAACGGAATTTTTGTACACATTATTAATATTATGTACTTTTTGAGCTTCAATTAAATTTATTTCATATGGCAGTGGCGGAGATTTTGGAGCTGCTTGAATATTTTTTGCCTCTAATTTCTACGACACTGGCAA
Source organism: Malachius bipustulatus (assembly GCA_910589415.1). Lineage (NCBI taxonomy): Eukaryota > Metazoa > Arthropoda > Insecta > Coleoptera > Melyridae > Malachius > Malachius bipustulatus. Next base: position 23,016,518 of record OU342633.1, read on the forward strand.
ATATTGGGATTATGGAAGCACCTTTTAAACTATTAATGTTGTCTACATAAAAAAGGAGCTCTTGGTCAAAAGCTTCAATATGAAATGTTTTCGAGAAAAACCGCATTTTATGATGAAAAACATAAAAGTTTCAACATGTTTTGTTGTGGACAAAAACATCGTTTATTTTTTTTGATAATTTTTTTTATTTGAAAAACTGACACATATTTTTTTAATTTGAAGATAACGTTAATGATAAGATGTGTACAAAAGCTGGGTTCTCAAAATCTGAATCCAAACAGTTCCTGAGAAATCCTCAAAAAACTGAAAATAATTAATTTTTTTCACACTCTGTATTTCGAAAACGGTTCTTTTGCGGACCCATGTTAATGCATGGGAACTTTTTTTCATATTTTTAAACGAGCTATCACATCCTGAAGTCCTGCGCACATATTATGAATCACCCTATATAACCGCGACCTGTACCTCTTATTAGCGTTTCCACTAAGATAGCAATTATTATAGAGAAGGATATATGGTGCATCCTGTCCCTGTATTTTCATTTTTTAGGTACCTACCTACCTATAAATTATTTTTCAAGATATTTATTTTCTATTTTGTTACATTATAAGAAGACTTTTTCTATACAATAATAGTTACATTATCGACAATTATCCCATATTCGGAATATCAGCATATATTTTTAAGCTAATAATATCTTTAATGAAGCTAATTTGCGTATCACTTAAATGGAACATACTTTTGATAACTTAGTAATCTCGTTTATAATAGAGGTCAGTTTTAGTTTATATTTTGTCAGACAATCAATCCAGTTTATATTTTGTCAGACAATCAATCCAACACTTCTGATTCTTATTAAGTATCTTGAATTGTATCGAAATGCACACATAATCATTTGTTTTCTTTAAACCAACGTTAATTTAAACATTTCTTTCGTTTTTAAAATCTTCAAATTTATTTCATTTACTAGGTACACACACACATTAGGTAAATTCTATTCTAGATATTCACTTGTAATAAGTGCTGTGATCCTCTATAATGAGTGGTTTAATTTTAATGAATTGGTTAATTAAATAATTGTGTTACGTCCTTGGTGAATAATCGATTCGTATTCTCTAAGACACCACCGTTTCCTACCCCTTCCTATCCCTTTACACATCGGGACGAAGGAAAAGGACACCTGACCGGACAGGACCACACATAGAGAGAAGAGTCGAGGTTTAACATCGAGAGAGGAAAGAGCCCGACAGAGTGCCGTTCGTACCAGACTCGTCGATGCTGGTGTTACGGAAACGGGATACCTAGTTCTTTAATTAAATAAGGAAGCGGTATAAAGTAGTGGAACAATCGTGGGTACCTACATAGTGAAGCAGAGTGAACAATAATAATAGTTACAACATCTCGCAAATTAAAACAAGTGCCCCTTTAGTCGGACAAGACACAAGGTCAGTAATTTCGATAATTATTATTAATAATTGTGTTCCTGTCAATCATTGGCAATTACAGCCTGGTCCTTCCCTAAATTTTGATCCTGTCATCCGTGGCGATTCGGTATTACCATCGCGGCATCGAGCCGCATTAATTTAGCCCCCTTTCAGGATCGAATCGCGTCGTTAATATTTCGTGTTGCTCTTTGACGCGGAGTTAACATTTTTTTGGTCCCTCCGTAGTCGGATAGGAAAGCTCGTGGAAATATAGTTCATTAATTGGTTGCATCATTTGTTTGAAATTAGTTTCTCACTCACTGTGTTAAGGTAGCCTGTTTGTAGGTCAAAGGATTCGAAATAGTCGATCCAAAGGACGCCAGACGGCATTTTCACCCATTCCACTAATTTTACTCCATTCTCACCTCACTCCACTTCTTCGTTCGTTGCAGGTGTTCGTTTTAAAAACCTCTGTAATAGTTGAAATATTTTCTCTCTGAATTCGCAGGGCAGAATATTGATTTTGTATTCACGGTATACCTACTGGGTACACTCGGTATCTTAAGTATTGTTTTTGGTGAATTCGAATTCAATAATTTATTTTCAACTCGATATTAAATAAGTAACTTTCACTTGGTTAGGTACTTATTTTTGGTATTGCTCATCGTTCGTTGTTGTTGTATTTTTACAGGTTTTTAACGAATAACCCTTTTTCGTTGTTACAGGGAAAATATTGATTTTTGTATTCACGGTATACCTACTGGGTACACTCGGTATCTCAAGTATTGTTTTTTGGTGAATTTCAAAGTCAATTTATTTTCAACTCGTTTTTAAATAAGTAACCTTCACTTGGTTAGGTACTTATTTTTAGTTATTGTTCGTATTTCGTTGTCGTTGTATTTTTTACAGGTGTAAAAAATAACCCTTATTCGTTTATTGCTTTAGTGTTTTGTTGATACTCTTTAGCAAAATGTCCAACACTTTGGTCGGAGCAAACGCTTCTGTTTCGAAGTTTTTGACTCGTTTGAACTCGATTCTGACAGTAGTTTCAGCACCCATTGATGAAAAGTCGCGTTTTATTGTCCTGGCTGCATGCGACAGCGCTTCAGATTTGTACAATCAGGTGCAGGAGGTTGATAGAAATATCCTGATTACGGTTGAGTCGGCAGATAAGAGTGCTTTGGTCGTAGATGTGTCATCGGAGATTTGGAAATCATACTCGGGACTACTTATCGAAGTTGATTCGGTTTATTTTCAGATTAGAGCGGTTCAATTGTCGTTGGAATCGACTCAGGATACGGTGGTGAAATCACGTCATGGTTCGAGTGAATCGTTAAATAGTCGACAGTCTGGTGCTCCCGCGCTACCCCCCTCTGCAAGTTCACATGTGAAATTGCCTCGTATCGGTATACCTACTTTTGATGGTTCGTTGAGGATGTGGTCGGTTTATTATGATTTGTTTAGGACTTTGATTCATTCGAATGATTCGTTAGCTCCAATTGAGAAGTTCCAGTATTTAGTTTCGACTTTGTCAAAGGAACCTCTTACCCTTGTCAAACATTTACCACTGACAGATGACAATTATGTGATAGCTTTCGATACTCTTGTCCAAAGGTATCAGAATGAGCGAGTACTTGCGACGTGTTATTGGCAGGCGATTTGTAATGCTCCCAAAATAACGGATTCTGATTCCTCACAATCGCTTCGTGAATTGTTGAATACCTTTTCAGAAAATATTACAGCTTTGGGTCAGGTCTCAGGCGTCTCTCTCTGGGATTTCACTTTGTTCAACTGGTTGCTACAGAAATTGGATAACGCTACTCGAAAGCGTTTCGAACTCCAATTTGCATCTGAAGAGTTTCCATCATATCAGGATTTGCACAAGTTTTTGTCGTCACAGTGTCGTGCATTAGAATCATCTTTGGGGAATGACCTATCTCCGTCTGCAGTCGTTGGTAAGCGGAGTAGCGTCAAGTCTGGTGGAAAAGTGGAATCGAGGAATTCACATGCATTTTTGTCAACGTCGAGTGCGTCTTCATCGAAGCAGTCGTGCTTCCATTGTAATGGAGAACACCCGATCTCGAATTGTCGTTCTTTTTTGAAGTTGGACCCGCGCAAGCGTTTTGAGGCTGTGAAGGCAGCGCGCTTGTGCCTAAATTGTTTTGGCCCTTCACACTTGGTGAAGCAGTGCCCCTCTTCTCATTCGTGTAAGGAGTGTGCAGGTCGGCACCACTCTTTATTACATTTCGTTAAACTTAGTAATTCGGATGGAGCAGCTTCTCATCGAGTTGAGCCGCCTCCAGTCGCATCCACGGTTGCCATGTCTTCTCTCCCATCCTTTCAGGATGTTCGTTCTCGTTCTCGTAGCAATACTACGGTTCTTTTAGCAACCGCATGTATTGAAGTTCAAGACAAGTGGGGCAACTATCAAGTGGTTCGTTCTTTAATTGACTCTGGCAGTCAGTCGTCTTTTATTACTGATCGGTGCCGCAAGCGTTTGGGCTTGCACTTGAATCGATCATCAACACCTATTTCTTGTTTGGGTCACGTGACCTTGGGATCGGCCCAGGGATCATCTGATTGCATTATTCGTCCCGTTGGGGTACCATCACCTACTTTTAAAGTAAGTACTTTGGTCTTGCCCAATATTTGTGGAAAACTTCCCAGTGTTGACATTTCGCCATCGAAGGCGCTTGATAATTTGAAGTTAGCGGATCCTAATTGGTACACGCCTGGTTCTGTCGATGTTTTGCTAGGAGCTGACATCTTTCCCAATATTGTTCATGGTGGTTATTTGTCGGGCAGTGATAACTGTCCAGCCGCAATGAACACGACGTTTGGTTGGGTTCTTTTGGGAACCATTTCGTCGAAGGTTGCGGGCGAGGTTCAAGCTTGTTTTGCGTCGGTAGATTCGACCCTTGAAGAGACTCTTAAGGCATTTTGGAGAGTTGAGGAGGTGCCTTCAGTTGAGGTTTGCTCTAATGAGGAACAAGAGGCTGAGTCGTTGTTCGTTGAGTCTCATTATCGAGAAGAATCAGGTCGTTTTGGGGTATTGTTGCCATTTAAGGATAGCAAAGAGTTGCCTATCTTTAATGATTCGTTGAATGTCGCAGATCGTCGTTTGCTCGCTTTGGAGAGACGATTGTCGAGGTTGCCTCACATTAGAGACATGTATGTAGAGTTTATGAAAGATTATTTGGAGGCTGGGCACATGTCGTTGGTGCCATTGGAGTCGGAATCTGCAAACTCTTATTACATTCCGCATCATTGCGTTTTTAAAGACCCTGGTGTTTCGATGTCTTCTGATGTGTCTTCACTCGTCCCAGTATCGTCGAAAATTCGTGTCGTTAGATTCTTGTTACAACTAGGTCAAGAAAATTCAAAGAAGTTTCCTCTCACTTCGAAAGCCATTCGTCTCGGGCTTTATGTCGATGATTTTGCCATTGGGGCAAATCAAATCGAGGAAACCTTGGAGTTGAGAAATCAGCTCATTTCGCTATTGCAATTGGGACAATTTGAGTTGCGGAAATGGTCTGCTAACAATCCACAATTGCTTCAGGATCTGCCGGTTGAACATTGTCAACAGCAGTCATCCAACTTTGATTCGGAATCGGACTTTTCGGTGAAAATTCTTGGCCTTCAGTGGCAATCGGCTACTGATTCGTTTTCGTTCATGGTTAAGTCCATAGATTCACCTTGTACTAAGAGAAGCATTCTCTCAGAAGTCGCTAAGATCTATGACCCGTTGGGTTTCTTGTGCCCATTGACCTTTATGGCAAAACGAGTCATTCAACATTTGTGGTATCTCGGGCTGGATTGGGATGAAGATCCACCAGCTGATGTTGTCGAAAAGTGGAATCGATATAAGTCCACTCTTCATGTTTTATCCAAGTTGACAATCCCTAGGTGCTTGGTTCCCGAAGGATCTTTCGTGTCGTGTCAACTGCACGCATTTTGTGATGCGTCGACTGCAGGTTATGCGGGTGTGGTGTATTATCGTTTCGAGGACGCCGATGGCAATGTGCAGGTTCGTTTCGTTACTGCCAAGTCTCGTGTTGCTCCGCTCAAACCACTCTCCGTTCCACGGCTGGAATTGTGTGCCGCAGTCTTACTATCAGATCTCGTTTCGTTCGTCCTTGAACAAGGTCCTCAATCCATTGTTGTTGATAAGGTTTTCGCTTGGAGTGACTCTTCGGTCGCTCTATCCTGGATCAAGTCGTCTCCACATCGGTGGAAGACTTTTGTTTCGAATCGTGTCGTCCACATTCAGGATCGAATTCCTCCGGATTGTTGGAATCATGTACGTTCAGGTGACAACCCAGCGGACGTCGCGTCTCGGGGCTTGTTACCAGAGGAGTTAGTCGGGGCTTCCGCATGGTGGGCGGGGCCTGAATTCCTCAGATTGCCGCTGGAATCTTGGCCAGCACTCTTTCCCATTGCTCCCACTTCTGATGTTGAACTGGAGAAAAGGAATATTGTTTTGTTCGCTACGATAGAGATTTCGGATGTCGATGTTTTGTTGAAAAGATTTTCTTCTTTGAGGAAAATTCAGGGTATTATCGCTCGTTGTTTTCGTTTCACTAACAATTGTCGTGCTGTCAATAGGACCACTGGTGCATTGAGTGTCTCTGAGTTGCATGCTGCTCTCATGCACATTGTTAGAATTGTTCAATCTTCGGTCTTCTCTTCGGAATTGGAGAAAATTCGCTCTGGTAAACCATGTGCCAAGTACTTGCAGTCATTGTCGCCCTTTATTGATGATTTCGGTATTTTGCGAGTCGGGGGTCGACTGTTGCATTCGGGTTTAGCATTCGACGCTAAATATCCCGCATTGTTGCCAGGAAGGCATAGGTTGGTTGAACTTTTGATTGATCAGATACATCGAGGTAATTTGCACCCAGGAGTGAACACTACTCATTATCTCCTTCAACAAAATTTTTGGATCCTGTCTGCTCGTAGGGTCATTCGTAGTTATTTGTCGAAATGCAATCGTTGCTTTCGCACTCGTCCCCTCTCGTTGGAGCCTCCCATGGGGAATTTACCTGTCGCTCGTGTCTCCCAATTGAAGCCTTTTAGTTGTGTCGGGGTCGATTATGGGGGACCCTTTCCTATTGTCTTGTCGAGGTATAGGGGTGTCAAAACTTCTAAAGCCTATTTATGTTTGTTCGTATGTTTCGCGACTCGCGCGATTCATCTCGAAATCGCTTCTGATTTATCGTCAGAGACTTTCCTGGCAGCTCTTAGGAGGTTTGTCGCTCGCCGCGGTCGCTGTAGTGACATCTACAGTGACTGTGGAACCAATTTCGTCGGAGCTAACAAGGAGCTCAACTCAAATTTGAAAATCGCCGCAGAAGGGGAAGGTATTCGATGGCACTTCAATCCACCCTCAGCTCCACACTTCGGTGGACTGTGGGAGAGCGGTGTTAAGTCCGTCAAAACACACATGGCCCGTGTTATTGGTGGTCAAATTTTGACTTATGAGGAGCTGAACACCTTCATCGTTCAGATCGAGGCCGTCTTGAATTCGCGCCCCCTTTGCCCCATTAGTAGCGACCCCAACGATCTATCCGCGTTGACCCCTGGTCATTTTCTGACCTTGGAACCTCTGTCGTCGGTGCCGGATGTGAACTTGTCACATCTGAAGATTTCTCGTCTTTCTCGTTGGCAATTGGTGCAACGGATGCAACGTGATTTTTGGACACGTTGGAGGGCTGAATATCTTCATAATTTCCACCAGAGGAGTAAATGGTCGAAAACCCATTTGTTTGAGTCAACGGATATCGGTTCGTTGGTGTTGATAAAGGATGAATTGTTGTCTCCTTTGAAATGGGCTCTAGGAAGAATTGTTTCTCTGCACCCTGGTGCGGATGGTGTCGCCAGGGTTGCCTCGGTTCGTACGACCAGAGGTCTTTGTAAACGACCTCTGGTCAAACTTTGCCCGTTACCTAACCAGTAACGGACTCAGGGAATTTTGTCCCTGACTTGTCGTTTCGTTTCGTTTCGTTTTTGTTATTGTCGTTAGTTTCGTTTTCGTTAGTTTCGCTTTTGGTTCAATTTTCTGATAGCGGAAAATTCCTCCGGTAATTTTGGTGGGCGGTATGTTACGTCCTTGGTGAATAATCGATTCGTATTCTCTAAGACACCACCGTTTCCTACCCCTTCCTATCCCTTTACACATCGGGACGAAGGAAAAGGACACCTGACCGGACAGGACCACACATAGAGAGAAGAGTCGAGGTTTAACATCGAGAGAGGAAAGAGCCCGACAGAGTGCCGTTCGTACCAGACTCGTCGATGCTGGTGTTACGGAAACGGGATACCTAGTTCTTTAATTAAATAAGGAAGCGGTATAAAGTAGTGGAACAATCGTGGGTACCTACATAGTGAAGCAGAGTGAACAATAATAATAGTTACAACATCTCGCAAATTAAAACAAGTGCCCCTTTAGTCGGACAAGACACAAGGTCAGTAATTTCGATAATTATTATTAATAATTGTGTTCCTGTCAATCATTGGCAATTACAGCCTGGTCCTTCCCTAAATTTTGATCCTGTCATCCGTGGCGATTCGGTATTACCATCGCGGCATCGAGCCGCATTAATTTAGCCCCCTTTCAGGATCGAATCGCGTCGTTAATATTTCGTGTTGCTCTTTGACGCGGAGTTAACAAATTGATTTATTTATTATTGAAACAATTTTTCTTAATTGCTTTATTCTCGGCATTTTCAATCAGTCGATAAGTGCCAAATTAACAATTTTCATACGATGCAAGTACCTACCTAAATGGACTAATAAGTAGAAAACTCAATGGTGTTTTGTGAGCTCAGTCAAAATTTTTTCTGTTAATAAAACGACCAAACTGGCGACCAAAGTCTGATACAATAGTCAGTCTATCCTCACCTCTCGTACTTACGTTTCGAAAATTTCAGTCACTTCAGTCACTGAAAGGGAAAATATAGGCTATTACCTTAGAATTCTTTAAACCTCCATCGATTTTCATGAAACTTTGGGATCAAGCTTATATATTACCATTAACTTCAAAAGTGACAAGTGCTCTTTTTGCACCTCTTTTTTTCAAAAAATGAAAATACAAATTAAAGAAATGCAATTCAATCGACGGAAATCTTATTTAGTTGAATAGAGTAAATATCCTGTAAAATTTTGAAGCATGATTTATGATTTCCCGAGTGATTTCCACTAATTTTTCAACCCTTAACAACCACCCCTTATCTTAAAATCAATGGAAAAACTATTTTTTAGCAGCTTTTTTCTGTGTATAAATGTGTATTATTGATGATTTTGTGTATTATGTATTACCTATGTAATTGTGTATAAATTATGATGAAATTATTTATGCACTTACCACGTAAATATGATACATAGTATTATTACAGATACAAAATGTATGCTCCTAAAAGTTCTCTAGAAAAATGCGATTGTTTTTTTTTTACGAGAACTCCGTTATTTTTTATGTTATTGGGCCCATCGAAAAATCATTTTGGAGGTAATTTTAAGGACTAGGTAGGATCATCCATATTTCTACTTTTTAAAACCCCTTATTTTTAAAAGTAAAAGGGTTAAAGGGCTCGGGTCAGATGATCCTCGCATTAAAATTTAATCTTCTAACGTTGATATCTCGGTTGTTTTTTATCATACAGAAAAAAAGTAAAGAACAAAATATTTGTTAAGAAAAAAACACAATATTTGTTCTCCATCATTTTTTTTTATGTATATTTAGTAGTATTATTAGAGCTATTATGAAAAAAAGAGAACTTTTATTAGAGAAATTTGAAAAATGCTGTTTCAATCGCACTTTTTTTTTAAGCATTCTAAACCGGTCAAAGTGTTTGAGCTCATTAATTAGACAGACTAATAAATATAGTAAATCCTACAGGGACTAGCTACTATAGATTTCAATTTTAGTGAAAATGGCGAAGGTTTTATTTTATTCCACTTTTTCTTGAAAAATTCGAGAGCCCCGTCTTGTTTTCATCATAACTCGCTTAGTTTTAATGCAATCCACTCCATCCAGGGCTTATTTGACAGGTTTTTCCAAGTAGGTATTTTGAAAAGTGTTCCATAGCTATTTTCACTATTTTCCCAAAAATGTTTCAGTTTTCCGTTTTTTAACCTCAAATTATACGTTTGAGTACTAAAAAATGATACCTTTAGAGTTACCAGTTACAGTAAGTCGATTTGGATTTAATTTAAAATGTTCATAAAAAAACCAATCTGTTTGTTTTTTATTATCTTTCATTTTGATATTTTTTTGGTTTTTGTGGGCAATATAAAAATATTTAAGTACCGTCAAACTTTTTTCTTCACGTAACAAATTACTAATTAGGTACTAGTACCCTTTTTTTTTTGTCTTCTAGTTTTAACCGAGGTTTCAACGTTTTGTGAACATTTTTTTATGAATATTTTTAAATACAAATTTGAACCTTCTCAGTATTGAAATTTTACCACTGAAAAACTAGACGTAGACGACTATCTGTGGCGAGATCTGTGAAGTGTAGATGCTTCTTTCTATTCTATTTTCATGTCACTAACAGGAGTTGCACATTATCTACTTTACTTGCTCTGAAGATCGCATGCATAGTCGAAACTAGTGAGAGATAAAAAAAAATTGTAACTATACATTGCACCATATATCCTTCTCTATATTGCTATCTCGTAAACGCTAAGAGATACAGGGTCGGTTAAATTAGAGAAAAGATGCGCAGTTTTGTGACCATCTCGAATTCGTCAAGACATACAAGATATCTGGAACTGTTCCTGAAATTTTTTTTAGTTTATTTCGTAGTTATGACAATAACTCAACGACTACTAAATAAATGCTCAAATTCGAATACAATAATTCTGATGCTACTTACTTCATAATGACAAAATATGTGTTTTTAAGTTAATGAGACCGTGGAAAAAATAGTATATACCATTCGGGAGAAATGCCATTTTGTCCTCGTGCATTGTAGCCCTCGGGCTTCAAATTGCACCTCTGCCAAAATGACGCATTTCTCTCCCTTATAGTATAATATACTATTAGCACAGGCCAATAATTGTATCATTATATCATTTGCCCTCATTAAGGCTACTCTCAAAACTCAGACTAATAATAGGCCATTCGAGAAGGGCAAGCATAAACTGAAGGAATGGCAGAGATGCTCAATTCCGTCTTTCTTTCAAATGACTCTGCCACATATAGTCACACCCACGGATTCAACATGTCAACACACGCCTTTTCTTCCTTCGTATTTTTTCCGACGTCACCTCGGGAAATTATAGAAGTAGTTTCCAGGTTTAAAAGTAAGAAGTCTTCGGGCTTGGACCAGATTCCCTCCATTGTTGCCATGCATTGCATTGCTGAACTTGCTATTTTTAAAAAGGGTGATGTCAAAAACCCTGAAAACTACCGACCGATTACTCTACTATCGGTATTTGATAAAATTCTTGAATCCCTTGTCTCATCTCGTTTTATTGACTTTCTATAGACAAAACAAAGATCCTTTCCCGCTCCCAGCATGGTTTTCTTAAAAACAGATCTATCCAGACGGCTCTTGTGGAGCTTACAGACTTCATATCCAACGGTTTGGAGGAGGGGATGCGCACTGTGGGCTGGCTTTTGGATCTGTCCAAGGCCTTCGACAGAGTGTGCCACGAGTGCCTCCTTCGGAAACGGGAGAATGTCGGAGTTCGTGGATTGCCCCTTTCTTGGTTTCCCAGCTATCTACAGGGAAGAACACAGGCGGTTCAGATTACTGGGTCTGATGGCCGACCTGTGCGATTACCTTTTGCTCCAATCTCCTCTGGGGTGCCATAGCTAGGGTAATGTTCTCGGTCGACTTCTTTTTCTTATCTTCATTAACGATCTGGGTCTCAAAATTACCTCCCCAAATTCACTCTGTGTTAACTATGCTGATGATACAACAATTCTTATTAGGATAAAACCAGGCGACCTTCCTAGTCTGATAGATACCGTTCAACTTTCGTTGAAAAGAGCAAGTTTATGGCTCAGGGCTAATGAACTAAAACTCATCTTAGCCAAAACTGAGTTGATTGATTTTCACTCTAGCCGATCACGTCTTTCCCCTTTACCCTCCATACCCACCGATGGTGCCTTGATCGAGCCGAAGGGCGTGATGAAGTTTTTGGGCTTCCAAATCGACCAGAACCTAAACTGGTCGGCCCACACAGATTATTTGTGCCGTCGTCTTGCTAGTGTCTGCTTCCTTCTTAGACGCCTTCAGCACATGGTGTCCTCTGAGGTTCTTCTCTATGCTTATTATGGGCATTTCATCAGCCACGTGAACTATTTTTCTTCTTCAAAAGAGAGCGATTAGAATCCTGGCAGGCTTGTCAGTGCAGCAGTCATACAGAGGCCATTTCAGGCGGCTTGGACTTCTTACCGTGCCTGCTTTGTATGTCTTCTCTCTGCTAAAATTGATCCACAAAAATCAGGATAGGCTTTTACCTTACCAATTCACCCATCACTACAGTACCAGGTTCAATTTGTTCAAACCTCCTACACACCATCTGTCGTCTTCAGAAAGGACATTCACGTACGCATCTATCAAATACCTGAACCACTTCAAAATAGATCCTGCAACTGTTGGGTTCTCAGCGTACAGTGCGTATCTCCGGAAACACCTCACGGAGTTGGAACCCTGCACTACCTCTGATATACTGTCCTTCCACCCCCCATGCATCCCTACCTGCAGCCTGCAGTCTGATATTAAAGTACCTAAAACCCTTTAGCTTTGATCCATCCTTATCATAGAGATGGAACTATACCTCGATCGAGACCTGATGTCTTTAGTGTCTCTGAGCGTCTCGACCCTCACTGTTCCCGGAGTTATGTTGACTTGCTGTGCGTTTTAAATTTTTACTGTTTGTCTTTATGTTTGTTTTTATTATTTCTGTAATAACGCTGTTGTACTGAGCAATGAATGTTGTAATTCAAGTACAATAAATAAATTTGTAATTGTTTTAATTGTAATTGTAAACAAAAACCCCATCCACAACATTCGACACCGGGACCGTGAAAAATAACGCAAAAGAGGCCTCAAGACGACGGGTGTGTCAGAAAATTGTTTTGCAGGAATGGGCACAAAAAAGTCCGAACGAAAAATGACATTTCTGCTGTTTCTCGAAGAGGGGGCTACAGAGGAACCGATTAGAGTTTTGAATTTGTCATAACTTATACTGTCTGACAGGAGAACGCTGATTCAGAATAGTATATAAAGCATTAGGGGTGGCCGAAGCCCGGAAGTGTCCCAAATAAAGTCAAAAACCGAAAGTTACGAGTTTATTTAATTAAAAAACAGAACTTTGTTTTCAGATTCGCTGTGGCTTAAAGTATAAGAGGCCAGGATTTCTTTCAAAAACCATGACCACACAAAAAAAAATCAATTCAAAGGTGGGACCCTCTGATTATTTATTTTCAACAAGAGCATTTTTTGAATGCGAGCCGATGATTTTTTTCCTGTAGTCCTTGGAACGCTGATTCAAAATATATGATAAGGTCGCCGTAAACTTAAAAAAGTCATATCCTTGAAACGATGGCTCCAGTTAAAAAATGGACTTTGTTTTCATGAACGCCGTGGCTTAAAGTATTAGGAGACCAGGATAATCGTTCAAAAACCACGTCTAAACAAAAAAAGTATTTCAAATGATGGGAAATTTTTTATCAAAATCGGTGAGAAAATTTTTGCGAAAAATTTCTCTTTCGGTGTCTCGCCTCCTTGAGATGAATGGAGTGTAGGTTGAAAATGGGCATTCTGTTTTCGTTTTTTATTTTTTGTAAGTCAATTTATGGTGCTGAAAATTGAGAAATTGCAAGATTTCACTATTTTTAGTTTTTGCTTGGATACCTATACTTAGCGCTAGTTCTGCTTTAGAGGAATATGACTTTTAAATTGATTTCCGAATATTTTTTTGCACAAACGTCTTCTTTGTCAATTGAGACCTTTTGAAAGGTTTAAATTTCTTGTCAATCTTGTAATCAGGCCTTGTAGCTAGCTAAAAAATTAGTTTGTCCCCAAACATGGGCTACTGCTTTTTAACTTGCTTGAACTTAGTTTTTTTTTTTTTTTTTTTTTGGTAAGGCAGAGGATGATGGAGCAACCTGTTCTTATGTAACCTTTCAAATTGAATAATAGGACTATTTACGGTACCTACCTATAGGAAACCGGGAATCTTAAAAGTTCAAGGATTATAATACCTAATAATAATAATAATGGAAGGTCTTTCCTATTTTAGATGATGTAGGTAGAGGTACAGGGTGATTCATTATAATGTCGCCCCCCTTTAACTTTGTTATTTCATGTGTCTCAAAAAAATTAAAAGTAGGGTTATGTAGGTGCTAAAAAATACTTTTTTATACGTATAACAAAAATTTGAAAATAGATCAGTATACAGGGAAAACAAAAAATTTAATTTTTTTTTCAATGGAACACCCTATATATGAATTTATTTTTCGATTCCTCGTAAAATTCAAAGCATAATTTATATAACATACCGTATACCTAAATTCAATAGTTTCTGAAATATTCGCATTTGAAACTATTTAAAAAACCGTGTGCCGTGTGTATGTATAACTACCAAATTGAAAACCTCGATCATCTAAAAGATTTGATACGGATTAAAATTAATAATTTAAATGAAAATAACCCAGAATTCATAACAGATTCATTGGAGAAAATGCGAACAACCCTTATAAACCCTTATAAAATGTGTTGAAAAAAATGGAGGCCCAGTAGAGCATTTTATTGTTAGATTTCTTGATTTGCAACAGGTGTTTTATAAAATATTTGATGATGTTTCAAATGCGAATATTTCAGAAGCCTTTGAATTTAGATATACGGTATGTTATATAAGTTATGCTTAGAATGTTACGAGGAATCGAAAAATAAATTCATATATAGGGTGATCCATTGAAAAAAAAATTAAATTTTTGGTTTTCCCTGTATACTGATCTACTTTCAAATTTTTGTTACACGTATAAAAAAGTCTTTTTTAGCACCTACGTAACCCCACTTTTAATTTTTTTGGGACACATGAAATAACAAAGTTAAAGGGGGGCGACATTATAATGAATCACCCTGTACATAATTCGTTATTTTTACCTTCCGGTATTTACATATTATATTTTACTGGGTTTTTGACAAGTATTTTTTATATGTGCTAAATCTATTAATACAGTAGTGAAATTCAGTATAGGTATCATTAAAATAATAGTTTATTTGTTGTTTGTTTTATTAATTAGTATGTTAATTTTGGTTAATGTGTTGAAAAACACATAAATAACTCATAAAGCATCTATGATTACCTACCTAAAGCGCCCATATGTGATGATTGTGTTTTAAAGTCGTACAAATAAATAAATCCGTAAATTGAGATGTAAGATACCTAAATATATCCCCATAATATCTGATCCGTCATCTCTCTTTGTTTCAATAATTAAATATAGGCCGTGCAAATTATAGGCCGTATAATAGTATAGGAAAAGTCGGGAAACCTATTACTACCATATTATATCGGGAGCCGTAATATTGTTGTTTGTGTGGGTATCCAATTATTTTTCAATTACTTATCGACGACAATAATAGTGTTCTCCTAACTTCTCCCGGAGTGTGATGTAATAAACGTGTTGTATACATATAGATATGATTCCCGTAGGGTTTTATCCTCGGTTTTATCGATTTAGATTTAGAGTTAGAACGTCCCAAACTTCCAAACATGACTGTTCTCGTATATGTTTTTGCCTCACATAGCATCATGGTGTCTGATTAGATAAGTTCTATTTACATCCACCGTAATTTATTAGTCAGCTTTGTTTATTTCATTTTTTACAGTTGTACTTATCTATATTTATTTAAATTTATACTTATATTTATATCCGTCAACTTTCTCTTTACATTTTTTGGATTAAGAGTTAAGAGTCTTAAAACACTGGAATCCGTTACAAATATGTGTCTCTTGTAATAACGTTTGAAACACGGTTATTTTCCTTGAAACACTGCGCCTTGAGGCATCGCTCAATATTTACTTTCAGCAGTTTCAGACACTACCAATGCCAGACGATTGACAAACCAACAATAAATCTTTAAGTGAACTCACGATTAGTTCTTTAGACTGATCGCTAGATGTCGCTATACTTAAAACCACACGGAGAACCGTGTAACTGGCCGGCTTAAGACGGTGGCAGCTTCCATACATTCGGCAACATCTTCCGGATACTCCAGATGCAGCACAGTGATGAGTCCCAATAGGGCGAAACACGTGTCTGTGCTTGTTCTGGTACTCTGGTGGCTCTGTTGTTGTTTGTGTGGATGCTCTCTTGGTTGTTTCGGGCACTGCCAGCATGACAACGGTAAGGGCGATGGAGGAATACTCCGACCCCATTAAACAGGCTAGTAATTATTGCACTTTATGTGCTTTATACTCATACGACCTGCATTCACTCTTTTTCTTTTATGCATTAATCGTTGGATATACTTCCCGTTTCTCTCTTCAACATAAATCTTTCTTGTTTATATTTGGGCACCTTAGAAGGTACCTTTACTACCATATTGGGTTCAGGAAGTGTAACCAGTAACCACCTTGTAGTGGTGGTGTATGCAGTATGCTGGGCATAAGGTATCAGCCCGGATCATAAAATAATTTCGGACTTTTATTGCTCTATCTTTTCGCTAACCTGATTCTAGATCTGGTGTAAGCAGCACAATTCGACCCTTCGTCTCTAGAAAGGACTACCAAAGCCCGCAGATGACAATACTGACAGAAATTCTTCCCAAACTGTACCTATAGGATTTTTCTTGTATTGGAATTTTGTTACTACTGCAGTAAATTTTATCTCATGTTGTCCCATGTTGGAAGGAAAAATTGAGAAAGATCTCCCAAAAGCGTTTTCAAACGCACCCTCTAGGTTATCGTGATCAACGGCGAGCATAGCAGATCTTTTCACCTAACAGGTATTTTCCCAGTTACTGATCATACAAATTAAAGTATCATTGTTCTAATGTAAAAATCGCCAACTAAATGACAAAATCAAAATGGGAAATTTATATTTTCTAAATTCAAAATTTGCCTTGTAGGTATTTTAAACCGAAACAATTTTTTTTATCACTAATGAGAATTTGTGTTTGAGAAATGAGAACCGGGATGAATTTTTTTTTAAATAGATGAACTTACCTTACTTACTAATAAGGAACTCCTTCAAAAATTTTCTCATTTCCTGTAAGTTTAAAGTTTCACAAATAAATTGGTTCGTCAAAAACTTACTTCAGCTTTCACTTTTTTGGAGGTTAATTTTTTAAGAACTCCGCAACTTGAAATTAGGTTTTTTCGCCATGCAAGTTTTCTTATTTTCATAAGTTTGAAGCTTCGATTTCTTTTCCTCCATCTTCCGACTGACAGGTATTTTTTTATATATTCAGTAAACTGATTTGATTCTACAGAAATTGATTTTGATTTTGATTTACTTTTGGGGATTTTCGATTTTCGTTACATACATATAAAAAATTTACTTGATTCATTCTGTTAATTGATACTGGTACTATATGTCTGTTGAAAAGTTTATTCGGTGTGTTCAATCCCTTTGTGGCTGGCTTTGTGGCAATCCTTTTGGGATCTGATACCCCTTTATAATCAATTCGTGCGACCAGCCCATTTTCATTATCAAGTTGAGGGTGTACCTATTTCCTATTTAACAAATCGCTGGTTTTGATTTGAGCGTTTGTTGCAGTGCTTTGAACAAAATCAAATTCAGGATTCAGGGATTCTATGTATAATATACGGAGAGAGCTAATAGGACGAGATTTCTTTGCGTAATTAAACTCGGAATTTCAATCCTTTTTGTTTTATCTTTTTTCCCGTTTGCGGTATACGTTTTTAGTTTTCAGTAATTGCAAAACATGGCCACTTTTTATAATAATCTAGGTGTCTACAGGATTTTTAGTTGCCCACCGGTTATACAATTTTTTTTTGTAGATTATGCTTAACTTTAATGGGTTCTATAACGAACCGTATTCGCAGAGTGTGAGCTACTGATCACCCTGTATATCAAAGTTATATGTTCTTTCAAATTGCACCTTTATTATTACTTAATTAATATCACTGTCGTAATAATATCAACACAAATAACTTTGTCCTGTGACATTTTGGGATAGATTCTTTTGCACAAAATCACGTGACTACAATTTATACATATTTCATTGTCATCATTTTCAAAGTGAAAAATAATAGCAAATACAAAACTTTTCTTCACCGGTTAGTGAAAAAATTAATGGAGAATTGAAGACTTTTGAATACCTAACATTTCCAGTACGGTCCTGTGCACAACATCTTCGTGCTTTTCAAATCAACACTTTCGGTATCACGAAATTGAATTTCTAGACATATACCTTAAACTTATACAGGGTGCTTCAAAATATGTGCGCAGGACTTCAGGATGTGTTACTTCCAGGACCGGGCTAAATTATTTTTTAATTTTTAATTTTTCAACAAAAGTTGGCCCTGCAAATTTTTGTAGACTGAATGATAAATCAAATTATTCAATTGAATTTAATAGATGGTCGTAAAACATTATTAGAAATGTTTTATTGCATTAAGACTTACGTCAATGAATTATTTATGTATTGTGGACTTTTTTTTTCAAATTTTGTTATGTAATTTTTTAATTATCCACGGATCATTAGAATTTTCTAATTTTTGATGCAACTGTACACCAATATCTAGCATTATCAGTCTAGCGTCTAGATACTCTAGATCGACGTTCTGTGAACTGAGAAATTCCAAGACCGGCTTAAGAAAAAATGATTTTCAAGCCTGAGGAGAATTTGTACTGTTAACCTGTATGCGATTAAAAAAAAAGTACTTATTGATTTTAAAAGTGCATACATAGTCAATGAAATCTGTGTATGTGACATAACAAACGTTCATAAGAAATTAAAAAAAAAACTAAAATTAAGTAGGTACATAAAAATGAAAATGAAAACATACAAAATTTGAAAAAATAAGTTCACAATAAAAAAATAATTCATTGACATGAAGTCTTAACATTTCTAATTAAATATTTCTAATACTTTTTTATGTTCTTCTGTTGAAATTGTAATTACCTATTATTGAGTACTTTGATTTGTCATTCAGACTACAAAAATTTGCAGTGGGTAAAAAAGTGCAGTAAAAATTGAAAAATAATTTAGCCCGGTCCTGGAAATAACACAAAGTGACAGCAACGATGTAATTAAGCAATGTTGACTCAGGGCGTACTTATGTTAGTTAAAGTATCTGCAATTCATAGCGTTTATTTTAAATTATAACAAATTATGGGATCCGTTATGGTAACTTTTTTAGTTTTGGTCAGATTCGATCGTTTATAAAAAAAAATCAATAAAAGTGTGACAAAAATTTCAAATCCACATTTTTAATTGCCTATTTGTGCACTTTGAAAATCAATAATTGCATTTAAAAAAATAGCATACAGGGTGAACTTTGTAACGATCCATCGGCGTTAAAGCTGTTTTTAAATGATAACAAGTTTGAAACAGTTAGCGTCCTCTATTTTCCAGCGACTGTACCTAGAATATCGAGTTCTGCCTACGACTTCATAATCCGTAGATATCGCTTAACAAGCAAACAGTGACCTAAAACGTATGTAAATGCATAGAAAAGGATCAAGCGCAATGAAAAGACCTCATTAAATAAATAAGGATAAAAACAAGACGCAAATTCCTGATTGCACAAAAAATACCCAATAACCTCCTGTTAAAACCCACCAAATTTTATTTGCATATCTCGACCGGTTTCAGAGCAAATTAATAAATTGTCAGTTTTTAAGTAACCCTATAACACCCCGTATCTGGAAAACTATGCATTTGCGTACATACGTTTACATAGCAAACTGTCATTATTTTTGGTCATTATTTACATCCGCGGCTCCTACAGTTTCACTATGGCACCTATACATATAGGGGTGGAGAACATACCAATAGTAACACCAGGAAGGTATTCATATGCTTTGCAAATGAAAGGGAAAGCCACAAAACGGCCTAAAAACACGGTTTTGAGAGTGCAATGAAAGTACGGACCTGGCAGATGCGATGATTATACATCGAGTCTACGGGATGAAACCACTTGAGAACAAAGCCAAGCGCTTCGAAACGAATACAGGCACGTACACGCAATATATCCGCTTACTCATATCGTGAAAAGACCACAGGGATTGATGTTACGATTTTTGGAATATAAATGGAAAATAAATGCAAAATTCAAAATAAAAATCGTGCTACTGTTAATGTCGAAGATATTCCTTGCCCTGAAAGTGAAAAAAATTGAAATTCGATCGTAGTGTCAAAGAGGCCTTAGTTCTGACCTTAATATTAGTTCGCAATGGCTGTTTTTAGCTTCTTACCCACCCAGGACCCCTATTTCGCTCCTCGGTCCCGAAAAAATTGATGAAACTTAGGAGCCGCGGATGTAAATAATTACCTTATTTTTTCATGTAGAATCACCCCCTGAAGTTTGTCGCACTTATTTACTAACACCCTGTATCTATCACAAATATTGTGAAGCGGCGGCAGAATTAACTCAGCTAGCTGATAATTTAACCGGTCCTGGAATGTTGGAGTGAAGCTATCCACACCAGTCCAGCCACACGACAAATTGCTATAAGTTTAGAGAAGCCGATCGAATGCTAGATAACAGGGTACAGTACGGTTGCACCCAAAAATTGGAAAATTCTAATGATTCTTATAAATATTATAGCCAAATGAATATCTTTAAAAATTCACAAATCACCCTATATATTAACAGAGAAGGGGAGATGACAATTTTTAATGGTTACATGATATTTCCCTTAAGGGATTCTACATATTATGATAGAAGTTTGTAAAGTTTCTCATGACCCTGTATAACTTTCAGTAGTTATTATCAAAGTGCACTCACCGGTCACTCTTAGGTATGGTACGGTCCTGCTTTAATTGGTAGCCTTAAATTTAACAAAATTTTCATCCGCAAGTTTTTGCAACTTATTGAACTACGAAAAGTTAATAAGAAAATATATGACGTCGTACAAAGTCAATAATAATGTTATAAGATGGACCGCGATAAAATCTTTTATAGGTCGAGAGGAATCACTATAAAATTCTTTACGGGCTGATCTAAAACAACAAAATCACAATTTGTAGATCGTATAAAGTGATGTGATGTGTGTCTTAATAACAAATATTTGCTCTGTCATGCCGTTAGTAGGTAGTAAACAAATTGTGACATTGAACGGTCTGCTGGTATAAAAAATTAATAAAAAGATTTATAACCGTTAGTTAGTTCATAAAACAATGATTTGTTCTCTGATAGGAAATTCGTAATGTTCATTGAGAGATAAATTTAAATATAGGTCAAGTACGCTCAATGTGAGTGAATGAGTATCTCAAATGGCGTAATTTAATAATATATTCAGAATTTTTGCATGCAGTGTAATTTGCCGCCAGCGTCTTCATTATTACTGCAATAAGCATAAGAATGGTCATCAGGAATAGGAAGTGCCTACTTTAAATGGCAGTAAATTAACTCTATGCATTTTTTATTAATGTGATAAGTTTTCTTATTAAAAAAAGAAGACTTTCAAGTAGTACAAGACCGCAGATAAGTAACTTCAATCTCATATCGATGTCAGTGATTTACCCTTTCATGAATGAACCCTTTCAAGTGGTGTTGGTGTAATCTGTTAGTCAATGTTATACTAGAACACTAGCTGTTTGATGAACGAATAATAAATATCCGCTTTATAAATTATTATTATTTTTTTAACCGCTCATCGAAACGAGACGATGAGCGGTTAGTCACGGCCCCAGCGCCACGACAACGCAGCGGATCATTTCATTCGATACTACGAGGCTTGTTCAATTAAGCCGTCCGAGAAACCTATACAAGAGGCGTCGTAGGCCAATCGTGAGTGACTAAGAAAACAGTTGCATGCCGTGGAGACCAACCAGTTTCAACCAACTCGAATTGCTCGAAAGGTTTAGAGCAAAAGAAGGTTGAACCATTTTTATCTCACCTCATGGATGAATTGAAATCAAAGATACGCGATCACCTTTCGAATTCGTCTGGGAAAATCTGCGATTAAAGCTTTTGCGGGGCACTCAACAATTGATATTCCCATCATCAACCCGGTTTTTATATTCTTTCTTCTTTCCATAACATAAATATCGCAGCTCGCAACCCTCGCCATGCAGTTTCAAGTTTTGACAAGCATTCTTTCATTTTCAGATTAGAGACTGCAATAAGAAGGAAAAGACAAGCACAATCTGCAAACCCCGTAAATCCAGACCACAAACCTAGAGTTACAGGTTTAAGAGTGGACTCATCTGGACACGCAAACGAACTTGACGAGAATGGAGTACCTGATCTTCTTTCGAACAGTAATCATATTATCCGCTTGTTTGGAGATTATTTAGAGGATGGCATGTTGGTAACGTTCACTGCCGTGGCAGGTTATTACGAGGGTGACTGCCTGGTGGCTGCTTCAGAAGGATTCAAGGTAACCACAATATCTAAATCTTTAAGTGTTTTCTCCTATAATTGCTAAATAACTTTCAGGTAGTCAGAGATGAATACAATGACACTACGGCCGTGGTTACCGTAAATTTACCAGCCAACGATGGTCCTTATTACATCTGCATCAAGGACAAGCCAAACACCGCTGGCAGGGCTAGCTTCAGACATCAAGGCACAGACGTGTACATCCAGTTGAAAATTCACGATAGGTTGATACCCCTCTGGGCCTCCATTATAATTATCTGCGTATGTCTGGTGTTCTCGTCTCTTTTCTCCGGTCTGAATTTGGGCCTGATGTCACTTGACAGAACCGAATTGAGGATCCTTGTCAACACCGGTACACCGGCCGAAAGAAAATACGCCAAGACCATACAGCCTGTCAGAGACCACGGCAACTATCTGCTGTGCAGTATATTGTTGGGAAACGTGTTTGTTAATAACATATTCACCATCCAGTTGGACGGTTTGACTTCCGGAATTATCGCCGTTATATTCGCCACGTTGGCGATTGTCATCATTGGCGAAATCACACCTCAGGCGATCTGTTCCCGGTATGGTCTCGCGGTCGGCGCTAAAACTATCCTGGTGACTAAAATGGTTATGATCTTGACGTTCCCGCTCTCCTACCCGGTGTCGAAGTTCCTAGATTTCATCTTGGGCGAGGAAATCGGAAACGTTTACACCAGGGAACGCCTCAAGGAGCTGGTCCAGGTAAGGGTTTTTCCTTCTTCATTATTCAAGTTACGTATTATACTTCTAGTTGAATAAGAATTTTCATGAAGTGTTTTGTTAGAGAAAGACAAGATTTACTCCCCAGCGCTTGCATATGTATTCTATGATAAAAATTAGGGAAACATTGAAAATTTATCGTCTTATAACAAACAATAGTGTTGTACGTTGTAAGGGAATATCCTTTAACGGACTTGACAAAAATTTTCACGCAAAACTTACACTTAAAACAAAATCTAAAAAATTGACAGACCAAAGTCGTTTTTATACACCTCTTACAGTATACACCTTTTACAGTATAAGTACACCTTTTACAGGATACACCTTATAGTATAATTAATTTTTGCCAAGTGCAGCAAAGGATAGCATATCCTTTTTTAAAAATTTAATTCTAAAATGGCGGTGCTAAAATTTCATGCACCTGATAGACACTATTTAAAGAAGAAGTTTCGTTCAGAAATTAGTAAAGCTTGTGGTGTATGTAGGCAAAATCCGCAAAATGGTTGTAAATTTCAAAGTTATGTAAATTGAAGAAGAAGAACTGCAATTCTCAACGTTACCTCTTCATGTATCGAAGAATTGCAGTTTGATTTAAAAAAAATTCTGATTTAAAAATCTCAAAAAAATCCGTTACTATAAAAGAGGAAATGGGTGAATTGTGAATTACCACTCTGTATTATTAATTATAGACAGGCAAAAAAAAACACATTGAATTCTTGATAATTTTAAACATTCCAGTCCAGTACAGATAAAATAGACTCGATCCCATAGATTATTACATTGTATGATTTGGAAGATTTCCAAAATTTTTAGTCAACTGCGGAACTTTAACCTGAAGAGATTTGTTTGGGTGACTTTAAAAGTTAACGAACGATTCAAAAATAGATCGAGATCTCTATCTCTAAATACTTAGACTTGGATAAATTCACTTGTCGTGGGACCTAATTATTATTTTTTCTTATGCTCGGTACAATGTTTCAAAATATTTCATAATATTGCGTATGATCGTGTTTGCCAATTTTTTATTTTTCAAAATTCGTCATTACTGTCAACATTTTTATTCTTGCCGATTGGCAAAGTGTTTGTTTTCTTTGATTTCCAAGCTAATTTTAATTAATCTTTTTCTCGATCTTTATTAATGGCGATATTTTTACATTTCATAATATTCGGTTAAATAATGGAATTTTATTTTATCAGTAGAGTTAATTTTGTTATACCTGGCTTAATTAATAAATTCGAGAATTTGATTTGGGACCTGTAAATAAATAAGTACCTAGTCGTAAGTAGTAAAACTGTTATTTTTCTACTCCCAACCTTTAATATGCATATTAAATATGAATCACCCAGTGCTTTAATGGGTCTCATTAAGATACAAATTTTCATTAAAGCACTGGTCAAGCTATCCAATGGCAGAGGAGCATTTGCAATCGAATCGGTTCCTTTTCGCTAACCGAAGTCACAGAGTTGTCATACTCACGACAAAAATTGCCTTGTGATATAAGTTCTGTATTTCTGAAAAAAAATTCTAAACGTTTATTTAATTTAGAACATAAGTAACATTCAAAGGAAATTTATCAAGATTTTATGTTACCTTAATTAATTTGATAGGTAGGTATATCGTGTAAAAGATGGGAAGATAAAGTATTATATCATTCGTAACGCTCCGTGATAGTATTCAAAGCGGCAACGCTGCGACCCGCGTTGCGCAGGTAAACAATATCGTAATTAATGGCTGTCATGTTATTAAAATTATTAATTAATCTCAAAATCGAAGCGTAAAATTCGGAATTCGAACTTCGCATAATAAAAATTACGCAGTTGTGAGTAGTGCCCTTTAAACTTGATACTAAAACATGTCTCAGCAGAATAATCTTAGCGACGAAGAGAAAATTTGGTAATATGCGTAAACAAATAGCAACCTATCTTAACCTCAATGATACGCAATTGTACACGGGTCATTGTTAAAATATATAATTTTTTAATCTTTTCTATGAAATAAAAAAGGGTCGTAGAAAAAATAGTGTATGGAACTCGCAGATAATGGCTAATAATACGCTCTTATGATGGTTAAGACACTCGCCTATACGGCTCGTATCTTAACCATCATACTCGCGTATTAATAGCCTTCATTATAAGCTCGTTGCATAATATACTATTATGCAAGCAATGAAAGCGAAATTTACAAGTAATGAATGAAGAAATATTTTTTCTGTTTATTTTTTTTTACATTTATACTTTTTATTCTGTCGTTCTCATGAAAATAGTATTACACATCCGTGCTTTTAAACAAGCTTCTGGTTCTGGTACATTTTCTGGAAGCCCAACATAAATGCCAATTTCAACCTTCTACCTACAGGGTGTTTGGTAACTGGACAGCCAAAATGAAACATCATGTAGCTATGGTATTGTATTTTAAGCTTAAAACAAAGAATAACAATTTTCATGATCAGACCTCGTTTAGGAAATATCTCCAAAAATGTAAAACTAAGGCTGCTAAAAATATTTTTTTTTTAGTAACTGAACGGGGAAAATCAAACGACATCTAAAAAATCGTATTTTAAGCATAAAAGGGAGAATAACGTTTTTCAAGATCAGACCTCGTTTAGGAAATATCTCCAAAAATATGAAACTATATTAGGCTGCTAAAAAAATTTTTTTTTTACAACTGGACAGTCAAAATCGAACGCCATGTATAAAATCGTATTTTAAGCATAAAAGAGAGAATAACATTTTTCAAGATCAGGCCTCGTTTAGGAAATATCTCCAAAAATGCAAAACTAAAAGGCTGCTAAAAATATATATTTTTTTTAGTAACTTAACAGGGAAAATCAAACGACATGTATAAAGTCGTATTTTAAGCATAAAATGAGTTTACGTTAGTTTTCAGTAACAATTTAGTTTATAGTCATATATTATTCATACTTCTTATCTGTAGGTATACTTAATTGATTCTACAAACTTTAGAGGACTGCTGAGCTGACACAGAATTCTTAATTATTTTCCAAGAATTTAAAGTGTCATTCATTAAAAGTTGATAGGTGTAATATTATACCTACGGTGTACATTTGAATATTTAATAGCATCTCTTTAAAAGTAGGTACCTACCTACTAAAAGTTTACCCTTTTTTAAGTTTATTACCTGCTTATAGTTAAGTAAATTTAAAGGGCTAGTAAGGCGTAAAGCATGGCTGCTTTATTTTTTTTTTGGCATGGTCGATACGTCCGAAAATTTGAGCTTTTTTAAGTCTGTCAAACCAGACATGCAAATAAAATTAATTTTGAATTGACCGCACTTCGCAAAAATTGATTTTTTGGGCTGACCGGACCTTACAAAAATTGAATTTTAGAGCTGACCGGACTACAAAAATTGAGTTTTTCAGTTGACCTTACCTACCTTGTTCTGTGTAGAATCAATCTATATGTACTTCATTAATTTTGCAATTCACATCACGAGCCGCCACTGGACTGGAAAATATCGCGCTATAAGTTTTAGGGGACAGCACTTTTTTAAGCTTATTTTCAACTACATAGCATGTGTCGTTCGTGGAAGTATCATAGACATCAAATATACAGGCTGTTCTAATATTTGAAAAAATTGACAAAATTGACAATGTCGTCATTAGTGAGACAAGGAATACCCTGTATAAAAAATGTTACGTCAATAGAACTCAAATTAAAACCTGTTTCGGGATTTCTTTGAGAAACATTATTTAAGGAACAATTCGGGGGGTGTCAAGTTTTCAAATTGACACTCTGTACAAAATAATTTGCTTAGATTTTAGTTTGGATTTAGGAATAATTTAATGTGGAGAATTATTGAAACTAGAGAATTCCAAAATACGATGCAGGTGAGGGAATAATTTCAATAATTCATGTGCAAAATTGAGTTCAACTGGAAGGTCTGTGGGAACCATTGAATAAAGAAGTCTTAATTCAATGGTGGGAACGGAGTATCAACCAGGATAAGCAGAAGTGGGGTACAGGGGGGGGGAGGTGCTCGATTCATCTCTTGGAATATTCTTAGAAAAACAACTCACAAACTCCTTATTTCAGCGGTTTTTAGCTTTCTTTCTTCAAACGAAAAGTAACTTTGTCCGCAAATAAAACTTCTAGTTCTGACATACTTCAGGAGTTGATTCTAAACATGAAAAATAGGGAGTTTTGCTAAGTGACATGCTAGATTTTGCCCTCTTTTCAATATATCAGTGTAGCATGTATTATTAGGCATAAAGTTTCCCATTTTCAAATAAATACACATTGTTGTGGGATAAGAAATACATATGTATATACCTAGTATGCTTTGTTGTCAAATAATATGAGTTGTTGTATTTTGTTTCCAAGCTGTTTAAACTGTATAAAAAGGAAATTATAAGACTAATGCCCGGTTGTTCAAACGTTAATTAAAAATTTTCAGATAATTACTGATTTTTAAATGCCCTGTATTATCAAACTATTGGTCTGCTATTGCTGAAAATAAATTCTGCTCCCTTTAAGAAGAGTTAATTAATGATTAAAAATGAAAGATCAATAAATATATACAGGGTTATTCACGGTATACGCCACGGAAGATTATGGCCGTGTCTCTGGATTTTAGGATCTTTTTATTTTTGGAGTGGATAGAGACCCGGCAGAGGTACGTTTTAAAATTATATTCATAATGTAAAGGGTGTCCCAAAAGCATGAAACATATCAAAGTTATTTTTTTTTAAATGGAAAGCTCCTATGTTATTGCATTTTTAGATTGTCTGAGAAGAAAAAATAAGATTGGCTTTTACAGTTGTTGTTTAAATTCAGAAGTTTTTGAGTTATAAACAAGTGAAAATCGTCATTTTTCAAGTTCAAGGCCCTGTACAACGAAAACGGTTCAAGATAGAGAAAAACGGCTTACATGTCCCTATTTTAACTTTTCATGTACTATCCTATGGTATAGAAACATTTGTACTTTCTTTGATTTATTTATTTGTCGACGCGTGGAAAAATCTCAGAATTTTTCAAATTTTTTATCACCCTGTATAAACATTTCATCTGCATCATTGGATAGTACATGAAAAGTTAAAATAGGGACATGTAAGCCGTTTTTCTCTATCTTAAGCCGTTTTCCTTGTACAGGGCCTTGAACTTGAAAAATAACGATTTTCACTTGTTTATAACTCACAAACTTCTGAATTTAAACACCAACTGTAAAAGCCAATCTTATTCTCTCTTCCCAGGCAATCTAAAAATGCAATAACATAGGAGCATTCCATTTAAAAAAACATAACTTTGATATGTTTCATGCTTTTGGGACACCTGTACATTATGAATATAATTTTAAAACGTACCTCTGCCGAATCTCTATCCACTCCAAAAATAAAAAGAACCTAAAATCCAAAGACACGGCCATAATCTTCCGTGGCGTATACCGTGAATAACCCTGTATATTGGCCGTAGTTTCAAAATTTGCAATTTAAAATCAGTAATTATCTGAAAATTTTTAATTTACGTTTGAACAACCGGCCCTAAATGGAGCCAGTTGTTTGCCAAATCGAGGTCGAGGGGTATTGAAGTTTTTATAATATTTTCTTCTAATTTAGTAATTATTATTGATAGTATGGTTTCTTTTTTTTCCGTGATCCTAATGTTAAGCACAACATTGGCTTCAATATGCGGTACGTGATGTGTGTTGAAAATTTGACCCGCGCTGCGTCGTTTACCAAAAGCTTCTCTGGGAAAGGGATTTTAATTTAAATTATAATCAAGAAATGGCACGTCCAGGTAATTAATTAATTAATTATACGGTGGCTCTACGTACACACATTAAGAATAAAACTTTACTCCAAGAAGCTGAAAGCTGCTCTTAAACTTCCATACGAATCGCACAAAATGTTGCAAATATTTTCTCTTTAACGAATGAATGTTGGAATTATTAATTACTAATCTCTGTTGTTGTGTGCCCAATATTAAAAAAATACACTATTGGGATAAATACACAAAATCACGATTTTTCGATTTTAAAAACGCATGTTTATCTTTCAAGATTAGTGAACGAAATTTTGGATCCTAGTAAAACTTTGTGATGACGTTAGATTTTCGTTGAACAAAGTTCCAAAAGTCGCGTTACTTCTACCAGGGTGTCCTTTCAAAATTCGAAAAATCCGGTCCTTGAGGCACGGTTTCTGGTCGCGTTTTCAATCTAGGGGGCTGAAATTTTTGTAAGAGTAAGATGTCCACAAGGAGTGGTTTGGTATTGCATTTGAGCAAAATCCGCCGAGCCGTTCCAAAATGGCGGCCATTTGAATTTTAGGAAAATTGACTATTTTTTGAACCCATGTATGAGCAATATTCAGTGGCGTGAGTAGGAAAAGGATAAAAATGGATAAATTTCTATAAATGTTTTTGAGCACATTTTTGAAGGAATTGAACTTAAATTTTTACAGTAGACAACTATACTAATACTCTTTAATCTTCAAAAATTTAAAAGAACAAATAAAAAAAAATGGCGGAGATATTCGAATTTATTCTACATGATGTTAATTTCTATGAAATTTTAAAAACGCTCATGTAGCTTTATCTTTCAAGATTAGTGAAATAAATTTTTTACTCTTGTGAAACTTTGGGGCGACGTTAAATTTTCGTTGAAATTTTTTTTCAAAGTCGCGTTACTTCTACTTTAATATTCTTTTTCTTTTCTTTAAATTCTACTTTAATCAAAATTCGAAAAATTGGGTCCATGGGGCACGTTTTCTGGTCGCAGTTTTCAATCTAGGAAGCTGAAATTTTTATGGGAGTAAGATATCCACAAGTATTGGTCTGGTATTGCATTTGAGCAAAATCGGTCCAGCCGTTCCAAAATGGCGGCTTTTTGAATTTCAGGGAAAACGGCTATTTTTTTAGCCCCTGTATAAGCAATATAGAAAGAAAACTTTACCTATGTGAACAATATTCGATTAAAATTATTTGAAATTTGAATTAATGCAATAAAGTTTGAATTATTTCTATTATTAAGCCAGTGGCGTGGGTAAGAAAAGGGTAAAAATGGCTAAATTTCTATAACCGATTATGAGCACATTTTTGAAGAAATTGCACCTGAAATTTTCAGAGTAGACAAAACTACACTAATAACCCTTGACTCTGAAAAATTTCAAGAATAAAATAAGAAAAATGGCGGAGATATTCGAATTTTTCACATGGTGATGTTTATTTCTCTAAAATTTCAAATGTTCGATTTTCAGAACTCGCCTGTAACCTTTTAAAGTTAGCCAGTGGCGGGTATAGGAAAAGGGATAAAATTCTTAAATTTTGCCAATTTTCATTGCATTTTTAAAATTGAATCGCGTAAAAATACACTATTTATGCGATTGATGCGCAAGAAGGTTTTTATTATTGCCGACTAATTTCTACAATAATAGGTATTATTATATGAGCGATTATGAAGCCAATATTCACGAGATGATCATTAAGTGAATAATAGCCATAATCGCGAATTTTATTATTTTACTGCTTGGAACAACTTCCAGTACCGAGTAGAGACTATGCATGTGTGAATTCTGAGAAATGTCAGTTATCGTTCCTATTCACAGCTTTGCTCTCTTTATCAAATTTACAGCTTTTGATTGGTTCACGAGCGGGTATTATGAAGTGCTAGCAGCTGTGATTGGACAAGATCCGGGTGTTATGAGCTATAATTCAATACCTACGAATAATAGCCTTCATAATTTATACAAAAAGCTCCAATAACTGGAATAATTTTATTCAGTAAGAGTAGAAAAAGTAATTAATTGTAATGTATGTACTATAATTTTTACGCTCTACACGTAGTAAAAAGCGGTGTGCTATTATTCACCTAAACGATTTCTCATATTTTTTTCAGTTTCCAGAAAGCGTACATAAAAAGGGTCTGTTAATAAAAAAAAAATGATACAATTAGCATAAAATCGACTTATTAGTCACTCATTATGGTTAATTTTTATAAATACTGTGACATTTGTTTGCATAACACTTATTGGAAGGTGAAAATAAATCACGTGTTTAACAAGTCCCTTAACCAACCATAAACTTCCATTAAAGAGAGTAATAAAATATTGATTTTTTCAAGAGGAAACCCGAGTTTATTACGAGCAACACGAAGCTAATTCCAGATACACCTTTTACCTATAGCTTAATCCGAGCTCTGGGAAAATTGCATTATGTTGGCGAGAAAGTTTCCACGGAAACATTGAATTAATTGTCTTCGTCTTCGTAGGTATGCTGAGGTAAAACATGTGTCGTTTTTTTTTTATTAAGACATACAGTTATTATTATTATTACATAATAAAATTTCAAATTAAACAATAAAAAATATACAGGGTGTTTCAAGAGATACAGGGTCAAATTTAAAGGGGTATAGTTCATAGCGCCCAGGGTTTTTGAGATATTTGAAGTTTCCTCAGGAAATGTCACTAATCTAATAATCAGGATTGGCGCCCCTTTACTCCTCCTCTCTTTTACGCCACTGACGTTATTACAAATAACAAAACCCTATTCAAGAGCCCATGGATTTTAAAACAAAAAAGTATTCTTTTGTTTTTTTTCATACGACGCACCATTTTTTGTTTGTTTATTTTTTTGGGGATATTTGAAGTTTCCCCTTTTCACCAATTATTAAAATGACATTATGCATAAAACTTCAACTTAACTTTTAATGAAATCAATAATGTTGCAATGTAAATGGCCCAACGTTACCTACCCGAGAAAACTTGAAATATCTCAAAAACGGTGCGGCGAATGAAAAACACAAAAGAACACTATTTTGTTCTAAAATGCGAGGGCCTAAAAAGGGTTCTAAAAATATCGCCTACCTTGAATATCCACGCCACTGGAAGACATCTACAAAAACTGAAATAGCCAAATTAAACGTGTTTGCTTATACGTTCGTGTCAAGTTTTGTCAAAATCGGTTTAAATTTACACGAGTTATAACCAAAAGCTTATATTTTTTTTAACTTTGACTTTTTTTATTTCTACGCTCATGAACTTACAAGACCTTACTTATCAGAGTTGGATTCCCTGGAGATTTCTTACAAAAAAAGGTAAATCAAAATGATATATTTTTCAAATTATTATTTTATTTCCAAAAATAACAATAATTAATATCGAAAAATGACCTTTTTTGCGTTATGATGAAGTTTATACTCAATTTACTTAAAAACTAGGGGGAATTTCGAATATCCGTAAATATACTTTTTTTGTAAGATATCTCCAGGGAATCCAATGCTTATAACGAAGGTCTTGTAAGTCCATGCATGGGCGTAGGAAGCTGTTAAGCGAAAAAGGGGTCATATACTCTTTATCTACGCCACTGATGATTTTTTCATCCGTGATTTTCTTCGTTTTGTGTGCTCTTAATTACAATAAATAACCTCTTGGTATAAAATTAAAATATTGAGAAATGTCCAAGTTATGCCGCGAAAACTGAATTTTTTTTTTAAACACCCTGCTTAAACATAACTTGGATTCTGTTTTAGAGAGTTTGAGTTGAAAAAAATGCAACTTATTTTTTAGGATCAGCCATGCTGGACAGATACATATATGCGACTTGTTTCCTAATTCTGCTGTATGTTTCCTATTAGGTATCCACCAGCCACCTACATAATATTATTTTGTTCTGGATTCTCTAAAAATAATAGCGTCGATATTAAGGAAAGCCGCCTAGAAATCGATAAAATTCTAGGAAGAAGCGCGAATGAGGATTTTGCGGCGATGGCTTTTCGCATTTTGATGTGATATTATTAAAACGGATGCATTTCAGCTCAGCCTAGTCCAATATGACTAATAATACAACACAGGCAATGCATTGTTGTTACATTTAGTCGAGCCATCATTTCTGGAATTATTAATTATTATCATCCTCATATTATACTTACATATGTACATTTGCTTTCATTTCGGTATTAAATTTCCAATTAATAATTTTTATTAATCAAATTTATTACAATGACCTTGTGTATTTCAAACTTGCATCTATTACTAAGTACTTTTTCTTGGTACCTACCTAATGATGATTTTCAATACGGTGACTGTTTCTGTTGCATTACTTATTTATTTGACTATAAGACGAGGGATTATTCTCGCGTTTATTACGTATTTTAGTTACAATGTCGTTAAGCTTGCAACAATTTTATCATATTAATATCCCACATTTCAATCACGTCGTTGTCAGATCCAGTTGACTGTACTCTCATATTAATTATACAATAAAAGTTGAGTTGCACGTTGTACTGAAATCGCAACCAGTTAAGTTTCAGCGATTTTAGTTTAGGCATTTTTAATAAAAAGATACACAATAATTATTGAGAACCACACAACTTTACGAAAATCACCCAAACTCATCAAATGTCCACCGATCCCAAGAAAATCGTCTCTCCAGGTCCTGACGATATAACATGTATGTTTCCTTCAGAACCTGCCTAGGAGTGGAAAACAACACCTGTTGAAAATATACAACAGCATCTGGACCAGACACCAGTTCTTCCCAGCAAATGGTCAGAGTCATATAGCCCAATCTCTCTCACCTGCACTATGTGCAAAACAATAGAGAAAATGATAAGTAGTCGATTCTCATGGTACCTGGAATCCAAAGGTCTATTGGCGGAGGAACAAAACGGTTTCAGAAAACACAGAAGCTGCATCGACCTAGAAACTGAAGTGAGAGAGGCCTTCTCCCTGAAACAAAAAAGCTTGGCCATCTCACTAGACATAACCAAGGCTTATGATACTGTCTGGAAACACACGGAATTATCCGGAAACTTCTATCGTGGGATCTTAATGGCAACTTCATCCACTTTATCTAAAACTTCTCAGCAAACAGATCGTTTCAGGTACGATGCAACGGCACCCTGTCAGACACACACCAACTCGAAAACGGGCTGCCCCAAAGGTCGATACTAAAGCGTCAACCTATTCCTTGTGGCCATTACCGATATCATCTGCAATATCAAAAAACCAATCAAAACAATAATGTATGCCGATGACCTCATCATTTTCGCAAGAGGCAAAAACATCGACACCATGGGCTAAATCTTCCAAGAAACTAAAGCGAATATTGAAAGGTGGTCCGAGCAAACAAGATTCAATTTTTCCAACGAAACAACTAAAGCCATGCATCATGTTCTCCAAAACCAACATAGCTGCCGACAGCATAACAAACATACACTGTGTCTCTTGAATTTCTGGACATAGGGAATTCCCATGTTAAAATAAACTATTGGAAATATTGGCTCCCCTAATTATTTTACAGTAAAATGTCAAATGTAAAACTTCTTAAGGAAAAAAAGCTGCTTCTCATGCTATAATTGGATTTTCATTTGGTTGATCTGTTTTCGATAAAATGAGGAAAAACTGAACGATTTTTCGTAGTTTTTCAAGGCTGCTTTGCTTTTGACAGATAATGCCTAAAATTAGTAGTTAGGTATTGTCAATAGCTGATTGTTAAAAAGTAATTCATTCATCATTAAAACTTTAAGTGGCAAAGTATTAGTTTTTAAAGAAAAACTTGTTTATAAAAATGAATTATTACACCATTGAAGAAAAAGTAAAATTTATTGACATTACTCTGGCAATTGCACTTAGAAATATTATTAGAGATTTGTTATTATCTTATTAGCATTATCTGTCAAAAGCACAGCAACCTTGAAAAACTACGAAAAACCGTTCAGTTTTTCCTGATTTTCTCGAAAACGGATGAACCAAATGAAAATCCAATTATAGCATAAGAAGCAGCTTTTTTTTCTTAACAAGTTTTATATTTGACATTTTACTGTAAAATAATTAGGGGAGCCAATATTTACAATAGTTTATTTTAACATGGAAATTCCCTATGTCCAGAAATTCAAGAGACACGGTGTATATATAGACTCACCGAAGACATCAAGTAATGGACCGATGTACCTACTCCGCATATACATATAAAACACGGTGTAAGATAACTAAGGTGTTGGAACAAGACTCCCCAGTGCGACCCGATATCGTCACCACTCGTCACGTTACATCTGTTTTACCCATTTGTTTTGTTGCTCTCGCTCGCAATGGTTAGTTCTGCCGTACTCCTCTCTCGGACAAGCGCACAAGCGCTAGCATAAATGATTCACGCATATTCGCTGATAAACGCGTGCTCTTATGTTCTAATTTTATTAATATTTAAATGTTAAAATGTCACTCGATGAAATACCCGTTATAGTTTCATCGCATCAACTTCTACAATTAGGCAAATCACAGTTTCTACTCATTTTTGCTTATCGCTTCTTCAGAAAAAAATAAAATTGAGTAGCATGACACCCTGATAATGGCAATTTGCATGTGTAAGAGCAAGAGGTCAGAGCCCAGCTGGCAAGACTCTCTCATACACTGAGGTTCAGGTTTTCGTCGCGCGCTTTACTGTTGAAATACGTGCTTCGTTCACTCACCTATATATCTTACACCGTGATATAAAATAACTTCTTCCCAAAATGTTACCGCCATGTTTTGATGGATCATCCCAATCCTCAGATGATTGGCAATGTTGCCACAGCGGGGTGGTCGGACAAAATATGCATACCCATGCAACTAAAATCGAGCATTTTTTTCAGAAAAGATCTTCAACACGTAAATCCGTGTGAAAATCTAGTTCTCTGCGTGGTGTACAAACATAAGAATTTGATTTTTCTCCCCGTTTTTACCGTGAAAGAAAACATTCTCCGTACAGCAACAATGCAAAATTTTGCAGCTGTGTGAACGGAATTACCAGAATTAATTATGAATCTAATAGGAATGAGTAATTACTAAGCAATCTACATGCAGTAAGTAACCTTGCGCGTGTTGATGTACGACGACATATCAAAAAATGAAAAGGAGATAAATAGGACCTTCCCTAATAATAGGTAGGTATACTCGTATAATGTAAAATATGTCGCAAATAGCGACCAGCTCAATGAACCCCGTATTTACTTTCGATTGTAAATTGGATCTAATTAATGAAATAGTCACTCACGGTTGCACATATGCATTCTTTCTTGAGCTACACGATATACGGTGCAAATTTCATCGGTTGCAGTGTTCATAATGCAAAAAAATGATGATCACGGCGAGAAATTTAACACTGCCTTCTGCCTTAATTTATTTAACGAAATATAATAACGTGACTAACGTGTATAATCATTAAGATTATTATTTTTAGACTAAAACAATTTAAGGTAGGTATCTAATATCACGGCCCATTAATTCATTATCACTGTGGTTGTGTTTTCTAAATGGTCCGATTATTAGTTAGTTCTATGAACATATTGCCACACTCTTTGCAATTTGAATAAATTTAAATTTATGATAATGTTATTGATATGATGCGTGATTTGCAGCTTGAAGTTATTCTTTGACTCGGATCGGATAATCTTTTATAATTATGGGTGATGCGTCACTTATCTCCAGAGACAAAATTGAGATTTATTTCAAAGTTGAAATTTGGAGAATAGTACCTATACATACAGGGTGTTTGGTAAATAGACAGTAAAAATCAAATGGCATATTATATAAAATCGTATTTTAAGCACAAAAGAGAGAATCACTTTTTTGAAGATCATGCCTCGTTTAGGAAATATTTCCAAAATTGTTGTTCAGTTACCGAATAAAACATTTTGGGAGTATTTCCTAAACGAGGCCGGATCTTGAAAAAAGTTATTCTCTCTTTTATGTTTAAAATGCGATTTTATACAGGGCGTTCGATTTTGGCTGTCCGGTTACCAAACGTATAGTTAATAATGGACAAGGGCTGCAAAATCATGTATGTAATTAGTTTATTTATGGCATTATCACTAAATTGCATGTGGTACCCAGCAGGGAGATTTTATACGACAAATGCTAAATAAAATCAATATACCGGCATTGACTTATCACTATTTACAGAATGCAGATATTTCCCAATATTCGGATATCCACAAAAAATTTTTTAAACAAATTACCACTTTTAAACGCTTAAGGACGATAATAGTTTTATATGTGCGCAAGAATTATAATTTTATCTTCACCCGTTTGCGAAATACAGCCCTTTAAAAGTACCGCAATAATTCAAATCGGCGAAACGCTGTCCTATTGGCGTGAGGTCACTACCTTTGAGCGGAGGACCCGCGCCTGCAGCTCCCATGTCTATGCATAACGCCGTAAACCAGGCCATTCTTATATTAAGTAAATAAATATAATATTAATTAGTATACTGTGGTCTTCACAACAGTAAAATGTCGTTTTCGATGATACATCTTTTATATCTCTTCTAGCTGCATTAAACCTTTTTTTATTTTTTTCATTCTTTTTCTTTGATGAGCTTCTGGTATTATTATTATTATCATTGATGAATACGAGGGTGGTCCGATAATTACTTTGCCTACAAAAGAAAAACGAAAATTTTGGAGAAGCGGCGATTTATTTCTCAACGTAGTCTTTCAGCTCGATACACTTGACCCAGCGATGCTCCAACTTCTTTAAACCGTCTGAAAAATACGTTTTCTAGAGAATGACCTCCTCATTCGACTCAAATTTCTGCCCGGCGAGTGACTTTTTCAAGTTTTGCAATTAATAGAAGTCGCACGGGGCCAAATCTGGGCGGAGGTGTGAG
This sequence comes from Malachius bipustulatus, assembly GCA_910589415.1. Classification (NCBI taxonomy): domain Eukaryota; kingdom Metazoa; phylum Arthropoda; class Insecta; order Coleoptera; family Melyridae; genus Malachius; species Malachius bipustulatus. The sequence continues at coordinate 23,053,822 of OU342633.1, forward strand.
CCGACATTGTCATGTTGGAAGAGCACTTTTTTGCAATTCGGCGTCGAATCGGCCCAATAATTCGGCATAGTACAGCCCTGTGATCGTTTTGCCCTTCTTCAGGTAGTCGATGCAGATCACACCTTGTGAATCCCAGAAAACGGTGGCCATCACCTTTCCGGCCGATAGGACAGTCTTCGCCTTATTCGGAGCACGTTCGGCCGGGTGAAGTCCACTGTTTCGACTGTTCCTTGGTCTCTGGCGTGTACCAGTGGATCCATGTTTCGTCGACGGTCACGAAACGACACAGAAACTCCTTCGGATTGCGCTTAAACAGCATCAAACACTGCTCTGAAGTGGTCTCACGGTTGCGCTTGTTGTCCGGAGTGAGCAAACGCGGCACCTATCGCGCCGACAGCTTTATCATGCCAAAAATTTCATGCAGGACATGACCCACGCGGTCATTTGAGATGCCTACTGTCTCAGCTATCTCGCGTACCTTCAATCGGCGGTCTGCCAATACGAGGTCATGGATTTTTTTCAAGTTATCCTCGGTAGTAGCCCATTTCGGGGCACCTGGGAGTGGCTCATCAAAAACCGACGTGCGACCACGCTGAAATTCGTTAAACCAATTGTTGACGGTTGCCATCGAAGGAGAAGAGACACCGCACACAGCATCCAAGCGTTCTTTGATTTCGCTGCGTGATTTCCCTTCCAAAAACAAGAATCGAATCACCGACCGATATTGCTCTTTTTACATTTCCGCGGAAAATCGGCGCACACGCCCCTTCCACTCGCGGTGAAAACAAAACTACGGGTTCGATTCGGCTGGAATTTTGACAGTAGCCGTCTACGAGAATGTACTACACGACAGTAAATTTCTCTTGCGATAGTGGCGCCATCGGGCGGTGAGGCCAAGTACTTATCGGACCGCCCTCGTATTTTTCTGGACTCTTATTTGATGTATTGATGCATCCAGGGACAAAACACCGTTTATACGCAGTCATAGTTTTCATCAAAGTTCGCACACCGAACTAATAGGTATGACTATAATAAGGTATAAGTGAGCAAGAATATAATATCGTAGAAGGAGCGGTAGGTACTTTAAAGGCACTAGAAGCACATCTAGAACTAGAATAAAATCAAGTGCCACATTGTGTGAGACATGAGCTATTTGAGAGATTACAACAGTTATTTTTATTGGGGTTTAAGAAAAGGGAAGAGAGAGAAAGTTGTATAATAGTATTGCCCTTGACAAGTTTACTTAGACCGTGTAACCAGTAATTAATTAAGTTCGTAAATTAATGTTTTTATGAATTTTATCAATTCTCGCTTCAGTGATTGAAGAGATCTTTCGGCCCAAGTAGTTTTTGTTTGAGAACCACTGGTTAGTTGGTGGGACCATCACATGTTTAGTGTCCCTTTTGAGTTTTATGACCTCCCTTGGTGTTAAAACCATCATAATATAATCGTTTTTACAACACCTATAAATATCGCCTATACTTTATCGTGTTGCGTTCGGCAGTCGGCCGAGCATCTAGAGGGCAGTGACGTCACAAGCCGCTAGCCTCGGTCTGGGTCGTTTGCTACTCTCGTCGAATTCAAGCTCAGTAATTTGCGTTTAATTTGAAAAATACGCATTTTTAAACTATCCAATATCCATAACAATTCTTGTTTTAGAATCCACAGGTCTTATAACCCATGAAGAAATAAGAAAAATAGTACAGAATGCTTAAAGTAGTAAAAACACGTTGTAAAATATCAATTTAATTGAAACAAAATTTTGCTCCAAAAACGTTTACCCCGCCCCCCAAACGGTAACCGTTGCAGTTACGACAAAAATCACGGGATGCAAACTTGTAGTGCTCGGCACGCCCTCTACGCTGGTCCTGGTGCATTTACTTTTGTCGTAGCTATAATACAAGCCAAGAAAATTAGAAAAGAAATTTTCCCCGCTCCCCCTCGTATTTTGTGCGATACTTCTTTAAAAACTGGGATGAAACACATACCTTCCTAGAAAATCATAAAAAAATATTTACAAGCTCCCAAGGCTTAGAGCAGTTCAGAAAAAGTAAAAAAAAAAATTATCACACTTCTTATGGATTTATTTTTTGAATTTTGTGAAGTCGAAAGAAAAAAAAATCTGAGGTTCTGAATTGAAAGGATTCCAACGGGGATAGTTTCATGAAAGATCCAATGAGAGAGTTCCTATGAAGCTCAAACCTTAATTTCAACTAAATGAACTCAATCAGAACGAATTAACAATTCCCAACGGTCTCCATTCTAAAATTACAAGTTAAGGGTAGTATATTGTGCAATATCTTTGTCTACAAGGCAATATAAAGGCGCCCCACTTGGTATATTACCCAGAAATAGAGGTGACTTTGAATTAAATGTCGTCCTCTCCAATGAACTCGACTCTACAGCCGTTACAAGGATAATTTAATGCTTTTCCCTCGGAGACATGGTTTATTTAAGCCGCATTTTAGAATCTGTACCTATCTATTATGTCATTAGACTAATTTTCTCGTTTAATTTAGTCTTGAGTTGTGAAAATTAAGAGTTCTGCATGACCGGTTTAAATAGCTCGTCCTGTCTCACAGTAAAATACGATTCAATTTTTTTAGTACCCTTTATGAATACCTTTTTTTATATAAATTGTTGCTGGGTAGTAATTTCCTTAATTAAAGACTAGGCAGCAAAGTTGCAAATTTGAAATAGTCGAGGCCATGAAAAACCATGTCTTATTAAGTTTTCTTTGGTGTTATGGCAGATTGCATAATTCCAAAAAATCACTTTTGGTGTCTAGACAGAAAAAGTATACCGGGTGTCCCAGACTTAATTGACCAGGCCATATCTCATATACAGGTTGAGATAATCGAGCCGAATAAAAGGCATATTATTATAATTTTTCAAGCTGTATAACATGACAGCATGAAAACAACCCCCACTCCAACATCCCCTAAGCTACAGCCCCCACCCTTGAAAAAATGAATAGCACCCTGTATATTTTTTTGCATATTCAAAATCAGTATTCGATTCTCTATTCAGATGATTTTTCAGATTCAAAATTGGTAACCAAGAAAAGGTTCATCAAGGTGGTCATGACTTTTTATCTGAACTTTCTCTGAATGACTTTAGCTGTCAAAATTTATCAATATTTTGGTCATAGTTTTTAATTAGCAGGTCACAGTCATCATTAAGGTTCATGATAAAGTGCTTTGTCTCTTGTTTTATTTTTTTTTTAATTTCCCCATAAATCAGAATTATTAAATAAATTGTTTGGACTTTAATTATAATATGTAATAACTATCACCTGCCTGTTAAAAACTATGACTAAATATTGATAAATTTTGACAGCAAAAGTCATCCAGAGAAAGTTAAGATAAAAAGTCATGACCACCTTGATGAACTTTTTCTTGGTTATTTCTGAACCAATTTTGAATCTGAAAAATCATCTGAATAGACAATCGAATACTGGTTTTGAATATACAATAAATATATACAGGGTGCTATTCATTTTTTTAAGGGTGGGGGCTGTAACTTAGGGGATGTTGAAGTGGGGGTTGTTTTCATGCTGTCATGTTATACAGCTTGAAAAATTATAATAATATGCCTTTTATTCGGCTCTATTATCTCAACCTGAATATGAGATATGGCCTGGTCAATTAAGTCTGGGACACCCGGTATTTTTGCGCTTATCATCAGACAACAAATTAGCATGTTTGGATTGTTTGGTGTCAATTGGCGAAAAATCACGTTTGATGATGCAACTCTTATTCAAACCTTCCCTACCCACAATAAAATACTGTAAATAATGGGTTTGGATTTTTTTATACAAGGGTAGATAAAATCAATTTGTGTAAACAAAATGGAGAAGAATTAAAGCACAATATTTCCAAGAGAAATAAATTAAATAAATAAAAATCAAAACTGGGATGGTCGATTTCATAACATCCAAGCAGTCATAAAACTGAGGAGGTACAATAAAATTGGCAAACACTAAACAGTGACAATAATGATTTTTAAGTTCAAGCCATTTGAGTAAGGGCAGAACTGAACAGGGCCTGCCTCATTATGAGGCTCATGGATCTTGAATTTAATGGACTGCTTGATGTGTTTGCTGAAAACTATACAGTTTTCAGATGTGCAGATTTTGATGAAGTTGTCATTGGTGACCAAATGTAGACCCTAGACCCATCATTAGGATTCTTAATTAAAAGAAGAATCAATGCAGTGGAGTCGCATGTCTAGGGCTCTGGTCCCCTTAAGACAAGACGTTCAAAGTCAGTTCTTTGGCATGTTTAGCAGGAAAAATCATGGCATCCATGTTTTCGGATTTTGAAAGAATTTTTCTTGGTTTGATCATGTAATCCTGATGAATTTATTGGTGCAATTGAGGCGCTGTTTGAGGAAAAAAAACCTAATATTTTCAGCTTACTTAATAAGCGGTTATTCTATAGCTTTCTCCATTTTCGAGATACAGGAGAAAGATTTTCAGGGTGATGGTTTATTTTGTCGATTTTTTCGCAACGATTCTTTGATACGCTCGATAACTTGCGGCGCCTTGAAATTTTGCCAGAGGACCTGCTAAACGATTGCAATTCCGAAACTGAAAGACGTTTTATCCTGCGAATTCGCGTTCTCGAAACATTAGCGTTCAAAGTTGAAAATTATTGACGGATTTTTTTAGTTTAAAAAAATTTTTGTTCTCGTTTTGTGAAAATACTTAGGTCTATACGGTCCAACTGGATTTTTTAACCGACTCGTATGGCAGTCGACTGTGCTGACACAAAATTACGTCCCATTGCGAAGACATCGATTTTTCATGAAAATTTTAAGCTCATTCAAATTTTCTCTTCGATTTTAATAAAAATCTCACAAGGGCCAGACGATAGAAAGTGCGAGAAGTTCAGAACTGTAAGCGATTCTTCTGTAGCTCTTCCCATTTTGGAGAGACAGGAGAAAGATCATTTTCTGAGGGAAGGTTTCGGAATTGTCGATTTTTTCAAAACGATTCTTTGACCCGCTCAATAACTTGCAGCGCTTTGAAAATTTGCTGAAGGCCGTGGCAGACGATGGCAATTCCGAAACTGAAAGACGTTTTACCCTGCGAATTCGCGTTCTAGAGACATTACCGTTCAAAGTTAAAAATTTACGAATTGCGAAGACATCGATTTTTCATGAAAATTTTCAAGGGCCAGACGATACAAAGTGCGAGAAGTTAAGAACTGTAAGCGGTTGTAGCTCTCCCCGTTTTCAAGATACAGGAGAAAGATCATTTTCCGAGGGAAGGTTTTGGAATTGTTGATTTTTTCAAAACGATTCTTTGACACGCTCAATAACTTGCGGCGCTTTGAAAATTTGCCAGAAGACGTGCCAGACGATGGCAATTCCGAAACTGAAAGCCGATTTGTCCTGCGAATTCGCGTTCTCGAGATATGATCGTTTAAATTTGGAAATTAATCTTTTTTTAGATTTTCAAAATTTTTGTTCTCGTTTTGTGAGAAAACTTTACGGTCCAACTGGATTGTGTAACCGACCTGTATGGCAGTCGGCTGTGCTCACACAAAATTACGTCCCATTTTGAAGACATTTTGAACAAATTTTCATGAAAATTTCAAACTGTGTGTACCTATGCAAATTTTTTCTCTCTTAGATTTTAATAAAAATCCCCCGCCAGATGATAGAAAGTGCGAGAAGTTAAGAACTGTAAGCGGTTCTTCTGTACTCTCCGTTTTCGAGATACAAGAGAAAGATCATTTTCAGGGTGAAGGTTTTGGAATTGTCGATTTTTTGATTCAGGGCCATTTCAGGGACAATATTTCAGCAACAGTAATATAATTGTTTGTCAAAACAAATTTAAAAGGCAGCTAGTATAACAGTTGACTGTATTTTAATTCCGGTATCATTTTTTACCCACAGATAACAACAGGAGCAAATGATTTGGACAAAGATGAGGTGAACATTATAAGTGGTGCGCTGGAATTGCGCAAGAAAACTGTTGCTGATGTTATGACAAAGATAGAAGACATTTATATGTTGGATTATGAAGCGGTCCTAAATTTCGAGACAGTTTCAGAAATCATGAAAACAGGTAAGCATTGTTTCATATTATGTCAACAATTCAATAATTAGGGAACGAATTCCAGGATTTTCACGTGTGCCTGTGTATGAAGGGCATAAATCGAACATCGTCACAGTCTTGTATATTAAAGACTTGGCATTTGTCGACCCTGACGATAACACACCCCTGAAGACGTTATGCCAGTTCTATCAGAATCCGTGCAATTTCGTTTTCGAGGATGCTACGCTTGATGTAATGTTCAGAATATTTAAAGAGGGTAATATTTCTTAATTAATGTCGTGCTGATTATGCATTAATATTAATTTGACTCTAGGTAATAAAGGTCACATGGCTTTCGTGCATAGAGTCAACAACGAGGGTGAAGGAGATCCGTTTTACGAGACGATCGGCCTTGTCACTTTGGAAGATGTGATAGAAGAATTAATTCAAGCTGAAATAATGGACGAAACTGACATTTATAGTAAGATGATGCTATTATTGCCATGATTATCAATTTAACTAAAATTATTCTTCAGCTGATAATAAGAGTAAGAGGAAAAGGAAGGCTGAAAGGAAACAAGACTTCAGTATATTCGCAGAGAGACGTGGAGATTCCAAAACACAGATCAGTCCTCAACTAACGCTCGCAGCTTTTCAATTTCTCAGCACAAGTATGTCATTTTCTTATTAATTGCCTGATTTTTCTTTAATTATTTATTATTTATAGCGGTGGAAATGTTCCATCCGAATGTTATATCGGAGACGATATTAAGACGGTTGCTGAAGCAGGACGTTGTGATTCACATAAGGAAGAATAAAGACTGGCGGACTGATCCTCATTGCGTGATTTATCAACAGGGAAAAGCGGCCGATTACTTTGTCTTAATTCTGGAGGGTAGAGTTGAAGTTACCGTCGGTAAAGAAAACCTCATGTTCGTCGGTGGACCTTTTACTTTCTTCGGAACGCAAGCTTTAGTTCAGAATATAGGTGGTGTTTGTAAGTAATTACCTATTTTTCCTTTTTTGTACAGCTTTTAACTCCATTTTACCATTTTACAGCTGAATCGCCTTCAACAAATAATGCAGCCATTGGTAGTTTGGAATCATTGAACCTGGATGCTTTACTAAAGCATACTTTCCAACCGGACTATACAATTCGAGCTTCCACTGAAGTTATTTACATTAAAATTAGCAGGAGCGTCTACTTAGCTGCGAAAAGAGCCACACTAATGGAACGATCGCAGAAGGATCAAAGCGGTTCGGATCAGTTTGACGAGGAAGTGGATAAGGTAAGTTCGGGAGGGCGTGCGTTTTAGTTTGGAATGTTCCCTAAATCCTCTTCCAGGAATTGATCTCCTTGTTTAGCAATGGTAGTTCTTTTTTGCTGCTTTCCCATTATCCTGATCTACCTTATCCAGATGGTCCAGAACAAATTATGCTTGATAAATAATAATCTTCCATTGATATGAAAATTATGAAAATGCAGACGCATGTAACATTATCGAAGTAGTCTAGTGGACTTTAATAACTAACAGCACCAGGTAAATGTTCAAAATTGATCTTAAAATTTATTTTGGAAAAAAAATTATTTCCTTCTTACAAACCCTCACCTGACACTATATCACAATAATTTCTGTGTAAAAAATTGCAATCCTCTTTTCAGCCAATAAAGTTGATTGTAAAAATTCTAATTCAGAAATTCTAAAAATGTCTTCCCAAACTCTTCTTTCTTCTTTAATTTAGAGTTTTCTTTTTCAGTTTTTGATGAAAAGTTCACAGGTTTTTCGATTAAAATTAAATTATTATAAGTGGAAAAAGAGTACTATAATAGCATTATTTTCACATAAAATACTAAAAAAAAAAATAGTACATAACTGGTGGACTGTTTTATTTTGAAATTAATTTCAGATTTTTTGTGCAAGAAATTCAGGTAGCTTGAGAAAAATAAATGTGACTCCATATTCTGAGGGTGGTGTAGGAAAATGTTCTCTGTAATAATGTACCTGACAATCCTTTCATTGGAAACTAATTAAAATTGATTTGATGTAGAAATCGACCCACATTTTAAACTACCACAGCCACACTCCTGTTTGAGAGAGTTATTTAAAAAAAAAGAAGAGTTATCTTTTATTAACAACACTCAGAAGGTTTTATTTCTTTTAATAAAAAAGAACTTGTCTCCTTTTCCATAATATTATCAAAATCACATGATTTATATCAACAGTGTTAATTTTATTCTTTGGAGCCTCAATGGAAGTTTCCCAAGTTGATTTCGTATATCTCGCCCATATACGACCGTTGAATCTAATTCTGGTTTACAATTTCTTCAGTTTTGACTTCCTTTATTTATATCAGCCCTCATAGTTCTAAGTCCAACTAATTCTGTTTTAATTTTTACCTTGAAAAAATATAGCTTATGAAAGGGATGATGCGTTTTCATTATTTATTTGACATTTCAGTTACGGGAAAGTGATTTCTTTCGACTCCCTGCAGAATGATGAATTTTGACAGGTCAAAAAATGTGATTTACATCATGAAGAAGTCGAGGTTTTATCAGTTTTACAAAATCATATTTAAGATTTTGAATTACATTATATTTAGAGATCTTGGCCCTGTTGCAGGGATGTAATTGGCTTATTTTCCAGATCATTAATTGATTATAAAAATGACCTCCTATTATTAAAATATTAGCCTAACATTAGAAATAAAATTTACTCATTTTTTTTTGTTAAATATTAATGGTTAATTATCTGACAAACAGTAAACAGTTGATTACTTTCCTGTAATTGAGCGTTAAAGTACCTTTTCATTCTCCCCTTTACGAAAGTGTAACTTTCTGTCTTGATAAGGCAACCGAAAGCGAAAGTAAAACATCCTAGGTGATAGGTTGCTAGGTGGTTGCTAGCTATGAAAAACTTTCGTGGCCTGGACAAAAAAGTAGAAATGTCAGTTTGATTAACGTTTATTTAGATGGAAAATTGAATGTTAAACTACAATAAAAAATTCCAGTAAATCTTTCTGGTACATACAAATAATTATTATTGTATGTTCCAGAAAGATTTACTGGAATTTGCAGCTTCTTGAATGAAATTCATTTTGAACTAAACTACGATCAAAGATTCTGAAATTATAGCGGTACAGAGTTTTAAACTTGACAGTGTCATAAATTAATAATTTAAAACTATCGTTACTATGGTAATGTTAAAAACATGGCACCTTATAATAATTCCATTGTTATCACTGAATCGTATTATTTTACTCATTTCTTCTTAATCCGTGGTTCAATATGGCAAGGGGAGAATGAAAAGTATAATACATTACACGCTACGAAAGCTCTTTCAGGTGCTCGGAGTTTTTAAATAGCCTCGGCTACGCTACGCTTCGCCTCGGCTATTCAAAAGACCTCGCACCTAAAAGTGAACTTTCGTAGCTTGTAATGTAAATAACTATTTAGTAATGAGCGATAGCGACAGGAGATCGCGACAATCGACAGTTACACTACTGATTGAGGAGTAGGCAAGAGACAAACTGAGTTGCCTGTCGCTGTCGCATGCATCAAAACGGATTCAAATCCAATTTAATTTCACTGCTGTTGTCGCTTATTACGAAAAGGCTTTAATCTAACTATTGTTTAAAAAGCAATCGAGACTTTTTAATTTTAATATATTAGGACATCAAAATACCCAACTTACACATTCCATATCAATATTTTGTATTTTTCTATTAGGGATGAAAGTACTTTTTAGGCATGTTCTGAAATTCATTAGTTAAGTTATCTGATGGGCATCACAAGTTTTTTTATTACCGATTGATAACAGATGGCATCACTTTTCCACCAACCAAACATAGTGGGTCATATGATTTCCTTTTCTCTTTTAAAAATTGGGGTCATTATTTACATCTGCGGCTCCTACAGTTTGACTATGGCACCTATATTATAGGGGTGGAGAACATACCTATAGTAACACCAGGAAGGTATTCATTTGCTTTGCAAAGTTATGGTTAGCCAAAAAAAGAGGCATTAAGAGCCGCTCTAATGAGTCCGGTCCTGGGTAGGCGGCGTATAAATACATAGAAAGCACGCACTCGAAATGATGAATACGCGTCCAAGCCAACCGGATCGTAAGCGGTGGATGCCATGAGCACGACACAGAGAGGGATTCGACCGGATATAAGATTTCTCATATCGTATCCAGAGTATAGCGAACGATGTCACGATTTTTGGAATGCAAATGCAAAATAAATGCAAAATTCAAAATAAAAACTGTGCTACTGTTTATCTCGAAGATATTCCTTGCCCTGAAAGTGAAAAAAAAAATAGAAATTCGACCGTAGTGCCAAAGAGGCCTTAGTTGTGACCTTGATATTAGTTTGCAATAGCAGTTTTTGGCTTCTTACCCACCCAGCACCCCTTTTTTGCTCCTCGGCCCCGAAAAAATTGATGAAACTTAGGAGCCGCGGATGTAAACAACTACCAAAATTGGTTTTATTCTGACATTTTTAACTGTCAAAGTGTAATGATTTTTTTAAGCATCGCCTTCCTTGTCTTGTCTTAAATATTATTTAAAAATCATCATCACTAATGACATTTTTTAACTACTTAATGAATGGGAAATCATACGGCCAAGTGTTATATTTATACGTTATTATATACTGGGTAAATCAGTACAATGAGTACAATAATTGAATCTGTAATTGTAAAAAGAAGACCTTTTTATCTAGAGGTTACAATTTCTTAACCATCTTCTCTTTGAAGCTTCTGATGTACAGGTGCAGTTTTAAAAAAGGGTTAAAAGTAATAGGAAATGAAGGAGAAAGAGAAAGAGCTAGGAGAAAAAAGTAATGTTATAAGTTCGAATCTTATAACAAATAATGAAGTTGAATTAGTTTCAATTTAAACTTAGGGTTAGGTATGTTGCTGTTGACATAACTGAAGGATTGATTGGAGTATTCTTGCTTCTATTATTTTTTGTGACGGCACAAGGACTTCACAATCCATCCACCATGTTGATATCACAGACCATCGCATCCTTTCAATGATATTTTTTATTTTCCTAAGAAGGATTTTGACTTTTATTTCAAAAAAGGAAATAAACAACATTATTATTTTCAAAACAATTTGATGATGAATTTCAGAACAAGCCTCTTCTTATTAACTTCTTTGACTGACCTTTACTCTGAGTATAATTTTTTCCCTCCTAAAATGCTTAATTTTCTAATTCTTAGCTGTGTCTATTCTTTGTTGTTTTTGAGTTCATAATTATTATTACCTATGTTATGTTATATATTTTTAGCTTTCTTTTCTTTATTCTTGCAATTCAGTATATTTTTTTATTCTATAGCTATATTTTTTATTTCAAATAAAGTATAATAAATTAAATTATGGTTTTAATTTGGTTTTGTATGATGGAACAAGAAACATAAAAAGGTAAAGAGTGAGCAATAAAAAATGGACATGGAAGAGTGAGACAGAAGATCTAATAATCGATTAGGTCCAGTTTATTTGACAGTAGTTCAGATAAAAATCTGAAATTTAGATTGTGGTTGTGTTGCTGTCAGTTGACAAGCGTATTGTGACACTAGCTTGTTTGAAGCTTGAAACCGACTTGCGCTTCGATTCAGTGTAGGAGTAGGTCTAATTAGGTAATATTTTTCAAAAGAGAGATACCTAACATGGTAATGAACTGACCGATTAGATTCTGGTCAGGTCAAAACATCTTTCTTAACACGTTGACGACAGAACGAGCCCAAAACGGCTCGTATCGGTTATGTCTGAATGTCTGATATACGGCATACAAATCGTGCATCCTTCACCAACTTACGACGCTCATAATTCCGCTATCTCTTACCACACCGCGCCGTTGAATGTAGCTATGGGTAGAGCATAACATGAGTATGGCGTAGGTACTGCAAACAGCGTGCGGGCCTTTTTCGCGCCGTTCCGTATGCAAGTTATATTTATTACTTATATACGGTACGGGACTTTTCTGGCCCGTTTCTCGGTCTTTTTCATTTGAGTTTTAGTATGATATTGACCATAGATGAACATAGGCCATAATTATAGTTGTTTATGACTCTGAACATAATTTTTTTTATATGGAAAGCCGAGGTAAAAGAATTGTAAAGCATTTTAATTTTTCCCCAAAATACACGATACGGGACTTCCAAGACCCGTCCTGACGCAACCGAATGTTCTCTTGTACCTAACAATGCGGTACGTTACCGGCTTGCATGCCTTAGTTCCGTATTTTTCGGATAGATGACACTACACTCGTGCTTTGCATCCGAGCCTTAAAAGGCCCGTACCGTAAATTAAAATGTATCGGTACGTGCCCTTAAAGGCCCGTATCGCTCGAATGAAAACACCATAAACATCGCTGCCGTCGTCAACGTGTTAAAATGAACCAATACAAAACTTTTTTTAGTTTCAAATGAGCGTGAAATCGACCCAAGTTACATAAGTCATGGCCTCCCCTCAGTCGTTTTTTTTTGCTAATTCTTTACAAAGAGTACTGTATATCTTGGGCTTTACCACAGCCATAAGATGTTTATTTATTTATTGACGAATATTACTTTTTTATAGCTACTTCATGCTTTGGGAGAAGATGACGCGAGTCTAGGATTTGCTACCCCAAGGAAGCGATCGTCAAGGACTTTCCAGAGTCCTCAGGATGTAGCAGCTATACAATCACTAACGTATCTCAACAGTCCCAAATCGCCCCTCTATACTAGTAACAGTCCACCTCATCATGTCAGTCCGAAAAATATAAATCTAAATGTGAGCCCTAAAGATGTAAATGGTGCTATTAAGAAGGGAAATCCTCCCGACGACGCAGTCATATCTAACGATGAAGACGTGGCTCTGATACCACCAAAGTCATAACATAAATATCTTGACTCTCTAAAAGAGTCACTTTCATTATTGTACTTAATTGTTAGCTAACATTTAGATGGAGACTTTATTACTCTGTTGCTTATTGCCTACTTCCCAGTTAGAAAGGTGGTTCTGTTTTAGAATGCATCAACTTTTTTGAAGTTTGAAATATTCGAGTTTTAGAATGACATTTTTATTGTTACATCCAATTTATTATAATAATACAATCGTGTACTTAATTTTTTTGAATTTTTGTTAGGTTTATGTTCTGTTTGTTTACTATTTTACCTACTATGTTTGGCTGTTTTTACAAGGTTTTATTATTGTGCAGGGTAATTAAAAAGGGGAAAAGGAATCTTAAGTTTTGTATTTCATTTTGAAACTGATCAAAGAATGATTTTTGTTTTTTTTTTACTTGTCTGTAAAATGTTAATTTGGAATTCCGATGAGTACCTACTCAATTAAAACTGGGCAACATGGAGACGATAAATTACCCAATAGGAAGTACCTACCTCATCAATGTGGGCTACCTCAACTTCTGCTGATGATTATTAAATATAAGTAATGTGAAGTGATGTTACCAGTTGCGAAGTCTTAATGGTCATCTTTCATCTTCAAGTACAGCTTCTGTTGATTTCGGAGTCTATGTGAACTTGTAAATTTCCCAATTTTAAAAATTCTTTAGCTATTCCCTGAGGTGGCATTCTCAAAAACACACCTTAGGTCTCTTTATTTATAAAAAAATTGCTTCTCTGAAACAGTAGGATCTTCCAGTTGATAATTGAAAATTTTTTTTACACTAATAGGATCTTCTACCTATTGAAAAAATATCAGTTAATTTTATTCAATTTTAAAAGTCCTTGTGATTGTTTTGTTTAGAATTTGAAGAGTATGAAACTTAATTTTTTCACCTACCCTCTCTGTACTGATATATTTTATTAAATAAATATCATTCAGTACTTATACAGATATGACATGAAATGATATGTTAAAAGTTTTACTTACCGTCTGCAGTACCTGTAGTATATTAATTCTAGTAGGTTAATATTCAGTTGTTTTAATGTATTTTTATCTTTTATTTTAAACCCTTTCAGAGTTATGAATCTGTTCCCCTTCCCAGTTTCTTGTTCCTAAAATGCATACATACCGCTTGTTATCTAGTATTTATTGTATTAGATGAAAGTATAATTATCTAGTATGCAATCAAAGTATTTTAAAATCCTTTTCAATCTGATAATTCCTCAGTTATTAAATAAAATAGATATACCCAATAAAGGAATGTAAGGGCCTTACTCCTAGTCACAATGGTTCGAATAGGAAGCCTTTAAAAACAGTAAAAAAAATACTTCACGGTTTTTTATTGTGGTATGTCATAATTCACTTTTGTACATTTTTTATATATTTATTTTTCTTTGTTGATATAAATATTTTCTGTGCTAATTTATTGCCTTTATATTGCATAATTAACATTAACATCTGATTAGATTACAGGATATTTTAATAAGGATATTGCCTAAATTAAAATCAACGAAAAGTTACGTTTCTAGTTTTTTTACACTTATTATTTCACCTCACATAATTATTATATAGAATAAAATATACATGTAAATTTATGTATATAAATTTAATTCTGTAATAGATTATATTTTCTGAAATGTTAACAAAAAAATCAGTGATGGATGCAATAAATAGGCTGTGTAGTTACTGAGCTGTTTCTTTTTAATCATATCACATTCTTAACCCTTTAATTAAATCAGTGGCTCATATGGTACCCCAAACACATTCAAAGTTGTTGCTAAACTGGGATGCTCTTCTGTGGGGCCTTGAAATATTTAGGGCAAGAGGCATAATCATTTGAGGATAATGTGAAATACATACTGCTTCCACTTCACAGTGGCTGTGTATTTAGTTGTAATTGGACTCACCAGTTCTCAGATTATCAAAATTGAGCAACATGATCAATAAACCCCACTTGCTGCCATACATTTAATTGTAAATCAGCTATATTGCTAGTGGGGGTCTGGAGATGGAGGGAAATACGACAGTGCAAACATATCTTTATATCGTCAAATGTACCTCAAGTCCTATGCACATATCCGAGAATTGAACACGCCTACAAGCCATCAGATTCGACCACCTGGCTCGTGAGGCTTGCACACAAAGGGTCGAGGTATTAAAAAAAAAACAGAAATAATCATTTGCTGTCCCAATATGTTTCGTGGCACTTCCACTTACGGGCGCTAGCAATATAGAAGTATTATATTTATGACTATAACAGTCTGAATAAAAAGGCGTCAATGCCTAAAATAGCAGAGTCCTGTCTTATATAAAACAATAAGACTACCTTTTAAAATTAAAAACAAATAATAGGGGACAAAAATCCTTGTTGGAGAAAGTCTACCTCCCAAACATTTCGATCCTGTTTCCTTCATAGAATAGTATGGATACTCAGCCTGTGATGCAGATGATCACATCTTCAAATTGAAGATTTAAAAAAATGCTCTGGTATATTGAAAGATTAACATCCAAATTCCCAACAATTCTGGATGTCTAGAGTCCTTCCTGATCTTTTATATTAAAGGATTAGTGCGAAAGCAGCAATAGATTGAAAAATCAAGTAGGATAAGGAACCTCTAAGAGGCTTTGAAAATTGACAGTAGGTAGGTACCTAATAATACGAGAGTGAACCTTATAAAAATAAATCTCTATCAACATACTCGTGTTTTCTAAATGTAACTTTACCTTTACTTTTATTGTATTAATTATAGTTTTTTAAAGTATTTTAAGTTTTTTACATATTTTCTTTACATTAAGAGTGAACAAGGGACCAATCGGCCCTGAAACGTTTCGTTTTATATAAAAATCTTTTCAAAATAATAATTTCATTCCCAAGAACCCGATTCCCAATTACATAAGACAGAAATTCAACATTTACCTTGTTCTTGAATGTTTATTGACAATGATCGAAATTTACTTATTGCCTTAGTCAATAATAATAGTTCAATACTTACTCTTATCAACTGATAGAGAAGTAAGGCAAAGGTCATAAGGTCTTGGGCATTTTTAGTAGCGTATAAATGACAATTTAAATTCTATTAATCCATTTGGAAAACTATCTCAATATCATTATATTATATAAAAGTTTCCCCTTCAAAGATAAACATTTACACTTTGCATTGATCATTTTTTATATTAAAATAATTTAGCATTGATTTCAAGGTAAGGTAAATACAACACACCCATCCTAATCTAATATTTACAGAAGGAACATAAAAATATGTGCTTTTCTAAATTGATATTATTCAATTTGATGAAGCAATCTTTGTCACTGCACGCCATATCAGCTTGGTGTAAGTTTCCATCTCTTGCATAAGATCAGTTCCTCTAGTTCTAGTTAATAGAGGTCCAGTAGAACTCCCCTATCTCTAGTAGTGTCATCTTAGATAACAGAGTTCAGGGTGTACCTCCAGCTCAAATTAAACTAATTGATCATACCATTTACAAGAGGCTGATATGGTGTACTGATTAGCTCACAAAAGAGAGAAACGACTGTCCAGGAAGTGTTTCTTCCCCTCTGGCATGAGATCAATATTTTTTTCTGAGCCTAAAATCACTCTTATTATTATTCTGGTTCCAATATTTCCAATAATTTTTAATTATTACACCAAAGGACAGCTGCGAATGCCAGAACTTCGGGTTAGCTTTAGCATCAATAAATCACTCTTTAAGTTTTTGAAAAAGTAACAATGCAAAGCTTTAGGTTGTAAATATATTCATATTTGCCTTGACCAAACCATAAAAGTATGTTACAAATACTCGCCTTCACATAGCTTTTCTCAAACTTTTATGAAATTCTTCAATTCTCTTAGCAGATCTAATGAATGTTACCTGAAATAAAAGAACAGATTTAAAAAAATGTTAATCAAAAAATGTGAGTTAACATTAATTAAGTTTAAATCATCAGTTTATAGTTTTACATCACAATCTTTCAAGAGTAGCAAATACTCAAAATTGGCATCATGGTTAAATTTTCTTATTTGTAGTAATAAATAAATGAAATTATTTTTATGCTTACTTTGAAAAAAGTCAAAATCCTTGGTACCTCACTATGATTCGTTAAAGAAATTACACCTGAAACAAAAAAAAGAACTTAATTAGAAATCTTCCTTCAATGATTCCAGTTATTGTTTATTAAATTTCCAGCATATCAGAAATTTTTTTACATCACAGCAAATCAAGAGTAGCAAATACTCAAAATTGACATCATGGTTAAATTTTCTTATTATTTGTACTATTAACAGCCAATATTATAAAGGCTCATTAAGTTAACGGGCAGATTTCTGTGGCCATTTCTGAAGAAGGCATCGAGTCTAAGTGGACATTTTTAAAATTTATCTATTGTGGACATGAATGTAATTACAAAAATGTTAATAAGTCATTTGACGTCGATATTAGCTTCAAAAACTAGCACAGAAATCTGCCCATTAGCCTAATAAGCCTTTATAATATTGGCTGTAGATGATTGAAAATAGTTTTGCTTACTTTAAAAAAATAAAATCCTTGGTACACCACTGATTCGTTAAAGAAATTCCACCTGAAACAAAAAAGAACTTAATTTAGAAATTTTCCTTCACTAATTCCAATTATGATTTATTATATTTTAAGATTAATCAGAAAAATATTTCAAATCATAGCAAATCAAGAGTAGCAAATACTCATAAAAACATCATGTCATCCAGTAATAAAATATAAAACAAACGGGATGAACCATACCTTTTATATGGAAAGAATTCCAAACATTTTCATTAGGCTCCAAGAGTCGAGTCTGAAATGTAAAAACAAAATATTAATATTAGCAAAAGAAATAACTGAATTTAATACTCACCTTTATTAAAGAGATGATTAATGTAACTTAATACTTTCTTAGGATTATTGAAACTAAAGAGTGCACTCTCTCAAGAATTCTTAACAATTCCTCTTTGATTTGAACACTCGAGTCTTGGCTCAAGTAAGCAAGAGATTTATACACAACACTCTTCAGTTTAAATAAAAGAGGGCCTATAATACGTGTTATAAAACATTTTACTTGTAAATAATTTATTTTATTCACATTCTAGGGAAATCACAATTTTAGCATGATGGAAACATTACATAAAATTCGTTTAAATATTAAGCCTCCGAGGCTATTATACAATTCACTAGTCTACAGATCTATTTATAATATTCAAACAATTAGAAAAAAATTATAAAATTCATGGCAGCATTATCTATTCACAATTAAAATGACCACTTTTAGGGAAAAATAATATTCAGGGTACACACTTTAAAATTTTACACCAATTTAGAAGTTATACTATACATCCTTGCTACTAAAACAATATACATTTTAAAATAGTGTAAATTGCTGTTGATGGTTGGCAAAACAAGTCTTCGATTTATTTTTCTTAAAATAATGAATTTATACAAAATCACCAACAGAGGATATTATAAAGGCTGGTAAAGTTAACGGACAGATTTCCGCGACCCTTTTCTAAAGAATGTATCGAGTGAGCAATTATAATACCCACTGTTGGACTTAACCTACAATCGAGCCTAGGATCAACACACATGTTGTATTGACTTATTGATTATGAAGATAGTTAATTAAATGATTCCACTAGCGCCACTGTTGGTAGGTATGACAATAAATTAGACTTTTATTCACATTTGAGGAGCTCATCTTTTTATCTCAATTTAAATACTACACTAAAACAGTGTATGGTGGGCAATATAAAGAGACTATAATTGCTCATATTCCCAAACCGTTTACACTCGAAAATAATAAATTGGATCGAACGTGTTATGTAATTAAATTAAATTAAAATTGAAAAAAATCGTTTGGGAATAGCAAGTGTGTTTAATTTGACATACGGACTTTTTCATGTAAACTTCAAATAATGAAATAATTTAGAGGCCTTTGAATGTGATTTTTTTCAAAAACACTATAAAATGTGATGCAGCATGACAGTAAAAAAATATTTTTTTATTGATTTGATTTTTTCTACAATCTTATCACAGAATATATATGAATACCTTGATTATATACAGAGTGCATGTGTTTTTAGGTTAGAGTAAGCTACCGATTATGATAATCAATTCTGTAAAGCTACTGTGGAGTTAACTCGCCCACTAAATCCATGATGATTTTCTTTTCTTGAAACTCTGAAGGGGAGAGAACAACCAAACAATGACTAACAACCTGATCTATCAGGTTCTAAATTCTAAATTTTATAATCACTAATGACCATCAAGCAATACAAAAATAAAATATATAATGTAAATGTCCATGGAGGTATAAGTAATGCGAGATAACTCCAGGGTAGATATAGAAATAGTAACTGACGATAATCTTGACAGCAAATATTACTTAGTCACTGGTAACATCCAAAACTTGGCAACAAACATCAATTTGGGCCGTAACGATAGGCTACTTTATTCACTCTGGTCTACAGAGTACGGAATTTTGAAAATTATCTGGTACAATAATTATTGCGACACATTAAAAAACATTTTTTCAAAAACCACACGCCTCTCCTTTTTTTCTGAAGAAGACTCTGCTTCATCATAATTTACTATAAGAATTTTGTATTGAGCATTTTTTAGAGTTCCGCTCTCGCTTATAACAAACTACACCCTTATTCCATAAGCTTTCAATGATAGCATTAATCACCACTTCAATCTATGAACAAAGCCTTTTGGTGGTTGTAACATTATAATTACAGAATAAGCCTATTTCTTTTGTAGCATACCCTAACCTGTAAACACCTTCTAATGCAATAAACCATCATACGTACACTTTTTCTTTAACAAGGAATAAAGTCACTTGCCGCCTGGGTGAAATTTGTCTTAAAAAACGACATTCCTTACCAAAAAAAAATATTTGCACATACAGTGATTTCAAATTAGGACCATTTTAAATTATTTCAAACAGTGGCATCTCGGTGGGGAAAGGTTATTTTTGTTTCATTGCGAAATAATGACAGTGAGAGAACATTTGGTAACAAATCAAGTTCGATTAAAATTATTATTACTACTGAATTGTGCACTTAAAACTAATAGTGAAAACTATGAAACTGAACCCCCTAAATGAATTCATCATGTGTGGCCAACCGCCAGTTCTTTCAATCGCTAAAAACATCTGTTTTCTCTATAAATATACGAGTCACGTCTCAGTAACATGGTCATACTTACTACTTCGTTAGAAAGAAGTACTATTATACAACAGATCGAGCTATAACAAGAGAGAGAAAATTAGGGAAATATGATGAGGTTAGGTCCGCAGTCAATCTAGATGCAAAACCTTTGGCTGTTCCCAGGAGAATACGTCCCGACCAAAGTGGCCGTATGTGCTAGTTTTTTGGTAAATCGGCTGTCTCAAGTTCAGTTCCCTGGAAAAATTATTCTCACATATTCTCTGTATTTCATAAAAGTGAAATTAGATGGATGTATTCTTTACTTTTCAGAACATTATTTGTATCATTTTTTAATCAATAGTAGCAAATACATAAAAACATCATAATATTGTTTAAGACCATTCCCAACTAAACCATATAAAATCAATAAATATACCAAGTAAAGAATACCAGCCATCAAAACGTTTCACAAAAACATCCAAAGTCAATATTAATAAATAGGAGCAGTACTTACTTGACAATTTTTCCCGGTCGTAGGTCAAAGTTCTTCTTAACGACATCCAGTAATTGTTTCTGTGATAATTTAGAAGTTCCATAATCGAAGACTGTGATTGAGAGAGGTTCGGCGACCCCGATGGCATAGGCCACCTGCACCAAACATCTACGGCATAGACCTGCCCTGACTAGAGATTTCGCTACCCATCTGGCAGCATAAGCCGCTGATCGGTCGACTTTTGTGAAGTCTTTGCCGGAGAAGGCACCACCGCCGTGGGCTCCCCAGCCGCCATATGTATCCACTATGATCTTTCTTCCGGTCAAACCAGCATCTCCCTTCAAGGAAATTATATTCATTAGTTATAATATTACGCACATTATGTCAAATGTTTTTGATTTTTGTGTTGAAAATTTTATAAGGCCCGGATGATGGTTAAGTTTTATTTGAAAGGTAGTTATTATAATTTTACATGGTAAAAAAATTGTATGATGATCATTGCCCTTATCTTACAATGGATAAGACAGGAACGCCTAATGCCATCAATTTTATTTAGCACTCGATTGGAACACTACTGTAAAAAAAATATTTACAGAAATGTGGACATTTGAAGAGTGCAAATTAAAAACTAATATTTATTTATAATAAAGAACATCCCAGGATTAAGAGAAGCTGAAAAACTGCTCGGGTCATACAACCGGAACAGATTTGAGGCTTGAATAAAATAAAACTGAGAAAGAGAAGATGGAGGGGGAAACCTTATCCATACAATACTGAAACAAAAATTACATTACCTGTGGACCTCCAATGATGAACAATCCGCAAGGGTTTATGTGTATGACGGTCTGATCGTCCAGATACTTTGGAGGGATAACTTCTCTGATAACTTTATTCTTGATTTCTTTTCGCAGCTCATCCAGACTGATCTTCTCGCTGTGCTGCAACGAAACTACCACTGTGTGCATTCTCACTGGTACGCATGCTCCCTTGTCCAATCTATATTCGCAGGTCACCTGTGAGACACGAAAATAAAGGAAAAGGCTCGACTTGAAGGCGACTTCAAACTTACTTGTGTTTTCGAGTCGGGTCGTGCCCACCAAAACTCCCCGGATCGTCTGAGGTCTGCGATTTTCTGGTTCAGTTTGTGCGCCAACACAACAGTCAGTGGCATGCATTCTTCGGTTTCATCGGTCGCATATCCAAACATCAAACCCTATTGGAAATGAATCGAACCGTTTTAATTAATGTCAATAATTAAATAATCAGCTTAAAATTAATGGCCAAAAAACAAACACAGAAGCACCTGTCAATTAATTTAATGACTCATTGTTCAATAATTGAGAATTAAACAAAAAATAAGTTAGGTAGTGTTAGCGGGAATTACAAAATTATTATATTGTTAGCATGTATGTGTGATGGTCATTGCCCTCATCTTAAATGTATAAGAAGGGAACGCCTAGTGCCATCAAGTTTATTTAGCACTTTATTGGAACATTACAGTAAACAGGATTACTTACAATAATGTGGACATTTTACCAGTGCAAATTGAAATATACAAAAGATATAGCCGGTTGTATAAACAGCAATTAAAATAATTAAATCCTGCCTGATTAATCAGAAATCATTAATAAATTCGCAATAAATATTTATAGTTACTTATTAGACCCCTTTTATTTTCTGAACCATTGAAACTCCGTGTTCGTTCATTATTGTATACTGTCTCTTTTAACGTGAACTTAATCGTCATCAAAATCAAAAGACAAGAAAGGTCTCAAAAGCGAACATATTATCCCAAAATGTTCAATCTCCAGTCGGAGTGAGAACAAAATGGGGGTACCAAAATTATATTTTGATTGAAGTAAAATGCTGCCTTTTTGTTCCTACAAATGGGAACTTCAAATTTTGGGATATTCTTCCTAAGGACGGGGTGGGGGGATTAAATATCTGCACTGATAATATTGCATTTCTGAAGCTTAATTATGGCCCTACAATTTTGCAAAAACAACAGTATGATTCTTTTAAGATAAAACTGATAAAAATGCAATCACTGCGAATTTTCTCTGAATAAGTCGCAAAATATCTGTTCGAAAGGATTTAGAAAGTCATAATTTTCAGGTGGCTAACACCCCCCTAAATACAATAAGAATTTAAAACAGGATTTAATTAAAACTTGGAAATAATTACCCTCAAAAGTAATAAAAGGCAAGAAATTTCTCTTTGAAGATAATCTTTACCTCATGAGTCTTGAGCATGATCTGGTATGAGAAGGAAGCCAACTGTTTTCGAGTTATATGTATGAGCATAAGAGAAAGACTAATAAGAGTTACAAAGAAATTGTAGATAGAAAGAGATATCACAACATATTTTTGTGATTTAAAAGCAGCCCCAGCTTTATACAGGTGTCCGGAAATTATGCGCAAAAAATTAAGGGGGTGATTATTCTTGATGAAATAAAAGAAGCCCCAGCTTTATACAGGGTGTCCGGAAATTATGCGCAAAAAATTAAGGGGGTGATTCTTCTTGATGAAATATTGCCAAAAGTACCTATAATTTTTTTTCGAAAACTCAAAAAGAAGAAAGTTATAAGCCTCCAAAGTTGATTTTTTTAAATCAGTATTTATTTAAAACTTTTTTTCCAGTGTACGGATTTTCTTAAAATTTGACTCACTTGCCACTGATGTTGCTTTGCATCCTTGGTCCAAATTAGACGTGAATCCCTCGAAATCAAAAGGCCTCAACTGCCCTTGACCTTCAAAAAAGGCCTATAACTTTTTTCGTAATATTTTTTTCTGAGTTTTGAAGAAACACAATTGAAGAACATGAAGAAATATTCGGAAAAGGTCCTCTTTGTCTATCACGATAAAATGACCTCTTTCCGAGTAAAACTGTTTTAAAAATTTGCTTGCACTAAAATTGATCACCATAAACTATGATCATTCAGGGTTGCCTAGGAAACAAGACGTTTGCTTTGGATTTCATTTTGACAGCAATTTATTATTTTTTTTTATTAAAATGATTTTATTATTTTATAAAAAAAAAAGATTACAAATTTTTTTCATTAAAAAAATAAAAATAAAAATAATTTCCAAGTCTATTTATATACGAATGTCTCTGTTTTGTACATAACTAGTCAACCCTGCAGCTGTTTCCAAAGCATGCTTTGGGGTTGTTGCAGAATGATCATAGTTTATGGTGATCAATTTTAGTGCAAGCAAATTTTTAAAACAGTTTTACTCGGCAACGGGTAATTTTATCGTGATAGACAAAGAGGACCTTTTCCGAATATTTCTTCATGTTCTTCAATTGTGCGTCTTCAAAACTCAGAAAAAAATATTACGAAAAAAGTTAAAGGCCTTTTTTGAAGGT
Source organism: Malachius bipustulatus (assembly GCA_910589415.1). Lineage (NCBI taxonomy): Eukaryota > Metazoa > Arthropoda > Insecta > Coleoptera > Melyridae > Malachius > Malachius bipustulatus. The sequence goes on from OU342633.1 coordinate 23,077,773, forward strand.
CAAGGGCAGTTAAGGCCTTTTGATTTCGAGGGATTCACGTCTAATTTGGACCAAGGATGTAAAGCAACATCAGTGGCAAGTGTGTCAAATTTTAAGAAAATCCGTACACTAGAAAAAAAGTTATAAAAAAATATTGATTTAAAAAGATCAACTTTGGAGCTTATAACTTTCTTATTTTTGAGTTTTTGAAAAAAAAATATAGATACTTTTGGCAATATTTCATCAAGAAGAATCACCCCCTTAATTTTTTGCTCATAATTTCCGGACACCCTGTATAAAATTTGAGAAAAATATATGCAGGGATTATAGGGTTTTGAAAAACTCGTGGAAAAAAGAACAACACGCTATGAAAAAATGATGTATGATTTCAAAAATCAAAACAAAAAAATTCTATCTGGATTTGTTTCCGAGATAATATGGCAATATTTTTTTGCTTAGAATTGCATTAAATTCTAGATAATAGAATGCAGTCAATGTGTCAAAATAGCTGTTTTGAAAGTTTTAAATTTACAAATTCTGCAATAAATATTAGAAATGACCTTTTTAAGATTGTTAACTTTTAAACCTTTAGCCCAGGCTGTCCTTATAGCATAGCACAATAGAAGAACTATTTTTGCTTTTGCTTTTTGAGTTATAAAATTCTGTAGAAAAGGTAAATCGCAATACAGGTGTTTCTGAAGAACAAGGAGAGGAATATATTTAGGTCTACTACCAAATGACCAGTTAAACCAGAAATCTCAAACATTCGTTATAGCCAGGTCACTAAATTCTAGGTAGTATAGAAAAATGCACCTTTGGAGGTAGGCATATTTAGGACCACAGTACAACTTTAGGCGGAGCTTCAACATAAATACCTTTATGGATTATGCACAAGTTTGGCTGAAACCTTTCTATCAAAATTGATACAGTAGTTAGATCAAAATTGAAACCAGAGATTTTCTTCTCTTTCAATGCTCATTAATTATTTCCACGAGTATTTCATTCAACACCTCTTTGCAAGTTAGAGAAAGAGAAAGTTGGGCAATAAATTCACTAAAACTGTTACAACATTTATATAAACAAAATCTGAATAATACTCAACAGCCCGAAGAAGATAAAAACAGGGAAATACTAAAAGAGCACTAATTTTTGAGACATGCAGACATATAGGAGATTATTATTGGCGGGGAAATTGCAAGAATTCAAAAATACCGAGTCCAAATGATCTTAAACAACCCAAAAATGTTAAATATTTTCATTTTAATTCTCAACATTTATAATTTGGAATAATGATGTGGCTGTTTATTACACACTCATCATCAAGTCTTATAATAATTAAACCACCAAAATCCACTTTAACTTAAAAATGCTCACATCTTTGTCCAAATTACAGACATAGGTATACAAAGATTCCTCATGAATGTAACGGTCACGGTTTATTACATACAACCTAGAGAGTAGATACATGACAAACAAACTTTCCAAGCAGAAATTCATCAGTATGGTTCCTGCACTGCTCTAGGGAACCAACCTGTATTACCGACATTGACGCTTACTAGGGTAGCACATTACATTCACTCCTTAATTTTCACTTGGCATGGAGATGTTGGAACAGCCCTATGTCATGTTCTTGGCAAATTTAGTCGACATTCCCAACTTATTTCTCACTTTTTGTGCTACCCTAGTACCACGTCAGTGTTGGTAATACAGGTACCCTACACTGCTCAAAACAGCAAGGCTAGATTGGTAGATGTTTTCCAGTCACTATTGACCAATGACGTCTAAATAAAATAGACCCCCTTGTTTACATTTTTATAGAATCATTCATTGTCCCTCCGCAATTGCATGTTTGCCAAACCGTTACTGTGACCAGATTTTTGAATACTATCGTTCTTGAAACCATGACGTAAATATGTAAACAAGACATTATCAATACAAACCGAGCGAAGTACTTCTTACTAAAAATTATTTAGCATAATATTTCTAATAAACTCGAACAACAATAATGGGATAGACGTCATTTAAATCATATTTGAATATAATTTTCAATGTTAAGAAATGAAACACAAAATGCGCGACAACGTCGTATGTTTACGCGACTACGATATTTTTACAAATTTTTAAAATTCATTCATCATTTCGAGTGCGGTGTTGTCCCTATTTTGATTTCATTAGACGGGTATTTTAACCAAATTAAACTGCTTCCTGCTATTATTTTCACCAATTTAAAATTATAGACTATAGACAATAGTGCGAACTTAGTTGATGTGCAAGAAAAGTGACGATTTAAACCCAGAAGTTTGTTTTCGTAGGTGAGTACCAGTAAGTAAGGCTATGTTCATATCAGTGCTGTAGTCGCCGCAGGGAAAAATCTTTGGCAAATCCAGTAAAATTATCCTCTGAACATTGCAATTAGGTACCTACTGTGACAAATTTCAACAGTACGTCCCATTGTAAGTATATTAGGTATTAATTATTTTGATAATAATTATTGGGCATTAAGGTTCCGGCTTACTATTTTCGAAGTTTTAGATTTTGACAAATCTAAATGTCATAATTATATTTTATATTTTAATTTTACATTTAAATTTTTATTTGTACTTTACTTATTATTAACTGTGATCAAGGGACTAATTAGTCTCGAAACGTTAAACTTCCGATTGGTAACTTCGAAAATAGTAATAAGCCGGAACCTAAAGCCCAATAATTATTATCAAAATAATACCTAATATACTTACAAAATACATCATCGGCGTCAATTTGGTTCAATATTTACAATTTTCTAATTATCCTCTAATACCGTTATCTTAGAAGATGTTCACAAATTGTATGACTTTACAACTTCAACTGTTACACCATGCAGTTCCTTCCTAAGATTTGCGTTCCTGTTTAATTTAGAAATATCTATATATTTGTCTCAAAAATTTCACAAATCACCTTTATTGAGGGTCTAATAAATAACAAAAAATATTATGAATGTCTTTTGTAATCTACTAGTTAAATATGCTAAAGTACCTATGTATTGTCTTAGCTTTCCTGTGAATCCAGGAGAAGAGGTTGCTTTGGCTTTCTGTACATCTAAGAAAAGTGTTTTATAGGATTAATCTTCATACAGACAGATAAGTACGGTATTCCATTAATCATACAAAAGTAACCCAAACTCGCTATTTTTCGTCCTAAGTACACAGGAAATAAAAATTATCCTGAAAAACCCTACGCCACTGGCTCTCATCGCGAAGGTCTCTGACAGCATTGCCATTTTCGCCGCAAACCTCTGTTTATGCGATCGGTCACTCCTTTTCCCACTCACATGAAGATACAAATTAGATGATGGATTTCGAATATTTCATATTTATGAATGGAATGTTGGGTCTATTTATTTAGACGTCATTGCTATTGACTATTCAATAACGCAATCAAAGCTATTCCGTGGGACATGAAGAGCTCCTAGTCAAACTAGTCAAAAAATCCGGTACGAACTTACGGAAGTAATTTGTAACAAATTAGTTATTTTTGTAATAAATGTCTTTATTACATATTTTGATCCTAACGTGCCCCCTTTTTTAGCAGATTATTCGTGCAAAGCATTAACAAATCCTCAACCAATTTTTCATGCTACGATTATGTTCCATCATAAATGTACAATCTTCGCTTCATAGGTGCGAATTTTTTTATGTCATTAATATTAAATAGAATTAAAAATAAAAGCACCCCCATAAGAAAAATAGCCTTAAATAATTACCAATTAAATGTTAATAAATGCAAAGAAATGCAACAAAACTTGTTAAAATATTTATAAATAATAAAGAAATGTTAATGTACCTACAGGACTTAAAGTGTTGACACTGACAATGGTTAATGAGTTGCTAGAAATTAATGAATGGACAAAAAGACTACTGAAATTTGATACGCAAAGAAAAGAACACAAGTACCTACGTACATACAGCCATCGCTGTCATTAGAAAAAATTGCCATTCTGTTAAATTTGCACAAACATAAGTAAAACCATTGTTTTACCGAGTTGACCAAGCCAGATTGAAAAACCAAGACAACATAATTATTTCTATTTATATTTTTTCCACTCTACAAATTTAGAACATAATAATTGTACTATTAAGGAGGCAACTTTTTCTTCTTCTCAGCGACTTGCTGTGAAACCTCTAAAGAGAGACAGAGAGCGAGCTAAGGGTAACGTATTAATGAAAATCACCTGGTCACCGGCACCAACTTCCTCCTCATTCCTATTCTCATGAACCCCTGCGGCAATATTCGGAGACTGCTGGTCCAGCGCCAACAATACATTGCAAGTCTGGTAGTCAAAACCTGTATAAAATGGTTTTACTGGGTGTTAATTATCGATTCCCCAAACTGTTAGTGATGATCAGTGTTTGTCTAAGAGCAATTAAAATACATTCTAATTATAATCTATCAATCAATGTCCGGTAAAATTTGTATTAATGATTTCGACAAGAGCGAAACCCTCCCATGGATTTATGTTTAAATTTCATGCAATAATAATAATAACAACTATATTATGAAAATGAGCACCCTCTGTTTGGCAATCAAAAGCTACAAGCATAAATTTTTTGTGCTTCTCCCAGATTCGATGTATTTAGATGGTTTATGTAAAGTTCGCAAACAACATATTTGGCCATAGTATTTATTAATTCCCAATCAAAAATTTGATCAATACCTGGTCACCTGCACCAATTTCTGGTTCTTCCCGGTTCACGTGAACGCCGTTCGCTATGTCAGGAGATTGTTGCTCTATTGCCACCAATAGGTTGATCGTGTTGTAGTCGAATCCTAGTTCAATAATTCATTTCTTTATGCAAGACTTCGTGCAGCCACCGACCAAAGGTTAAAACATCTAAATATCGACTTATCTAGAGTTCACCTTTAGGTTTGCTAGTGGCTCACAAAGTCTTAACAATAAATTATTATATTATGCTGCTTGAACGTTTTTTTCAATTGGTATAATAATAAATGTATGTAACTTTAATATTTTCTTCGTTATGCACGTTTTGATTGATAACATAAAAAGAATTAATAAATACTACATAAATAATTATTCTTGACAGGACTAGAGCAATAGTTGATAAATAATAAAATTGCTAAAGCTGCTACTATTGCATTGCTAATTGCTACAACTAGCTACACCTCTAGATATTTAAATCGTTATTAAAAGAATTACTTTTTGTGAACAATTCAAGATTCTTGGTACACTGTATTGGTGGCTAGCTTTGTTACGATTTATTTAATTTAACTGACACAACCCCATGACATCATCTACCAATTATTGATGATTAACAGTTTCTTTATTAACTTTTCAGATAAATTTTATTCCACTTGTATTAAACTAATGTAATTAAAAACTAGCAGACATTTTCCAAAAGTTACAATAATAATTAACACTAGGTTTCATTATGATACTGAATATTATTAAAAAAAAAAAAGTTCCAGCAAGGAGACTTTCAAGACTTTTAATGAAAAAATTGTGCACAAGAAAGGATTAATCTAAAATCAGTACAATGACTAAATTTTTATGAGGTGTACTATAAAATTACAAATAATTTTTGAGCTGGGCTGGTAGATAACTTTTCAAATTCCTCAGACTACAAGAATGAAAAATTATTCACATGATCAACTTAGATAGAATGCTCAGAAGAGGACCAAACCCTACCACCTTAATTTTATTTGCTCTCTTCTTTTATCGAAGAAAAAAAAATAAAACAGCTAAGAGAGCGTTTCATGGCTCTAAAGCAAAATAAAATAAAATTTTCTTGCAAAACCACAACCATTGGCTTTTACCCCTTACCCTCAAAGTATGCACTATACTGTAATAATAATTAGACGAGCACTTCTAACGTTTTCAAATGATATTTACAATGGGCTCACCTTTCGAAGAATCGTCATAGCCAATGTGTTTGACTGTTTCTCTTACAACTTTTTGATAGTCCACAACAGCTTTGGAGGTTATTTCACCGCAGAGTAAAATCATACCGGTCTTTGTCACTGTTTCTGTTGTACCAATAAGAACACGCATTAGCATTAAAAAAAATCAAATTATCCAGACTGAAACTTACCGCATGCCACTTTTGCATTAGGGTCCTGTCGTAGATGAGCATCCAATATTGCATCACTTATCTGATCGCACATCTTGTCTAAAAGAAAAGAATTTCATGAATCAATTTGTTTTATTAAATCGATTATTAATCAAATCAATAAATTTATTAACATTAGCATTAGACTGATAGTAAAAAAAATGTATGATGGTCATTGCCCTCATCTTAAATGTATAAGAAGGGAACGCCTAGTGCCATCAACTTTATTTAGCACTTTATTGGAACATTACAGTAAATAGGATTACTTACAATAATGTGGACATTTTACCAGTGCAAATTGAAATGCATATTATTATTGAGATAATGAGATATAAATAGCAGGTTGTTTTCAACACACCTTTTAATTCGGAAATATTTCAAGAGTCTGATTTGCTATGTTCTTTTGTTCCTTTCCTTGATTGAAACTGTGATTTTATATCATTAAGTTCTGCTGAATTGCTGATAAAATTTGGAAGGGGGTTTACAGGGTGTTTTTTGGGTCATTATTTACATCCGCGGCTCCTACAGCTTCACTAGCCCGCTTTTTACAGATAGAGACATTATCAGGACACTTTTTGTGGAAAATTCAAAATTGAATGACGGTTTTTCAAATTTCAAGATGTTCTAGACGCTCTGTTTGATGAAAAACCTGCTGGTAATTTCTGATTTCATTTTTTAATTCAAAAACAGATGAAACCCGCTTTTTATAAAAATAATCATTATTGGGACACTTTTCGTAGAAAATTAAATTTTGAACGACTATTTTTCAATTTTCAAGATGGTCGAGCTGATCTGTTTTATGAAAAAACCTGAAATTACAATATTTGATTTTATTTTTTAATTCAAAAACAGATGAAGTCTGCTTTTTGTAAAAATAAACATTATTGGGACACTTTTTGTGGAAAATTCAATTTTGAACAACTATTTTTCAATTTTCAAGATGGTCGAAGCGCTCTGTTTGCTGAAAAACCTGAATGAGTAATTTTTGTTGGGTTATTGCAACACCTTTTAGGAAAACTCAAATTTGAATGACTGTTTTTCAATTTTCAAGATGGTCGAGGTGCTCAAAAAACCCGAACGGGTAATTTTTGTCTTCATTTTTTAATTTAAAAACTGATGAAACCCTCTTTTTTGACTGTTAACAGTTTTAGGACACTTTTTATGGAAAATTCCAATTTGAATTACTTTTTTTTTTCAATTTCCAAAATGGTCGAGGTGCTCTGTTTGCTGGAAAACTTGAACGAGTAATTTTTAATTTTTGTTAGATCACTGGGACAATCCTATGGAAAATTCAAATTTGAATCACAATTTTTCAATTTTCAAAATGGTCCTGTTTGTCATATGAAACATGAATTTGACAACAATCGACATATTATTATAATAAAAAAAAGCAAGATAACAAAATGTAAAAATTCAAGAAAAAAATTCACAAGCCAATCTAAGTTATCTTGAAAAGTAAAAAAAAAAAAATTAATCAAAATTTGAGTTTTACATAAAAAAGTGCCTTGATAATGTCTAGATTGAAGAAAACTATTTCTATTTAGATAAAGAGAAAAATGGACATTTTTTTCTAATTAAATTGACAGTGTAGGTACTTTCAGTGCTCAAATAAATTCCCCCACTTTATTTTAAAAAAAGATTAAAACATACTCGGTCTCAAGATAACATCCAATTTAATGGAGCTGGCAATGACGAATCAGAATCCTTCAAGATACAAAAATGAAACTTTCAATTCTGACCCAGGATTTGCACAAAACACATAATCCAACCTTCTCAAGGACCAATCAGAGAGAAACTGCAGGGTGAAAAGACGAAAAATGATCATTGAACAAAACAATGATGCCAAAATATGAATAATATGATACGATACACGTATATAAACTACTTATACTATACGATTCATAAATTTGTTATCCTTTGTTTGTAAATAAACCACATTGTTTGAATGAACTTAATTATTGAATCTCCACACATCTTTACAATTCGATTGTATGTGAATTGTGAAGCGATTTGTTGGTCCTTCAAAATTAAAAACTTACGCATTCTTAATATCTGGCTCGAAGGACCACATGTTAAGCAAGGATCAGTAAAGTGCAATCAATAATTGATTAAGACCAAATTATTTTTATTCCTCTATTGAAATTCAAGTAACACACTCAAAACCGTAACAGTATCCAATTTTTTCTTGCTGATATTAAATAAAATGGATTCAGAGACTCCCCTGGATTAAATAAGCAAACTGTAATGACACAAAAACAGCCTACAATTCAATTCAGCTCCTCATTTACCAATTAAATCATAAAAAGACTCTTGAAATATTGGTAATTATTATTATCAACAGTTAATTAATGAAAAAAAAAAACAAATAGTTTTTGTCTTAGACAAGGAAAGAGATAGAACGACTAAGGCAATTTTATGAATCCTAGCAGAAAGTGTGACCGAAAATCAATTATCCGCCATTCTTGTGCCAAAAATTCGACATTAACTGAAATTAAAAATGTTTATACAATTTCTATTCCGTCACACTTATGCACAGTTACGCATCCCCTCTCTTTCCTTGCCAAGCTATTTGTTTACTTTCAACCTCACTTTTAATTCAACCAAAAGATATGTCTCCAAAAGAATTTCAACATTAAAGATTAAAGAGAATCACCCTGTATATTATGTAGAACATTATGTAGACAACAGGCAGTTGTCAACCAAAGCTCGAATAAAGCAGAACCTAGCATAGTGTTGCTCGAGTGATAAGGAACAAATTACTACAGGTGTCCCAGAATTACTATTCGTAATTTCCAAGAGGACACCAAAACAACTGTTTTTTTTTCTATAAACATGTGTCCTAAAATCTGGTTTTCAAGATACAAAGTGTTGAAAGTTATATAAAAAAAAACGTTTTTTTCAATAATATCTCAAAGATACTTTCACCGATTTTGGTGAAATTTGACAGTGTTGTTTGTTGTGATAAGATAAGACGCAATGTTAACACCAACTAGATGATAATGAGTTGTTCCAGTGGCGTCTTGGGCGTCACAGCAGTCTCACGAATAATATTGACAAAAAAATTGATTGCCACTGGTTTGTTTAAAAAATTGACTTTTTTTGGGTTAAACAGCTAAAAATACAACCTTTTTCTCTCTTGATATTTTTTTGTACCTTACTTGGTTTTCGAGAAAAAATTAATTGCTTGAAAAATTGATTTTAATTTTAATGATTTTTTTTTTTTATAGATTTTGTAACATGCATTGAGGCGGCTCTAATGTTTTTTTAACGAAAACAAAGGAAGACTGCCCCTTGGAACGCGACTAGAACTCATATTATTTATCATCTAGTTAGTGCTAGCTTTGGGTCGTATAACAAATTTAACCAAAATTGACAAGAGAATCTTTACGAGGTTATCTTGAAGTATAGCGACCAAGCGGCTGACCATTGACACCCTGAGTTCCCCTCCACAAAGTCAGGTCTTTGGTCAGGTTAGGTTGTTTTCCTTAAAATTTAAGGCCTTACGGCTTTTTTTTTTGGTCTTGTATAGCAACATTGTCAGTAGTGGCGTACGAGTCAGGTCCCTATACTTCAAGATTACTCTACTATATTTATACAGGGTATATCAGAGATATTGGGCCAAGCTTGAAGGGGTGGTTCCTCTCATAAATGTAAGTTAAAAAAATACAGTTTAAAAAGATACAGGGTGTCGAACTTAAAAAAATAAGAGTTTTTGGTTATAACTATGTAGTGTAAATTTTAACCGATTTTGATGATATTTGGTATGAACAATAAACAAACAAAGGCCTTTAATTTGGCTATTTCAGATTTTATGGATGTTTTCCAGTCGCGTAGATATTCGGAGTTTTTTCTTTTTCCCCTCTTTTCCCTCCTTATTTTTTACACCACTAACTTTTTTCCAATTACAAAACCGTTATTCGATTACCAATACATTTTAGAAAAAAAAGTATTTCTTAATTTTTTTCATGCGGTGCACCGTTTTTGAGATACTTGAAGTTTCCTCAAGAAATGTCACTAATCTAATATTCAGGGTTGGAGCCACTTTTTTCTCCCTGTCTTTCACGCCACCGACTTTATTGCAAATACAAAAACGTTGTTTATTAGTCAATGGATGGATTTTAGAATCAAAAAGTATTCTTTAGCTTTTTCCATATACGGACGCACTATTTTTGAGATATTTAAAGCTAGTCGGATAAGTTTTAATAATCAAATCAACAATTTTGTAATGTAAATTGCCCAACATTACCTACCTGAGAAAAATTAAACTATTTCAAAAATGGTGCGGCATAATATGAAAAAACCTAAAGGATAGTTTTTTTATTTTAAACTGCTTGGGCTATTGCACAACGATTTTGTATTTGCAATAGTCAGTGGTGTAAAATATGGGGAGGGAAAAGTGGCTCCAATCCTGACTATCTATGCCACTGGAAGACATCTACAAAATCTGAAATACCCAAATTAAAGAGCTTTGTTTGCTTATTGTTCGTGCCGAGTTTCATCAAAATCGGTGTCAATTTACAAGAGTTATAACCAAAAACTCTTATTTTTTTTTAAGTTTGGCATCTTTTAAAGTTTAAACGAAACGTCATTTTGAACTGAAACTAATTTTGGTCATTATGGAGATGAGCGGCATTGGTATAGGGCGATTTGGCTTATACCAGCGGTTCCTAACCTGTGGTCCGCGGACCCCTGGGGGTCCGCGAGCATATGTTTGGGGGTCCGCGGTCCCATACGCATCTATCTTTCTTAACTTAGAGCATTAACAAAAATAAATAAATTACCTACGAACCAACCTTCTCATTAATGTTTTTCCACGAAAAAGTTTATGTTTTTGTTGAGGTTTTTGTTTTTTAATTTAATGAAGAAATACTAAAATATAATATTGTGTCCGAAAATTGCATCTTTTTTCACTCAGGGGTTCTTGGCATTATGCTTGATTTCCTTGGGGGTCCGCGGCTGAAAAAGGTTGGGAACCGCTGGCTTATACTATCGGATAGCTTGTGTCTCTAGGAGTATCAAGGTACCATTGAATTTTGGCGGCGGCAAGTAATAGTCGAGAAATAAGGCCTTAAAGTTTCATCCTTGCCCTAATACGCGTATATTCGTACATATACGCTCGAACAGAAAGCTCGCACTCCGTCGGACACACGACTATGAGTGCGTGCTTCCAGTTCGAGCGTATATGTACAAACACACGTAATGACACTTTAAGGCCTTATTTCTCGACTATTACTTGTCGGCGCAAAAATTCAATGGTACCTTGATACTCCTAGAGACACAAGCTATCCGATAGTATAAGCCATTTCGCCCTATATCCATGCCGCTCATCTCCATAATTACCCTAATTTTTTTTAACTTACATTTATGAGAGGAACCACCCTTTCAAGTTTGGGCCTAACATCTCTGATACACCCTGTATATGGGCATCTTTTTCGTACAAAGTTTTTTCCTCATCCATTGCTAAAAATGTAAATCTTACAACACTGTCATGTTTTGCCAAACTCAAAATGACGTGACGTACCCGGAAATTCACTTGTCTTGTCACAAATCACAATTATTTTTATTGCAGTGATTGATTTTTGTAATATAATTTAATAATTTTTTGCATCTATCTGTTTGTAGTACCCTTAAATAGCAACATTAGTGATGGATTACCATTTTTAGATATTTATATAAAAGAAAAAATGCAGTGTCAAAAAAACCAATCACCGAGATAGATGGCCAATCAGAGCGACCAAAATTGTTATTATAACCATAAATGACTGCATGCATGTAACTAAAACTAACATGTGAACTGATACCGAAAGCAAGCACGTGGTCCTAAAATACCCATAACGTGCTGCTACACAAATTAAATAGCAAATGAACTACGTCGCGGATTTTTAGGTTAGCTCTTGCTAGACGTAATTTTTTAACAGAATAAATATGATACACTCAATAAAAATGACCCGCGTTCCATACATTGAAGAAACGCTGGTAAAAAAGGGCTTCTTTAGTTCAACACTCTCCGTATAAATAAACATTGCACAATCTCCGAGCATAAAATAGAAATATATCAGAGTCCAGTAGCCATTTTCCTAGAATAAAACCGAATTACTTAAATAGCATTAGCATTTACCTGGATGGCCTTCTCCGACTGATTCGGAGGTGAACAGGAAAACGGCACCATCTTCAGTGTCGTATCGCGGATGTCCATTCGTGTAGCCGTTCGTTAAAGAAGACGTTTCCGGCATTTCTGTTTCTATACTTTTACCGCGAGCAACACAATAATCAAATCAGTAATCACAAACACTTCTTCGCACTCTCCGCTTCGCTCGCTTTCGCTTCCCTCTTGCGCGGCGGCTTAGTTGCAAAAGGATTCCGTTTGGTCGCTTGTGAATTCCGTGAGTTACGTATACCCCTCTTATAGCAGCTTGTCTAGTCACGTGATCAAACGCTGGCTCGCCGTTGGTCTATGACTGGAATGGCGGGAACTGAAAATGGTTGAATTATTCATTAATATATTTCAAATTACCTACAATGAATTTCTCAAGGATTGAATAATTATGTAACATCATGTAACATGTAAGTAAGTACATTAGACAAATAGACATAATAATAGGTACCTGCATTGAGTTTTTTCGTATTCGAACAAACACAAAGACTTAGGTAAACCAACAAAACATACTTATCCATTGTTATACCTAGATCTACATTATGTCTTGTAGGCTTTATAGTTTATACCATATAACTAACAGGTAAATTTAAAATCCAGGTTTACACACTGCAGTAATATAAGATATTATTATTATACTCAGTAACATTTTATTCCTTTAATTATAATAGGTACTTATTATATCTACTAAGGTTTTATTGAATATATCGTATAATAAAAATACGCTAATATTGGGCGTGTATCTTAGTAGGAACGTACGTAGAAAAAATAATCGATGAGCATTTTCGAAATTATGGTAGTTTTACACTAAATTTCGTTGTTGCTCGTGAATTTATCGCTTATTAGTTGGACTTGGACATATCGGAAGTCGGAACCGGGATCGGGAACGCTGACCGCTGAACGCTAATAAGAAAAATAAGATGAGATTCGAATCATCGAATCGGCAAATACGCTAAAATAATAATACCGGACACTCCTATAATACCTATAGCATTGCAACAGGTTGCGTCCATTTTAGCAGCGCCGCCAAGCATGAACTGGGGACACTAAAAATTAAATTTGGTGAAACATAGCGGGAGTTTTAAATATCAACACTGAATAGAAGAGCTCTTAAAATTAATTAGACGGAATAGACGGAGGAAATTGGGACGAAGAATTATAATACAACAATAAACAACAAAGTTTTCAATATGTTTATTAGGTATATTAACAATAATCACTACTATTACACACAATATTATTAATATCTAATATTGCTAGAATCGCTATATACCTAAGTGTGAGCCTTTTATTTGTCGCAATTCCAATAATGTGCTTCCTTGCAGTTTTAAAGGTCTATTATTTGCTGGATTAACAAAATTTTCCTCTTTGAAATGATCAGTACAAAATAATATGGTGAGAAATCGGCTTCGACACTCCACACTTTTTCAAAATTTCGTCACTCATCGATGTTATTATAACCTATTTCTTGTTCCTATTTCTATCAGCATAGTTATAAAATATTAATAAGTTTATTTACGCGGCTTCTAAAGTTAACTTTATACATAATTCTTTATTCCTGCTTGGAACACCGTGGAAAGATCTGGACATGCTTAACAATCCATAGTCGCAGCAACCGCACACAGCACACAGCACATATTTTCCAGACATAATACCTATGTTCACTTTAATACATTATTTAACTGGTACCCAACAAAATTATCCGCTGATATAATGCTTTGAGAGTAACTTTAAATTGAAATTATACTTGAAACTAAAACGTTCAATTTTACTAATGACAAATTATTAATAATTATGATTGACTGCAGCTGTCAAAAACCGTGAAAAGTTACCTAACTTTGAATTTAAAAACAGCTTTAGTGTCCCCAGTTCCTGCATGAGGGCGCTGTAAAAATGGACGGAGGTTTTGAGAGGAAGTGTTCGGTATTAATATTTTAAGGTATTTGGAATCGGTTTTATTTATATTGGCCTTCGTGATCTCGTCCATTTAGCCAGCTATATTTTGCTGCTCGTTTTGTTGGAAGTTTCTTCTTCTTCCCATTTCAAACTTAATGTCAATGAAATGATATAATATGTATTTAATGATGTGCTTATAATGTGTAGGGGTACGTTCATAATAAACGCCGTATGCACACGGCGACGTCCTAACCCGTTCATAATAACATTGGGTAAAGAGTTACATCGTTCAGAATGAACGCCGTGTGATCGCACGGTAGACAACTTTTCATCCCAAGAAATTATATGGATGAAAAACGCCCGTCATGCGCAGTAGCAAAAACGAGCGGTTATTCGTGATTTATTAAATATGAAATTATGAAATATTATTAAGTTAGAAATTATTGGAGAATGGAGATGTAGAAATAGAATCTGATTCAAGTTCGATTTAATAATTATTGTTTGTTCCACCGTCCGTTTTTGGTTTTAATTAGGTATATTTGTTATGTGGATAGTTTTGTTAAAATAACTACCTATAAAACCCAAAATGGAAAACATTCCGTAAAATGTCGCATTATTTTACTTATTATTTTTATACTTATTGATTATTTATAATTATTATAAACGAAGCTACAATTATTGCTACCTTGTTTAATATTCAGATCAATTTTAATTTCCTGACCGAAAGCTGTTATACAGGGTGTCCCGTAAGTAATGGTCCGTGGTGAAATGGGAGATTCTTGGTTTAAAAATATTACGATCTAACAAAATCTTGATAATAAAAAAGATACAGAGGGTGGCAAAGTTGAGATTTAAAAATTTTCTTTTCAAAATATCTCGAAAAATTGTACAGGTACGAACGTGAAAACTTGGGGATAGATGTTTTACGATATGAGAAATCATAATTTGATATCCGTGTCGATGTATTTTATAGAGGGCGCCACTTAGGTCATGTTGACGACGTAAATGAACACATAACTTTTTTATCCTTCAGAATATCGCGCATTTTATTATGAAATATTAAAACCACATTATTGATGAGAAAAAAAGGTATACCGGTTATCAGTCTCAAAAGTTAGTGGTTTTCGAGATAATCACGTTTTAATAATCTCCTGCAATTTATTTCTATTTTTTTTTATTATCAGAAATCTTAATGCAGTAGGTTGAGATAGTAACCAACATTTTGGCAATGAAACATTTTTCACTTTGACATATTAAAAAAGCAAACAAATGAACCATATTCACCTAAATTCCTTCCTATACAGATTCTGAAATAGTCGATTACCAGGTTGCAGTCTGTTTGGATATCGTGGCAGGTATTCTCGTTTCGCAGCTTGCCCATTGAAGTTTTGTTTGCAATAAATAGGAATCATATCTCTCTTATCTGAATTTGAAAAATTATTATGTCTCGGCATTTTTTAATTTCCTAACTACTAGCAGTAAGCAAAAAATTCTAAACAGTACCCAGTAGAGAAAATTATTAACTGTCAATTATCTCGAAAACCACTAACTTTTGAGACTGACAACCAGTATATCTTTTTTTCTCAAGAATGATGTAGTTTTAATATTTCACAATAAAATGAGCGATAGCCTGAAAGCTAAAAAAGTTATGTGTTCATTTACGTCGTCAACACGACGTAAGTGGCGCCCTCTATAAAATACATCGACACGGATATCAAATTATGATTCCTCATACCGTAAAACATCTATCACCAAGTTTTCACGTTCGTACCTGTACAATTTTTCGAGATATTTTGAAAAGAAAATTTTTAAATCTCAACTTTGCCACCCTGTATCTTTTTTAATTTTTATTATCAAGATTTTGTTAGAGCAAGTAGTAGTGTCAGATCGTAATATTTTTAAACCAAGAATCTCCCATTTCACCACGGACCATTACTTACGGGACACCTGTATATGAATTAAAATAAATTATAACATCAACATTTAAGGACGAACGGGAAATTACACGACTTGTGTATAATAATAAATAAATACTTGATGAAAAGTATTTATTACTTACTGAAAAAAAAATTAGGTTATATACAACTACTGTCGAAAACTTCTCTGAGAGCGTTCACTTTAAACAACACACCAGGAACGCTCGGTAATTCGCCCGGTAGGTTGTTTATCATTCACACGGCGTTTATTATGAACGCACTCCAGGTATTTAAATTATGTTTCTATCTGTCAAGTGTCACCCTTACTCAAACCAGTGACCAGTAAAGATGTCCCGTGAAACTCTCCCTACTAAATATGACTAGCTATAAATGTTAAAAGTGACATTAAATAGAATTATTCCATGTTATAGCAACGCTATTCCTACCTTCGTACTGTTTCTCATAGCAACGCTATTCCTACCTTCGTACTGTTTCTCATACAATCTAGCCGAACGTAAAATGCAAATGTAACTTTTAAAATTAGATACACAACAAATTATAAAGATAAAGGAATAAAATTGTTAAATTATACCAGTAGGAAAAGTATAGTGTGTAACACGTGCACAAAGCAATTTCTCATTCGTGCCTCGTGCCTTGTGAAATCGGTACCTATACCGGGTGTCCAGTTTAAAATGCAGTACATGCGGTAGATTGGAAACGGTAAGAGATATACAGGGTCGGTTAAATTAGAGAAAAGTTGCACAATTTGATGCTTATCAAGAAGCTGAAACAAAATTTAGGACAACTTCAGCCGTTGCTGAAATATCCCGAAAAAAGCGAAAAATCAAAATTTCTTATTTTACCCATATCTTTTTTATATTATTGGAAATTAATTAATTATTTTTTGTGGGCTTACATAAGTCGGCAAGAGCTGCCCATCTGACGTTTCAAAAATTGTCAAAGCCGACTAGATGATCCCAGCCAACTTTCCATAGCCAACTTTTGTTTTTCTTATGGCCGCCATATTGTTTTTCTATGTCGTTCGGTATCAAAAAAATAATTGAAACCAAAAACTAATAAACTTCAAAAAATAAATTTCAAAAATTTTTATTCTTCTTTTTCCTTAAAAAAAAGATAACTTTTTAGACTGAATATCATAGAGAAATTATATCATAGAGAACCATGAGGCAAGCAGTATGACTTCATATTGACGTATTTCAGCGATTTTTTTAGAAGAATAAAAATTTTGGATTTTTTTTCGAAGTTTATTAATTTTTGGTTTCCATGCATTAATTTTTTTATATCGAACAACATAAAAAATCAATATGGCGGCCATAAGAAAATCAAAAGTTAGCTATGAAAACTCTGGGATCTAGTCGGCTTTGAAAAAGTTTGTAATGCCAAACGGATAGCTTTTGACGACTTATGCGTAAGCCTACAAAAAATAATTAATTAATTCCCAATAATAAAAAAGATATGGATAAATAAGAAATTTTGATTTTTCAGTTGTTTCAGGATATTTCAGCAACGGCTGAAGTTGTCCTAAATTTTGTTTCAGATCTTGATAAGCATCAAATTGTGCAACTTTTCTCTAATTTAACCGACCTTGTATATCTCTTACCATTTCCAATATACCATACCCATGTACTGCATTTTAAACTGGACACCCGGTATACACCCGGAACATATAGGTGCCTATATGTTCGAGATAACAGGTGGTATAACTGGTATATGAGGATCTCGGAAACCGTGAGATGAGAGATACGAGGTCGGTTGAACGGAGGAAAAGTTGGCCAATTTCATGCT
Source organism: Malachius bipustulatus (assembly GCA_910589415.1). Lineage (NCBI taxonomy): Eukaryota > Metazoa > Arthropoda > Insecta > Coleoptera > Melyridae > Malachius > Malachius bipustulatus. Next base: position 23,095,628 of record OU342633.1, read on the forward strand.
TATTAAGAATCCGAAAATAATTTTTTTTTTAATTCAGGCATTACTGAAATATGCTGAAAAAAACTGAAAAATTAAGATTTCTTATCTTAGCCATATCTTTTTTATTATTGATAATTAAATAATTATTTTTTGTGTAGGTTAAGATAAGTCGTCAAGAGCCATCAATTCGACAATTAAAAATTTTTTCAAAGCCAACTAGATCCGAGAGTTTTCATATAGCCAACTTATTCTTTTTTTCTTATGGGGACGCCGTATGGTTTTTTATGCCATTAGGTATATAGGTATTGAAAAAAATCAAGGACTAAAACTTGAAATCTGCTATTCCATTCAAAAATATTTTTTCAATTTATTTTATTCTTGTTTTTTCGAAAAATAAAATTAAAGATATTTCAACGAATGACGTCGTTTGACGTTGGACTATGACATTGCTTGTCTTTTGGTTATTTCTGATATTCAGTTAAAGGGAGGTTATTTTTTCCCCAAAAAAAGGAATAAAATTTTGAAGAATTTTTTTTTAAGTGTTAGATTTTCGGTTTCCTTGATTTTTTTATTTAAAACTCTGGGATCTAGTTGGCTTTGAAATATCCAATTGATAGCTTTGGACGTCTTATGTAAAATTACAAAAAGATTTAATTTATTTTCAATAATAAAAAAGATATGGCTAAGATAAGAAATCTCAATTTTTCAATTTTTCAGCATATTTCAGTAATGGCTGAATTTTTGAAAAATTATTTTCGGATTCTTAATAAGCATGAAATTGGCTTACTTTTCCACCATTTAATCGACCTCGTATCTATCTCTCACGGTTTCCGAGATCCTCATATACCACCTGTTATCTCGGACAGCCTCTGTATACAGTATGTTTAGAAAAAAGTGGCCCCGTTCCCAGGATAGGTAGAATAATGAAAAATAAAGTGGGGCTACGTTAGTGAAATAATTTCGCAAGGGCATCCGCCGTATTCAAGAATTCAAGATACAGTGTTTTGACAGAGTGAAAAAAATCTTTACACACATTATTTGATGATGTGCCTTTTTTTCTGATGAAAAATTAAATGCGACGTTTAAGTTCATTTAACATTTGATTTGATTAGAAAATCCAAGTTCAAAAAAGTAATGTTTAAAAATTACGTGCAGGTAGTCTTCTTCGTTTTTTTAATGTCCTTCGCACACTTGTGCTTGTGCATTTAGCTAGCATTCTTCGTTCGTCTCGTATAAGTAAGTAAGTAGGTATGTACAACTTTTTCGCAATCGTGAGAAATAAGCAATTTTGTGTATTTTTCCACAATTTATCCACAACCTATATATTTTGAAGTTTTAAACGTGTTTCTTTTTTGAGCATAAAAAATGTAAAAAAAAATCGTGAACTCAATTTCTTTATCTATCTCTATTTATTATTTAATTTTATAGTTTTAAGTAATAAAAACGACCCTTTATAAAAAACATAAAAAACTTTAGCACTCAGTAAGTTCTGGAACTAGAGAGATAAATTTTATATTTTTTTAAAGTGATGTTCTGATCTGACCAGAACCAAGCAAATTTTTAAAACAGTTTTACTCGGAAACAGTTCATTTTATCGTGAGAGACAAAGAGGACTTTTTCCGAATATTTCTTCATGTTCTTCAATTGCGCGTCTTCAAAAATCAGAAAAAAATATTACGAAAAAAGTTATAGGCCTTTTTTGAAGGTCAAGGGCAGTTAAGGCCACTTGATTTCGAGGGATTCAAGTCTAATTTGGACCAAGGATGCAAAGCAACACCAGTGGCAAGTGTATAAAATTTTAAGAAAATCCGTACACTAGAAAAAAAGTTATAAAAAAATATTGATTTAAAAAAATTAACTTTGAAGGTTTATAACTTTCTTAATGGTGAGTTTTTCGAAAAAAATTGATTAATACTTTTGGCAATATTTTATCAAGTAGAATCACCCCCTTAATTTTTTGCGCATAATTTCTGTATAGGTACTTTTTCGTAGACTTAATACGTTTATTTATACGTTAATAAAATTGAAAAGTTTATTGTTTTCATAGAGAGATGACCAGAAACTGATTAGAATATGATAAATCAGGTCATATTTCTGGTTGCTGTATAAAATAGCCATGAATTTAGTGGCCGAATTATCTCCACGACGGACAGGGACAGGATAGCTATGGCGTGGAAAAACTTCACGCAAAGGTCACGAAAGGGTTTTTTTATTTATTTTCCTTCTTTTTTTCTTAGATCAGATTTCGTTCAGTTTTGATCTAAAGACTTTTTATCATTATTTGATTTTTTCTATATTGGACCTACATGTTTGGCATGAAAGTTGTTGAAAATTTAAAATAATTTTTTTTTTTGTATAGATATTACTTATACCTAAGTATACTTTTCGCGCGTCGCGCTCAAGCAATTTTTCAAAAGTTAGCTCAAATTCAAGTCTTCATAGGGTTCGAACGTTGCGGGGGAGTCAAATACCTACAATTCCGACTTTAAGTAATATTTTCAAAAAAGCGAAAATTTCAAATATTAAATTAAATCCGGTAGAGTTAAATATTATATATTTTTTTCAACGTCGTTCATATTATTTGTCTACCTTTGCAACCTGCCTTTATGAATATTTCTTTATCTTTAAAAATAATGCTTCTAATGATGTAGGTAAAGTGTTAGTTACATTTACATACCCACACTTCTTAAAATAGAAAATCAGCGTTTCTTTACAGGTCATCTTAAAAGTTGTAATATAATACCTGAATGGGACAATATGTATATACTTATATAGAAAAACATATATACAACTAATAATGTATGTATAACGTTTATTTTTAGTGCCCTTACATGTAATGTTTACTTATCTCATGTAAAAACAAGTTGTTAATTAGTACTCAGTAACAATTTTTTAAATCTTAAATAACCATTAATGCAACTAATTAGGAAGAGTTAAAATTCTGTTAATCAATACCTACCTAATTGACTCAGAGAAAAAATTCTGCAATTAATTAGAAGAGATTGGAAATTTTAAATAAGCTGAAAAATGTTAAAGGTAACAAGCGCGATAAGTGCTCCATATAGATGTGTATAAACACGTTGACTATTTCAGGAATTTGAAATTCAACGCTTTTTTATAATCATTAGAAAATACTTGCTGAGCGAATTACCGCGCATGCAGGAGGAAAAACACATCGAAAACGAAAAACACGTAATAAGTGTGAAAACGATCTCATCAATTCAAATATCTTTATTTACAAGCTGAACATATCATAATCCTCTAGGGAAAAATATATCAAAGACTCGCAAATAAATTATAAACAAAAATCTCTAATAAACAATAATTGATAAGTTAAATATTGAAGTTTTTATTTTCTTGAAATGTATTTTCAACTGACATGATCAGGAGCTATAAATTGGATTTCTGATGATGACGGAGGTTTGTATCTGAAAGACTCTTGAGTTCTGGATGTGAATCCCAGCCCGTTCTTTGCCAATGGGTAATTTTTCGACACTCAATTTCGGCAACTGACTCAGTAATCTGCAGTAAGATCGAAATATCTGTTTTCCGGCTATTCTTACCATAATGGCCTGCTGGGTTCTCTCAGCAAAGAAGAGGATTAATTAATTTCTGTTCAGATCTGTGGTGAAGGTGAAAGTTCCACCACCGGGTCGAAAGTCACACTTTACATTTTTTCCGACTTTATTTGTCTATAGTTTCTTTTCCATAACCATTTCGCATTGATTCTGCAACATTTTTGCACAAGATATGGATACTTGGAATGCTCAGCAGGGTGTTGTTTGAGGGTTTTAATAGCAACTGGAAAAAGGTGCTTGGACAACTAACAGATAACCTACTTTCACTGCATCAGTCAGATTCCGTCAAGTTTCCTCATTTTTGCCACTTTATTGACCCAGGCCTGAATTTGTGATAGTTGTAGGCGTCCGATACTTTTACCAAATTCATGTCTGCTATCTTCGAGATCATCAGACGTTGGATTCTTACGGGACGGATCACATTAACAATATTTGCGTTGCTGAAATTCTTGAAGAATTTATTCCGGGTCACTTTTTTCTTTTATTAACTTCCTGCCAGGTGGTTCTTTTCATGATCTTGCTAGGTCAAAGACGAGTCGAGGAGAGCATCCAGTCTGACTACATATTGCCAGTTGGTATAAGAGCCGTAGTTCGAGCGGATAATGCCAATAAATCCAGATACGCTAGACAAATCAGTATGGGAAAACATTGGCATCATCATAGTAGTGAGTTACCTGTCTCAGTACAGAGAGAGAAGGGACTTGAGGACCTTTAAGATCGGAGTTAGATGAAGGAGGGATAGGTTTTATTCTGTAGACTCGGGCACGCCACGAGTAAATAGGATTAATTTGTTTTCTTTTCTTGAATTGTTCCATTTTTAATTCTAACAAATGCAAGTTATAAGTGAATCCAAGTACCTAGAAAACTAATTATTTGTGATTCTCTGCGTCGATGAGAGCAGGTACCAGCTAGCACAGAAGTAAAGTTTTGCATTAATTATTTGCTGGATAGCATAGTTTTTTTCTAGGGTCTTAGGAAACGGATGTTAGGAAATGGCTGTTAAGAAATGGCTCTTAGGAAATGGCTCAATGTCAAAGTTTTTGTTTGGATTTCTGTTTAATTAGGTCCTTGCGTTTTATCTTGCCTTTATGAGGCTCAGAGGGCCCATTCCGATATTCTGGGAGGCGCCTCGAACTAGACGGCGACTATTTTCCCATATAAACGAGGAGCAAGGTTACTCCCAGTCGTTCCCCATCTCTGATCTTGTGTTCTTGTGTTCTTAGGGAAGAATGCAGCTCCCATAGTTCACTGGAGTACTGTAAGATATTTTGTTCTGAGTCGAAACGTTCTCCTGACTTCTTGAACGGTGCAGACATTTGCCTCCAGGCCAAAAACGATCAGTAATATAAATCCAGGTGGATCTTGCATCATTATCGGTATTCGGACAATGATACCGCTAAACCGACAACCAAGCCCACATCATCACCGACCGAGGAAAAGGCGGAAGCCGCATACTTCAGAAGAAAACTGAAGATCTCTTATAGGGTGTTTCAGTTTTTACCAGTGTCATTTTAGGAGGTGATAGAGTTGGAGAATCGCAAAATAAGTAGATTTTCCTTATAAAATAGTTTTCAGAAAAAATAACAACGGAAGTAGAAGTCTTCAGTTAATTTTTTTTTTCAGAAAAATGTTTAACCTCTAATAGCTTGGAAACGATACCTAATATCAAAATTTTGCAAAAGTAATTTTCTTTTCAAATTAGAACGCGTAATCTAAAAATATGAACATCAGTGAAAAATATCAAGAGGCGTAGAAGATGGGGTGGGAAAATGGGAGCCACCACCCACTATCTACGCCACTGGACAATTTTGTTAAAAATTATTCCAGTAAACAATAGGCTTAGAACTATGTGTACCAAATTTGAACAACATCGCTCAAACGGCCCTAAAGTTATTCCCAGAATTCGATTTTCATACAATTCTACTTTCAGGACTTCTACCTCCGGTATTATGTCTTTCTGAAAAATTTTGCGATTCTCTATATCACCTCCTAAAATGACACTGGTAAAAAATGAAGCACTCTGTATATGCATCATTGTCAAAGTGTCAAACTCAGAGAGTTTTTTATAGATCGGTTCCGGGTCAGGTTAAGTTAGCAGACTAAACACCTCCAAACCTCCAAGAAGGGATCGTTCATCTTCGCAGGTCAGTGTCAGTATATGCTCACCATAATTCAATAATTTTAAATATTTTCTTTCCAAATTTTATTAAATGAAGATTTCGTCAATCTCCTTTCTTGAGTCTAATTTTAACATGCATTTAAGATAATAAAAAATTAATTGCGTTGCTGCTGCATTATTTGCGATAAGGACGACATGCATACTAATTATTTGAGAAATGATAGATACGCATTATCATTTTTAATTGCAATAATTTATTGTTTATTTTTAAGTTTTGTTGCATAATTTTACAATAAAATTTATTGATTAAAAGGTAGGTATTAAAAATTACGCCGCAGCATATTATGTTCCCTTAATTTTCGAGTAATTTGTCCAAATGTAGTTTTTTGAAAAGGAGTTGTGAAATTGTCATTTTCAGAATTTGTTCCCTTAATTACCTATGGAACTTAGTTGCTAAATTTGATGATTTTGATATACAATTTATTTCTTCCATAACATTAAAAACAAAAAGAGGTCGAAGAGTCAAGAGTACGAGAAGAAAAGGTCGTACTTGGAGCAAGTCATACCTAATCGTTTCCTAGAAGATATATCTATATGTTTGTAACGTCAGTAAATTTTCCTAGAAAATTTTTATGTTACCTACGTCAGTAAAATCGTCATAATAAATTAATATTGTTATAATTAATATCTTTTGATTTGAATGAAACCCAACGCGACAAAACTGTATTCAGTAAACATGCAGGTACCCACTAAACTTTTGCAAATGTTGATAAAAATTATTACTTTTATTGTTTAAAGTATAAATAGCAATAATTACTTGTATAATGTTCTGTATAAAATCGTTTATATACCAAAGTTAAAAATATGAACAAAATAAAAAGTACCCTTTTCATTATTAAATATTTCATGAGATATGTGCGATTTGAATATGTGAGAAGAAACATGAAACATGAAACTCTGATGTTTTTATTTTATTTTTTCAATATTTTAATCTGCATAATGAAGCAGCCTTATCTTATATAATTTTTCATGGATAGCTTTTAAGGCGTGCCAAAGTTATTAAAGGAACGAAGATTTTCTTAAAAATATCAGGTTATCCCTAAATAGCAAGATACTTACAGATATAAGAGTATATATATTTTTGCGAATAAAGAAGATCCAGAGAATTTCAATGATATCAGAACATGTATTTGACCACTACAATTTTTAAATAGCACATCTGCACAAAATGAGTTCTAGCGATTAACTATTTCTTCAGAACAAATCAATCCCCACTTTTATATATAAAATTTGATAAGCACGTATTATAGTTGCAATATAAAAATCTTTGGTTATCTTTTCTGAAAGGATTTCAAAATTCCCTTGTTATAATAATTATTTGGATATTATTAAGGCTGCTTACTAAATAAGGCTCTAGTTGCGCTATCTCTAAACGTGATAACTTCTGGTGCCACTAAAAGTGACGGTTGTTTAATTCACATTACACAGTGGAACTTTCTAAGATATTATGAGACTCTTCAGTATTATTATAGTTATGGTCTTTAAATTTACTTTGATTATTATAAATATCCACACTGATAAAGAGGTTACTATCAGTGATTCAATGAGAGTGCTCTTGTTTTTCATAACAAAATAGATCAAATGAAGGGAATAATTAATTAGTTTAATTGATACAACATTGAAAAGAAGAGGATTGACTATTTTTACTTATAGTGAAATTTATTTTTGCTATTTTTTCCATTTAAAAACTAGATTTAAGTGATAGGTATATTTGAGTGGGAATAGGCGTTTGTAAAGATTTAAAAGAGACTAAAATTGGAACAAAAACTAACCATTTTTATTAAATATTTTATTTATTTATTTTTTATTATTTACATTATTTTTCATCTTTTTTGATTTTATTAAATTGATATCAATGCATTTTGAAATTTTGTCAGTGTAATAAGAGGGTTATAATATGATTTATCTTCAAGAAAGGTCAAATCGACAGAGTTGGATAGATTAGATACTAAGGCCGCGAACTACAATGTCGCGTCCCCTGAGGGTGCGACGCAATAAAAATTTCAGCGTCTGTTATAGGGCCTGTAAAGCAGTCAGTTTACGTACGGTAATGCAAAAAAATATGTTTTCCTGGCAATCCCTGACAATATGAAAGTACCTTTCGTATTTCAAGATTTTGTAGAAAAATAAAATCAAACTAAAACTTTTTGACTAATAATAATTGTATTTTTAGCAGGGACGTATATAAAAAAAAATGGTAACATCTCCCGTAACTACGTCACTTATTGTTTAAGAGGCTTAATATTTCTATAAAATATGTCAACCTATTAACCCAATAAGACGCGCAAAAAATTGAATTAGGTACTTACAATATTGTTAAAGCTATAAATTTTGTTTGTAGTGAAGAAACTACAGTTTATTTTGTTTTGCGCGGATTGTTGAAGAATCTCTTCAACTGAAAAAAGTCAATTTGAGCAGCAGCAACAACGTATCTAAGATGTACCTGTTAGTGTTAAATGGAAGAAGCTTGTTCTTGGAGATACAGAATTTCATATTTTTTTTTACTTACCTTGTGGAATATAGAAATTTTCAAACCGTGTAATCAAAGATTAACGTAAGCAACAAGCACTATCTTACTGTATTCAATATGCGTGGTCGTACACGATTTAAAGTATTTTAACTACATACATATGTATATAGGTAATGGATGAGGAGCATGACTAAGTACTATATGAAGATGATGCAGCAGAAATAAGTTGAACTGTGCGATGACATTTCTTTGATATTTACTATACTGTATATCTATACTATAAATAAATATAAAAGTCTATAAGTTTCTAGTAAAATATAAATATATGATGCAATATGAAGCTGTTTTGGACCAATTTTAAATTAAGCATCTTTTAAAGTGCAACTAAGTTGCAGGTTGTACGAAGTTTGCTCAATGTTTCTTCAGTTTGATGATGACAATTTTATTTCTGACATTTCCAATTTTCGATAATTTCTGAAAATTCCATAGTTTAGAGTGTAGTCTCAAAAAGGAACATCCATAACTTATTCTTCTTCAAGTGCCATTTCCGAGACGAAGGTGGGCAATCATTATTGCTATTTTCACTTTAGACACAGCAGTCTTAAAAAGTTGGTTAGACGTGCATCCGAATCACTCTCTCAGGTTTCGCAACCATGAGAGTATCCTCCTGCCTATGCTACATTTTCCCTGGATTTTACCCTGGATTATCAATTGCAGACGTTCATATTTCTCCCCTCTCATAACTCATAATAAGGCCCAGGTATTCAAGCTTATACGTCTCTTGATTGCGTCAACAATCTCTCTTTCTCTTCTCATGCATCTCAGAACCTCTGTATTCGTTATTCTATCTTTCCATAAAATTTTGAGGATCTTTCTATACACCCACATTTCAAAGGCTTCAATCTTTCTAAGCATTGAGGTATTCAAAGTCTAGACTTCCGCTCCGTACAGGAGAGTGGAGAAGACGTAACATTTTTCCAAGCGCGATGTTCAATGCAATACTTAAATCCCTGCTGCGAAACACTTTGTTCATCTTTATAAGTTGGCTCGCGCCTTTTCTATTCTGATCCTTATTTCCTTGGTGTATTCGTTTGTGCAGTTCACCATTACTCCGAGGTAAGTACCTACTGCAGTCCTCTTTCTATGTTTCTGCCTTCTATATAGTTAAGCTAACGTTTACTGGGTTGTTTTTCGAAAGCACCATAAATTTCGTCTTCTTGGGATTTAGTGACAGCTCATATTTCTCACTAGGCGCAGACAGTCTGTTCACTAGCCTCTGTAACCGCTTTCCACCAACCGTTAGGTATACCGCTTTCTTCGTTTTCCGTGGTTTCCCTAAGTAATTCCTCAGCGTATGTATTGAATAGTATCGGCGATAAAATGCATCCTTGCCTTACCCTCATTTGGATTTTGATTTCTTCTGATGTTTAGTTGTCAATGCATATTGTAGCTTTTTGATTAAGGTCGGTACAGATTGGTTATGATCCGTATATCTCTATTATCCAGGTGTTTGGTTTTAAGGATGTTTATTAGCTGATCGTGGCGAACCTTGTCAAAGGCTTTATTATAATCCATGAAACACGCACAAACTTCCTTGTTAACGTCGAGGCATTTTTGGACCAGCACAGTAAATTCAAAGAGGGCCTCGTGGGTTCCCAACCCCTTTCTGAATCCAAACTGAGTGTCGCCTATATCCAGGTCGAATTTCTGGCATATGCGGTTATGGATAATTTTGAGGAGCAGTTTGAGGGTGCGTGTGACATCAGGCTGATGGTTGCATTCCTTGCTATACAGTTTTTTAGATAGGCAGATGAAAGTTGACATTAACAATTCTCTTGGAATGTTCCCAGCGCTACATATTTTATTGAATATTGAGATAAACCAGCCCTAGGTACGTAAAATAATTACAATTTTTTTCGTCTCTTATTCATATTCACGGGATAGCCGGCCTGAGAATAATAATAGGAGAGGAATCTAGGTCACTCGCCTTCTTTAACACAGGCGGCACGAACGGCCAGCCAAAACATCCACCACCAACGGAAAATCCCCGCCACATTGTATTACTTAAAGAATCACGCGAGCCGGCCGTGTTAGAAAGCAGCTGCTAGTACGTTCCCGCGCCTGAAAACAAAAGAGCCTGGTCGAAATCTGGCTATAAAAGCACGCATCAGATGAAAAGAATTAGACAGTCTTGTTCCGACCTCGGTCGCTGCGAGGCTGTCCATCTCCTCCTACATCCTAACGGTGGAAACTACTTTGAGAGTATCGCGCCGGTTCTTTCCTCAATCCTTTCGGTGGAAACTACTTTGTCGGAGTATCGCGCCGGTTCTTTCCTATATCCTGACGGTGGAAACTACTTAGAGAGTATCGCGCCGCTCCTTCTTTTGATCGCTAAATAAAAGCCGATTAGGCACCTTCCTGTTTTCGCCCACGTTGCTAAAATTAGACTTTTCTCTTAAAGAACATAATTAGGACTATTCGAAGAATCGAGAAATTCATACGCTAACCCATTTTCTAATTCACTCCATTCATAAGATTCGAATTTAATTTCACTAAGAATCAGGGAGAGATCCGTAATTCATAAGGACCATTTCTGTCTCTAGCAAATAACCACGTCCGACCGCAACAGAAAGAGCCCCAATTCGAAACACCGGTCTCAGTCGCCGGCGCCGTGGTAGGGAAGACGCCCCCGATAAATAAACGCCCGACAAATAAACCGACGTTAAAATAAGGTAAAGAAATAATATCGCTGTAAAGGAAATCGAGATAGAGCTAGTAGGAAGATCAAAACTCAGGTCAGGAGTAAAATAACCTGTGAATAACTAAAGCGGCACGTGATTAGGAATAATTCAAGTTAGGCAGGAAATAGAAATACTACAACAAATAAATTACAAATTCGCTGTGCAGGAGATAAACCTAGGAGCAAAGTAGGGAAATAAACCCAGGTCAGGAAATAAGTAACCTGTGAATAAATAAAACGGCCCATTATCAGAAATAATTCAGTTAGGGAACTGACCACGAAGATAAAAACAAATCATCCGATTTATAAAAGAGTCCAAGTTTATTTAGTACAGATGTAGGGTCGACCGGATATTATAAACGGACCGCCCCTTTAAATTATACGACCTTTGGAAAGTGAGAGGAATGCCTCGCCATTGTGTAACACCATGAATGAAGAAAAATTATAACACGACGAAATAAATTCTTGCACTCTTGCAAAATTATGATCGATCACAAATAAGAAGTTCCCTATTGCCCCCCAGTAAATCAAGTAGATGTAAAAAGTAACAGTATAGTGCCTGAATTGAGTAGTCTTGTTTTGTAGTGTAAACAAACCATAAAGGAGCTTTGTATTCTGACGGAGCTACGAGACTCTAGTTCGCAATAAACATTCTAGGCTAATAATAGGAGTAGTAAAAGTAGTAAGGTGTCCTGAAAGGTAGATGGCGAAACCATGTTGCCAAATCGTCAAAGCAAACCACAAGTTCACGAAAATTGCGTGGAAACCAAAGTTTGATGCGAAAAGCTCGAACTCACATAAATAAAACGATAGAGTAGCCATAGCAGTGCTCAGACTTTTCTTAAAGAAAGTGCAAATCACAAACAACAACGCATTAACGAGAAACGTAATCACTAAACTGATTTGATTATCCCGATTCCGTTTGTTAGGTAATTCTCTATATTACGGCTGGGGAGTGCTGTTGGTCACTTGCTTCAGAAGCTACGCCCGAATATGCTGATTATATGAGTAGGTTAGCCCAATTTTCCAACACTCTAATTATTGCGTCTGAGCAATAATAAAGGAATGGGGTCTGTAATTCGATCAGAGGTGATCATGATTCTGTTAATAATGTCGAAAGCGCTCGAGAGATGTGTTCGATATCGCAGAATGAAAAATATCCCATTAAAAGGGAATTTTTCATTAATAAACCAAAACTTCTAGTCAAAGGACTATCACATACCTGAACCTTGCCGGGAGGTAATAAAACATTACTTGTAAACCAAGCTACACCCGATAATACAAGTTCAGAGTAAATCCAGAAAACCAAACTTCTAGTCCGAGGACTATAACATACCTGAATATGGCTGGGAGGTAATTAACTATTACTTGCTTCAGAAGCTACACCCGACCAATGCAAATTCAGAGTATATCTGCGAATAAACAATCAAGGTAAAACAGGTCTTGCAAACCTGGTTTACAAATAAATGAAGCATATCTTGAGTAAAACCAAAAGCACTAAACGAGCCTAAGCAAGCTACGACTATTCTAACGTTTAGTACAAGCGGCAACGCCGCACATAGCTTCATAGAACCGATGAAAATAAAAGCGGTTCTCCCAGCTACCAGAAGGGTCCCTTTATATTCGAACTCGAGTGTTGTTGACTCACAATGTTTAAAGAAACATGTAATTCACAAACAGAGAAATCAAACAACAATTTATAAAGTAATGAGTAAAGGATTGTAACGATGGGGTTAATCCTGAGTTTGAAACATGCGTATGAAAATGATTACTCCCACCCTACAATTGATTTGTTTATTACTTTGTAAAAATCGAAATCAAGAAATTCAGCCAAACGTCAGAACGCAAAATCCTTAACTCCTCCCCTTGCTTCCGGCATACCTCAATTACGAATCTCGAAACTACGAAACACAACGTTCGGTTCTACATTCAAAGCTAGACGATCTAAAGGCCAACTTTCAGCGGAAATGAGCGGGTAGGGGGGCGGCGTGTTACAATATGTTGACTAGGATGCATATGTGCTTGTCATCTATTAACTCAAGAACATCACTATAGTCACTTGATCAGGTCCGGAGCTTTTCGTTTTTTTCATATACTTCAATGCATATTGTACCCCCCTTCTTTGGTGATATCCGGACCCATCTCTTCGTGGTAATTATTAATTTCTTCTGGGTCCTCTCTATTATCCCCAAATAACTCTTCCGTGTAGTGTACTCTTCCCATCTTTGTAGTTTGTCTGCTGTGCTCGTTAGGATTTTACCCGCTTTGTTCATCAGTTTAGTGCTTTGATTTCTCCTCTGTGTACCCGCAAGCTCTTTTATTCAATTCTTCGCCTATGCTTCCGTGATCTGTTTGTATTTCATCTAAGTTTTCGTAGATTCCGTTTTGGACTTGTTCTCTTCTTATCCATAACTATACCTACTTAAAAAAATTTACCGCAGTGCCGGAAGTTATTTCTTTTCTTGTGAATCAAACTTTTCTATCTGTCTTCATAACGTGCGTTCTAAATGCTGTTGGGGCCCATAATTATAGCTATACTTATTATATACCCAGCATACTTGAACATCAGGTAATTAGGTATATTAATCAATGTTGAATATTTGGGAACCAACAATAATTCCAGTAAAACAAAAGTTTGGTCAAATGAGTATAAAATTTTTTTTCGGTAGTCTGTCAACGGGTTTCGGGCTACAAACCCATCGTCAGGACATGGAAAGTCGGCTTCCATGATTTTACCAACCATAATATAACCCTGATGGGTTTTTAATGTTCAATTTATGTATATTTCCCCGTAATATCCGGGCTATGATGTTTATGTATGATGTTTAAACATATACATATAAATAATTTATGTAAAAAAAATGCTAAAATGAAAAGTGCATAAACAAAATTACGTATACGTGGTATGTAATTTTCTCATTAAAAAATTTACATATAAGTACATTTTATTGACATGTTTTGTTTATATCAACAGATACATTACAAATGTAGAGAAATCATTTATTATTAATGTTTTAACTGTAATAAAAATTTTCAATCGAAATGACTGGACCCTTGAACGTATGTAGACTACATGTACTAATGCACTAATGTTGTGTGGTGATTCAATTTCTTAACAAACGATAATTTATATATTCTGTCTATATCTCGTGTTAGATATTCAGCTATAATCACTATTCTAACTGCTGTTGCTAAAAAACTCCAGTATACTGCAATATGCTAACAGATAATGCTATAATGTCTGATTATAATATATTGGTTTTAGCATATTATGTTACTAATTGTTTTACATATACATCTTCGAGTTTTTACTTTGTACCAAGTTAATTGAGCATTTTGTTTTTTCAAGTTGATCAAAGCTGCTTCTGTTTAAACAATATGCTATTTCGACTTTGGGTATGAAAATCAGTTTATCCATTGATTAAGCTCATCAATAGACTAGGTAACAAAAATTTACACACAGAGAATTACTGATAGAAATGACCAAATTCATAAATTGTCATTACTTTTTAATTTGTAAATGTTATTACCCAAGCAACGAGTCAACATAATCGTAGATTGAAGAAACTTTGTGAGAAAATAAATGTCACATTTTGCTGGATGAAAATTGTTTTAGACTTGTTCTGATAGAACTGGACGAAGGATAATAATATGATCGCATCAGGCACTCAGTTGATGATAATTGATCATATTCTACTTAGGTACAGTGAGTTGTATTTATCCAGACCGAATTTATTTCTCGTTATCATCTATTAATATATTTTTTTCCAAATCGAATCTGTGTTTCCCTAATTATTTAATTATTACATCATTGGAAAAAGAAGCGATACAAATTAATTCTTATTTGAACAATAGCATTGATTATATTCTAGGTAACAGATAAATTTTATGTATGCGCGTATATTATAGTAGTGTCTTCAAAATATTTATTTCACAAGTCATGAACACAAGCAGATAAGATGTCCAAAATGCTTATGCAAGATTTCTTTAATGTTGGGTTTCCAGGGGAATTTTAATTGCTAATCAAACGGATTATTGAGTTTCCAATCTCTTTATTGATACATGCGTTAATAAAATTAAGTATAAACTTCTTATTGGTTTATTCATTTGAACATTTTTTTTTATAAATGAACGTTATAGTGAGTAGTTTAATAATTATTATTGAGATCCATAATTATTATAGTCCGCTCTATCTGAAGATTGATAAGTATGTATTCCATTAGAAAAATAAATTTGTTTAATATTATGTCAAGTTTTTATTTCTGAATTTCTGAATTGAATCATTTAATTAAGGAATTAAACTTTGGTTTTCTAAGGGGGGAGAAAGACCCAAAACTTTTTTATAAAAAACAATAACCATAGATATTTTTATTTATGCAAATGTCATATCGTTAGACACATTTTTTTTTATAAGGATTTTTACAAACGCTCTGCAAAATAGTATTCTTTACTCATATTGCTGTTTTCAAAAAACGCTGAGAAAACTTACAAAACTAACTGTTCCTACAAAATCAAGATGGCGAAAAACTCAAAAGAAGCTTTTTCCGGACATAGGACAGGTGAAAATAGGCCTTAGAATTCTTTGAACCACCATCGAGTTTCATGAAAATGTGGGATCAAGCTTATTTTAACCTTAATTCCAAAAGTGACATGTACTCGACTTGCGCTTTTTTAATTTGGGGGGTTTTGAATTTTAGGGTTAGTAATTGAAAAAATTTAAAATATGCTAATTAAAGCATGCAATTAAATCGGTGGAAATCTTATTTTAGTTACGTAGAATAAATTTTCTGTTTCTCTAATATTTTGAAGCATGATTTATGACTTTCATAAATTTTGAACCCTAAAAATGTGTATTTATAAATTAAAGCCCTATTTACTGATTATAAAAATAATTATTTATCTATTGTGAAATTTCGACCCTTAAAAGATTCAATTTATTTTCTCGAACCCCCAAACTTTCCTTTGTGCATAATCGATGCAAAATCGTCATTTAAAATTTTTTAAAGTTTTTATTAGTGTTTTTATTGACCAGAAAAATTTAATTTATTTATTATTAAGTAAAAGAGGAAACAATTTAATTTACATAATCTTTAAAATAAGTACGATATATAAAACTACAAAACTTCTTTATTAATTTTTTGCCTAATTAATGAATAAAAATTATCACAGCCCATTTAAATGTTTTTAAATGTACCTCCGTTCCTAAAATTTCTCTAGAAAAATGCGATTAGTTTTTTTTTATGATAAATCCGTTTTTTTTTTTGTTATTAGGTCCATACAAAAATCGTTTTGTATAAAATACAAAATACAAAAATTGGTTTGGAGATAATTTTGAGGGCAATAAAGATCATTCATATCTCCTCTTTTAAAACCCTTCATTTTAAAAAGTTGACGGGTTAAAGGGCTCGGGTCAGCTGATGATCCTCACAATAAAATTTAAACATCTAACGTTGATATCTCGGTTGTTTTTATCCTACAGAAATAAATAATACAAAAAAAAAGTTAATAAAAAACCTAAATTTTTGCTCTCTGACATTTTTAGTAGTTTTAAAGTTATTATAAAAAAGAGACATTTTTAGAGAAATGTATATTTTCTACACTATCAGAAATAAAAGATTTCAACGAGCAAAAAGCCTACCGACTTTTTAAAAAAAGTAGATATTTTGACACGAGGATTTTCGATATTCAATCAAAATAATGTGAAAAAATAAATAAATAAAACAACTCCAAAAAATTACAGTCTGTTTGGTACATAAAAAGGTAAGTTTTCACCAAATTTCGTGAAAATTTTTTTTTGTAAAAGATAAAAAAAAAAATCAAAAACTTGGTTATTTGACCTTTTTTCCATAGGACTTGTAGTTTTGCTGGAAATCGAGATAAACCGATTTTTACCCTTAAAAACTCACCCCCTCCCGCTTCCCGCCCTCGAATCGCCCGTAATTTATTTTTCCTTTCATTTTGGTTATATTCTCTTCCTTTTTCAATGGGTTTCATCCTAAGTACTATATTTTTTTTTGTTTCCAAAATTACCGACTCTGGTCTACAGCGGGTGTATCTAAAACGAACCGAGAAAATTCAGGGGGGGATTGATGAGATCATTTTAGGAAATAAAGTAAGTATACACGTATGTCCTAAGAGGCGTAACTTTTTAACTACAGGGTGTTGAAGTTTCAAGAAAAAAAATCGTTTTTTAATAATAACTTTGATAAGAATCAAGATATTTTCGTGAAAATTTGTACACACCTTCCATGCATCAGAAGGCATTTCCCAACGTGTAACTTTTAGTTATTGGGGCAGTGGCGTTCGTGCAAGTCCCGTTACACTTAATATTTTTGAAAAACAAAAATAGTTTTTTTTATGAAAATAAAATGATTTTTCAAATCCTCTTTCATTTCTGAGTAAATACGATCTTTTTACTTACCGAAACCGATGCAAGGTTTTCTGATAAAAAAATTGAATACATTTTTAGGTTGCCTCTTTCTGAAACTGCTACAGAACTGCAGAAGTTCGATTCAATCTATACTCCGATAAAAAAAACGTGTTCTCATAATATCTGACTCTTTAAAAAATGGCCTGTGGATAGTAAACGTCGTTTACCGTAAATAAAAGCGAAAGTGTTGAATTTGTGAATTTATTTTCATTTGTAAAATCCAACTCTACTCAAACACAGGTGTCTAAACATATGATATTTATTTTTTTATCAGAAAACCTTGCATCGGTTGAAAAAAGTCAAGAGATCCTATTTACTCAGAAATGAGAGAATATTTTAAAAATAATTTTATTTTCATAAAAAAGCAGTGGCGTACTATTTTTTTTTCAAAAATATGAAGTGTAACGCGACTTGCACGAACGCCACTGCCCCAATAACTAAAAGTTACACGTTGGGAAATGCCTCTTGATGCATGGAAAGTGTACACAAATTTTCACGAAAATATCTTGATTCTTATCAAAGTTATTATTAAAAAACGATTTTTTTCTTGAAACTTCAACACCCTTGTAGTTATAAAGTTACGCCTCTTAGAACATACGTCCCACTGGGCATAGAAATATTGCAGCAATGTTGCATTAACATTTCACAGCAAAGTGTAACGTTGCAAATACAGACGCAGTTAACTTCCTGCAATGTTGATGCAATGCTCCTAACGGCCGTGCAGCAACGTTGCACTGCAATGTTTCAAATGCAAAGTACTAGCAAGGTTCAGAAAACTTCACAATAACATTTCAGTAAGGTTGCAACCACTTTATTGCAAGGTTAAAAATGTTATATACCAGCAAAGTTCAATAAATTACGCTTGTAATTTCCGGAACTTTGTCAGGAACATTACAGTAGCTTTGCAAATGAAAAGTGCAGTGAAATCGCAAAGCAACATTGCAACTAAATTTAGATGTTAATTTTCTGGACAATTCAAATGAAATTAACGGCCCACGTTCACACTTAAATTGATTGTAATTTTCACTGATACTTCAAAGGGAAGTTTCAAAGTCTATTCAGTTGTAATATACAAATGAAACTAGCGTTTCTAGTGCACAGCAATAGAGTGGAAAAGCTGTTTCAAAATTTAAATCTGCACTTATTTCAAAAGTTGTCATAAGCTTATTATAAGTATTTGTTAACAACATGATTTTTATATGAACGAATAAATTAATTTTGTCAGTTAATATTTGCAAAAAAAAAAAACGCAACAGAGGTATTTTTTTTAATTTTATTTTTGTTATAAAGTAACATTTTTATACAGGTTGTTCCTTTTGGCTCAGTAATGACGATATTGTCTGTTTTTTAATAGGATATCCTGTATATTGTTGCATTTTCATATTTCCTAAGAAAATCCAGTAAGATTAGTTTTGACAGTTGCAGTTTAAATTGAGTATTTTATGAGTTATAAATAGGTGAAAATCGCAATTTTCCAACTTTAAAGCAGTACCTACATCGTAAACGGCTGCAAATATCGGAAAACGGCTACATGTCCCTATCTTAACTTTTTACATGGTTTCCTGCGATGTAGATGAAATTTTTGTACAGGGTGATAAAAAATATGATAATTTTCATCCCCTTGTAGCTATAGAAATTCAAACTACCTAATAAAATATTGCATGAAAAGTTAAGATAGGTGCATGTAAGTTGTTTTCCGATATTGGGAGCGGTTTCCGATGTACCCACTGCTTTAAAGTTGGAAAATTGCGATTTTCACTTGCTTATACATAACTCATAACGTACTCAGTTTAGACAGAAATTTATTGTAAACACCATTACCTACTGGATTTTCTCAGAAAATATGAAATTACCATAATATACAACGGTGTCCTATTACGAAAAATATTTACAATGTCGTCATTACTGAGCCACGGAACAATAGAACATCAATTAATTTAAAAAAATTACATTTTTCAAAAAATAATGAAGATAATTAAATATATTTCAATAACAAATAATGACGAAAAATCATCTAATTTTTTTTATAATAGGTATAGTATAGGAATTTGTAATCTCGGCCAAAGGTAGGTACATCGTACATCAGTACAGTAACTAATAATAAGACTATTATAAATAAATAAAATTCACTTTGTATTTCAAGAATTTATAAAATATAAAATACATATAATAAAAAATATATACAGGGTGAGTTTTTTTCAATGTCTAGTACAGGGATCTCGTAAACTACTGCAGTTAGAGGAACGGTTAAATGGGGAAAGAAGTGCAGTTCTATGAGCTTAATTCGAAACAGCTTTTGTTTTTTTTTTTTTAAATCTCCATAGCTTCCTAGATATTTAACATAAAGTAAATTCCGCGGATTTCTTTACAGCGAGATAGCGGTCTTATTATTGGGATTAGAGAAAAATCGTAAAGGAAAACCTTTTAGACGATTCCATAGAGAATAAAACGGCGTTACAATTTTTTGCATTTGTTGTGTCATTTTCGAGCTATGACGTAAACTTGTGTTTTTTTAAATGTAAGTCATAGTTGGCTATGACATCATTCGATATGTTTTTTTTTTCTAAATACAAAGATATAAAACTCGATATCGTTTTTTCGGGAAATAAAAAGGTAAGACGGTTTTTAATTTTATTTCCTCAAATACGTGGTATAGGCGCTGAATTTAATACTTAATTTTGAATTGAAAATCTTATATGAATTAATAGTTCAACGGAATAGCTTGTTTTCGAGAACTTAAAAAAAAATATTAATTTTAATTCTAATCTTTCAAAAATCTTGTAGCAATATACCTACCTACGCTGTAGAACTGTAGACTAAATATTCATATAAAAATGTGACGGTTGCTTAGCAACAGTAAGCAGAAACAGTGAAACTATAAAATTTGACAGTTAGTACTTATATAGAGGCTTATAATTTCCATTGAACTTTAAGTATGAAGTCAGGTTTTGCAGAAGTTCTTAAATTTAACCGTTCCTCTAACTGCAGTAGTTTACGAGATCCCTGTACTAAACATTGAAAAAAACTCACCCTGTATAATGTAAGTACATACTTAGGTAGATAATAAAAAAAAATCTCATAAATTAAATCTAACTAAAAATAAACTTTGAACCATTATTAATTAAATCGAAATAAACAAAATAATAACTTAAAAACAAAAATAGTGTAAGTACTTACACCCATAATACTTATAAAGATTGAACCTAACAAAAAAATTGATATCTTATTTAAAAACAAAATTTAAAAAGTTTTCTTATAAAATGGGAAAACCTATAGCATAAGTAAACTTTGAATAGGACCCAATTAAATTGCATTAAATTAAACTACTTAATTAAATAAAAACTTAAGAAAAACCTTCACTAAACTGCATGAGTTTTACTACACCGGTGCCATAAATAGTCTACATGTATACCTATATGTATAAATAAATTGATCAAATTATTTAATGATAAAATATAAACGTAGGTTAATTAATCGGGATAGCAGTCGATAAGGAAAAGGATACCTACTCTTTTTTCTAAAAACCCAAGTTTTCCAAATTTATTTCAGTTCTTCTTCAGAGGTAAGAAAGTGAGGTCTATAATGGTTTGTTAATAATAATGTTGGATATTTTTTGAATAAATGTTAACAACAGGTATTTCATTTTCTCTGTTTTATCGACTGCTATCCCAATTAATTAATCTACGTTTATACATATTTAGAAATATTACACCTAGATAAAATTCAATAAATTTTATTGTCTGAACATAATTCCAAATTAATAGGTACTTATCATATTTAAAAACAAAATCAAAAAACGTTCTCTTTTAAAAAAGGTAAATCTAAACAAAATAAACCTTAAATTGGATCGAATAAAATTGGATTGGATTAAAAAAGTTTGGTAAATGCAACAACAAAATGAAATCTAAAAAATGGAATATTAAGTTTATGATTAGATATAATCAAAATCACCGCCATAAAGAGGTCACCGAAAGTGTTAATTGATGCCCTCTTAAATGCCCTGTCTTCGCATGCTGAAACCAGCATATGGTGTGTCTCTCGAAGCTCTCATCCGTGATTGGGAATGATAGGTATCCTTACTGCACCTGGCACCTGGAATGATTGAAAAATATTTATGTAATCTCAAAGTCTAGGGTTCTTTCAAATGTATGAGCCTAAGAATTCAATAAGGATCCACAAAAGTGAAAGCAGAAAATCTTAATTATTATCAAAACTAGTTAACAATATTTTGACTAGTAGGTATAATAGGTACCTACCCATCCCCAGATGGGTTCAAGAGTTCATACATATCATACTTTTATTTTACTTGTGAAATCACTGAGCGTAAGTAGCGGTCTATAAATCAAAGAGTAAGTCGTGGATAAAATTTTCACTATTTACATTTTTGGGAGATTTTTAGAAATTATATGGAAAAATAGTCTTCTAATTCCTCTGCCTTAGGTATACTATATAATGTAAGTATAGGTAAAATACTATATATGCTTGCTATTTTTATATGTACTACCTACTTACTTACGTATTATTTATGTAAAACCTATAGATAGGGATGTGGCGAATATTCGCAAAAGTTCGGTATTCGGCAAGTAAATATTGGGAGACGCCGAACTTTGATTATTTTTTGCTTTCATTGTTATTCATCGTTGTTCCGATCGTTTTCAGAATAATTATTGCTTTTGCGAAAACCTCTATAGAATATTCATATATCGATTTACAAATTATATACTTAACAGAAAATACTGAGCTTATTTATAAAAATGTTAAAAATGAAGAAGGTATGGAACATCCGAATAAAATTCTGCCGATTTCAGAGAATCCCCGATAAAAACAAACTGAAATAATTTGAAGTCATTCATCAGAAATTCTAGTAAACATATGGTGTGTGTCACTGTTATAGGGGCCACAAATATTCGTCAGAGTTCAAACAATCCAAACCCAAACATTCCAAACTAGGAACAAAGAGCCAAATAGCGGCTTTGAACTTGAAATTCAAGGGACAAACTGGTTTTCTTTCAGAGTAAAAATTAACTATTTAATCCAGGATTGTGCTGAAATGAAATTGGTGAAGTCCTGCTACAAGAAACTGACTCACCCTGTTTATTTCTTTTGTAAGTACCTATATAAGGTGTACTTTACTTCTTAAAATAATAACTAGGGCATCAATGGTGTCCGCCCTACCCTCTCTCTCCACCATCGATAGAAGTGCTCTTAGAGGGTGAGAGCGGGTGCGGCGGGCAAAAGAGCCAGTACCATTTGTGCATCTATACGAGCACGACCTTCTCAGCTCCGAGAAGGCAGTAGAGTCTGTTGTGTACTCATACAATTTATATAATATTACAATTACAATAAATTTATATTACCTACCTACAACTTAGCTTATTATCAAATGATGCCAAAGTGTTAAATAATACATTTGACACTAATCATAACAGTTAGATTTACGACCTAACTAATACCAGATATCAATAATTAAATTGGTATCAATGAGAAAACAAGCGGCGTCACGCCCACAGTTGATATCTAATACATATCAGCGCTAACATTTTGGTCCTTCGAGCCGGATATACCGCAATAAAGTATTATTAATAATTACGATAATAAATACAATAAAATTAAGTGCAACGTGCAGTGATTATCAAAAACTTCCGAATGTGCTTCAACTTCCAAGCAGTAAGTCAGTATAGCAGTCCAGGCCATCCAAGGAATCTACAAGAAGAACCATCCAAGAGGAAAAATAAAGGTCAGAAAAATCCATTGTTTTCCTATCCGTAATCTTGTTTGCCAATCACTGAATAATTACTAATGATCGATATATTGCATATTCAATCATAATTTTAGCACCGAGTTTTATAATTGATCATATTAAATCTTTTAATTTAAAATTTACTATCTAAAAATAATTAACAATGAATAAGGAACAAGAAGAATTGCTTCAAAAATTACAAAAACAACGTATCCCTTTAAAAACTAAATTAACTAAGTTTAACACCTATGTACGAGATTTAAATACATTACCGAATCTATCAGATCGAGATCGAATTAAGTTACGACTTAAAGCAGATCAGATTAAAGTATGTTTTGAAACGCTGGATAATATTCAAAATAAAATTGAAGAAATTGTAGAAACGGACGACAAATATCGTGACGAGTATGAATTTACATATTTCGAATCAATGACAATGGTCGAATTATTATTAACGCCAATAATAGTACCTAAAAGTAATCAACCCGCTGGTAATAATGGTGAAGCTGGTGAAGCAAGTAAAAATTCTATGAATAATTGCAATAATAAGGTAATTGAACCGAATCTATCAATTAAGCTACCGGTTATCTCACTTCCTTCCTTCAATGGGAATAAAGACCAGTGGTGTGTTTTTTATGATACATTTGTCTCCTTAATCCACAATAATGAATCGTTAGCAGATATTCAAAAATTTCATTATTTAAAGAGCAGTCTAAGTGAGGACGCTGCCAGAATTATTGAAACTTTATCAATGACCGCTGGAAATTATAAAATTGCTTGGGAAGCGTTAGTTAAACGCTATGAAAATAAATCTTTAATAATAAAACAACACATCAATAATATTTTTGATATCAATCCGATTACAAAGGCGTCAGCATCTGCGATTAGATCTATTATCGATTGTGTAACCATACAGCTCAAGGTTCTGAGTTCTAATGGATTGCCAACAGAGCATTGGGATGCTATCATTATTCAAATTATCTTAAATAAATTAGATTACACTTCTAAAAGGGAATGGGAACAAGTTAATAAGGAAGATTTTCCTACATTTTTACAATTCTCTGAATTTTTAACGAACAAAGCTCGTATCCTTGAGTCTCTGGAATGTGGTAATAATTCATCTGTTCAAACACCATTTCATATCAATAACAACCATAAGAAACCTTCCCAGCAAACAAATTCTGGGAATAATAAGAGGTATACGCATACAATAATATCACCAATTCCGAGATGCAGTCTTTGTAAAGCGTCTCACTTTATTGTTAACTGTCCTAAATTTCTTGAAATTCCAGTTGAGAATAGAATAGAAAGGGCATCTGAATTACATCTGTGCAAAAATTGTTTAAGGGAAAATCATAAAACTTTAAAATGTCTTTCCAAGAATTCTTGTAATGTTTGCCGACGAAGGCATCATTCTATTTTACATCTGTCAGATAACATTCAGCAGTCACAGAACGAATTGCCGGCATCTGTAACTAATTTTTGCAATAAACAAGACAAGTCTGAAGTAATATTACCTACAGCTGTAATTCAGGTAAAAACCCGAACGGGTAGTTTCATTGAATGTAGGGCTTTGTTAGATTCGGGGTCCCAGCTTAATTTTCTAAGTAGAGAAGCGCAACGAAAGCTTGCTTTGCCAGGTAAGGCAATAAACCTGTCAGTAACAGGTATAAATGATAGGGTGACTAAGGTTTCCGAAAATGCAAATATATTTATTAAATCTAAATTAAATAACTTTACAGCCAGTTTAGACTGCATCATTTTAGATAAAATTACAGCAGAATTACCATTAATTACGATAAAAAATTCCCGATTGAACATTCCAACAAATCTCACGCTAGCAGATCCCAATTTTAACACAAAATCACCAATTGATATCCTGATTGGCGCGGATCTTTTCTGGGAACTCTTATGCGTCGGTCAGATTAAATTAGGTCAAAACCCGGTTCTACAGAAGACTGTTTTTGGTTGGATTATTAGTGGACCATTAGGGAAACGCGTTCACTCTGATAGCCCTAGGGTACACAGTTGTAATACGGCCATGATTGATTCAGCCATTGACACTCAATTAACAAAATTTTGGGAGATTGAGGAAATCGCTGTTAATATAGACACATTCACTAAAGAAGAGAGAGAATGCGAAGAACATTTTTTAAATACAGTTAAGAGAAATGATTCGGGACGTTTTATCGTCAACTTACCATTCAAAGCAGATCCGCCAGTTTTAGGCGATTCACGTGAGATAGCAACAAAAAGATTTCTATCTTTGGAACAAAAACTAAATAAGTGTCCTAGCTTAAAGGATAATTATTCGCGATTCATTAACGAATACCTTACCCTCAATCATATGAAGGAGGTTCCAACTGAAATGATAAGAGGAGAGAGTTATTATTTACCTCATCATGCCGTTTTTAAGGAACAAGATCAAAATAAAATACGGGTAGTCTTTGACGGTTCTGCAAAAACAAGCAACGGTACTAGTTTAAACGATCATTTACTAGTGGGTCCAACTTTACAATCGGACTTATTTTCATTATTATTGCGCTTTCGCATTCATAAGTATATTATTACGGCTGATATAGTAAAAATGTATCGTCAAACTCTAGTTGACAGTAAGCAAACGAAGTATCAACGAATTTTATGGAGAAATAACTCCCGAGAGCCAATTTCGGTTTACGAATTAACAACCATTACATATGGAATTTCATCGTCGCCATATTTAGCAATTAGATGCCTCCACCAAGCAGCGTACAATTTTCAAAACACATACCCTGCGGCTGCAGAAGTTATTCTTAATGACTTCTACGTAGATGATCTACTAACAGGTGTGTCAACCATAGAGGAAGGCATAAAATTACGTGATGAAATAATTCTCATCTTACAGAGTCATGGTTTTGAATTAGGAAAATGGTCTTCGAATGATAAAAAATTAATTCCAAATAAAATCTCAGAACTATCAGATCACACTGAAAACATTTCCCTATTCGAGGAAAATGAAACAAAAACATTAGGTTTATGTTGGAACACGCAAGAAGATTTGTTAAAATACACAATACAATCGATGCAGATAACAAATCAGGTCACAAAGAGAAATATATTATCTCATGTCTCCAAATTATTTGACCCATTAGGACTTCTTAATCCGATTATAATCAAGGTTAAGGTTTTACTACAAGTATTGTGGTCGCATAAACTTGGCTGGGACGAATTCGTTCCAGTTAATATTTACACAAGCTGGACTCGATTCATAGCGGACCTGAATGACATTCCAAATATTAAAATTCCAAGAAGGATTTGTCCTAACATTGAAGGGTCCCTTTATGAATTACACGGGTTTGCCGACACTTCGGAGTCGGCCTTTGGGTGTTGTATCTATCTCAGGACAATAACACCCGACAAGCAAGTCTATTGTACTTTAGTCTGTGCCAAATCAAGAGTGGCGCCTATTAAAACAATATCAATTCCACGTCTGGAATTATGCGTGGCCTTGCTCCTTTCCCAATTAATGGAAAAGGTAATTACTTCACTTGGTAAATCAATTATTCCTAATAAATGTATTTGTTGGACAGATTCGTCAATTGTTTTAACTTGGTTGTCCCAACCTCCACGTAATTGGAATGTATTTGTTGGGAACCGAACAACAAAAATATTAAACAATCAGGCCATTTCCGGTTGGCATCATGTAAATACTAAAGAAAATCCAGCCGATATTATCAGTCGCGGAGCAAATATCAAACAGCTAATTTCTAGTAAACTTTGGTGGGAAGGGCCTGACTTTCTTAAAAACAATAATTACGAAGAAACTCTTAATTCAAAATGGGATATAAATATCACGGAGCAGCGCAAGAATTGCCTTGTCACTGTTTCTGGAGATACTGATTATTTTTCTAAGATTTTTCAACGTTTTTCATCGTTTAAAATATTGACGAGAGTTATAGCATATTGTTTCAAATTTATAAAGTATGTAAAGGTTCGAAATACAAAAAAACAACCTGTCTTTAGCGTTGAAGAATTAAAACAAGCGGAAAAATTCATTTTAAAGGTCGTACAAAACGCGGAATTCAAACAAGACATAATATGTTCACAGGGTAAAGAGGTGATCAGTCATAATAGTAAATTAAATTCATTAAATCCTTTTATTGACAATGACGGTCTATTGAGAGTTGGGGGTCGTCTTAAAAATGCAAATATTCCGTTTGATAAAAAATTTCCCATTATCTTACCTAAGGGTAATCATGTCACCAACTTAATAATAAGCCTTTTTCATAATAATCTAATGCATGCTGGCACAGTTGCCACATTATCTGCTATACGAGAGCATTATTGGCCTGTAGGAGGAAAGGGTAATGTTAAGAATATCATACACAAATGCATCACCTGTTTTAAATGTAAACCCTTTAGTAAAACTCCTTTGATGGGTAATTTACCTAAAACAAGAGTAGAGCCAGCTCGTCCATTCATTAATACAGGGGTTGATTATGCAGGGCCATTTCAAATAAAAGAATCCCGAGGACGTAGTAAAAAATATGTGAAGGCATACATCGTCTTGTTTATTTGTTTCGCCACTAGAGCCATTCACCTCGAATTGGTTACGGATTTATCATCCGAAAGTTTTTTGAATGTCCTGAAAAGGTTCATGTCCCGCAGAGGTCATATTTCTAATTTATACTCTGATAATGGAACCAATTTTGTGGGAGCAAATCGAGAGTTAAAGGAAATCAATGATTTTTTGCGTAATAATTCTAATTTAATTGCTGATCAGCTAGCAATGAACAATATAACGTGGCATTTTATACCACCACAGGCACCTAATTTCGGGGGCTTGTGGGAGGCGGGTGTTAAGTCAGTTAAAACTCATTTAAAACGAGTCATTGGAAATGCAATATTATCTTATGAAGAATTTTATTCAGTGATTGTTCAAATTGAAGGGATTCTCAATTCCCGACCTATTACTCCTATCAGTTCTGATCCAGAAGATCTTAACCCTTTAACACCTGGCCATTTCCTTATCGGCGACTGTCTACAAACTCCAAACTCCACTCGAACCAGACATCCGTCGTCTAAAAATCAATCGCTTATCTCGCTGGCAGCATCTGGAAAACATTAAACAACATTTCTGGGATCGATGGTCCAGAGAATATTTACACACACTCCAACAACGCAGCAAATGGAAGAACAATACCAATAATATAATGGTGGGCTCCATGGTATTAATCAAATGTGACAATCTTCCACCCCTTCGATGGAGTTTAGGAAGAGTAATAGCAACTCATCCCGACACGTCAGGTGTAGTGCGCGTTGTGACTATAAAAACCAAAAATGGAGAAATTACACGAAGTGTATCTAAATTGTGCGAATTACCACTTGACAATGATTAACATAATTATGTGAACTACCAATGACAATGATTGACAATTATGTGATTTACCATTGTCTACCATGTATCATCTATTTTATTTTATGTTATTTTTCTCTCTTTAGTTTAGTTTATTTTTTTTTTTTATTCAATTAATTGTATTATAATAAGCATGTACATAGATTTCAATTTCATGTTTCTCCTTTGTTTGTTGTAATTACGTTGGTTCTATTGAAATATGTTATTTCAATGGGGGCCGGCTTTATGTACTTTACTTCTTAAAATAATAACTAGGGCATCAATGGTGTCCGCCCTACCCTCTCTCTCCACCATCGATAGAAGTGCTCTTAGAGGGTGAGAGCGGGTGCGGCGGGCAAAAGAGCCAGTACCATTTGTGCATCTATACGAGCACGACCTTCTCAGCTCCGAGAAGGCAGTAGAGTCTGTTGTGTACTCATACAATTTATATAATATTACAATTACAATAAATTTATATTACCTACCTACAACTTAGCTTATTATCAAATGATGCCAAAGTGTTAAATAATACATTTGACACTAATCATAACAGTTAGATTTACGACCTAACTAATACCAGATATCAATAATTAAATTGGTATCAATGAGAAAACAAGCGGCGTCACGCCCACAGTTGATATCTAATACATATCAGCGCTAACATAAGGTGTAGGTATATTATCCAATGCTTCAAAATTAACATCAATTTATTAACATCAAAAATTCATTCAATTTTTTGAGGTGAAAGTATTGATATTGATACCCTATGTGTGTGTAAATTCATTGGCACTGACTGCAGTTTTTAGATGAGCAAACAAATGTTAATTTTTTTCTGGCTTTTAGTAATGGCGGCTTCCTACGACGAAGGGACCCAGCAATCCATTGGCCACAAGTCACAAGCTGTGACTCACCAAAAGTACCACCAAGTGAAAAGCCGTCTCAAGAATTTAATTGAAATTCAGATAAATTCGAAACAGTGTTGCCAAGTTTATTTCATTCGATTGGAATGCAAAAAAAAAACTACAAGGTCAACTTCGTTTCACATTTTCCCATATATGTCGATATACCGGAGGCCCTAGATATTATTTAAAGAAATCAAACTTTTTTACAATTTTTAGACTAGACCCTTCTGATTAAATTGCACAATTTTAAGATTATTATTACTTACTCTTGATTATTTCCATAATTTCCAGGTTATTAACCGTAATATTTCCAATTTCCAATCCAAAAATTGGCCAACATAGTTAGTGAGACATTTCTCCATGCACCTGTAAACACCGGCTTTTTCATTTGATCCACTTGCAAATCTCACGAGATTGTGCTGAAATTAAATATATTTTTTGTATTAATAAAAATGCAGACTGATTAGGTACGCATACGTTATAAAAATATGTTCTTTCAAAAATTAAAACTTAGCAGACTGCTTTTATACAGGTGTGTTTTTGCAGTACATTCTACAATCACTGACAATATTTTTTTGTTTAATATGGCGCCACAATTATCCATTATCTGCCTTAAGAGAGAAGACATGTTTTCTGATTCTAACTGTCGTTGATTTTACTGAGTAAATATCGATGAATGGAATCGCAGTTCGATGAAAAACTTTCTTGCGCATCAATCGCATAGGTAAATAGTGAGTGTATTTTTATCTGATTCAGTTATAATATAGGTATTTTCACTGCTTTTCGAATTAGATTTCTGAAATATTAGTGTACCTACTTAGTTGTTTAGGTAGGTACCTGTGAAAATTTCAGTTCAATTCCTTTGAAAACGGGCTATAAGATATATAGAAATTTAGTAATTTTACTCCTTTTCCTATGCACGCCACTGGCTAACTAATTTAAAAAAAAAATTAAAATTTTAATTTTAAGCGTCATAAAAATTTTGAAAATCTACCCCATTTTAATTTTTTATTATTTATTTCTTGAAATTCTTGAAGGTAAAAGATCTAAGCTAAAATTTTTACTTTTCTAAGCTAAAAGATTTTTCGGTCCATTTTAAGAAGAAAACTTCATAAGAACATATGTCCTAAAAGTCTTAACTTTTGAGATACAGGGTGTTAAAGTTTTTAAAAATAAATAATTTTTTCATAATATCTGTAATACCGCTCTGGATATTTTAATGAAATTTAATAGACAGGTATTACTCATCAAGAGGCATTTTTTCATGAACCACATTTCGTTTTATCTCCACTAATGACATGTTGCAGAACATTGTTACCTATGCATATTTTTATATTTTTTATTGTCATTTAACGACAATCTTGTGACCATGTAGAGTAACAGATTTTATTTTTTTAGGCAAAAACCGTGCATCGGCCTGAAAAAAAAGTATTCAAATTTGCTTGGAAATAAATGAGGATTCCAATAATGATTTCTATTTGAACAGAAATCAGTGGCGTACCATCAATGTCTGCCAAAATATAGGTAAAATTCTGCACAATCGTGCACCATCGTCACTAATGGAAATGAAATGAAACCTTAGCTTGTACATGAAAAAATGCCCCTTGGTATACGAAATTTCATTAAAATATCCAGAGCGGTTTTACAGATATTACGAAAAAATTATTTATTTTATTGAAACTTTACCACCCTGTATCTAAAAAGTTAAGACTCTTAGGACATATTTTCTTATAAAGTTTTCTTCTTAAAATGGGCCCAAAAATCACCCCCTTAAATATTGACATTCAATTACATAACACCTGTACAAATTAAATTAAAAAATTGACCTGTTTGTTTATTTTTCAAAAAAAAAACAGTACTTTCCGTTTTGCGGAATTTATTTCTTACTTAATGACGTGCTTATTCTTTTAAACGCTTGTAACATCTAAACAAAAACGAATTGGACCCATGTGTATTAATAAAAATATGTTTAAAATCAAGTCAGCTATCGGCTGCCAAAGTTTGTCATAGAGCTTGTAGAACACTCTGTATAGCAAGTAAGATTGAATAAGGTATATTATATAGGTATAGGAAAAATCATGAGAGACTGCAAATAGATCAGTTGATAAACAATTATTATTGTTTTATGTACCTTATATAGGTAGGTACAATTATTGCGGCCACCCAAATGCGTGAAAGCATTTTTGTTGTCATTGAAATTTCCGGGAAATTTTATCATAGTAAGTCAGACTTTGTTCAGTTGCGTGAATAAATAAAAATATTTGACATATCTATTTTTTCTTTAACAATAGAATATTTTTTGACATCGATCCTGGCGTTAATGGTTTAAAGTTAAAATTACCTACACAATTAAATTTTGCCGCTCACATTTGGATGGTCGCGACTTACACATAGTATTATTTTTTAGCATTAACTTACCTTATCCTAGGTACTTTATTGTCTGTTATCTGCTATTATTCCACTGCAAAAGTAGGTACAAAATATACTATCACAACACAACACACAACACAGAGAAAAGAAACCAATAATGTAGGTACTTTTGGATTTGGATAAAACAGCAGAGTAGTTTTATTTTATTTCTTTTGTCACTGCTGCTCACTGCTTTCAGAATTCCACTAATGGCACTAATTCCAGAGCACACCAGCACTCGCGCTTGCTGACTTTGACTTGCTGTATTATTATTATTGGAATTCGGATTTCGGATTGGTGGTGTTCGGTTTTTCGAACCAAACAACCCCACTCCATTCTATCCATCTATCTATTATTATACAATAGTATCTTTCTTTTCTTCAGCACTTTACCGTTAGTTAAGGGATGGGACTACCTAATCGGGTCGTGGCGTGGCTCGAATCTTAGCAGCGTTGGCAAATGTTGTCGCTTTAAAAACGACTTTGTAAAAATATAAAAAAGAAAAAAGACTTTTCATGCGGGGCTAAATATCATTAATGCCCGACTGCACCTTATAGACATTTTTTAATCCCGACTTAGCTAAAGTCGCGATTAGTTTTGATGAACGTATCTTAACAACAAATATGTTAATTCAGGTGTCCCTGAAATGTCTTTACAGCTTACTACCAAATGTTCCTCGGAAGAAACCAAGTCGATTTAAAGTCAACTTTTTTTCTTCTTCTGATAGCGATTTTGATTAAATTTCGTATGATGTTATGGTTTTGTGGGACAAAATAAAGTGCAATACCAAAATTATAGGTACATGACGTTATTTATTGGCGTAGATGTAAATGAGTTTTTTAGGTTTCACACTCTCTGAACATCTTAATACGCAATGAAATTAAACATTTTCAAATACCGAGCGTAGATTATAATCGACTCATTTTCCAAAAAAATGAACTCTTGATAAAAGTCGCCTATCGTTTAGGAGATAGTCGCATTTGAATGTTGATTTTTATAGAAAGTTTCTTAATTTGGTATTTAAAAAATTTTCAAAGCCGACTAGATCCCAGAGTATTTCATAGAAAACTTTTTTTCTTATGGCCGCCATATTGTTTTTTCATGTCATTCGTTATCAAAGAAACAAGGAAAGCAAAGAGTAATTCAAAAATATTTTTAGCTTCTTTTTCGAATTTTGGATATGTATTTCTGCTATTTTATGTGTTTCCTAAAATTTTTGTAAAAACTTTAGTTCAATTCCTTTAAAATTTCTGTGCCATAAAATGGATATGTAGAAATTATTTATTAAATTTGCCCATTTTCCTACATCTGCCGCTAACCGCAATTAATAACAAATACGCATTTTTTTCACCGAAGTATCCTGCCTGGTCTATAATTTGATTTTATGTTTTCTTATCTTATGTCTTCTTGTAATTGTTATATTTTTCTTCGTATATCGTATGAGCAGGTTAATTTTGTAAATCCATTTTTATGGTCTACGCGTGTAAGGATCGTATTTGATGGTTTGGTGCGATTTCCATAACACAACTAAAAACCTGTTATTTGTCGTATTTGTGTCAAATTAACAGCACTTTTTGTCAACTAAAATTGAGAAGGCGATTCAAATTAAACATCAAGTTGGTACACGAGAAGAAATTGTTAATTAACCCAACAATTCCTATAACGGCACAACTTTACTTTAAATTACGAGCAGTTGCAAAAAATGTTTCTAAGTGAAGTTTGTTGTTGAATGTTTTGCTGATGTTCCTTTGAGTAATTAATATTACCTATGAATATTGATAAAAATAATTTTCATAAGGAAAAATAAATAAATGAATGTATAAAAAATTGAGTCCCCTAAAATTTTGAAAAAAAATTTTGAATAATCAAGTAATGAATCAATTACGAGATCAAAAAGTGTTTTTTTTTTTTGTAATGAAGTGTTCTTTCTAATTCAAGTAATTATCGTAGAAAAATTATGTACCTACGCAACAGTGTGCATAAAGTTGTCTTTCTTCACTTTCGGAATTGACGCACTGCCTCGGTCAAACTTCCAGTAATGAAAAACCACTTTATGCACTTGTTACACAAAATTATATTATTTACGTTTTCAGACATTTTCTGCTATCGCAATAATTATTATGTATTTCTGTGTAAAGTGTACTTCGAAGTTATCTTTGTTCTAAAAAAATATAGTTACGATGATATTTGACAACACTGTAACGATATTCCATACTATGCCCATCAACTTAGGATTCAAAGGAATGAAAAATATTAAAACGAAAAAGCTGTAAATATAGACAATAAATAAGATAGATGTGAAGGGAATGAATCACCATCAATAGGTCCCGATGCTACGTTACCCAAACATGCATTCCTATCCTGTTAAAGAACATAAATGCATAATATCTAGGTCAACCACCGGATCCCGAATTGTTTATTCTTCTATGTCGATGATAATAAATTACCGAAAGAAAGAATTGTTGTAGGTAGGTACCTACTTAATTATGTACCTATTACCTACTAAAAAGGCAAACCAAACGAGTGAAAACATTGAAACGACCTGATAAAAATTAAAATCTAGGTAGGTATAGGCGGGTATTCTTTACCTATAATTACATATTCTACCTATCATATAACGAAACCCAGTCACAGGTGCAGGTAAACTGACGTGTCAACCATAATGCACTAGGTATTATCTCCGCCGCGAAGAATTAAATTTTCCAAAATTCGCATTTAAGTAGTCTTTTTTTCAAAACATTATTAGAAAACTCCTAAATTTTATAGGTAGGTATGCTATAGATTATAAATTCAGCAGATAGCTATTATAATAGGTAAAAAAAAAATATGTTGGTAGGTATAGGCGGTAAAGTAGGTACCTACATATACCTATCTAGTGCACTTTTAAAATAGTTTTTAAAATTAACTTACATTGTATTTTCAAAACTAACATTGATGGAAAGTTTCATTCGTACGACTAAATAGAAACTTTCTTGCATTTATTAGGCAAGTTGCAAGGTGAGATTCCACCGCCTTTTCAAAGTTCATATTGTTGAAACTTTGCAACCGCAACTTTATTTTTGCAACGACAGTGCACTTCAAAAGTAACTTGCAAAAATAAATTTGCAGTGAGGTTTCAATATTAACCTTGCTGAAACATTACAGCTGCAACATTACTTTTTTAGCTTTATGAACTTACCGGGCAATTTTCAATTGTAACTTTCCTGAAGCTAAGCTTGCAGGAAGGTTCCAACAACTTACCAAATGAAATTTTCAAAAGTAATGAAAAATCAATATTGCTGCAACGTTTCGTAATGTTCAATGTCCAGTGGGGTGTATCCTTACTTTTTTTCTGTAATGAATGATCTCATCAATAACCCCCTGAATTTTCTCGGTTTATTTTTAGATACACCCTGTATAATAATGTTTCGGTAAAAACGGCTAGCTTTATCGGCCATTAAATAAAAAAATTAAAAAACCATTGCAAATTTCATATTTTTGCCAATATTTTGACAACCAATAATGGACAGCTCAATTTTTTTTGTCAAATTACTAACAGCACTAAAATACGCAACTTCTTCCCCATTTAACTGTCTATTCGTATCTCTTAAGATAACTAAAATCCCCATGGATTTCTTAAAAAAAAACTAACACCCTGTACACTCTTTGCATAATCATAGAAAAATCAACTTAAAAAGCAGATGAAAAATAGTTTGAATCCTTTAAAATCTATTGCACCTAGAATCAAGGTAGGTACTTTTAGTCAAAGGCTGTTCATGTTCAAGTCTTATCAAAGTATAAAAGGTCATTTTATTATTATAAGCTACGTGTAATATAAATAAGTTAAGAAATATTTATACTAATACAAAAATTTGGGGAAAACCAATGTCAATAAAGGCCATAGAGCTTTGATTTGATAAAACATGCATGGATCCCAGAGGGTTTCGCGACCTCTCTGAAAAAAGGCATTTGAATATGGACTTTAACCATTTTTATATTTATTGAATAATTACTATTATTATTAGCATAAGGAAGTAATTTTGATTTTAATTTTCTGGCATAGCCACCGGTTCAAACCGGAAATTTAAATATTAGAGGTCACTGATGTGCAGTATCATAACTAAAAGCAAGATTCCATGCAACGGGGATGATAATTATGAAATTAAACAAGATAGCATAATTGCAAAACATTTTTTATTGTTATCACGAAAAATATTAAACAAATAATTGCTTATGATTCCAAAATTTTTAACAAATACAAAGATACTAGAATAACTTCTTATAATAATCTCTTATAGTTTAAAACTAGACTTGTTATTGCTTATTGATATTTATTTGTTATGTATATTGATGATAGATCATATTGAAAGCTTATTGCCTAATTAATAATAATAAATTTATAAAATAAAGTGATTAATTACAGTTTGGTTGCAAGTGATTATAGAAAAGATCGCCATGGAAAACAATCATGTCTCTAACTAAATCATTTGAATAACTATACCTACTGAACGAACTTCTAATCCAAAATACTAAAAAAATACGTCATCATTTAAGAGTCAGAAAAATAATAAAAAACATAAGTACTTAATAAAAATAAAAAAATACAAAAAAACGTGGAAACAGTATTGAATTTTTTTCTAAACCGGTTTCACCTATCGAAATTTTATAGGTATGCGTTTTTTATGGCAATTTATTCTATCATTCTGAAAAAAAAAAACAATAAACCAATAAATAATAACAGTTCAGATTTTTTTATGAGGCAAAAAGTCAGATTCTACGCCACTGGTGCTTCGGTTATATCCAGAATTTTTTAAATACTGTTTATTAAATTCAGAATTAGGTATCTATTGGTCCACTCTGTAGAAAGATAAAAAGAAACAATAAAACAGAGAAAAAACATTTTAGCTTTATCTACAAGCCCCCAATTTATGGCATTTACCACTGAATCACCTTGTATAATGCGGGAAAAAGAAATGGTTAAATGAGAAAAGTGGCAAAGCTTTCTGAGCCCAGTTAACTGCTCAAAAAGTCAAGGTTAGCTAAATATTTTGAACAATATGGGAATTCCAAAATTCTTCATTCGCAAAAGCTTTATTATTAAACACTTTATATGTATAGATAAACAAGTGTAAGATAAGATAAGTAATGCAAAATAATCGACAATAATTAAATTGTGTCCAGCAACTTTATTTAAGTTGCTTTAAAAAAATGTAAACAGCTTACATTTTTTTGCATGATTAAAAATACTTTAATATTTTTGACTAAAAATTATGCCATGTTCTCCCATACCTATTAATTTGTTGAATAAACGAGTTATTGTGAATGGTAGTTAAAAGAAGATTATTGTTCAAAATTTGAGATCTTTTTTTTTTTTTTTTAAGAAAGAGGGAGCATCGGTCTTAACTGTGTAGGTAAGACATAGTCGCTCCACTCTGGTAAATTGGCTTTGAGCGCGAACTCTTTAGCCACACACACTTTTAAATATATTTGCCATTTAAACATTCGATCGCTTGTTTTACTTTTCACAAACATTCGAAAATGAATCCGAAAAGTAAAGCGGGCCGAGGTGAGGTTCGAACCCGCGATCTATGGCTTCGTGAGCCAGCGGAGTACCACTAGGCCACGCAAGTCACTTCAATTTGAGATCTCTAGATAAAAATATGGCCTTTTCCTATGATTCAACAAAAAATTGGCTAAAATTTTTGCTGTATTATCTCTGCTATGCCCGTATTCACATAAAGCATTCATGCCCTGAAATATCTGGAAAATAATTATTTAATAAATGAGATGGCGATATACAGCTATGCAGCAAATATGCATAAGAATGATATAGAGATGTATGATTACGTAATTATTTAGAAAATTATCGTTTGTGAATACGGCCATTAGTACTTTAGAATTTAGAAGTTGCCTTTGCCTATAACTAGTTCGAAAATATTTATACCGTTTTGTCTTTTTGCAACATATTCAACTGGTGCTGACTTAACGCCGACTTATGTTGACACTGCGGCCTAGAAAACTACCCTATTTTCCCTATGAAACCGTTTTTTAAGGAGATTTTAAAAGAAAATCAAAAAGACCTAACATGTATGATTAAATTTATAAATGCAAAATTTAATAGTTGATAAAATTACTTTTTTTTTCTCGCATTTACATGCACTTTGTACGCAAAAATGAAAGTGTCGCACTCTAAAATTTTTTCCTGATTTTGTTTGGAGGATAACTTTCGATATTCCTGAGAGATTTCAATTTTGTTTTCGCATGTTAGCAGCCCTATACTCTATTTTTCTGCTTTTTCTGATATACAGGGTGTATCTTTAATAAAATAAATAAATATCTTATGGCTGTGGTAAAGCCCAAGTGTCAGAAGTTTTCAAGTAGCCTCAAGGGCCTCTGACGTAACTTAACGACTGCTGTGAAGCAGCCGGGACCCCCTTTTTAACGTACCTCCCGGAGCACGATCGGTCACGGAACTTTTTTTTTTTATTTACCACTATAATTGGTCACCCATCTAAGTACTGACCAAGAAAAGTCATGCTGCACTTTAGAGATCGTTTGACCGAAACTCTAGCAGCTTGGCTATTGTGACCGATTAAGTATCTTTAATAATACCTATGGATTGCGAAAAAGTTTAAAGGCATTAGGTAATTAATAATTACCTAAATAAAATAAAAATCTCGAGGTAAAATTATCACTTTTTTCCCTTTTATAATAGATAACTATTTTTCGACAGCCTGTATCTCAAAAACGATGCATTTCCGGACACGTGTTACCTAATAGAAAATTTTTTGTGTATTTTTGACCAAAGAAGTTGTCTTTAAGTTTTTCCGCAATAATTGTCAACAAATTTTCTACATGAAAGTGTGAAAAATCAGTTCACGGTTTTCGTACCCCCGTTGTCGAAATAAATTTTTCTTGAAAGTTTTGATGAGCAAATTTTAAAGCTTGATGTCTCACCTCGAGACGGTCTGCTTCATCTTTATTTACAGGTGATATCAGAAAATCAACTGTTCGCTCTTGAAGTGCATAATTTTTTTCCTCGCTAAACGATTTTGAAAATTTAAGCCTCGTATTGAAGTTAAACCTTCGAGCAAGAAAACCCAGGAACAAAAATTGATTCAGGACAAACATTAATAAAAACAAAATATTGTTCTCGTTTCAGGAAAGAAATTCTTAAATTGTTCACAAATGAAGGTTTTTTCGGAGACAAGTTGATTTTCATTTCAATTTCCCCCCAAATCCTATTTCCAGAAAAAATGAAATTTTTGTATTTTTTTATGAAAATCTTTTGTTTTAATGTTTGTCCTGAGTCAATTTTCGTCCCTGGATTTTCTTGCCTGAAGTTTTAGCTTTAATACGAGGCTAGTTGCCAAAATGGCTTGACGAGGAAAAAAAGTTATGCACTTTAAGAGCAAACAGTTGATTTTTTGAAGTCACCCTGTAAATACAGGTGTTAATTAGAAAATTTTAAAACTGTCTAGGAGGTGAGACATCAGGCTTCAAATTTTTTTCATTAAAACTTAAAAGAAAAATTTATTTGGAAAACGGGGTACAAAAACCGAGGAGTGATTTTGGTGGGTGAAGGGTGACACGCCTTCACATAATCATAATATCACCATGTATAAATATTTTTGACAGTTTTTTTTTGAGTTTAGATCCAAAAAAGCAGAAAAATAAAAGACTGCTCTGCCATCCGACAATAAAATCGAAATCCCTCGAGACTATCGAAAGTTATCTCCAATCAAAATCATAAACTTCTATCTACAATATTTTGAAACAAAATAAAAAAATTATCTCCCGATTTGTAAGTAACCTTGAAACATGAGGAATAATTTATCAAGATACCATGTAGAAGTACAAAACAGTAAAAGCCTTAGGAAAAAGAAAATACGAAACCTTTCACCATATAGGCCAGTAGAATCGTCCTCAAAAATGTCCTAAGTTTGCGTTACCATGCACTACACTATACGAAATTCGATAGAGGACCATTAAGAGATGTTAATAAAAAAAACGTTTTTTTTTTTTTAATATTTTTCACGAATATCTTGGCTCCTATGTATCGCACATAAGTGAATAACATATAGGTATAATTCTCTTCGTTACGGAATCTCCTATATTTTTCATACACATAATTTTTTTGTTACACTGATAAATAAAATAAATATTGAGGTTTAAAGTTAAAAATTTGTCTTTCGAATAAGTTTTTTTGCAAATTACCTATTTTTTTGCATTTTAACGCTGGAAAGCCCTATAGTTTACCGCTGCGCAGTCCATTACCTGTGCTGCGGTAGGACAATCTTGAAAATCCAATAATCCAGTCACCGGCCATCTACGCGCAAACATGTGCATGTTTGATGTGCATGAAAGAATGTTTGATGGTGCACCGTTCTCGAATTAAAAAATTGTTGTCGTACCTTTCGTTAATGCGAAGCCAAGTGACCATAGTACGTTGTACACAGCATTAAACTTTATGCTCCTGACGAAAGTAAGAAGGTTAATCAAAAATACACTTTTGTCACTTTTGAACTACAGTTTTATCACGAAACATTTAAAATTATTACTAATGCTCCTTCTAATAGTTTATTGAAAAAATTATTGTACGATTGGGAGGTTTTCATCTTTTGATGTCTTACATGGGATTTATTGGAAAAATTATGGTCGGAAACGGACTCGAAGATGTTCTCAAAACAATTTACGCTCATAATAGTGTTGACAAGATAATGTCGGGTCACGCTTATGCAAGAGCTGTTCGTGGGCATTTTATTGTGCATTTATCTCTCGGAAAATTATTCTCAATATGACTGATTTTCTCCAGAGGAACGGGAGGATTTCGATTCTTTGATAAATTATGATCCTTGGACCACGTTTTCGGATACCGAGATGGAAAATAATGCAAAATTTAGTTGATAAATTCGAGGAAACTATGGAAAAAATCGAATGAAGTGGACCAACCGGAAAACTTTAGATTCTTTACTTTCGTCTTGTAAATTTACTAAAACAATTTCTTGAAGCAGAACGAAGTGGAAACTGAAATCTTCATTTAGATACTGTACAAAAAATGTTTACTTATTTTCATGCTACTGGTCACTTCAACTATTCAAAGTCTGCTTGGTCGAATTTGTAAAATGTTGCCGATTTAAATGAAAAAATGCCGTCTTTCTGGCCAAGAAAATTTCCTCGCAGATGTTAACAACAAAAGAACATTAATCAACATTCTGAGAAATCGTTTGATAGTGTGTGGTATCTCTACTTTTCAATGTATAGAATACGCTGCTATTGATATCGTCCGCACAGCAGTACCTATGTCCTCAGAATTGCTATTGCTATTCTCACAGAACTCGGAAAACACGTCACTAATGTTTTTCTCAAAAAACTTGGAAAAGGGTCAGAAAAAACTGAGTTCTACTCTTCAACCAGCCTTAAACACATGCAAGGAACTTGTCAACCATGTATTTTGTATACATGCTTTTTCTGGTTGTGATACCACATCAGCTATTTTCGGGTACGGTAAAACAAAATTGATTTCAGCGTTGAAAAAAAATCATCTGCAACAAATGTTGTACTATTTAAAAAAAAAAAAAAAACGAACCACGAACTGATTGCGTCAACAGGAAAAGAAGTCTTTATCGCTCTCTATGGCGGAAACAACGAAAAATCCTACGACGAATTTCGTTTCAACTTTTTCTCTCGCACGGGACAAAAGATAAAATCGGATCTAACTTCTTTACCACAATCAGAGTCAGTTGCTGAGCAGCATTCATTTCGAACTTGTTATCAAATACAAACATGGCTTGGCAATATCTTGGAAGCGGACGGAAACCTGGGGCTGGAAGAGACAATAATGTGGAATGAGCACTAAAGATCCAATTCCATTTTCACTTCTCAAAATTATTTCGTGTGCATGCACAAAAGATTGCGGGGCTGCGGGGCTTGTGGCTGCAGAAAATCAGGACTGAAATGATCTGCAGTTTGCAAGAATGCTCAGATCGAAGTTGTTTAAACGTCGCGGAAATCACTGACGACAGCAGCGATGATGGAGACATTTGCGATTTGCCAACCACAGTTCCCCTGCCTAGCTAAGGCCGAGCTAAAAATTCAGACAAAATTTCTTGTGGAATATTAAACAAAGAAAATGAGGAAGAGCCTGGCCCATCGAAACGTGATAGAAAAAAATAAAATTATAATTCTGACACTTGTAAATGCACAGTATTCCATTGATTTCACAAAAATATACTAATAATTGTACTTTGTTTAACTGATTATTACTTGATTTTTCCTTAAAAAATACACTCATTTGTTTTTACTTTAACTTTAGCACTTAAGCATCCAATAAAGAAAGTTTTCAAAATAAAAATTATTAACTTGTGTGTTTTGCAATTCAAAATATTGAATATTTATGAACAATAAACGTAGAAATGTTGCACATTGAATGTAAATTAAAAAAAAATGCTCAATTTTTCACGCGAGTTTTCGACTCGTTGACGAATATATTCGTCAATTCAAAATTGTACAGCACCGACATGCACATCTTTACGCCTAGATTGCCGGAGACTGGATTATTGGATTTTCAAGATTGAC
This sequence comes from Malachius bipustulatus, assembly GCA_910589415.1. NCBI lineage: Eukaryota > Metazoa > Arthropoda > Insecta > Coleoptera > Melyridae > Malachius > Malachius bipustulatus. The sequence continues at coordinate 23,137,986 of OU342633.1, forward strand.
CTACCACAACGCAGGCAATGGACTGTTCTTCAAAAAACTACTAGAGCTTTCCAGCGTTAAAATGCAAAAAAATAGTAATTTGCAAAAAACCTTATTCGAAAGACAAATTTTCAAATTTAAACCTCAATATTTTTTTTATTATCAGTGTAACAAAAAAAATATTTGTATAAAAAATGTAGGTAATTCCATAACGAAGAGAATGATATGTCATTTGCTTATGTGCGATAGATAGGAGCAAATATATTCGTGAAAATATAAGAAAAAACGCTTTTCTGCAAAACTTGGTAAAAAAATCGCACGGTGCTGCAAATTTGGATTTAACATTTCTTAAAGATCCTCTATCGAATTTCTTATAGTGCAAAATTTATGCATGGTAACGCAAACTCAAAATACCAATCTACTGGCCTAATAGGACGAGATCTATATTTATAAAAATTAGAGTGTCGTTAATTTAGAGTTTTTTCTTAACGAAATGCACTATAGTTAAAGAGATACTTTAAATCCCTTTTGGTTATGATGGAGTTATAGGATGAAAACTCATCCCCATCATTGTTAAAAGATTGTCGACTTTTGCATGCATCTTTAAATATTAAAAGCATCCCTCCTCAGACTAAACGAATCATCCTACATACATAATAGTCTTATAGTTCAGCTGTTTTATGACTCATACTATTAATTTTTCTTTTTATGTCATCTGAAAGTTCCTTATTCACATTCGAAAACATCGAGATCACTTTCTCTTGTATAAAATCGGCTGCTTTTGCAATATCCTCTGCTAGGTTCGTACTTAAATGATCCTGCTCCTTGGGCGTCAGCACCTTTTCGTACAAAAGTTGGGCCTGCGAATAATTATCTTCGTCTCCATTATCGTACCTGGAAAAGAAAATGAATAAATTAGACTTTTGCATTGAAAATAGGTCGTATGTGTGGTCATACGTGGTGTTAATTTTGAGCATTGAGCAATGAGCAATGAATCGTCGTAAAATTCTCATAGAAAAGATAAAGCCTGTAACTCTAGTAGAGCGCTTTCCGAAACATTTTTTAGGCAATCATTTAAGGTGTCCTGCTGCACATATGCCACCTTTTTTTTGAGCATACTGAGAAGTGTATTTTTTTTATATTTAAATCATCTAAGTAACCAAAGTCCAAATCTACGATTCTCTAAAAATTTTGATAAAATGTTAAAATTTGATTGCGTTTTCGAAAGTGTAAGGGGTCAACAGTAACGGTTGATCATTACAGAAAGCCAAAAATGCGCGCACACATTAGTGAAAGTAAACATTTTTTTAATGATGATTCCCTTGCCAGAGGTTATTTAATGGTGGTAAGGTGTTTTTATTGAGATTTTGGTTCAATTTTTTGGTAAGGGACCTGATTAGCCAAAAGAGCATCTTCTTTTTTGTGTTGTTGTTGAAGGCTGTAAAGAAATGTCTCTAATTCTTTGGTAATAAGTTTGCTTGGTCTCATCGATTGTTTTGAGAGTTGAGGGTTGAGTTGGTAGCAATCTGTTTGACAAAATGTTCTGCATCACCTTTTCCTTGCCAGGGGTTATTAAGAGTGGTAAGAGGTGTTATTATTGAAGTTTTGACTCAAGGTTTTGGGAAGGGACCAGATTAGCCAGGAGAGCATATTCTCCCTTGTGTGATTGTTAAAGGCTGAAGAGAAATGTCTCCAATTCTTTGGTAACGAACTCCCTTAGTTTGGGCGATTATTTGTTTTGAGAGTTGAGGGTTAAGTGGGCAGCGAACTGCTTGACAAAATGTTCTGCATCACCGTTTCCTTGCCAGACGTTATTGAGGGTGGTAAGGTGTTTTTATTGAAATTTTGGCTCAAGGTTTTGATAAGGGACCAGATTGGACAGGGGTTCTTCTCTTTTATGTAGTTGTTAAAGGCTGGAAAGAAATGTCTCTATTTCTTTGGCAATGAGCTACCTTAGTTTGATCGATTATTTGTTTTGAGAGTTGAGTTGGTAGCGAACTGTTTGACAAAATGTTCTCCTCAACTTTTCCTTGTCAGAGGTTTTTAAAGGAACTTATCTGCCAACAAGTAACTCAAACAAGCAAACTATCCCTCGAGCTACTTGACCATTCAACACATATTTTTGCTAAACTTCTACATTGATGGTTTTTTTCCATCACTTTGGACAAAATGGTTAGAAGGGTGGTAATGTTTCGGTAGTTATTTACTTACCTCGATTATGGCTGGGTGTGGTTTAATAGTACAACGAATAAAAAGCTTTCATAATAAAGTTGACATGAAAAAAAGTTACCAACCAGAACGTTGACTGGAAAATCTTCTGATCTGGCATCTCTGTCAACGGTTTGTGCTTTTGAATCTTGCCTATATCCCATTTCAGACGTTTTTGAATTCAGAGTTGGCTATGGAAAATTCGAATTATATGTTGGTAGGTACCTTTCCAAAAGCTGAGTTTTGAACTACCTTTGACAAGCTAAATTTTTTAAGGTTATGGATGTTTCTAATCAAATTTGACTTTGTTTTAAATTTCACCTACGCTGCGTTGCCAAAACAGGAATATATTATCTAAAGTAGGTACTTATACTAATATGCGGGGAAATATTTATTTTTGTGTAAAATCAGACAAGGAGGATTTATTTCTTGATCGATTTTTTTCAACTATGTATATGTGAAATTATTACCGATTCCTTTAAATATGTTTTCTGTATTTCTGTATTTTTTACTCAAAAAATACGAAATATAAAAATTATCATAATTTATTGTTTGTTTTAAGTTTAGTAATAAAAGATAAAAATACAAGTTATGTTCATTGTCATTAAAATTTCTTGTTTAACGGTTAAAATAAGATTCATAAATTATAAGGTAAGCTATATTTCTACACTTCTACAGTTCTACACTTCTACAATGCTTTTATAGTTATTTAACAAGAAATATTCAACTAGAAAATTAAGAAATGTTATCCAGAGAAGTAATTTAAAGGCTAGCGGCTAGAACATTATTTATAAAAATCTACATAATATTATTTCGGATTTTTTTTCTCGCGATACTTCTTGATTTTACTCTCTAATTTTATTGAGTCGGTTTAGATTCGAAGATAAAGATTATGCCCTGGAAATTTATAAAAGGCTATTTCAACAAATATTTTCAACTGACTTCAATTTTCCAATATCAAAGTTTTTTTTTTAAGAGGGAGCATTGGTCTTAACCGTGTAGATAAGACCTAGTCATTCCAATCTAGTAATTTGGCTCTCAGAACTAGCTAATTTGGCCAGACACAAATTTTAAATTTATAAATACATAGTTAAATTACCGAGAAATAACCATGCCGAGCTGGGATTTGAACCCAGACGGTGGCAGCGTCAACGGCTCAATAATTATAGTCAGTGACCTAAACCGCCGCGCTCAAAATAAAAGTTATTTAATAATAATATAATAAAAAACTCAATCACATTTACATTTATGATCTTTGATTTGTTCTCTATTGTCTTAAATAAAGTCTTTATTCCTTTATCAACTAATTTAATTCAAATTTTGAAGAAAGTAGATTGAATGAGCCTCATGATCTTTGTAGGTTGCCAATAAGTTTTTCTTCATTTTCAATTTATTGTAGGGAGTTGGAGGATTTTTTTGCTAGTTGAGGAAAGTCTTGCTAACTCGGTTGAGGATGAGTTATGACAAATTCTTATCTCGTTATTGTCGTTTGATACCGAGGCTGCCTAAAATATATGAATAAAAATTATATTTGGGTAGAACTATAAATTTTCTGAATCCAATCGGTTTAATTTAGGTATGGTTATTGGTTACTCCACCTTTATATTTTCTGGATTTCAATTTGTTATAAAACAGTATATGAATGGATGCATTAGTGTGACGTAGTAGACAAAATTTTCGTCGGGGTTTGTATTACAGAGCTCGTTTTTGGGCTGGGTGTTGATTGGAGTTCTTGTGTAAATAACGATCTCTTTGTGTTGGTTTTCGGTAGACGCTGTGCCACACAAGTTTTTTTTTTTCAATTACTTTTGGCATTATAATACAGGGTGTTAAGAAAATGACGGATAAACTCTTCAGTACATTGTAGAGGACACTCAGTAAAGTACGGGAAAAATAATTTAAAAAAATCCAGAGTTACATTTTAAAAGATATAAGCAAAATATTGAACAATAAATTTGGCAACGTTTAACGCGATAACTGCTGCAATTTGGTAATTTCGTCTAATTTCTAACAATGCAGGTAGTCAAGGTATCAAAACCGTTGTTGCCAAATGCTTTTTTTTTAGGCATCTTAGAAAAGAAAAAAAAATTCTTATTAAATTTTCCAAGCCAGTAATACATCTTAAGCAATTTTTTTAATTGATAACGATTAAAGTACCCTTTTTATATCTGTAAAATCATTTATTTTTTGCAAATACTGAAAAACAAAGATGGTAAAATGTTAACTTTGGCATTTTTTATCTCACCAATTTGAAAACCAGAATTTTTTTAATCATTTTTCCCGTACTCTACAGAGTGTCCCCTACGATGTACTGAAGAGTTTATCCGTCATTTTCTTAACACCCTGTATAATAATGTAGTATTCGAAGGAGATTTAAGTTCTTTTCAATTTTAAAAGGATTGAAATAAGATGCTGAAAATCTGACAGAACTTTTTGAATGAAGTTACTGAACGTCTAATAATTAAATATTTTTTACTAAAAAATAACAACAATCATATATTATTGAATTATTGTTTTCATACGTCAAACATATATTTATTAGGTAAGAAATTAATCCTAATGGCATATGAGTAAAGTGGGAAGTCCTTTGAACTTTTTTAGCTCAAATCGACTGTCCAGCGGGTATCCAACTTGAAGAAAAAATATCACAGCGCCAACTTGAATTCAAAAACGTCTGAAATGGGATATAGTTATATTATCTTAGTATCTGGTTATTCGTCAATTTTTTCTCATATTCGTACTTTTGCGCTGCACGATTTTTTTTCGAATAGTAGGGGTTAAAAATATTATTCGATCATTAATAGGAAAAATTTGCCTGGTTTGTTTTTTGAGTACTTTTGGCACTTTAGCAAGTTAACTTTGTTCGTTTTGGTTTTATTTTTGTTTATGAAATTCTTCTTCACTGTCTTGAGTGTACCTACCACGTAAAACGTGTGTGAGACGAAATAATAACCTTGAAAAATTCTACAGCATCTCTAGCAACGGTCGCTATACAATAATAATGAGATTGCAGTCGCTATGCAGAAAGTTTGGTAAATTAATCACTAAAAAGTGACAGCTCAAATTTTATTTACTTAAAATATTTTATACACACACTGATGGAAGGTTAAATAAGCTCAAAAACAAATTGAACAATTCTATTAAAATTAACGACCTTCATTTTCTATATATGGTTTTCTGAAGGTAATTTTCCTGTTATTAACAAAATTCTTGGTAACCGAATTTTGATTGAAGTAATAATTATGTGTGTATACTTATAAATTAATCTAAAAAAAAATAACAACTAACATTTAATTTGTTTTCAATTCTCGGCATCTTCAAAAGTCATCGACAGGTCAATGACGTCTTCACTGTCGAAACTTCGACGTCATGAATCAAAATTCAAATATTAAGTGAGGTCATGTAATTCAAACAATGTAATTGTCTACATGAGGATGTTTCTCTTTATAAATTATAAGCAGCCCTTAGTTAGAAATATGCTCATCTCATGACAAATTTCAATTCCTAGCCTATTCCAGGAAGATGCGGAATTGAAAAAAGTTAAATTAACATGCCCCTGATGGTTTCTGTATTAAACTTTGTATTTATTTAAAAATAAAACATTTACCTAGTAGCGTTGCCATGGAGTGGAATGACTGGAGCCAGAAGTTTAGCTCTAGAACTTGCATCAGGTCCCCCGAAGCTGTTAGGGTGATAATTTGGGGCACCTCCTTGGTTATTGAAACTCGCGAAACCATCTCTGGCAAAGTTGTGGAAATGGTTGGGGCTGTTGACGGGTATTTGGTCGTTGTTGACTCCGAGACGGTATCGGCTGGCGTCACCGTAATTGAAGATTCGACCTTGCAGCATCTTATCTGGTGACGGTTCGATTCCTGCAAGAAGTGTTAGAAAACTTGATTTATTCAAATGCGAATTAGTTTTTTTATATTCAAAATTTTGCATATTTTTTGAAGTGGGTTAAAAAGGGTACCATTCCTGTTCTCATAATTTTCTTGAGGGTTTATTTTATTGGTGGCAGACGTATTCGGGGAGAGGGGATTTTTTGGGCCATCCTTATACTACCGGGGTAGGTATGAAATAGAATTTATCGTGTAGTGTACCTAAAAATGATATCGCATTCCCATCGTCCTCACCAAAATGATTTACTGCCCATTTCTTCTTAAGAAATTGCTTGAGAGTCTACAATAGGTATGCAGTATGCCCAGGAAATTATTTTAGTAAATCACGGGCAGAGTCACTTGTTGAATGGAAAATTTTCAATTTTTTTTCAAAATTGAGAGCTTTTCAGAATTTATAGTACCTACCTGACCTAACTCACTGTAGTCACCAAAATTTTAAAAAGTTCTGTGTATATTTTAAGGAATCATTTGTTTGGAAATAAACAATAAATCCTTTGTTAAATTCTATGTAATTAAATACTAGTAACGTTATTACAATTAATTTATAAATTATTGTTAGTTATTGTTAATAATTTTAATATTTATTAAGTATGTAAATTTTTTCTTTGTTATAATTTTGTATACTGTGTCTTAATGGCAATTTAGTATTTATAACTAAACAGTTTCTTAATAAAGAATTATATATATATATTAGGAGAACCTCTGTGCAAAGTACGGTTTATGGCATAATATGACATTGTAAGAAATTAACTCTCTAGTTCAGAAAAAAAATCCAAATTAAAAGATTTCTTGAGGAGGTACCCAAGTCACTTTGAGCTCTATTGAATTTTTTTGGGGCGGTTTTGCAAGTCTTTAGTACTGCGTCATAGGTAAATTCACACTTCCAAGTAGTAGATAAGTTTTAGTAAATGTGGAAATATTTTCTAGAACAGTTCTAAGATAATTTGGTTCGTCGGTGCTAAATAATATTTTTTTTATTTGATTAGAAGTTTTGTTAATTAAATTAAATGCATGCAGTCTTACTTTATAATCTACCGTTTTAAATTAACGCTCATTTCATTTAAAATAATGTGCATATTGATTCGGTTGAAAAAAAACTGACGTTATGTTTACATGAATCAAAATGGGCTCATTAATTTAGGAATGTGCAAGTCAAAAAATTATTTTAACCATTTTATCAAATAAGGGAATAGAGACCATTATATTATACGTAAATGGTGAAAACTCCAATCAGTTTTATTGTCTTTAGTTTACCTAAAGAGGTTGATTTATTGTGGTAACTGAACTGTACATAAATGAAAATCGCAATTTTAAAAGTTCAATAAGTCAGCTGAAATTGCTCAAGATACACAAAGTGATGAAAAAATTTAAACGGACCTTTACCTACACCATTTTCTACTTAAGTAATTTTCGATGGTAAAAATGCTTTTGTCTTGAATTTTTCACTTACCTGGAATCATATGAGCAGGATCGAAACTGAGTTGCTCAATTTCAGCGAAGTAATTTGCAGGATTTCTGTTCAGAGTGAATTTTCCCACTTTAATCAAAGGATAATCCGCATGCAACCAAACTTTGGTCACATCGAATGGATTGTATTTATACGTTGCCGCTTGTTCAGGTGTCATTACTTGAATATGCATTGTCCACGAAGGACAATTATCCGTAGCGATGTTGTTATACAAGTCTCTTCTGAGATAATCTGGATCTTCCCCTGCAAGTTTCGTGGCAAAATCTGGATCCATATTTTCAATTCCTGGAAAATTATATCATAATTAATATTACCTATACCGTAGTTTGTAATGAAATGATTTACCTTGATCAGTTATAAAATGAAATTTGCAGTAATGGAAATCTCCTTTCGCGTTCACCATACCATATGTGTTGGAACCATAACCATGCATAGTTCTGTAGCTATTTGGAATACCCCGGTCAGAGTAAAGAATCAAAGTTTGATGAGTCGTTTCAGGTCTAAGCGAAATGAAATCCCAGAAAGCTGTAAAGTCTCTCAAATCAGTCACAGGATTCCGCTTCAATGCATGTATGAAACTCGGAAATAACGCAGCATCTTGGACAAAGAAAACTGGTGTGTTGTTTCCAACGATGTCCCAAAGGCCCTCTTCGGTGTAAAATTTAACGGCAAATCCTCTAACGTCCCTGACGGTGTCTGCATACCCTTTTTCGCCGAACACCTGGGAAAACCTGGCAGCTACCGGTGTTTTCTTACCGATTTCTGAGAACACCGAAGCAGCGCAGTATTCGGTGATATCATCTGTGACTTCGAAATACCCGAAAGCTCCCGACCCTTTTGCGTGAACTACTCTTTCTGGGATCCGTTCACGTGTGAAGTGAGCGAGTTCATCTATAACAACTCTGTCTTGAAGAAGGGTTGGACCTCTTGGACCAACTGTGAGACTTGCGTCTTTGTAAGGCACGGGATTACCACCACTTGTTGTGATTACTATATCTTCATCCTGTAAAATAGTAACGTTTTTGTCTTTCAGGTTTTCAAATAAAAAATCTACACTTGAAACATCGATTTGAACTTTACAAATGTTTCAGAAGATATCTCTTGAGAAAAAATTGAGCCTCACATAACAAGCTAGTGAATTCCAAAAATTACGAAAAGGTTTTCTCTCAAAAATACTAAAAACAGTTTTTCTTCTCTTATTTCCATGAAAGAAATCGTAGAAAGTAAATGTAAAGCATGGGAATAAATAGTTTTTACCTCTCAAAAATAGTTAGCTAAGTTCCGCTGATCTTTTTTTTTGGGAGCAAGAGTACAAAAGGTCTAGTGTCGTCTTCCTCGAAAGTCTCTTTTTACGTTGCAGATACTTCCTGTGTCAAAGTTGGATCATCTGTTTTACCAGCTTTGAATGAAAAAATGGATAAGCGTACATAGGAAAATAGGTAAACACACGTTTATGATATCAGTTACAGTTACAATTTTCCTGTCTATTCCTCGGTCTTGTGACCACAAAAGGAATGTGTGAAAAGATTGTTTAAAAGGGACATTTTCTTGCAATGCCCTTGTAACCTGCTAGTGACTGCCCCACTAATACAGCTACAGGTGGTGTATTAACTATAATTAAAAGTCGCTATATTGAAAAAAGATAGCCGACTCTCTCTCAGATCGCTACTGATTGGAAAGAGAGGAAATGTTAGCTTCCTTACTCTTTATAATAATTTTATATCAAGGTAGGTACTCTAGGTACAGATTGTCTCATATAATTTGTCCCTGTAGCCTGTAAGTTATTTAAGAACCTGAAGGTGGTTGAATAAAAAATAATGATAATGAGATTTTTTTTTTTATAAACTAATTTCAAAATGGACGACAATTTATATACCTACAGGGTTATGGCGCTTTTTTTTAATACGAAGGCCTATATTTTTTTTAATTTTCTAAAACGACTGCGAAATCTGTGGCAAATGGAGTCATTCGGTGCACCAAAAAAAAAAAAAACTATCGAGAAATACAAATACAATAATGAATGTATGTGATAAGGTTCTCCGACCTCTTGTTTCGATTTTCTTAGGTCTCATCATCATCAAAAAAGCTCAGCTTTGAAGCACCATATTAGATGGCTATCTGACATTTTTGAACGCCGTTTTTACCAAAAGATTTTCAAGTTCGTTTTCTTTAATTTTTTTTGAACTGAAAAATGTATGATCACAAAGCAGTGTTGCTACGTTTTGAAAAATGCTGATTTGCTTTTGCCATTTTTTATTGACTTCATTTGTTTTCATTTAATTTTTAATTGACAAAAATAATTAACAATGTACTTATAAACAATCATGATTTCTAATATGACGAGGAGATAAGTAGACATAATGACGTATCACGTAAAACTGTCAAAATATAAATATTTACGAAATTGAACGAAAACAAATTATTCAATCCTTATGTTGTGACATGTCATTGAATTTGTCTTTCAAAGTACTTTCGAATGATCTCCTGTAATATAGAGCCTGCGACATTTGAAAAAATGAAGAAAATCAGCCCGTTTCAAAACGTGGCAACACTTTTTTGTAATGAAAGTAATGCAAAATTTTACATTCTCATTTTATATTAAAATAAGAGGACAAATATAAGAATATTTTGGTAAAAACGGATTCAAAAATATTAGATAGTAGATTCATGGTGCTTCAAAGTTGAACTATTTTTTGCTGAAGAGGACCAATAAATTCGAAACATGATGTTGGAGACCCATATGACATCATACATTAAAAAAAGTAGTGTCATAAAACTGTGTATAAAAAGTCGGCCATTTTGAAATTGTTTATAAAAAAGATCTCATTATCCGAAACAACATTTATTTGAAACATTTTTTGTACAACATTCAGGTTCATTAATAAGGTACAGTGGCAAGTTATATTTATGTCCATGCGAGATATCCGGCGGAAAAGTGTTATATGGGTAACGATTTTCATAAAACTCTCTACAGTTCATGCTTCTTCGCATGATTCAAGCGCATTTTCAAAATTGTCTGCAGTTTTTCAGAAAATAGAATAAACAAATCACTCAATACAAAAGTATTTTTGGAGTTCCTTTTGAAAAAGACTATTCACATGCTAGGAGAATTATTTTTTTTAATTTGAAACAAAAAGTTAGAGAGTCCAGTTGATTTTTTTTAATGCACGATCACCTGGAACCCTATACAGGGTGCACCATGTATCCTTCTCTATATTGCTATCTCCTGAACGCTAAGAGATACAGGGTCGGTTTAATTAGAGAAAAGTTGCGCAGTTTTGTGGCCATCTCGAATCCGTCAAGACATGCAAGATATCTGTGACCGTTCCTGAAATATCCTGAAAAAACTGAAAAATCGAGATTTCTTATTTTCGTCATATCTTTTTTATTATTGGAAATTAATAAATAATTTTTTGTAGGCTTACATAAGCCGTTAAGAGCTATCCATCTGACATTTCAAAAATTTTCAAGGCCTACTAGATCTAAGAGTTTTCACAGTCAACTTTCGTTTTTCTTACGGCCGCCATATTATTTTTTTATGTCTTTCGATATAAAAAAAAATAATGGAAACCAAAAATTAATAAACTTCAAATTTTTTTTTTTATTTTAATTTTTCTTTTATCAAAGAAAAACCTAAAAAAAATCGTCGAAAAACGTCGACAATTGTAAAATACGCCGAAATAGTGCTTGCCTTATGGTTTTTTAATTTATCTATGAAATTCGGTCTAAAAATGTGTCTTTTTTGTAAAGAAAAAAGAAGAATACAATTTTTTTAAATTTATTCTCTGAAGTTTAACAATTTTTAGTTTTTATGATTTTTTTATATCGAACAACATAAAAAAATAATATGGTGACTATAAGAAAACCGAAAGTTGACTATGAAAACTCTGGGATCTAGTCGGCTTTGAAAATTTTTGAAATGTCAGATGGGTAGCTCTTGCCGACTTATGTAAGCCCACAAAAAATTATTCATTAATCTCCAATAATAAAAAAGATATGGAAAAAATAAGAAATCTCGATTTTTCAGTTTTTTCAGGATATTTCAGGAACGGTCACAGATATCTTGTATGTCTCGACGGAATCAAGATGGCCACAAAATTGCACTTCTTTGGACTTGTTTAACCAACCCTGTATCTGTTAGCAATATAGAGAAGGATACATGGTGCACCCTGTAGATATATTATTAGTTGCTGAGCTCACATTCTGAACGCGCCCAAATATTTACGAAATTTCGAAGTTCGTAGGTATGTGATCTCGCACCGGCACCGTAGAAACCTGGTTAGGTACCAAATACCTTTATTGTACAGTTTTTAAGTATCGATGTAAAATTCCTGCTATAATGAAAAGGATTATTAATGTTTACAATTATTGTTTAGAGTCTGCCATACCAACGCGACAAACCCTGTATAGTTTAAAATAATTTTAAGTGATGCATTTTTTGTTTTTCTAAAACTTTGTTTCTGTTAAATTATATTTTAGCAAATGAATGACTTATGCGTTATTTTTGACCAAACCTATCTACAGGTGTCCCACAACTCCCACATCTCCCACATTAATAGAGGGAGTCTCTGTAGGCCAAACGATATTGTATATTTTTTTTAGAAATCCATACTTTTTTACGTGCTATGCTATGATGTAGACGAAATGTTGATACAGGTTGATAAAATCTGAATTTTCTAAAAAAAAAAAATGGGGCAAATGTTTCTATATGTAGGTACAGGGTGACTAAACTTCGATGTTTTAATAGGGTCTCCAAAAAGGGTCTCCTGGATCTTTTTTTTATGAGAAAACGTCAATTTTGTGGAAACTGAAATTTGCTAGTCTTTTGTTTTCGAGTTATTATTGACAAAAATCAATTTTTAAATTTAAAAGGAATGCAGTGGCTTAGCAATTTTAGAAGAAAATATTAGAATTATATTAGAAATATTAGAATTAGAAGGAAATAATTTTCACATTCTTTATTTAGATAATATTTTAAAAGGAATGCAGCAGCGTTGCAATTTTTCAAAAAAAAAAACATTTTTACCATCGTATAGGTACCATCTTGCAGAAAAAGACGTTTCTCCTCTCATTAAGAGGTAAATCATCCAAATATTAATTAATAAAATGGTGACTTATTAAAATGTCATAATAGGTTTCGTTGATTGTTTAAATTTTCATTTTAAATAGTTGGGTATGTGAACGAATTAGAAAATTAATTTATTTTTAAGGGATAAATTAAATATATTATTTTTTTAACCCTTATTAACGTATTTTTTTCACACCCTACTAATTGAAATTATTGAAAAAATATTTGGAGAAAAATTTTAACTGGAAACTTTTTTCTACGAAAAAGCAATGAAAATAAATAATTCGTATATCATTGTAATAGGGCAAAAATTGCCTTTCTAATGATGTCAAAGTCAACTATGACTTCCATTTAGAAAAATATAACTTTATGTCATAACATAACCATAACTAGAATATTCAAAAATTTTTATAAAAATTTCTACGCCACTGCATTTCTTTTATAAAAGTGTCTGAAGAATTGTAAATTATTTCCTTCTAATTCTATTAATAAATGAGAGAGAGAGAGAGAGAGAGAGAGAGAGAGAGAGAGAGAGAGAGATATGTATCTCTTATATGGAGATGCTCTCATAAAACATCAAAATTAAGCCAACTGTATTAAAACTAATTCTTTTATAAATAATTATTATCTTAAATTTTCTTGCCACTCAAATCTTTTGAAATCTCTAAATAATCTTTACCTAAGATTCAAGTTCCTACATTATTAATAAGAAGATTTTAAAGTCTCGGAGTGACTATATTAAAAGGAAAAGAAGAAGAATCAGGAGTGTTTTTGACCATTTTATCCATTTTATAAAATTTGACCATTTTATAAAATGGTAAAACCATTTTATCAGACTATGACTGATGAGTCCTAAAAAAGACGAAAATCTATGCGAATGTCTGCTGATTTTATTTACAATATTAATTAAAAGACTTGAATGTTATATGAAATTTGACCAGAGCAAGAAAATAATTTCTTTCTTCCTATTGCAATAAAATACTTTAAAAAACTATTAAGAATTCACTTTTTTAATTTAACAATTTTTTTCCAAGGGTGGATTATTTACAATTACATTATCACATTTTATATGAAAGTAAATATAAAGGAAGGGTTTAAGATATAATTTGATAACTTGCCTTTTTGAAAGAGTTGCCGTAATCAACGAGTTGATTAGAGGCAACATCAGGCACATTACTCTTCGTTGTAGACATCACGTCAACTTTCACTTTTCATCAATCAAGTTTGATTCGACAATTAAACGTATTTTTGTTTGAGATACTTATATATGCAGTTTTTTTTTTATCAGATATAATAATATATTTACAGGTACCTCTACTTATGTGGTTGATCTGCATAATATATGTTTAACCATCAAACAAAAAGGAAATGCATGTCACAAGTAATCACGTGTGCGGTTTTGGTTATCAATAAAAATATTTAGTTTAGGTGTTTATTTTTCGTCAAACACGGGAAAATAAGGAAATCTAATAGCCGCATGTCCTGTTTTTCCTATGTAAATATACGTTTATTAGTTCGGTCATTACTCTCGATAATGTGCCTCAGGGGAAAAATACATATAGTAAATTCGCAAATTAGAAAATAATTATTTTATACTTCAGAAATATTTAATTATCAGTTTAATGTTTAATTTGAATACAATAAATTTATCTAGAACAATAACACTATTTACAACATTTTAGAAATACTTGACCTATTTATCGATATCAAAACTGTAACACAACCTAAGCAAAACAATATTTTGATTAATTTTGTAATTCATACCTAACCTTTTGAGAAAAACAAGTAACTTTCCATTTACCTACCTACCTACGAGTACATCGAAATTAAATATAAATGCACTAATAACAATATTACACAATCTACATAGGTAATCAGCTAGCACCTAGAATTATTATTATAATATTATTACATTATATAGAAATTCTCAGTTGCGAAAAATAAGCTTCAAAAGCTTAATCAAGAAATGAAAATGATTCAAATTTAATCGAATAAAGAGAAAATTGTCAACTCGCATGCCAACTTCTGACTAAGATCTGAAAAAAGAAATTTTCTGTGATTAATATTGCAAGATTTTCTCGTAATTTTATTCAAACTAAACGTTCTTCTGAAAAAGTCTACCAAAATATAAGACCAAGCTCCCATTCTAACTTAGCAGTCCGCGGCTATAAGTTCTAAAATTACCCGAAATATTTATAAATACTTACACGTTGTAAAATCAGAGGTTACTTTAAATTCTTGTTGTGAAATTGTGTATTTTGTATTAAAATGGGATCATTGATAGCATATATAATTTTTTTATTAGGTAAGTTTTTATCTCGCAGTAAACAGTATCCATGCAATTTGTGACGTAATTATCAAAAATTTTGTCTTATTCTATATAATATGCAGTCAGGAAAATATGTGCAACTTATTATTATGTCAAGAAACTAGAACAGGTGTAAAAGTTTCAAATTATTTGGAGTAGGTACCAGTTAAATGAACTTTTTTTTTGTTAGTTACTTTGAATAATTTTAAAAGTCATTGTTCTATTAAATTAGTTCTAGTTTATTAAAGGACAATAGAAAAATCATCGGATGCTCCTAAACTTTAATTAAACCACTCAGTACATTATAATTATAATCATTACATGTCTGGATAAGATAATTATAATAACAATAATAATTATTGTAATTAAAAAATATTTTTAAGTCCTAAATTTTAATTTAATGCAAACATAGGTTCACTCATACAGGTTGGTACGGACAATTATTATAAAATCCAATCGAATTAGTAGGCAAATCTCCAATTATTGTCACAAAATTTCAGTGCACTGCATTTATTTATAACAATTTATTCAATTTATTAGGTATAATAAAAAAAACTTATGAAAGAAATATTAAACTTTTGATCGCAGGTTGAAAATATACAATTTTTTTATCCTACCTAGTGCCCTAAAACTTTTATGAAGGTTTTCCCCTTTTTTTAAACGAGGAAACTAAACTTATTATTACAAGTTAGGTATTTTCTACGGAAGCGCTGAGCTGCCATTGTTTCCGTCAATAATTTTTTTTATAATTTACTGTTCAAACTGTAAATTTACAGTTCAATCCATAAATTTACAATCTTATCATACAGGGTCTCCCAACAAAAATTTGCACCCCCTAAAATATCCGATATCGTCCAAGTTTGGAAAAAAAAACAACAGCATCAAAATGAAGTGTCACTTTCTTGTTATGCAAACTTTTTGAAGAGTGCATCTGGGAGCTACAGGGATTCAAATATAATATTTTGAAACTATACAATAAAATTTGGCCCTTTTTTATGTTAAAATTGAAATCTTTCAGCATTTTTTTTTAAGTTGATTAAATCCAGGCATGATTTTAGTGGTTGTAAATTTTAATTGGGACACACTGTATAAACTTTTTTCAAACGAGAGATACTTAACTTGGCCATGACCTGATAGTTCAGAGCGTACACTGACCACCTGCCTGGTCAGGTCGTTGCCAGGTTTATTACTCCTTTGATTATGCAACCCCTAAAATTTTGAAAAAAATGCTGAAATACATAGTTCAATTTTAACCTAAAGAAAGACCAAAATGTTTTGTATATTCAAAATTATGTTTGCATTTTTCTAGAGCCCAAAGCCACCCTTTCAAAAATTTAAATAACAGGAGAGTGATCGAATGACACTTTATTTTGAGGCTGTTGTTTTTTACAAACTTGGACGAAATGTAACATTAAATGAAGTGAAAATTTTTGTTGGAACATCCTGTATTATTAGACAACATCACAAACTGTAAATTTACAATTTAAAGTGTAAATTTACAGTTTGTACAGTCTGTTTGAATGTAGTCAGTTTTTGAACTGTAAATTATGACAGTTATATAACAGCTCAGCGCTTCAATAATTTTCAGGTCTCAAAAGTTGGGGGGGGGGGGACTTTAAAAAAATTATATTCCAACCTGTATGCGTACATGGAATCTTATCAGTAATCAGATACTTGCAGATAACGTTTTAAAAGCAATTTTTTGTCGAATTTGATTGCCCAACTCTTGATCCACTTGGTCGAAATTCTTGATCGCTCTTTCCTGGATGAAATTAGCAGCTCTGATCAGGTCCGCTGCTAAGTTGGTGCTCAATCTGTCGCGCTCTTCCTGAGTTAGAACTTTTTGGTAAAGGAGACGGGCTTGAGAAAAATTGTCTTCTTCACCTGATAAACAGAAATATTACATTATCAATAGTAACAATTATAACTTTAAAATTAGAAATAATATTTTTAGAACCTGCCAACAAAAATTTTGTTTTAGAGGAAGGATAGAAGGTGGAGAAGATTTTTTCATCTTTATAGATTTTTCTGTGTACCTACTCTCTTACTCTTATCAGTTTATCTTAGCTAATTTTATATAGTTTAAAAAAAAAACGCAGAAAAATGTTTTTTAGAAATCTCAGATGCAACATGTGGTTGAAAACAAAAATAGATCATTTTGATTGGCATACGAAAGCAATTCAAACACTAGAGTGAATAAATTGAGGTTTAATTATAAATATTTTCATCTTTCTGTTGGATAGGTAGGTATTACCAAGCAATTAAAATTAAATTTTACGAGTTTATAAAAACAAGAAGTTACCCACACAATTTTGTAAAAATAAAATTATTTGTTTTACATGTGAGGTCTTTGCAATTATAATGTTTTTCCTTTAAGCCATGTGGTGTATTTGTATTAGAAACTTATTTGTATATTCGTATATTTACTGAATAGAATACCAAAAGAACTTTACATTATACAGGATATCCTGCGACTCGACATCAGCTATATTAAAAGTACAGTACGGGGTCACGGATTTTCGGCCACTACTTTTCATTTTACTTGAAAACTTACCAAAACTTGAATGAGAATTTTAGTGTTTCTAGCCTTCATCAAAATTTTCTTTCTCTGTATTACTAGAAACTATTTATTGGCTATTGATTATGTCCTAATAAACAGGGCAAAAAAGTAAGATTTTATTGCATAAATCCTTCAAATGGTCATTAAGTTGGAAATAGGGGTGAAAAAGCACCTCTTTCAGCTTTTAAATAATTATATCTCGAAAAGGAAGTAATATTCAGATATAGGTAATAGAGATAATTTTTTGTAGATATTGCGATTTTACATCGAAGCAATTTATTTATGAAATTTTTAACCAATTTTTTGTGTCAAAACTATTTGAAAAGGTAACTTGAAAAAAGGCAAAAAATTTATTATTTCTTAATTTTCGTTCTTTTTGCGTATAATTTTTTTCTGAGCGGAGATAGGTATATGCATTGCTTTACAGAAAAACAAGTAGATTAAATTGTCTTCAAAATGGTGGGTTAAATATTCTTTTTGGATAAAAACTGACTGAGATGAAGCCGTTCAAACTTAGACATTTTTGTTTATATTTAAGAAAATATGTATAAATACGTATTTTTGAGAAAAAGAAATTTCAATAAATTTCAATAAAATTCAAAATTCAACCACACATTAATTTTTACAATTTACATATTTTAGATACTTACGTAAAAAACAATTTTCAAAAATTATTAATTGTGCCTTTGAAAATCGATCAGTTCTATATTCGTAACAAAAAATGAGAACTAAAGCGATATCAAGAATAACGCTACAAACATGAAAAAAATGTCTAAGTTTGAGCGGCTTCATCTCAGTCAGTTTTTATCCAAAAATAATTTTTGACCCACCATTTTGAAGACAATTTAATCAACTTATTTTTCTGTGAAGCAATGCCTATACCTATCTCCACTCAGAAAAAAATTATACACGCAAAATGGTTAAAAAGGAAAAATAATTGATTTTTTGTCTTTTTTAAAATTACCTTTTCAAATATTTTTGACAAAAGAAATTTATTATAATTTTTTTTGGTAAAGGATTTCGATGTAAAATCGTATCATCTACAAAATATTTTCTATTAACTATACCGGAATTTTCCTTCGTTTTTAAGTTACAATTAAAAAGCTGAAAGGGGTGCATTTTCACCCCGCTATCTCTAATTTCCACTCATAGCACTCCGCGATTTTTAAATCCTCAATGACCATTTGTAATAGGAGTTCATTCAATAAAACCCACTTTTTTGACAGTAGGTAGGTACAAATTAATTATTAGGGTCATTTCAATGTGGCCGAAAAAATAACAAAAATCCTGGTTGTCTTCAGCCAGAACTTCAACATTCATTATAAGAAATCATCTCTCCTTTATCGTGTGTTAATAAAAAAGTCTTCATTTTCGCAGAATTTTCATTTTAAAAGTTTTGCAGTTTTTTTTTAACAACCAATGTTCAAACTCTGAACTTGAACTGAGGAAAAAACGCG
Organism: Malachius bipustulatus; assembly: GCA_910589415.1. Taxonomy (NCBI): domain Eukaryota; kingdom Metazoa; phylum Arthropoda; class Insecta; order Coleoptera; family Melyridae; genus Malachius; species Malachius bipustulatus. Next base: position 23,156,933 of record OU342633.1, read on the forward strand.
AAAGTTGTTGATTACGGAGCAAAAATTTCAGAAATTTTGATTTTTGAATTTTCTTTGTACATATTTCCGTATTTCAGCATTTAGGTAGGTACGTAGCACCAAATCCAAAATTATTTTTAATGTCAGCATAATGCAGTTTCTGCTTTCTGCGGCAATATTGCAATTTTACATCTATTACTTTAATGTTTTTCAAATTTTTTAAAACATTTTTCGTTTGCCATTCACAAATAAATTATTGAATTTTATAAGCACCTTATTAGGTACTTTACCTGTATCATATCTGGCGACGTTATTATTGAGACGAATCACAGGAGACAATCCTCTAGCTCTTTCACTGGCTTCCGGTCCACCAAAACTGTTGGGATGATAATTCGGAGCTCCTCCTTGACTATCGAAAGTTGCGAAACCATCTCGTGAAAAATTGTTGAAATGAAAAGGGCTGTTTACTGGGATCTGAGTGTGGTTAACTCCCAGACGATATCTATGGGTGTCCGCGTAGCTGAAAAGACGCCCTTGCAGCATTTTATCCGGGGATGCATCAATTCCTGAATGAAAAACCAAAGTCACTTTTTTCGTTCATAATCCCCTCCCCTCAAACTCCAACCCCCGTTTTAGAGGTTGTGTGACATGTCACTTAAAAGGAAATTAAATTCTCCAGTCTCCGGCAAAATAAACTTTTTGATTATGATTGAAATTGAATTGAAATGAAAAAAAAATAAATTTTGAAAAAAACAGAAAAAAATAAATAAAGAAAAATTAATAGGTAGAAAGTTTAGGTAGGTAAGTGCCGACACTACAATAATAATCCTTACCTGGAATCAAATTAGATACAGCAAAAGCTAGTTGTTCAACTTCAGCGAAATAGTTTTTCGGATTCCTGTTAAAAACTAATTTTCCCACCTTTAATAAAGGAAAATCAGCATGAAGCCATACTTTGGTCACATCAAAGGGATCGTATTTGTAAGTTGTTGCTTGTTCTGGGGTCATAATTTGCACATACATCGTCCACGAGGGGCACTTTCCTGACTGTATATTGTTGTACATGTCCCTGAAGAAGTAATCTGGATCTTGTCCTGCTAGTTGCGTAGCATATTCCACATCTAAATTCTCTATACCTGAGAAGAATAATTGAATTACTTTACTTTAAGTTAAAAAAAGAAGTTTAAAAAAGTTTAGCGGTGATATGAAGAGGCAACTAAAGGCACAATTAATTATTGAATTTTCTTACCTTGATCAGTCAACCAATGAAATTTACAATAAAAAACCTCTCCGCGTGCGTTAACAAAAGAAAAAGTATTAGCTCCATATCCATGCATATTTCTGTAACTGCTTGGAATTCCTCTATCGGAATAAAGAACCAATATCTGATGCGTCGACTCAGGTCTTAACGAAATAAAATCCCAAAAAGCTGTGAAGTCTCTCAAATTCGTAACAGGGTTTCTTTTCAAAACATGTATAAAGCTCGGGAACAGAATCGCGTCTCTGATGAAAAATATTGGCGTGTTGTTTCCAACTAAATCCCAAATCCCATCTTCGGTGTAAAATTTAAGCGAAAATCCTCTAACATCTCTGACAGTGTCTGAGTAGCCTCTTTCTCCGTAAACTTGAGAAAATCTGGCAGCAATAGGCGTTTTTTTACCGACCTCCGAAAACACCTTAGCCGCGGTGAATTCCGTGATGTCTTCTGTGACTTCGAAGTACCCAAAAGCACCCACGCCTTTTGCATGAACCACTCTTTCGGGAATCCTCTCGCGATCAAAGTGGGCTAGTTCATCTATGAGGACTGTATCTTGCAGAAGGATGGGCCCTTTAGGGCCCACTGTGAGACTTGCATCCTTGTAAGGAACTGGTTCACCAGAATTTGTCGTTATTACTTTGTCGTCATCCTAAAAAAAAGTTTAATGGGTTAGTTCTTAATGAAATCATTATAATGGAAGTACATATACCTTATTGGTCTCAAAATAATCGATGAGTTGGTTTGACGCAGGATCAAGAAGATTATTAATAGAGTCAGGCATCTTAGCGTTTGAAAGTGTATTTTTTTTTCAAATTCTTTCTTTTATATTACTTATCTTAGTGAGTATTTACGTCAGATTTGTATTAGATGCGGTCGACTTTTAACCACAAAAACTAACAAAACTAATCATCAGAGTCCTAAAAACTGCAAAAGTCAATGTAGGTAAATGACCGGGTATCTTTCAAAAGTGCATAAATATGCATTTTTATCTAATTATTGCAATTATCATGTGGTTGTAATTTGTAATTTGTAAACAACTGCTGCAGAATAAATTTTTGTTTTTTTAAGAATCTACAAAAATATGACCTATAACAATAATTCTTTCATATTATTATCTGTTTTATTGTAGTCTATTTTTATCACAAATTTAAATAATGAAATTCTAGCTATTATAAAAAAAACATTCCATTCCAGGGATCTCATTACCAAGAAGCTATTGTTACGAATATGATGACTATCGTCTTCCAAGTTACGTTAGAAGAAAAGCTTGCTCTAAATATGTAAATATAGTTCAACCTAAGTCTCGAGTATACACAACTTCAAGACTGGAATTGTTGAGAAATGTAATGTTAAATGAAACACTAATGGAAGTACCGGCTATACAAGCTTACATTGTAACATCTGATGACGAACACCAAGTAGGTCTCATTTTTTATCTTCTTACGTAGGTACTCATATCTCATATACAGGGTGATTCAGGTTTTACCTTGTTAACTCTAGGGAACGATAGAGAATCGAAAAATAATATGAGTTTGCTTCATGAACTATTTTCCTGAAATGCTTCGTTAACAAAATACAGGGTGTTAAAGTTTTAAGAAAAAAATCGTATTTTTGAAATATAAAAAAATTGACTGATTGAAATAATTTGAAATTTTGAACAGTAGTTGTGCTAATTATTGAAGTACATGATTTGCTACTTCCGATGAAAAATTCTTCAATCCAGTGGCGGAGATCTGGGCTTGTTCTTACCTTTTTTAATGAATAATTAGCACGCCACTGACTTTAATGCAAATTTGTAATTTGTGTTAGATACCTTATGTTGTTTAGAGAAGAAAAGTCATCGTATGTTTTTGTCCTAGGACGCACTGTTTCCGAGATACTTCACAATGTAGGAACTCGTACGAGGTAAAATATCATACAAATCAATGCTATTGAGTTTTTCCGGAAGTCAATCATTTTTGTGATCGTTACTTATTGAACCGTATTGCATTACAAAAAGCTTGCATGAGTGCCAACATTGTGGAATATCTTGAAAACAGTGCGTTCTACAACAAAAACGTAAGATGACTTTTCTCCTCTAAACAAAACAAGGTATCTACCATAAATAACCAATTTGCATTAAAGTAAGTGGCGTAGGAATTATTTAATAAAAAAGGTAACAACACACCCAGATCTCTGCCACTAGAGTGAAGAATTTTTCATCGGAAGTATCAAATCATGTACTTCAATTAGCACAACTACTGTTCCTAAATTATAAATTATTTCAATCAGCCAATTTTTTTATATTTCAAAAATACGAATTTTTTCTTAAAACTTTAACACTCTGTATTTTCTTAACAAAGCATTTCACGAATATAGTTCATGAAGCAAACTCATATTATTTTTCGATTCTCTATCGTTCCCTAGAGTTAAGTAGGTAAAACCTGAATCACACCCTGTATAAGTACGTACTTATCTCATACGTACTAAAAAAACTGTAATTTAGTGATAAAGTGGCGAACAAAATCGATTTTTCTTCCATACATCCCAGAAAATCTATTAATAAAATCAAAATCGTAGTGAAAAGAAATATAAAAAAAAAATAAAATTACCAGGCCTCAAATAAATAAAATATAGTTATCTATCAATGATTTATAGTGTGTAATAGAGTGATCAATATAATCTGAAAAGGGTAGGTATCATAAATTCTTGAGTAAACTGAGTTCAATGGCACGCGCCCTGTGAATTTGCAGTAGGTACACTACTATTTACTCAGTTACTCAAGAATTTATGATACCTACCCTTTTCAGATTATATTGGTCACTTTATTACACACCAGAAATCAATAATTCTACCTGTTATTTCTACAGGGCTCTACCACAGATTCCCGAGTACAAAATATGCCGATTTAACCGAAATTATCTATTTCCAAAAAGGCACCCTTTTCAAGGTACAGCCCTTGAAATAGGATGAAACAAAAACACGTTTTTTAGGATAAGTCAAAAATGGATTAACTGCCACTATCACTATTGTTAAAAGCATCGATATAATTTTATAATAATTGACATACAGAGTGTTCCTGTTTTTGATGTCACTCCTCATTTTCTACTCCGGAACTTTTTTAACTGCATGCCACTGATTGATTCTGTATTTTTTATCCAAAGGCTTAAGTATCAATAAACTTTTTGCTCCCCTATAAAAGTTTGGTTTCTTGTATGGTTTTCCCAAAATTATTTTTTTTTGATGGACTTACACCACGGAAACGTATTCGTGAAAATCATTTTAATTAAAATAATAATTTTTATTCCACAGAAAAGATTTTATTCACATTAATTGGCTTTGAGATAAAATTGTAGCAGGCGGTAGAAGTAAAGTTTTTCATTTAATTCATTTTTTACTTATTTTGGAATAATATGTGCATTCAGTCGCCCCTTTAATAAAGGGCCGTATCTTGAAAAGGGGGCCATTTAAGTCATAAATAATAGCGGTTAAATCGGTATATTCATAAGCCAGGAATCCGTGGGGAACGTTGTTGTTGAATTTAATTTTCAAACTAAAAAAAAACATTTTTCAAAAAAATACGTTTTCAGTAGTGTAGGTCCGTCATAAAAAAATAATTACGGGAAAACGATGCAAGATCTAAACTTTTATAAAAGGACAAAATGTTTAGTAATACTTCGGGCTTTGGATAAAAAATACAGAATCAATTGCAGTGGCGTGCGGATAAAAAAAATCTGGAGTAAAAAGTGAGGCGTGACATCAAAAACAGGAACAGCCTGTATGTCAATGTTTGTAAAACTAGTAACAATAGTAGTAGGCGGTGCAATTTGGAAGTTTTTCAGTTAATCCGTTTTTGACTTATCCTGGAAAACGTGTTTTTGTTTTACCCCCTTTTAAGGGCTATATCTTAAAAAGGGTGCCTTTTTGAAATAGATAATTTGGTTAAATCGGCATATTTTGTACTCGGGAATCAGTGGTAGAGCGTTGGTGGTACCTTTCAGCGACACCCTCTGTATACAGGGTGTTAGTTAAGTACGGGGCCAAACTCCAAGGGGTGTTTCCTTGAGTGATTTTAAGAAGAAAAGTTCAAATAAACATGGGTCCGAAAATGCATATTTTTCAAGATACAGGGTGTCAAACTTAAAAAAAAAATTCGAATGTTCGTGAATATCTCTAAACTCTTTCAATCAATTTTGTTGAAATTTGGCAGTTCTGTTTGTAATAACAAGAGGGTACTTTAGCCCCAATTAGATTAAAATTATTAATTCCAGTGGCGTCCCGGAAGACAGTCTAATAATAATTTTGATTAAAAAATTGGGCACCACTGACTTTTTTTTAATTTTGTATTTTTTTCGAATTAAGCAACCAGAAATACAACTATTTTATCTCTTGATTTTTTTCATATCTTGCTTTGTTTTCGAGAGAAAAAAAAAAAAGTTTGACACCCTGTATCTTGAAAAATATGCATTTTCGGACCCATGTTTATTTGAACTTTTCTTCTTAAAATCACTCAAGGAAGCACCCCTTGGAGTTTGGCCCCGTACTTAACTAACACCCTGTATAACTATATTTTATTTAATTAAGGACGTGCAATTAGTTTTTTGATATTTCTTTTTAGCATTCTTATTAATCGATTTCTACCGATTTATGGAAGAAAAATCGATTTTTCGATTTTTTTCGCCTCTTTATCACTAAATTACAGGTTTTTTTTATCGCTGATGCACGAACGAAAACAAAAATTAATGACACTAATTATGCCATTCTCTGGTCCTATACAGGGTGTCAGAGGTATGGTACCTACACCCCTAATTTTTCCTTTATTTCTTGAGATATCGTTTTGAAAATCGGTGTGTCGCATATACTCGATAGTACGTAATTTTTGACAAACAATTGAATTTTTTCCTACTTCCGGTTTTACCGGAAATGGCACTAACTTTTTATTTTAAACTTTTGAATTTTTGTCAGAATTCATTATTTTTAAATGGTACCGTATTGGTACCGAGGTATCATCTACTAGTCCACCTAATAAGGAACATAATATACAGGGGGTGTTATTTAAAAATAAAAAGTTGATGTCATTTCCGGTAAAACCGGAAGTAAGAAAAATTCAATTGTTTGTCAAAAAGTGCTCACTATCTTTTATAAGTATCCCTATAATAAAAAATAGGGGTGTACCATTGATCTGTGACACCCTGTATAATTGTAGCTTTAAAATTAACCTCTATTTCGGGGGTGGACATAAGTGATGAACCACCCTGTATATTAAACTCACGTGATATAATTTTCCTAGTAACAACGTAATTAACTATTGCAATTAAATAACAACAAGGATAAATAACCATAGAAGGTGACCTCATTTTTAGTCAGAATTTGTATCCGAATACGACAGTAGAAGACAATACATATCGGGCTTCAGTGGAGGCAGAGGGGATGCGATAATTACTCTGAACAAATCCGCTTTGTGGGTCGAAGGGCGGTATCACCTTCAAGCCAACGATCAGCTCGATTGCAACTGGTTGTTGATGAGAGAAGGACTTGGTGACGTTCCGTCCAAAGTGGAATGGTTGATCAAAGAACTGGAACCGGGCGATAGAATCGGGGCGGATCCAAAACTCATATCCGAAGACCTGTGGAATGAACTGGAATCTAAACTGAAAAATTCGAGTCTACATTTGACCGAGATAAACGTTAATTTGATCGACGTCATCTGGCCGAAGGATGTTAGACCTGCTCAGAGAAATAAGGACGTCTTTGTGTTACCTGATAACTATACAGGTACGTTAATATCTGCAACAAAAAATAATGATTATGTTTAATTTTCTATTTTTTTATTTTTTATTTACGTTGCCTGCAGATTAATACATCCCTCTACAATTTGTCCCTGTTTATAGCCTTGTCTTGAGTTAAATCTATCGGATTTTCGTCTAAAAATGGGCACCATTTTTGATATTTACGGACCTAGAGCACATTTCCTTAAAATTTCTGGTTAGTGGCGTAGTCTCCTGGAAAGCACAGCAGAAGCTCAGCGAATGTCACCAGTTATCAGAAATGTCTACCGAAATTCGCAAAAGAAAGAGTGGCCCGTTTAATTAAGTACACACCCAAAAAATGTGGTTCCTTAGACCAGTATATGAAGTGAGTGGAATAAAAACTCGAAACGATCAGGCACCCTTTTCTCTATTTCCTTACTTAGAGTTTGGGTTGTTTTTGAGCGATTACATCAAATATTCCAATTTACCATTCCACTCCCACATTTTTTTAGAGGACTCTTCCTAAGTTTCTGGTTAGTGTCAAGCGTAGCCTTCTGGTAAGTTCAGCAGAGATGCCAGCAGTTATCAAAAATGTCTGCCGAAATTCGCCAAAGAAAGACTTACATTTGAGCAATCCATTTTAAGTACTATATCAAAAAAATCTGGTTTCGTAGGTCAGGCATATACAGTGGGATGCAATCTCAAATAACCAGGCACCCCTTTTGCCGTTTCCGGGCCTAGAGTTTGAGTTTTTGTGTGGTTAAATAAACTCCTCCCATTCCACCCCCACATTTCCTCAGAGGATTCTTCATAAGATTTCTGGTAACTTTCCACCATTGTTTTCCCTTAGAGAAGTCTCCCTGAGATTTCTGGTTAGTGGCGGTCTCTGCTGAAGTTTGCCAAAAAAGACTAAATATCTCTTACACTGGCCCAGGCCTCTTAAAACACTATCCTCGAATCAACCCTGCTCTTTCAGGCCCATTCAGGCCTATTGAGCATCTTCTACTTTCACGTTGTGTAAATGAATATAATTAGAGGTGGTGTCATGTATTGCGAGTGCGCTGGCCCTTGCAACACGTACTCCTAATCTATTTCCTCTCTGATAATAAAGTCTGCTTCAAGTCAACTTCACTGCTTAACTGTTTAACATCAAATAAAGCGCATCTTATTATTATAACAATAATAATTGTCTTCTTCGTATTGTTCGTCCTTATTGGAGTTAAATTACTTAAAATTTTGTATTTCAGGTAAAACTTACTTAGAAAAAATAGCAGAAACCAGAATAGAGTTGCGAAAATTAAATGCTGATGCTATTGTTATAACAGCTTTGGATGAAATCGCTTGGTTGTTGAATATTAGAGGAAGAGACATACCGTTTGCACCGTTAGTAAGAAGTTATGCGATTTTAGATCGATACCATATCTGGCTTTACGTTAATTCTTCTCAACTAGTAAGAAATCACATCGTTAGAGAGTTTCATGCCGATTTTGGAGTGAATACGCAATCAGTACTGTAAGGCTTATTCATACATTCCATTTACGCATTTAATTATTTTTTAATCATTTTATTAATACAGATTCGAAGAATACGACCACATCTGGGAGCATTTACCTACTCTTTGTCAGACTTGGCAACATGTAGTGTTGCCAACAAAATTTGTATATAGCTTAGGAGCAAGTCACAAGATTTATCAGCTGGTCCCCAAAAAAAAGCAGCTGCCATGTAAATCACCGATAATTAAATTGAAAGCCAAAAAGAATTCTGTAGAAAGAGATGGGCTAATTCAAGCTCATTTGAAAGACGCAGTTGCGTTGTGTGAATTCTTTCAATATTTCGAATCCAGGGTAGGTTTATTTTTTTAAATCCCCTTAATTACTGATAATGCTTTCTTCCAGTTTAATGTTGGTGATACATTCACAGAAAAAGACATAGTAACTGTACTGAGTCGCATCAGATATCAACAAGAAGACAGTACGGGGAATAGTTTTAGAACTGTGGCGGCTTTTGGTCCAAATGGAGCTTTTCCAAGATATGAGCCATCTCTTCCCACCAATCTCATAATAGATAATAATAGTACTTTAATTCTAGACTCTGGAGGACAATATTTAGGTAACATTTATTCCTGATACCTGTATCTTTTGACTTATTATTTTTTTGTGCATGATAAGACGGTACCACCGATGTAACACGAACACTTCACATGGGGGTACCAACTGATGAACATAAAAAAGCTTACACTCACGTTTTAAGAGCTCACATAAGGCTCTCTTCGCTCTCCTTTCCAAGCACAATGACCGTGGGAGCTTTGGATATCCAAGCAAGAACACCTTTGTGGGAAATTGGGTATAATTACTTGCATGAAACTGGGCATGGAATTGGAGCTTTTTTAACCGCTCATGAATGTAAGTAAGTTTGTTGTGATAGGAGTTTACAAAAAGTTAAGGAATTTATTTTCCAGCTCCTATTTCTCTGCAATATAACAGCAGCGGTTCGGATCAAGTTCTTATTCCTGATTATTTCTTAACAAGCGGTGAGTATTTTTTTCCTTACATATACGTCTGAAATACCTTAGATTTTTAATGCATTGAGCACCAGTGCTTCAAAAATCAGGTTTGAAAGTGAGCTGCAATCGTTTTTGTGGTATATTCGGAATTTATTAGATTTGATAATTTCGATTACTGGAATACTCTCAGACTTAATTTCATTTCGCAAAATTTGCACTAAAATTCTTCTTAATTCGTCTACTGTTTGACTTTCTTTCACTTCTTGACCAAAATTACGAATTTGCGTCACTAGTTCCGACTTTTTCAATTCGTATACCCACGACACCGATACTTTCGCCGGCTCCATAAACACTTTTCCGTTTTCTTCTAATAGGGATTACCTATTTACTATAGCCACCATTTAAAATCCTCGTCGCCAATTGTGGTATATTCGGAACTAATAATAATCGTTTACAACTGAACACTTTATTCACAATTCAAAAATAAAATACAGAAACGCAAAACTCTACTGTACACCGGCCATTTTCGTATTCTCTGTCTTTTTGTCCTGCGCATACCTACACACTAGGTTACCAAACCTCCCAAATATTTATACACAACAATTCCTCCCCTTTTTATAATATGCTTACAAATGACTTACTTAAAGCTATAAGTATGTACAATTCAACCCCATTTTATTCAAGCATTTATCAACCTTATATTTATGTTATATTTACACGTTCAAAGTTTCTCGAACTCAAAATATCTAAATTCATATAACTTTTCTACATAAAATTACACTGCTATAAAATAAAGTCCACTGTCACAGATGCTTTAACCCACTTTATACATTTTTATACATACATACCTACTTACAAATCTTGTACCACCTATAAGGCTCTTACAACTAAATCAGGTTAATCTAACAAACACTAGGTTTTATCCTGTTTACCTTTACAAGCTAACCTGGTTGATCTTCTCAAAATTGAGCCTTTTTGCTCCGTAGTCGAGTCTAGTTTACCTCCTTCCAGACCTCGTTCCAGACCAACATTCAGGTCACTTATTTTCAACATTTGATCTACATGTCTTTTATGTATTTCCCCCTTCTCAGATTTAACTAAAAATGTCACAGGTGTTAACTGTCTTATAATAATACCCAGGGCCCTTTTATTAGTTGCATGTGCACTAAAATCATTAAACATTACTTGATCATTTTCGTTAAAGATAATATTTCTTTTTGACTGATTCTTCAGTGCATGGTTCAACTGACTGAACTCTACGTCTAGCACTACGTTAGGCCTTAAGAGATCAAATTTGGTTTTCATTTCTCTACCATACATCAAATTTGCTGGAGACCTACCTGTCAACGAGTGTGCTACCTTTCTATAATCTAAAAGAAACAAGTCCACCGCATAGTTCAGTGATTTTCCTGACTTTACTGTTTTCATGACTTTATTTTTAAAAGTACCAACAAAGTTTTCTGCAGCACCGTTAGTTGCGGGGTGCTTGGGGGGAGATACCGTATGCTTTATGCCATTATTATCTAAGAATTTCCTAAAAATCTCACTCGTAAACTGCGGTCCTCCGTCTGTCACTACATGATCACATAAGCCAAATCTGACAAATAAGCTTTTGAAAACTTCTATAACCTTTTCAGACTTGGTATTATTACAAACATTGAATACTTCAGGCCATTTGCTATATGCATCTATTATTACCAGGAACATGTGTCCATAAAATGGACCTAAAAAGTCCGCATGTAATCTAGACCAAGGTCTACTAGGGTAAGGCCACTGAGCGTTAGATATTTTCGGGGGATTTTTTTGCGTTAGAAACACAAATGCTACATCCAGTTACAAAATTTTCGATATCTTGATCTATTCCAGGCCACCAAAAATAAGATCTAGCTAATTGTTTCATTTTGACTATGCCTAAATGAGATGTATGTAACTCTTTCAATAAATTTAATCTCATTTCCTCAGGAATTATAACCCTCAATCCCCAAAGTAAACAACCTTTATCTACAGAAATTTCATTTCTTTTCGGGAAATATTTTTTCTCAATATCTGATAGCATTTTACTATCATTCGGCCATCCTTTAAGTACATAATTCAAAATAATTCTCAATTCCCTATCTTTCGCTGTAGATTTAGCTACATATTTGCAACTAAACATTACTTTATTTTCTTCCAGATAATTGATAGTAGAAAATTCGGATTCAAATACAGCTGTAGAATCATTAACTGGCAAGCGCGATAACGCATCACAATTACCATTCGCCGCAGATTTCACTACCTCTATCTTATAAGTAAAGCCCGATAAAAAATACGCCCATCTATGTAATCTATTTTGTATTGCCAAAGATACCGATTTACTCGCTCCGAAAATAAACTTTAATGGTTCATGATCTGTTTTAAGGATTACATTAGCTCCATACACAAACTGATAAAACTTTTTAAAACCGTATACTATTGCCGCTGCCTCCTTATCAATTATTGCTCGGTGCAGTTCGCTATCTGGTATTATCTTTGAAGCAAAAGCTATAGGCCTTTCTTCTCCGTTCTCGAATCTATGCGACAATATTGCCGAAATACCATAATAGCTTGCATCACAGGCTAGAACTAACTGCTTTGAAGGATCAAATAAAGTAAGAACATTATCGGATACGATTTGATCCCGCAACCAGTTGAAACTTTCCTCACATTCCTCAGACCAGACCCACTTATCTGACTTCAACAACTGATATAAACATTTTAATTTATTTGCTCGATTTTTTAAAAAAGATTCGTAATAATTAATGAGACCTAAAAAACTCTTTAGTTGTTTGTTGTTCTCTGGCCGTTTTACCTCCTTGATAGCTTTGATTTTACTTTCAGCTGGTCTAATACCATGTTCATCTAATGAAAACCCCAAAATTTCAATTTTATTTTTAAACAAATCACATTTATTTTCATTAACCTTTAAGCCTGACTTTTCTAGTCTATTAAAAATTTCAGTTAGGACGGAAAAATGTTCTTCGTCCGTTTTTCCTGTACAATAAACGTTATCTATATAAACTTCCGTATGTGGAACACCGTTTAAAATTTGTTTTAAAATTTCTTGACATTCGCCTGGACTAGAGGCAACTCCTTCCGGTAATTTTTTATATCGATACAGACCAAAATCAGTTATAAGAGTCAAAGCATTCCTAGATTCCTCGTCTACTTCAAATTGCATAAAAGCGTGTGCTAAGTCTATTTGAGACCATTTTTTTCCAATTTGTAATTTACAAAAAATTTCTTCTTTGCTAGGAATGGGCTGTCTCTTGATTACGAGATTCGGATTAATAGTTAACTTAAAATTTCCACAAATACGGACCTTGCCATTTGATTTTAAGACAGGTACGATGGGTGTAGCCCATGGGCTAACATTAACTGGTTCTAAATTACCTAAAGAAATAAGTCTATTTATCTCCTCTTCGACTTTGCTTTTCAAAGAAAAAGGTACTCTATGAGGCTTCAATTGCACCGGTTTAAAATTCTCTTTAAATACTAACTTTACCTTTCTTCCATTATAAACACCTTGACCACTACCGAATAAATCAGGAAATTTGTCCCTCATTTTCTCAAATACTATTTTGCTTTCAAAATTATTTTGCTCACAGTAATTCATCTCAATTCGCAATGGCCAGAAATTAAGCGATTTCAGCCAGCTACGACCTATTAATGTTGGTCCCTCACCTCTGATTACATAACATTTCAAACCTGTTACTATCCTCCCTTTAAAATTCACAGATAAATCTATCAACATACCAATTGGCTTTAACTCATTTTTCCCGTAAGTGGTTAGAGTTAAATCAGACTCGACCAGGGGCAAAGCATGGAAAATATTATTCTTTACACTTTCTGAACAAACAGTTACATAAGATCCTGTATCGACCTGCATAGAAATTTTATTATCATTAACTACTACATCTATCAACATCGGATTAGCTTCCCTAGTAATCGAGTTATCACTCTTGAATCTGTTTAGTTTAAAAAAATCATATTCCTCTGGCAACTCATTTTTTTTATCTCTATCGTCATCGATAATATTGCCATTGACATGTAAATGGTTAATTCTTTTTTTATTACTATTGCTTTTCTTAAAACAATTAATTTCTAGATGACCTTTAACATTACAGTAACTACAAGTCTTAAATCTATGTAAACAGTCCTTCGCAAAATGACTATTGTAGGCACCACAACAATAACATTTGAAATTAGAATTGTACGACATACCAGATCCGCTTCGATTGTTCATACCTCCAAACTTGCTAACTGGCTTCGCTGAAGATGACTGCTTGTGTCTGGAATTTCCAGACCAAAACCTAGGGATGCTAGCACCATTAGCGCTAGCTGAATCACGATGATGTCCTCTGATACATGATTTGCTATTTTGTCTCCACTTGTGACTCGTTGCATTGTTTTTCCTGCCAACAAAGTTTACCTCATTTTCTGGATCCCTTCTGCGATTACTTGATAATTCTTCAGCTTTGGTCGCATTCTTCACTGCCAACTCCTGACACTCGGCGATGTCTTGAGCTTCCTTGAAAGTCAATTCTTTCTGGGCAAAAAGTTTCACTCGTGTTTCTCTGTCTCGAATACCACAGACAAACTGATCTCGGAGATGTGTATTTAAATCAGAAAATCCACAGTTCACTGACATACGTTTTATTCTGGTAACAAAGTCGCCAATAGATTCATCTATGTTCTGTCTAACTTGCGAAAATTTGTGCCTTTCAATTAGTTCAGATGGTTTTGGATTGAGATGATTCGAAACTATGTCCACAATTTCTTCAAAAGTGAAATCTTTTGGTTTTTTTGGAACCACTAGATTTTTTATTAACGTATACGTTTCCGCACTAATTTTAGTTAAAAGTTCGGGTACATGCTTAGATTTTTCGATATCCTGAGCCACAAAATATAATTCAAGACGTTCAATAAATGTTTCCCAATCATCAACATTAAGATGAAATTCAATTTTGCACCGATCTGCCATCGTCTTTTGATTTTTACGAACACCAATAATTGCGGACGAATTTTTATCACCGTCACCGTTTTTCGACTCCTCTGTCGGTGTTTTGTTACTTTCAGGCGCCTTGCTGATAACAACGGTTGCTTGCTCCTCGACGATCGTTTCTTGTTTTTCACTAATTTCGCCGCGCTGCTCGTTCTCGAATTTGTGGGGAACTGCCGGTTCCGTTTCCACTACTGATGCCCCACTGGACACCGAATTATTAGATTTGATAATTTCGATTACTGGAATACTCTCAGACTTAATTTCATTTCGCAAAATTTGCACTAAAATTCTTCTTAATTCGTCTACTGTTTGACTTTCTTTCACTTCTTGACCAAAATTACGAATTTGCGTCACTAGTTCCGACTTTTTCAATTCGTATACCCACGACACCGATACTTTCGCCGGCTCCATAAACACTTTTCCGTTTTCTTCTAATAGGGATTACCTATTTACTATAGCCACCATTTAAAATCCTCGTCGCCAATTGTGGTATATTCGGAACTAATAATAATCGTTTACAACTGAACACTTTATTCACAATTCAAAAATAAAATACAGAAACGCAAAACTCTACTGTACACCGGCCATTTTCGTATTCTCTCTATTTTTGTCCTGCGCATACCTACACACTAGGTTGCCAAACCTCCCAAATATTTATACACAACAGTTTTCAAAACGGGTTTCGTCTTTATTATTTTCTTCCACTTCATTAATCTTACATTTTCTTGCATTTCTGAACGTTTCTAGTTGTTGAGACTATTTTAAAAAAGTAGTTCTGAGCTCGAATCAATTTTAGTAAAAAAATCCAGAAATTTTATTAAAAAACTGACCCTTATTAAAATGTAACAGAATTATGATATTTTTGGGTGATGATGATTAATTTTGGTTTTTCTTTTTGACTGTTTCAGAGCCTGGTTTATATCGAGAAGACGAATTTGGAGTTCGACTTGAAAACGTGATGAGAGTTATAGAAAAGTCTGCGTTAAAATTTACCCCCAATGTCACATATCTCGGCTTTGAAGACGTAACTTTGGTTCCATATGCTTTCAATCTAATTGACTTGTCGTTATTATCGAATCAGGAGGTAACTATACCGTAGTTGAGGATCACTATCTAGATATTCGTTAAAAAATTTACCGGTCTGATAAAACTTTTAATATAAAAAAATACAGATTGTACGGAAAATGTACCTTGGGCCTAAAAGCCCCTTGTACCAAAAATGTAATTATCATTACAAAGCATCACTTTTCGGTTAATATATTTTCAGAGGGTACAGAAAGGTTCATGAAAAAATGAAAAATGGCCAGCCGTGACCATCTTATTTTTTCGTCTAATTTAAAAAATCAAAAGCCTTATTGAATGGCCCAAAGCCGGCTGTCAGCTGTTTTTCTTTATACAGGGTTTTACTTGAAGGTATGTACTAATAAAATTGAGGGCGTATTCCTAGGCTAATTTTAAGTTGAAAAGTTCATACGAACATGCGCCCTAAAATGAATGGTTTTTAAGAAATTTTTATTCACCCTCACCGACATTATTGCAAAGAAAATGTACGCTACTGATTTTTTCAAATATTTGATATTTTTCCAGATTAAGCAGCTAAAATACAACTTTTTTGTCTCTTAAATTGTTTTTCAATCCTACTTCTTTCTCGAGAAAAGAAATCTAAGCCGCTTTAAACAGAGCTGGGCAAAGCCCTCGACAAAAGAGCTTGAAGCCACTAGTCCCAAGCCCTGTTAAAGAGTTTAAAGCCTAAAGCAACAATTTTTTTTAAACAAAAAGAGCTTTGTAATTCCCAATGCACTTGAAAATGATTCGCAGCGAAAACCACAAACCATTTTTTGAAGGATTTGAAGTTGTATACTTGTATTGTAGTTTGTTGAAGTTGTATTGTATTCTTTTATTATTCTTCCGTCTCCCTTTATTAAAGAGCTTTGGAATTTTGAATTCAAAAGGGCTTCAATTCCGTTTGAGGGTTTTATAAGCCCTCAAGAGCTTTGAAAGCCCTCAAAAAGAATTGAAGCTCGTTTTTGATTCACAATTCCAAAGCTATTTTATAAAGGAATTCAAGCCCAAAAGCCACAAGCCTTCATTTTAAAAAGAGTTGCAAGCCATAGAAGTGAAATTCCTAAAAGGGCTTGAAACCCTCTGTAAAATCACAAGCCCTCAAGCCCTGTCCAGCTCTGGCTTTAAAGCATAATATCTAAAAATTGATAAAAAATTAAAATCAATTTTTCGACATGCCTTGAAGCGGATTCTATTTTTTTCTAGAAAACGACAAGAACTACGAAGAAAAGCCAAGAAAAATAAAAGTTGTATTTTCACTTTCTTAATCTGAAAAAAATGAAAAATTTTAAAAAAGTCAGTGGCATACAGTTTTTCTTTGCAATAATTCTGGTGAGGGTGGTCCAGTGGCCTTCCGGGACGCCACTGGACTTGATCATTTTAATCTATTTGGGACTAAAAGACCTTCCCGTATATCTTGAAAACCAGACATTTTAGGACTTTTCGACTTAAAATTGGCCCCAAAAATATGCCCCTAAATTTAGTACATACCCTTAAGTAGCACCCTTTATAGCCACAATAGACCTCGGTCGCAGTGGAGGTGTCACAATGGCACCTTAAATACGATAAATTTAACACCCTGCACGGCAACAACTTTATAACCCCCCTCCTAAGAAAAAATAGCACAAAAAATAGAATTAAGTCTAAGTATTATACCCCCCTGCCCTCTTTCTTTCTGATTTTTCGCAATTACGGTTGTGATTCCCGTAGATGTGATCGTGATCTGATCGTCTTTCGAGGGGGGTTTACACTTACACTTTTGTCGTTGTGGATTAATATGTGTTTCCCCGAATTTTATGGATTTTCTCAAGAAATTAGGATACTTAGATGTGGTACGTTATGTTTGCGGTATGTGCAACAATTCAAAAAATTATAAAAATATTGAAAAGTGTATATTTTTGAGCAAAGCTAAGCAAAGCAAAGACTAGCAAGAGAGCTAAAATTGACACGCTGTACAAGCATCCAGTCCGAGTTTTGCTTAGTTTTCGAAGAACGGCACTTTTATGATTTTTTGCAGTTTCTTAGAAAAGCTATTTTCTCTTTTTTTCTCTGATATTTAATATCTGATTAGGGTGAAATAAATTTTCAAGCAAACAGAGGTTTTTTTGACAAATGGAAAATAAAAATTTTCCTCAAATAACACTAAAGCTGGGCGGTAATTTGCATAATATGAAAAAAACAAAATCATTCCTAAAACTAGAATACAGAGCTTCGTTCTGTCGTAACAGGAAATTGGAGACGAATTTCTGAGAAGTCTGTAACCAGGAGGAAGATTTCATGAATCCTTGTAAAGGACCTCATCTTAATTAATAAATTATTTTGCAACAGAGTTATAATTTAGAATAATTTGCTCTGATTAATCGTTACGGTTTGGGGTTTCCTTGTTTACTAATATTCAATTCATTGAGCGATAAATCTAACAGAAATACGTAAGCAGCAAGGACTATTATTATTGTATTTTGCACACTATTACAAATAGTATTGTTTGAAGTTATTATTTATTTATTTTAAAAATGTTTCAATAATTAGAAATTTTATAATAAACAATATGTTAAAATAAAATAAAAATACCAATAAATTTAACATTAATGTTTGTTTACAGAGACAGTGGCTTAATGATTATAATCACAGAATACGAAAATATGTTGGGGAAGAGCTCAGAAATCAGGACAAACTGGAGGCTTACGTTTGGATGGCTGATAATACTGAGCAGGTGGCCCTTTGCCAAGGTGTCATTCATAGGCTGTCATTTTTAATTACATTCTCTTATCTTCTCTTACAATGTATTTTATAATAATTATTATTCTTGTTGCATTTTCTCATATTATTTATTTTTATTTCAAAAACAATATAGTTATTTATTTTCCTATTATGAAAATTTTTCTATTGGTGCTATTATTCTACCCCTAAAAAGAGACATAAAACGTTTTTGTTATTAGGTCAAAAGTATTCAGGAATGAAATCAAATTTCAAGTTAAAATAATTTTTAGAAATCATAAAATTTTAATTATAAATGTTTTACGAGAATATTAATATTTAGTCCTGAGTCTAAAACTCTGTTGCGAAAGAACTTTCTTGGATTCCGATGACCTTTAGGAATACATATAACTCTTGATTATGTCAGGTATACTCGTAACTTGGAAAAATGTCTTACATTTCTCAAGCTTATGTAGTTCTGACGCCGTGGATATATAGAAATCATGCCTTAATAGACTGTAGTTCGTCTCTGCTGACATTTTATCAAATGAAATCTAACTGCTGGGATGTGTCCCGAGGTAAATTTATGGAAATAGTTCTGGATTCTTATTATACTATCAAATTTAAATTTATCACTCTTGAATTTTGAAAGTCAGTTGGTTGAGTAATTTAGTGTAGTTTTTTTAAATAAAAAAAATCAATTGCTACATTATTACTTAGGTACATATATATTTTTTTAAATTTGGCGCCATTTGGCTATTTGTCCTATTTTTAAAATGAGCTTCATCAAGTTTTTCAAAGTCAAATTTTATTAGGACCTGCAATAGTATTGGAAATATTCCTAACTGTAACACGCCGAGCCCCTACCCGCTCATTTCGGCTGAAAGTTTGTCTTTAGATCGTCTAGCTTTGGATGTAGGATCGCACGTTGTGTTTCGCAGTATCGAGATTCGTAATTGAGGTATGCCAGAAGCAAGGGAGGAGTTAAGGATTTTGCGTTCTGACGTTTGCCTGAATTTCTTGATTTTAATTCTTACAAAGTAATAAACAAATAAATTGTAGGAGATGGAGGATCATTTTCATAACATCTTTCACACTCGAGGATTCTCCTCATCATTACAATCCTTTATTTATCACCTCGTCGTTAATTAACAATTTGTTTGATTTCTCTATTTGTGAATTTCATGTTTTTTTAAACATTGTGAGTCAACAACACTCGAGTTCGAATATAAAGGTACCCTTCTAGTAGCTGGGATAACCACTCTTCCTTTCATCGGTTCTTTGAAGCAATGTGCGGCCTTACCGCTTGTATTAAACGTTAGAATAGTCGTAGTTTGCTAGGCTCTTTTAGCGCTTTTGGTTTTACTCAAGATATGCTTCTTTTATTTGTAAGCCAGGTTTGCAAGACCTGTTTTACCTTAATTGTTTATTCGTACCTCAGGTTTGTGAGAACCTGTTTACCTTAATTGTTTATTCGTACCTCAGGTTTGTGAGACCTGTTTACCTTAATTGTTTATTCGTAGCTATACTCTGAATTTGCATATTTCGGGGGTAGTAACGTTTCTTTACCTCCCGGCAATATTCAGGTATGTGATAGTCCTTGGACTAGAATTTTTGGTTTTTCGAATTTACTCTGAACTTGTATTCTCGGGCGTAGCTTGGTTAGCAAGTAATGTTTTATTACCTCCCGGCAAGATTCAGGCATGTGATAGTCCTTGGACTAGAAGTTTTGGTTTGTTGATGAAAAATTCCCTTTTAATGGGATATTTTTCTTTCTGCGATATTGAACACATCTCTCGAGCATTTTCGATATTATTAACAGAATCATGATCACCTCTGATCGAATTACAGACCCCATTCCTTTATTATTGCTCAGACGCAATAATTAGAGTGTTGGAAAATTGGGCTAACCTACTCATATAATCAGCATATTCGGGCGTAGTTTCTGAAGCAGATGACCAACAGCATCTCCCCACTGTATTATAGAGAATTACCTAACAAAAGAAATCGGGATAACCCAATCAGTTATTCCTGTTACTATTATACTGATGGGTGTAATAAATTTAAAACTGTTTTTTTTTTGCGTAACTACAGGGTTATTCACGGTATACGCCACGGAAGATTATGGCCGTGTCTCTGGATTTTAGGATCTTTTTATTTTTGGAGTGGATAGAGACCCGGCAGAGGTACGTTTTAAAATTATATTCATAATGTACAGGGTGTCCCATAAGCATGAAACATATCAAAGTTATGTTTTTTTAAATGGAATGTTCCTATGTTATTGCATTTTTAGATTGTCTGAGAAGAAAAAATAAGATTGGCTTTTACAGTTGGTGTTTAAATTCAGAAGTTTGTGAGTTATAAATAAGTGAAAAATCGTCATTTTTCAAGTTCAAGGCCCTGTACCACGAAAACGGTTCAAGATAGAGAAAAACGGCTTACATGTACCTATTTTAACTTTTCATGTACTATCTTATGGTATAGAAACATAATCCCAGAATTTCTCAAATTTTTTATCACCCTGTATAAACATTTCATCTACATCATTGGATAGTACATGAAAAGTTAAAATAGGGACATGTAAGCCGTTTTTCTCTATCTTAAGCCGTTTTCCTTGTACAGGGCCTTGAACTTGAAAAATGACGATTTTCACTTGTTTATAACTCACAAACTTCTGAATTTAAACAGCAACTGTAAAAGCCAATCTCATTTTCTCTTCTCAGACAATCTAAAAATGCAATAACATAGGCGCATTCCATTTAAAAAAAACATAACTTTTATATGTTTCATGCTTTTGGGACACCCTGTACATTATGAATATACTTTTAAAACATACCTCTGCCGGATCTCTATCCACTCCAAAAATAAAAAGATCCTAAAATCCAGAGACACGGCCATAAACTTCCGTGGCGTATACCGTGAATAACCCTGTATACAGGGTGTCCCGTATCGTTATGTTCAAATTTTGTGAGCATATATTCGGCTTATTTCTAAGCCTAAAAAACCTAAAAGTAGCAGGTCTATCTGCATTCGTTACGAAGTTACAGGCCTAAGAAAATAATGTCTAGTAAATACCAGATTTAACTTTGAAAACCACACAAAACTTATTTTATTGACCAAATCTTTAGTTTATCATGTGTTAAAAATGTCCCATTCCTTGCTGAATACAAGCTTCTCGGGGCCTATTGCAAAAGTAACAGTTTTCTCTTTTCACGTTACACGTGTCTTTTTTCGCGTACCTATCTCTTGACCAGCTGGCTGAATACGATCAAATAATAATTTCTCTCTGGTATTTTGTTACAAACACCAATTCCGAAATATGCTGGTGCCGCATACATTTGAATATAAAAATGCCATTTCGTATGAGCAGGGGAACCTCTACTCTCTACTAATGTTTATTTCGGTGACGTTTACTCATGTGTGGCAGTTTGTGTGGCTTACAAAGTTGAATCTTGTTATTTACTAGTCATAATTTTCTTAGGGCTGTAACTTCGTAACGAATAAAGATAGACCTGTCACTTTTGGGTTTTTTGGGCTCAAAATTAAGCGTACTATATGCTCAAGAATTTTGAACATAACGATACGGGACACCCTGTATAATAGCGTAACGTTTTTGGAAAATGCTTGAATCAGTTTTGTTTGTAAAAACTTCAAGTTAAATGAAAAATGTATGGGCCCTTTCTAGGACTTTTTTTTAGTTTTACTCAAGCCTTGAAATGCTCATCCTGAGAGTTTATTAAACTGAAAAGGTTGGGGGCTGCTTATTCTGAAAGTTTTGGTATTACAGATATATTTATTTCTGATTTATAGAAAGTTCCTAGAAAGTCTAGGAAGTTATATATACTTCCCCGGGCATTTTGCTTTGAAGTTTCATTTTTAAGATGACTCTGTTGTTTTGAAGGTCGCTTGACAAAGAAAAGAGTCACAGTCACCACTTGAAAAACCATTCAATTTTGGTACTATTCCTTCAGATCTTATAGCAGCTAACTATTAATGACAAGACTGTCTATTGCCCCGAAATTCACCCTTTTGACATGAAAATCGGGGTAAGAAAAATAATATTGCTTACTTTTCTTGGAATTCCAGCCAGCGGTGCACTGTATATTTATCCGGCAACACTGAATTTACTTTACAAATTTGGAAAAAACCTTACAATTTATAGAGAATACTAAGTTATCTAGCAAATAAATAATGCGAAACTTTACCTCTGTGTAAGCTAGTACATGTTCTCATTGACGCAGAGGGTAACAAATAATTAATTTTCTGGGTACTTCGATTCACTTATAACTTGCTTTTGTTAACGGGGTCTCCTTACACCCGACCGAGTCTCCAGCAACAAAACATTTCCCTCCTTCCTCTAACACCGATCTCATAGGCGCTCGCTAGTCCCTTCTGCCACTAAACTATACTTCTTCTCTCTCTGTACTGACAAAGGTCACTCCCTGCTATGTTGTCAATTTGATTATTAGCCGACTTCTTCTCTCTCTGTACTGACAAAGGTCACTCCCTGCTATGTTGTCAATTTGATTATTAGCCGACTATTTCCCTAACTTGCTTCCCCAGCGTAGCTAGATTTATTGGCATTATCTGTACGAATCACGGCTCTTATAGCAACTGGAAACCTCCCAAATTTTTTATTATTTTCGACTTGAATTTAAAGTAAATGAATCATTCAATAATTTTTCTTTCTATTTCGAAAACAAATTTACGAAATAAAATTAAAAAAAAGATTTAAATTAATAATTAACGCGGAAACGAAGTTTTACAATGAATGTCTTGAGTTTTTCTACTGTACCCATTATTGTTATTAATTGGTAAAACATTCAAGCTTGATGAAAATAGAGGATAGGTTAGAGGAGAGTGAAAATAAAACAAAACACATCGACATATGCCATTTATTCCGCTTCAAACAGCTAATAAATTAGCTCCACATTCATTAAATTCGGTAATTTTCACACTAGCGTAGTTTATAAGACATTAACTTTTTATTTTATATATATACCTTTAGAAAATACATTTCATTATAATTCATTTCTTAGGTATATAATATAATATGCCTCTACATAAGACGATATTCTTTATTTACATTTAGCTATAATATTATTATACAGGACAGCTCGCGTCACAAGATATGATATGTATATGTTTACTCAGATATGTTTGACACATTAGGAATCTCTTATCACAATTGAATAGGCACTTTTCACGAATATGCTTT
Organism: Malachius bipustulatus; assembly: GCA_910589415.1. Classification (NCBI taxonomy): domain Eukaryota; kingdom Metazoa; phylum Arthropoda; class Insecta; order Coleoptera; family Melyridae; genus Malachius; species Malachius bipustulatus. The sequence goes on from OU342633.1 coordinate 23,180,399, forward strand.
CATATTTTTTATTCCATGTCTTGTCACATATTTCTCTATGCTACGTAGGTACTAGTGGTAAAACTTTCGGCAGGAGTAAATTGGAGGCTAATGGGATTTAATAGTTAAATGAAAATTGTTAAAAGAACAAACTGGAAGATTTTTTTGAGAAAAATAATTAGATGACATGGAAAATATAGAGATATTCGATCAAGTACCCTAACAATGTTTCATTCCTTGATATGTATTCACATTATCATGTTACATAAAGTAAAACTAGGTACAATACGTAAATTCTACAAATCTATCTGGCAAAAAATATCTGCTAAGCCGGCCCCAATATAAACGAATATATCTCCCTTAATAATCAACTATCAAAATACATTCTACGATTAAAGAATGTTGTATTATTCCGGTGATAGAAAGTTTAATCACAGTTAGCTAATGTCATAAGATGGTTGGTTTTCTAAAGTATCATAAGACCCAAAGTACCTATAATCTACCTATTAAGTTTGCGTTAAAGCTTGCTTTATTACTTAATATTGACTTCTAGATGACCTGGTTTACATCTACGGGTGTCTTATTGCAACAAGACATTCGTATAAGTAATGCAGACCATTCTGGATTCTATCACACTACGTATAAAATTTAAATAGCATACAAGAAGCAATGTTCATATATTTTTATAAACACCAAGAGATCAATAATAATTTTACTTGGAAGCCTCCAATAATTTTTTTTAAGATATGATTAAGACATGACTGATATATTTGTTGTAATTTTTCTCTTAATTCTGTCATTTGCATCTAAAAATTAAATATGCTTTGTTTGTTTGTCCCGTATGGGTTCCTATCCACTTGATCCGATACAAAAAAGTTACCACATATATGAAACTTTGTAGGAGATTCCTGTTACAATGATTTTTTTGAAGATATAATAAGATACTCGTATGATTGCAATTTTTATATTATATTAAAGAAATTTTAAACGTATACACAGAATATCTAATAAAAAAACGTAAAGGCTCCCAATGGTAATGTTTTTACTGATCTCTTAGTCAAATATATTAGAAATAATAGTCTCTATAACTATAAAGTGTATCATATCAAAAGATATACCATTTAAAACAGTGAAATTAATTATTTATTAAAGTGAAGTTGTGCAAATTCGAAAAATTAAACTAGTTGAGCTGAAACTTCTACTAAAGTTAAACTAATTTTAGCTTTCATTATTAAACTTTATAAATCGTTATACCTTCAGTCTTCCAGTTACCTCTACAAATTTTCCAGTAATTTTCATTATTTATTTACTACTTATAAGAAAGAGTGTTCTCAAAGAAGATATGTGTGTATATATTTTTATTATCACTTATGTATATTAGAAGTATAGGTCTATATATTTAGGGAGATAAATATTTAAGTTAGAAAAGACTGAGAAAATTTCTAGAACAATAGTAGGTACTACTTGCTTCAGAAAATATTATGCAGCCTGAATATAATAATTTTTTTTTATTTCAGTAAAAATAAATATATTTTACTTGCACGGGGAGTGATCGTAATATATTACATTATTAACTAGATAACTTCAATATTATATTTAGGCCTAAGAGAAATCGCAAAGTTAGTTTAATAGAAAATCTAAGAGACATAACATTAGTAAGTTAGCACCTTCAAGACATCTAAAATTTTCAAATAAGCAATAACACACTAACGGCTATGCCAAAGCTTTGTGGAGTACAACAGCTATAATAAGAAGTTGCTCAAAATAGGCTAAATGTTCACGAATTGACAAAAGTTTGTACGTAATATTTTTGTAATTAACACTATCACCATCACCATTGAATACGATTCATAATATCTGTTTGGTAATACTGGAGATCGTTTAACAGCATCAGCATATAATAAAAATTACATATTGCTATACCTATCCCGATCTTGATAATTTAGAGTTAAATATGAAATAATTGTTACAGCTAGATCCTTTATTAATTGCTCTCTATAAAAATCGATTTCTTATGGACTTTATGATTGTCGTCGACTTCAACCGACAGCAGATATAAATTTGCAGATAGATTTCTTTAGTTCTAAATAATCATTTGATCCTAAATCTATGATATGTATGTGTTTTATTTACAATTTGAATTTAACCATATACATCATCCATCATCTAAATTAAACTATGGAAATTGTTTTTAATTGGAAGTAGACTTGATGAATGTTATTAACCCTCTTTTAAGAAACTCATGACAATTGTATTTGAAAAAAATAGACAGACAAGAGAGCGAGTTAGTATTGCATTGTCATCCAGTTCTGAAATATGTTTAATGTTTCAAGTCTCGATTTGCGCAGACAGGCAAATAGAAAGACCGAGAGACAAGAAAACCACTTAATAAAAACGTGGATATAAAACAAAATTTCCATACAATGAAAATGATATTCTCAATCTCGGTAGGTACAAAATATTCAAGAGAATTTTCGAAACATTCTGTCATTTTTTTAAATGTTTGATATAAAAAAATAAGATTGTATTTTAATTAGCATATGTATATAGTAGTAATGAGAGATGTATATGTTTATTTTCATTATAATATGTGTATATATAATATTCATCGTAATATGTTAATGTTATAGTATCTAAGAATACTACATAATACTAAAACATCAAAATAAAAAAATAAATGGAAAAATATAAACGCCTAAGTGCCAATTCAATTTGTATTTGACGTCTAACCAGGACTACACAAGCGCAATGTTTGAAGCATCATAAGAGAAGTTGATTGTACTATTCGAGTATATAATTAGCTCTGTTTCCAAACTGTTCATATCCTATAAAAATGCGTTTCCATTAAAATATTACGTATAATTTTTGTAAAACACAACACATGTATAATGTATAATAATGTATGTAATTCATTTTTCAATTTTCACACAACACCAGCAGCAGGATGACCATATACGCTTTTGAAACATATGCACAGTGCTCACTTAATAGGAAATTTACATTTCTAACAATTACCTAAATAGATGTACAGAAATACATTAAGCGTTATCATATTGTGTATAGGTATACTCTACTTTACATTTTTCAAGTCGTTGGACTTGATAAAAAATAAATAAATATAAGAGAACAATACTGCATGTTGCAGACAATGAAAGCGTTCAGGGGACATAGATCTGGGATTTTTCTATGATAAATCAAACAATGCCTCGAATTCAACAATAATAATTCCAAATATTAACAATCTACAAATTCTCAACGATCAAAACCGAAGACTTCAATCATTTAATATCTCATACCTAGCTGATCATTCTGTCTCAAAATATGTTGCCATCTGTAGTTAAATTTTTAATTTAATTTCCAGCTCACTTTATTTTGTATGGGAAATTGGAAATGATTGCAAGTCAACGAAGTTTCATAATATGAAACGCTGTCCCGATGTAGATAATACTTTTGAACAAGGAACTAATAGTTTTATAGAGTTGACATAGGCAAAGGACAACAATCTTATACTATAAATGTGTACAAAATAATATGTATAATATCAGTCTGCTTACTTAACTATCATAAGATTTTTTCCTCTTACAAGGTGTATGACCACAGTGACACTCCAAAATATGAAAGACAAGCACGACGCGCGACCAAAGCATTTTTAGTTCTAAAAGTACACTCATCTCTTTCATATTTTAGACCTACCAATTTAGTATATATAATTTTATATATCCTGGTCTATATGTCTGATAATATACTCTAAGTGATATATGTCACAGCGGCAGCTTTTATACTGCAATAAGCCATTTGTGTATCTATATAGTAATATAAATAGCTATCATCTAATTAGGTATAAAGTAGTTCATAGAAACTATGTAGGCACTAATCTAATACAGGCAGAACTAGTGGCAAATGGACTACCACAGACAAATCATAAGAGATGTGAAATTATCGCCAGATTTATTATTCACCAGTCCTAACGGTCATCAAAAAAGACACTCATCTGAATATTTTATTTTTAAACTAGGTAATGCATTTCAAGAAATGAAATAAATCTAAATGATAAAATCTAGAGCTAAAATCGTCTCACAAAATATACGTTCTTTTCTTCTTCAAGGATAACAAATAATACTATTCTTGTATTTATTGTTTTGTTCCTATTATAGTCGATTTATTTCAGTAATAATACAGGACAAAAATACTACATCCTGGAAGCTTTTCTTGTCAAGGGCGAGATGCCTATTAGGGATAAACCTCTGCAGAACGGGTCATGAGAATACCGGGCACATTTTATAGCTTCATTTAATCATTTTGGCACGACTACGATACAAATTCCTCAAATATATGTCACAAATTTTTGTAAGACTCATTTGAAATTATAGGTTACTATCTACTAAACCTCTTTCAGTTGTAATTCAGATTAATAAGTTGCAAATCTGAAAGCCTTTAATAATGTAATTCAGAAAGTACCACATGTAATTGAGTCTAGTCAGTTGGAATTCAGAAATTGTGAATTGTAATTCAGAGCTGATTAGTCTCAACTATGCTATGAGCATGCTGTATTTTCTGAATTCCAATTCGTCAATCTTAATTAGTACTTTCTGTGTTGGTCCAAGTGAACTTTATGAGATATATTGAACACTTTCTTAATTAAAATTGACTAAATCTAAATTACGTTTAAGGCTGCCTGAATTCCATTTGACTAATGTGAATTAGAAAGTTATACTTTCTGAATTATATTTAATGTTTTATGAATTTCATTTAACTTTTCCTGAATTAAAATTGTCTAATCTGAATTATATTCAATGCTTTATGAAATCTATTTGACTAATGTGATTTAAAAATTACCTATACTTTCTGGATTAACAATTTAACACTTTCCGAACTAAAATTGTCTAATCTGAATTATATTAAATCCTATATGAGTTCCATTTGACTAATGTGAATTAAAAGCTATACTTTCTGAATTAAATTTAACACTTTCGGAATTAAAATTGTCTAATCTGAATTATATTTAAGACTTTATGAATTCCATTTCACTAATGCGAATTGCAAGTTATACTTTCTGAATTACATTTGACACTTTCGGAATTAAAATTGTCCAATCTGAATTATAATATTTAAAGCTTTCTGAATGCAGATTCACTAATCTGAATTACAAGTTAGATACTTATACTTTCTGAATTACATGTTATAATTTCTGGAATCCAACCGGAAAATATGTAGGTAGTCCATTGATCGTTTTTAAATGTATTCATTTAAATCACAAAATAGGGAAAATGAATGGCAGTTGAGATTTTCATCAAAGAGATGGAAATTTTAAAGGACGACGACTCATTTTCATGCAAAACACTACTTCGGAAAGTATGTTTTCTTTTATATACAAGGTGCATGGGGTACTTTAGACCGGTACACCATTTGGATCTCGCTAAACGGCAAGTGTTACTTACAGTTCATGTTAATTTTTTTTATTGTTATTGAAATTAATTATTGCAATGAAAATAATTATTGAAATTAAATTGATTATTTTTTTAGGCTTGTATAAGTGGTCATGAGGTATTGAGATTTTATTTTTGAACTTTCAGTTGCTCTATACCAACAAGATACAATAATATTAATTCTATTTGAAAAAGTTTTTTTTTAATTATTATTGGAGGATGATTCAGTAATTCAAATAATATATCCTTAATATGGTTACTATTAATGGTATTTATTAAAATTTGAATATTCTATAAGCAAGTTAATCCAACAAGTGGAGAAATAAAGGTGATACGAGGTTACCTCTTCCCAAGAAGGACGTCCTCACTAAAAGACATTCATCAATGAAACAAAAGATTCTCATTTTAGATAAAAATATTATTGAATCCCTAATCATAAAAAAATATATTCAAAACATTGTTGAGGATCTTACAAAGCAAGGAAACGAAGTCTAGTCTGTGCTAGCTTGTCTATAAGGCAGTAAGTAAGTAGGTACTCGTTGCACAAAGAGATGCATATCAAAAGATGAAGTGCTTAGTGCTTCTAACACTATTGAGTATGTTTGAAGAAAAAGTTCACGGCATAATTTTATTACGGAATAACTATCCTTGAAAAAATAAAAAGTACGGACAGCAGCTATTCATTCAAAGTTTAAAATATTTTCTGAAGAATTTTTCCAAAGGGAAAAGTTTTGAGATCATTACTGTTGAAGCGTCGTTCTTCTTATCAGGTCAGGAGGTGAATATGAATAACATTTTTTAGTTTATTTTTAAGGATGAATACACTTCTCTTCCAAGCCGTGCGATATATCCCTAATTCCTAGATCGACAAACATAATTTATTAATCAAAATTCTCAGAAATTAATCTGCATAAAAATTATTGATTTCTTTCACGCCATTCAACTTTGAATTATAATTAGCGTGATAATCCTACTTTTAAACAAAAAAATCATTAAAAAACTACCTCTTATATATTTACCCATAATTTGTACCTATATGTATAAGTTTTTTTTCCTTACCTTAGAAAAAGCCTTAGTCCTTCCCCAGGACGATATTCCTTACAAAAATTCTAATTTAAAACAGGAATCTGTTAAAAAATTATATTAATTAATTTTATAAGTAAAAATAACAATATGATCAAAGGAACAATATTACAAAATATTTGAACATTCACTTCGAATAATTTGATCAAATTATAAATGAGTTCCCTCTAAGTGATCCGATGATAAAAATTATAATTGTAACCAAATTTTTTGGAGATTTGCTTAAATTAATTAATATTTTAATTCTACTCGCTAATAATACTAATAATGAAAATTATAATTTAAATTAGAATGAAAACACCGGAATAATGATTTTAAGAAGAGCGAATAAAAATTCTCTAGAACTTTGGTCTAGGTCGCGTTAACCCACATCTATAGATTATCCGACCTTCTTTATTCGGTCTCGTGCAAGTCCGATAATCGATACTCTACTGTTTTAAAATGTTCCAGACTTCCAAAGCAAAATGATTAGGTATGACATCTCATATAAAGAAGCATGAACTTGTCACTCTATTGAGACAATAGTAGAGGGAATAAATATTTTTGCGGTTTAGTAAACAAAAAAAAAATAATTTAAATGAATAAAATCTGGCGGGTATAAATGTCATATAATTATGTCTGCTTACTTTTTTATACGACGACACGTGAATAGCTTGTCAAAGTTTTCCTCAAGATCGATATTCAGTAATTCCTGATCAAATATACAAGGACGATTGTACCTACATAAACATGTTTGTGTAGTATTTTATTATTTATTTTTTGGGTTATTATTCTGTTTACATCTTTTGAACCCAAAAATATGCGAAATGATTCCAAGGCAAATGATTTTTTGATAAATTTTGATGGATCAACAAAATGTACCTTATACTACTTATACATACGTAATTCCAGATGACATTGACTTTTTTATAAGTAGTTACGGAAAAAATGGTATATTTGACCTTAAAATCATCGGAATTGGAGCTAACTGCCATCATTCAAAATATTGCTAATATAATATTCAGTTAAAAGACACCATTTGTCATCAAAATTTTAAAACCTACGAGTTTCAGTTATAGTCCATTTTTGCAAACTCTATTGATCTAAACTGTTAAAAAAAATCTCTGAGTATTTCTTGGAATAATTTAAAAACACTATAGAATAAGTTGTCATTCTTGAAGAAGAAAAGTAAAGCGTAATTAACATTATGAGTATAGAAGTATCGAGTATCTTTTCACTGATTTCTGCAGGTGGCGAAGAGTATTATAGATTTCACATACAAAGAGCAATAACATAGGTATAATTCTTATGGTCAGTTTTAAACGTAACAAAATGGATAACAACAGTAACAAAATACAATATTGATAATCCTAAGAGCGAACCAGCACGGAGCGGACTTGTAAGCTGGTTTCATAGTTCCTTAGAATTTATTGTACCGTACAATTGACAAGCGTGGTGTTGGACAGATAAATGCAATGAGCATAGAAACACTTACTACATCTTAACATTGTACATTATATAAATCTAATTTACATTAAACTACGTTGTATATATGTGCTATATACGTATGTATACCAATTTCACTTCAATGATTTAAGGGCACAGTTTAACTAGTTAATTGAACACTGCAAGAATCAAAAGAAATGAATTTTTACCAATTTTGAGTATTTTTCACGAATCGGTAGGGACTCCTTCATAAAATATATCGATAGGGCCTCCTTCAGTCTATATAAGTGTCAAAATTTCAAAGCAATTTGATTATCATAAATTTTTTATTAAAAAAAAAATAGTGCCTACCTAATTAAAGAAAAATAACAGGTAAATAGAGAAAAAACATAAATCTTAAGATGTATGCTTCGATCTAATAATTTTTGGATGTAACTCCACTATAAGAAACTCCTCCGGGAAAGCGATGTCATCTAATTTATTTTTTAAACTTTTTTCAAACCGTTTTTCTGGAAAATTACTTTATTGGTCATTGCGCCATTTGAGGGGTTAGCGACGATACTTAATAGCAACAGGCTAGTATTTTTTGTTAATTTATTACTCTCATGAGTGACGAGGCGCCAATTCATGCAGTAACCTTGATTTCAGCGATATGGGAGTTCTATGTCTATTATTCCTTCAGGAATAACAAAATATTTCCCTTGTGATTTCAGGTAGGTAATGAAATCAACTTCTCGCTGGTGACATGAAGTTATTATACACTAATAACTAGATGAACCATTTCGAAAATAATGATTCTAATAAAATTAATAGTGATATATTTTTTAAACTTGTTATAATAAGATTATAATTTCATATAAAAGGTGACTGAAATTTGAGAGCCCAGATTATCTTGAAAAGGTTATAAGGTCCAATCCAAATTATAACCTTTACTGGGTGTTAAACGACCTCTCGTTCGGGTATAGGCATATAGAACACCCCTTATTAACGGAGGCCGAATCTTAATACTGGGAAATTTTACTATAGGCAAGAAAATATCTGGTGATTTGACATTGGTTTCCGGAATTGACATAATTGACCTCATTGGTCCTTCGAAAAGTTCATATCTAAATATCTGATTTTTTCTTCACTGTTTTCTTGAATTATCCCCTTTTAGCTAGAAACTCTTTGCTTAATTTTTCAGCTACTAATCTGCATATAAAAAAAAACTGAAGTAACTGAATTAGGATTTAATTTTTTCGAAGAACAGTGGACTTGTAACCGTTAAAATGTGCCCATTATTTGAGCATGTATCATGATATGATGACGTGATAAAGTCTATATAAAAATAATTCGAGCGTTAAAAAAATATATATGAAAATATAGGCGAGTCTCTAATTTATTTCGTCAACACGTACGAGGAGAATAATACATTACGTCTGAAATAACATAGTGCAATAAATACAAACTAGAAGTTGTCGAATTAGATTTAGAGTTATTTTGTTGTCAGAAGTAACATTTTTCTTTAACCTATGTTCCTATACGTGCATAACTAAATTCATCAGTGCATAGTCGCACTACCATTTAAAGTGAGATATTTACAAATTTATATTACAGTATAATATTAGCATTATAATAGTTGTCAACAAATATTCTTATTACGATTTTTATTTATAGATAACGAATCGATTAATAATATAAATTAATATTTTCTAGTTTTAGTGATTATAATATTATGTAGAATAGGTGTATGATGAACAAACTCTATAGAATAATTGACTTTATTTGGAATAATCAAGTCATCATATGATGATACAAACTTGCCATATGCATGGATATATGCGAGTCAGCACAATCATGCATATACTTTTCTATTAATATAATAAAATCGGTTAATATGATTGTCAAACGACAGTGCATAAAATCATACATTTTCGGTGTAGAAACCTCTTTCAAAATACTATTTCTTTACAATGCAAAATTCAAATAATATAAGTTGTAAGTTGCGGCTTATTGTTGGACAAATAATAATTATTACCAAATATTGACCTCGATTGATTGGATTAATGATATGTATTGTTTACCCTATTTCCTTCGCATTATTAATTAAACTCTCATCACCTAAAGAGTAGAACTCTATTATTAGGTAGGTACTTACCACAACTCCCAACGGTTCAATTTATAAATGCCCTACAAAATATAACAGTAGTAGTGTTCTTCACAGTATATTAGATATGACGAATATGTTGATATGTATCAGTATCATAAGAAACTAGGTAAAGCGGTGGCTACATATAATAATTCTCTCTAAGTATATATAACCCACCATCGATATGCACTTCGCAATCTGATTGAATTGGATAAGCTCATTTGACAATGATTCTAGATACACTTCTGCAGATCTAAAGTGTTTCATCTTACATAAAGCTTGTAACACTGCTTATTTAAAGGATAATCTACATTGTACGATTATTTACACTGAGCCGAGTACGAAAAGGAGCATTAGGACGTTGATGGTTACATGCGGTGCTATTTGAGATGAAGAATCCATTTTGCTTAAGTAGGTGTCCACACAAGGAGACTCGGCTGATCCTGAAATCAGGCATCACTTTATATAGTTCACAAAATAAACGCTTACAAGAGTCAAGAGATGCATATTTTTTATAAATCGAGTACATAGGTACACTGTACACTTATTTGAAAGACTAATCAATTTGTGTGTCATAATGTTTATTTGAACCGCCAACGGGTAGCATCCTAATCGGACCTCGGACAGGGGCCTCCCCAACTCATAGGCGGGTAGCATCCTGACCGGACCTCGTTACCTTCCGTGCAAACGGCTAATCTAACAAGATCCATTCCCACGGCCATCTTACAGACCTAGATTTCAGTGGTAATGCATCAGTTTATAATGATTCCCGTGAACGCTTATAGGGAGGGGGTGGAGTTTTTCTCTGTGTTGGTAGAGAGTTAATTAGCTTTGAGACAATTTATCGGCGCCTTTCAGAAACCACATTAGGAACTGAGACCAAGTTTTTCCTCTGCCGTGCTCGTATGATACATAATATAGACAGGCCTTTAAATTGATGTCGGTAAAACCGTAGAAAAAAGACGCTCCAGTTTCCGACCTACTGGAGGAGGGGTTGTCTCCATTAAATTAATTGTGAATAAGTGCTTATGAAAAGTTTGCCACTAAATTTTTTAAACAAAAAAGAGTCTTTTGAGGCAATAAAATATTTTATAGACGGCTTTGAAGGAATGCTGAGTGGTGGTCCCATAGCCGAGTCGTAGGGATTAGGCGGTTAAAGTCCGGTTGCACCCCGAGTGAAAGGAACAATGCCCATTGTGTCCATTATGGATTTACACTCCTAACAAAAACAGTCAGGTCAGGCAACGCCCTGTCAGCTCAGATTAAAGAGTTTTCTTTTTGAGATCAACATTTTTTATTAACATTTTGCAATATCGTTCCTTAGTAATTTTTGTTTGAAGCAATTCTGTTTCTATCGAACAAAAGAAAAATTAATTAAAAATCTAGAAGGCCAGCAGGTTAGGCCACTTTTCGCTCTCAGAAAGCAGCTTAATATAATATAGCCCAAAAATTGTAGGATTATATAAATTAGGTGGATGTAATATAATGAATATGCGCATAATACGTCTTGAACAAAAACAGAAAATTAATTCAAACGACTGTACTGATAATCTGGAACGTTGCTGTTCTCGTAAATACGAATGGTGCTAAGAATATCAATATGAATGATCCTATTTGCGTCATGATATTGTTCACTTGGTTTCTGTCCTCATCGTTATGTAGGGGTAATACCTACAAGTATTACAGGTCTCCTATCGGACAAAGTAGAATTTATTGAAGCGAGAGGTAATGATGCCAGTAACCTACACAAGACGGAGAGAGGAAGTCTGAGTCGAAGGCAAAAAGATCAAGGCAGGGTTGTCAAGTGAGGTTAGTTGTCGTAGACAGTTCAGGGAATTATCTGAAATTTATTGGAATTTCACCTAGTTAGGAGGAAGTCGGGTAATCAGAAGCTGGTCGAGGGTCGTCGTCTCTAGAGACGATAAGAGCTTCCTTTTCCATTTCAAGCTATATCGACCAAGTAACTTCATGTTATTTATTCTCGTCATTTAAATAACTGTGATGTGATAAATAGAGATCAGGTATGTCCATTTTAGTTCTTTGTAGTTCGGTAGCAATTTTGTCAGGATCATTTCTATGGCAGAAGTCGTATTGAGACCGAGACTGCAGGTACTGGAAATCTTAATTTTTGTCATCATTTTCAGGGTACTAGAGAGAACGGACCCGAAAATAACCCCAAGCCACCGGCTCTTCGAGTGAAAGGGATGCAGACGAGCTGCACGACTCACTCACCAGAACAACAAGCAAAGTCTTCGTATATTCTACCAATAAAAAACTTTGAGCTACATTGTTTCATTTTACGTATGTGCTGCAATGATTAGTTTAATTCTTCATATTATTATTATTATTCCTTTTGCACTGCGATTTATTACTCTTTTGATAACTTCTGATAACTTTTGATCCTTCGAGCCGGATGAAGTATTACGTATCGTTTTTCATTATATACTGCGATTAGTTATTTGAACGAGGGAAAATGTAATAAGAAAAACCATTTACGTATATTATGTACTTGAAGGCAAATAAAAAGAATTTGCATCAACACCATTAATTAGACGGAATAACTTATTAACCGAAGTGTTTGCTACCTCTCAAGTATATCTTATACTTACCACACACATACATGTAAATATAGATATAATATTAACTAAACTGTCACTGATGGTAATCTCTTATATTGGTTGCTTTCCTTTTGTATACACTTCCAGGGCGAAAAGGATTTTCCAGAGAACCGATTTGCGTCTGGAGGCTATTGCCTTGATCTCGAACGTGGAATCTTTTTAGTTGGATGAATAAATTTAGTGTCAAGGCAGTTACGAGTATATTTTATATTTCATCCATGATAGCAGTCTTCCAGTTCACTTCTATTATGGAGGGAAAGGTCAGATAAATTATGTTATTCTTTCTTATTTTCAGATTTGAACTTTGTGCGTGTGCAGATCTAATAAATTTTACAAATTACCATGTTTATCTATGTCTATGGTAGTATCGATTAAAAAGTTTAATTATACGGTAAGTAACGACATGTTCAAGGAGCCTAAATATGCCCAGGTGCAATTTTTTTAAATTCTTATAAGAACTTATTTGGTTTTTTATTAATGAGGCTTAATTGTTTTATGACGCAATGTTCGAATCTACCATGCAATTTCATTCATTTACATGAATACGTCCTAATTGGGACGAAACACGTGCCTACAATTTCCACCCTTAACTCATTGCGACATCAATGAATGGCATATTGTTTTGCAAAAATATGTCATTACATGTCTTGTCTAAAAAAAGGCTAAAGGGCACTACACTCAGTTGTTGGAATGCGTTTTGGTTACCTGGGGTGCATCCTATGGCGTAAGTCGAATTCACCTTGGCGAATTACAGGTTTCGGGACGACACGAGGATGATCAACACGACTGCACCATTCGTTACTAAGAAACGGATGTTACCCCCACAAGATTTGCAATTGAGCTTTTAAATAATATTTTCATTATTAAAGAATTAAGGTAATAAATCCTGGGATTTGAAATAATTCAAATAATCATTTTACAGTATCCCACTAGTGTACTTACGACGTCCTAAATAAGAAATGGAGAACTGTAAAAGAGTGATTAAGAAAGTCGCGACTTTCAAGAACAAACGTATTATAGCATGAGGACTACGCCTTTGCTTAATAAGCAAAGACAACCCAGTCATTAATAACGCTAATGAGTAACAGCACCAAGGTTGTCTAATCACCTCAAGATTATGTGCTCTGTTAAGATGTCGCCGAAAATGAGTCGGTAATACTGACGTCGTTCAAAATCTCGCTCTATTTGTCTCTCCAGATAAGGTGCATGGCACAGATACTTTTCAAGTAATCTGATATACGTCAAGATTACTCACATATTCTTCTTACTTCAAATTGAGACAAGAACAATTTTGTCACAGAGCTGGTAGTCAACTCTATCACTGACAGATTCTGAGTATTATCTAGCAGGTACTTAGAAATACCTATTATAAAAAAATATATAACTGATATACGTATATGAGCTCAAATAGGTTAATTCTATTTGAAATCAAATAAAGTTCACGGTGATGGGTTCAGCTTGCGCCATAGGATACACCCCAGGCAGCCAAAGTACATGACAACTCCTGAGTGAAGTGCCCCCTCGGTGTGCATGTAAGAAGTTGAGACCTACTGATTATTCTTAGAAAAAATATGAATGACATGTTGTAAAAAAATTGTTTAAAATTCGAAAATTCTTATTGTCATTCATCTCTTGTCTATATAGGTTAATTCTGCTTATTTAGTACCAACGACAACCTGATAAACTGGTAAATGGATTGCATAAGGTGAAGGGTTGCATAAATGGATATTAATTAAAAAGTTGTGTCTATAACTTGCGGAACATATGGACCTTTTTCTGAAAAGTATCGCGTATAAATTCACAGACTTTAGACGAATGCCCTAGACGACAGTTTGGCAAGTGCGGCGCACGCATAAAATTCCATGAGTTGGAACTTAAACGGTGACGTGGAGGTAGATTATTTCGCAATATCGAGGACGTGATAATGGCGTGATTTTGAAGCTCTCTGATTGGTCAGGATAAGTGGGGTACCTAAGATGACGCGCACCTGGAAGAAAGCGGTCGAGGGAGAGACAGACCTCAGTACGAGACGAGGACGGACGCGTATATCTCATACATAACTCCATTCTAGCAAGACTATCTCCAGGCACCATTTCACTTTCTAGAACGTGAAATAGAAACAACAGATCGTTATCACAGCTCCGCACCCCCTACAAGTTTCCAAAATATTAATTCTATGAGCTTCCAAAATGAAAAATCTTTGATGTTTTTTTTAAGATTATGATTTTTAAACTTGAGTAATGACCAACATTATTAAAACAGTTACTTATAGCAACTGAAGAAATAATATTGAAAAACGTAACACAACAAGCTGAAACTTGCAGGACAGCGTATATCACTTTAATTATGGTACTCGTGCTTATAATCGTTTCTTTAAAAAACGTTACAATAATGTTAAAGGACGTAATTCCATACCATTTTAATGGGAAACATCATGCAGATACATATAGGTACATGTAGAAGGAATTTGATCAATGTAAAGTGATAACGTGTAAATTCTAACGCATATTTAAACTTCTTTTTTATTTATCAATGAGTCCCTCTCATTAGGTAATGAAGATTTTATCTGTATCACTATGTCCTAATTATAAATGAGTTCTTTACAGTATTTTTATATAAATTCCTGACTGTTTTCCTTATAATTATAGTCTCTAAGCAACTGCTATAAATGTATTATTTTATTTCATATTATAGTTTCAAAATTTTCAGTTTATTCTTCAATTTTTGTAGGCATCACTTATTAAGACTATAATAGAATATGCCTAATAAGTTATCGGGATCAACTCCCAATTCTCCCGATTTTACAGCCTCTGTTCAGGGCCGTCTTTATATATTTGGCGCCCACTTGGGCTACTAAAAATAATGCGCCTTTTTTACAGAAAAATGCACAAGATGGCTAACTAGAGGGGGCAGTGGCGACTTTTGGATTGCAAAGTTAGTGCAGTGTGGTTTTTAAACTTCACACTAATAATGTCTCCAGGGGGGGTATTAGTTCTGCGAAATATTTTCAATGTTTAAGATCATGCAGTTTCTCAGAATTTGAACATTTACTCAGATAATAAATAAATAATAGTCAAAAAAATATAACACTAATAAAAATTGAAGCAGCCAAAAGAATTGGGCCATGGGAAGCTATATATGGACGGCTAGAACTGGAAAGGCTAGAAAAAGTGTCGAAAAAATTATTATATAACCAAATATTTCACTAAACAAAACATACCAAAAATGACGTCATACAAAAAGAAACAAAAAATAATATAAAATTGCAGAACAAAAAAATTCGCCGCTTCAACTAAAAAAATGGCAGAGCTAATGTAGATGCAGAAAATGTAGACTCAGTATTCGAGTGAGTCTTTAAGTCCCGCGGTTGATCTATTTTCTTTATTTTTCAACAAAAATTAATGAATTTTGGGAGGAAATGGATAGATTTTAAATTATAATTTACGCCCCTAAAACGCTTGCGCCCCTGGGCTGTAGTCCTTATTAGACCAATGGTTCAGACAGCCCTGCCCCAATTAGATGCCAAATCACCATAAATCCTATAAATTTTAGCATATTGCTATGATTTTTATAAAAAAGTAACTTTGGCTTTATACCCGAGGCAAAAAATTTGAGTCCCCACACACGGCCACACCCGCGCAAAAAATAAAAAAAATACAACTTGTTTATTAATATTTTCAACTGTCTTTTTTATAAATACTTAGTTATTTATGCGTAAATCTTTATAAAGAAAAATATTTATAAGCACTAGGCACACGTTTCTGGTCAAATTTATTTATAATCTCAATCTTGGCACTTACGTCAGTGGCGGCTTTTCAGATGAAGTGAATGAAATGCCACTTCACGTATTTCTTAATAAATAATTCATTTTTACATTGAAAAAATCTTGTTAAATATAAAGCGTCAGGTCTGTTTTGTATTTGTTTTAGTAATTTTTTTTTTCATGTTTGTTTTGGAAAAATGTGGTTTGACAAGTTCTGGCAATGACCGATCAGCTGAATTTTTATTTTGTGGAAATCGAACTGACCTGATTTTGCAAAATCGAATTTTAGAGCTGACCTGGCTTTGCAACAATCGAATTTAATTTTTTTTGTCCAATTTTGTCCGACCGCATATTTCAAAATTGCAAAAAAAAAGCATCAAAAGCTGACCAGATTTTGCAAAAAACGAATTTTAAAGCTGACCGGACTTTGCGCAAAAATCGAAATTTTGAAGCTAGCCACATTTTGACTAACCGCATATTGCAAAAAAAACCATCAAACTGACCGCGGATTTTCAAATTGCAGCAATGGAATTTTCAAGCTGGCCAAATTTTGTCTAACCGTACATTGCAAAATTGCAAAAAAAAAACCATCAAGCTGACCAGATTTTGCAAAAATCAAGTTTTAGAGCTGACTGGACTTTGCAACAATCGAATTTTCAAGCTGGCCACATTTTGATTAACCGCAAATTGCAAAAAAAAACATCAAACTGACCGTGGATTTTGCATAAACCAAATTTTGGAGCTGACCGGGCCTTGCAACAATCGAATTTTCAAGTTGGCCAAATTTTGTCTAACCTCACATTGCAAAAAAAAACATCAAGCTGATCAGATGTTGCAAAAATCGAGTTTTAGAACTGACCGGACTTTGTCACAATCGAAGTTTCAAGCTGGCCAAATTTTGTCTAACCGCACATTGCAAAATTGCAAAAAAAACATCAAGCTGACCGCGGATTTTGCATAAACCAAATTTTAGAGCTGACCGGGCCCTTGCAACAATCGAATTTTAAAGCTGGCCACATTTTGACTAACCGCACATTGCAAAAAAAAACATCAAACTGACCGCGGATTTTGCATAAACCCAATTTTAGAGCTGACCGGGCTTCGCAATAATCGAATTTTCAAGCTCGACAAATTTTGTCTAACCGCACATTGCAAAATTGCAAAAAAAACCTAATGGTTTTTTTAAAGCTGACCAGATTTTTCAAAAATCGAATTTTAGAGCTGACCGGATTTTGTCTAGCAGGACCTCCAAAAAAAAAAAAAATCGATCTGACCGGACCTTATTATCTTGGACCTGCTACACTTCACTAACTTTGCAATCCACGAGCCGCCACTGCACTTAGTTTCGCTTCATATTCCTAAAAATTAGAATTAATCAGGAAGATTGGTGTTGAAGAGATTAATAAGAGAACTCCAATTCAATTTAGTTGATGTTTGATTTTTCTCATCGATCAATCGTCTCACGTCTCTAATTCACTAATTACAGAACTTTTACAATTAAGTTTAATTTACAACAAAGACAGATATTTTAAATGAGCCCAAAGAACAATTCTCGTTTAGCTCCAGGAGAAACGGGAATTTTCTCGGTTTGTGTCTTGTCTGCCGCTGTCTGGTGTGCAAACAAATCATGAGCTAAATCTGCTCAAGCGCTCACATCCGAACCGTCCTTGGATTAAGAGAAACATGGCACTATATAAAAGATCTATTTGAGAAAGTTATCATCCAGAAAACGTGACGTGTAGACCGAATTACACATTACATAAACCTCGAAGTTTTCACCTTCTGGGAAAAGTCAAGAGAAACTTCCAATGTGTGAGAAAACTCACATTGCACCCTTAATTAGCCATTTGCAGAGTAATTAACGGAGTTTCCAAGGATTTAATTAATGATAGGGGATCGTCAATAGGTTTACTTAGGAGTTATCGGATGTTATGTTCTTTTTTGTCCAGTCTGACAATAATTAAGATATCTACTTAAATTTTGAAAAATCTATTTCTTATAATTAACGTTTTCCTTTCTCTTCCAATGGTAGAATGTCAAATACTTCAAATTTCCAAGATCAAAATAAAAATTAAATTCGAAATTATTTTTAAATGTGTGTTTTAAATTTTCTTAGTTTATTATAACGGGTGTTCATTGATTAACACGTCCTGAGTTGGCTATGGAGATCGGAAACGTATGTCATATTTGATTTCCTATTAATATGGAACAGTAGACTTATTAGTAGACTATAGTCTATTCGACTTTCTATGATTGTGATCCGCTGTCACGGTTACTAACTGTAACTGTTATTCGTTTTTGGTTGTTTCAAAATAACTGTAATTTTACTGCCAGTTCTTAGTCTCAAATCATCGGTACCTCATCCGTAACTTTAAATCCTTCAGAATATACGTTAAAAAGTCGTAAACAGTGTTTCTCGTCATGGGTATCTTAAAGTAACAAGTTATTTTAGATCGGTCGCTACTCCCTAATTCAGTTCTCCCGTCTTTAGTTCAAGCTCAATAAAATGGATGTAACTTGACGTTTTTGACATTTTAGCATTCTTGATTTACTGAAGGCCAAAGGAAAGGTTAATAAAATAAATAATCAAGAAGACAATTTCTCTCTACAGATCTGTCTGGAATAATTATCATGTAGTGTAACCCAAGGATTACTTCTAGTCATCAAACTCGATGGAATGTTTCTGTATGACCTTGATCACAAGCTTCTTAGAAAAGGTGCTTACTGTTGTCAGACACATTCCAGGTAGGTAAAATTTTTGTTAATAGTTTTCCCGAAACTTTACAGTGTTCACCAAGAAATTTTTTGCAGGTTTAACATGGCTTAGAATATCATGTAAGTAGATCAGTTCCCAGAGTTACCGAACAAGGATTTCCAGCTTCTGGAGACTAAAACATTCTTAAAGCAGTTTATTTTAATGTTTCAGAAATAATATTAAGTTTTCTTTTATAGTTTTCTGTAGTCTTGAAATGTCGGTTTTTCGATCATGAAGCGTAGATGATCAAGTTGAA
Organism: Malachius bipustulatus; assembly: GCA_910589415.1. Taxonomy (NCBI): domain Eukaryota; kingdom Metazoa; phylum Arthropoda; class Insecta; order Coleoptera; family Melyridae; genus Malachius; species Malachius bipustulatus. The sequence goes on from OU342633.1 coordinate 23,199,832, forward strand.
GATGTTGTTTGCAAGAATTATGTCGTTAATGTGGTTCAATGTGGTCAAAAGTGGTTCGCATTGGCGAGGCGTACATACAGCCTGATTCAAAATTAAAAAATTGGTCAGCACACCTTAATAAGGAACTACGAAGAAATATTTCTTGAAATTGAAATAAGGAATTTTCCATCGGCTGGTAACAAAAGTTTGGTTTGTTGAGAAAACCTGAGAGCTCCCTGCTCTAATCAGACAGTAATTATTAGTGATATCCGAGATTTCGGCAAATAAGTATCCCTTCAAAATGCCGGTAAATGTCAAGGAGGATTCCAATATCTCGAGGCAAAAGTGTTTGTACGACTTGAATTTTGCAGTCATTAAAGTGTAACCTTTCAGAATGTTACGGAAACTTTTATTCGAAATGTACAGTGTGTTGTAGTGTATCTGATTCAAAATTGAAATTCCGAAATTATTTTTGATTTCATAATCGCATCATAGGCTGAGGGTGAAAGGCTCAGACCTAAAATTCATTAGATACCATTTGTCAACTTCTCACGTGATATCAAATTAGAATCACCTTGAAATTTACCGAAAAAAATCTTACACTTTGAAATAATGGAGGCGGAAAATTTTATATCAGACAGCTAAAATGCTTGTCGTTTAGCCGATCGTTTAACGACCTCGTAGCACAGCTGCTCTTCCTCTTCCCTTTCAGCATTTTCTGTTGTGAATATTATATGAGACATTCCTTTTGCTTTTTCTCCGCCTGCTGGTGAAGTATGATAATAGTAGTGCGCTGCTATTGTACCTAATTTACTTACAATTATTGTTCTTCCGCTAGGAGGAGAATTTCGCAGATTTCAATAAAAATAATGGGGAAGGAACGCTGTGTGATTATGATAGAATTGTTATTCTTAGAATAGCTCCAACACATGATGATAGCGTGATTTCGCACCATGAAGTCGAATCTTTGTACATTATAATAATTATAAAGCAAATTGTTTGAGAATTATTAATAAAGTTATAAAACTCCACTTACCTGAATTGTCTCGCAGTTTGGGCAAAAATTCATTCCAAAATGCGCAAGCAGTGGCCCGAGGTCCTCTACCAATTCCGTTTTTATCTGCGTTAAAGATGTAGTACTGAGGATTATCTTTTGTGTAAAGTGGCCAATTAACATCGTCCGTTACTGGTTTCCTAAAAAAGGTGTTTAATTCACAAAGTGTCAATATTAAAAACAGAATTAAAAACGACAAGGGACACTTGGGCTCAAGTTTTTAAAATTCGCAGAAAAGTGAAGTGACGACTTCACGAACACAAGTAGGTATACCTACTTGAAGACCTTTTTGCAATCAATTTCCATGATATTCCTGATTCTGTTATCATTAAGGCTGTATATTTACGCTTTTTGGAATTTGTAGTCATAAGGACGAAAAGTCAATGACCAAAAGTCGAGGAGATCGGTTAACCGAAACACCAGAGCCTTTCAAAGACCTACATTGGATAGTAACCAAACTGTTACTAATTTAGTTTCCACTTGCTAGTATCCATAGAGCAACGGGTTCCTTATTGAAGTTGCAGAAAGATCTGAGGAAGAACTCTTTGGCTTAAGCAAATACACTGGCTATAATATGTAATAATGGTCATTAGACCGATGATCGCAAATGGCTGTGTAGCTTGACGGTCTAAATATTTACAAGCCTTGGCCAAAATGAATCTTTCTAGTCTACAAGGACAAGCATGCCCAGCGATTAATGAATTAATGAGCACGACACCGTCGGTGCAATGGAAATCGTTTTGGGCCTACCTCATATCCAGATGCACCAGATATTCTTGGAAAGGGAGGTCTGATAGACAAGGTACATACTGTTACAGGTGGTACGAAACACACCAACGGAGCGGGCCTATTTACTGGACGATATTCTTCTAAGTCACAGTCTTCTGGGTATGATTTCAAACATGATGCCATATATAACCAACCACTATACTGCTTACAACATCTTACTTCAAAGCAGAGATTAATGGGAGCGCGACATAAACGACCTCTTCAAAGCAGACCTCATATGGCTCACTGACGGCTTTAAGACTCCAACCGGAGGAGCTGGATCCGGAGAATAGAACGTCGGGCCGAGAAGAAAATACTTCTCGAGCCTGTGCTATTGTATGCTAGTGTACTCAGCGCACAGATGCCGAATGAAAACTGCACGCGGAAAAAGTGGCTTTCAAAGCTCTTTTGCTCCATCCGTCGCAACTCGAAACTGTCTGCACTCAATGCAGCAGCAAAAAACTAAAAACTGGTCTCAGGTCTGGATTCCAGGTCACTCCAGCTATGGAGAGAAGTAAATCGCCTTTTTTCTGATTCTCTGACACAAGGAGAACTGAATTCAAATGTACAGGACCAGAACCGATTGTCGACATATCTTCAAAGATCACCAAAACAACAACAAACACCTGGACAGAGAATAAAGTACTGCTGCAGTACTGGCAAAGTCTACCAGGATTGGCTCATTTTAAGTTTTTGAAGAACCATCGAAGACCATAGCTAAGAAACTACTGGAGCTCAAAAGGACAGACAGACCTTAGGGCCCTGATAGGCACAGGATACTGTAAAGAGAATCATCACTTAGACAGAATGGGTTTAGAATCACTTGGACCAATAGCGAAGAATGTACACCCTCAACACCTTCACCTGCGCTTAGAGGATGAAGAAACAGCAGAACATGTTCTAAGTAAATGCCCCGCTCTGGGAAGAATCATACACTCAACATTCGGAAGGGAATATCTTTCTTCTAGAGAGTTGGCTACATTCTCAAAAGGTCATCGGCTTCTTAGAGAGTCCTTAGAGAGAGGTGGTCTGCTGGAACGGATGTAAAAAGCTTAGGTGTGAGCTCTAATAGACCAACTTGGTCGCAGTTGAGGAGTCGAAATACTTTCTTCTTTCTTCCCCCAGCATAATTTTGGTTATAGGAATCCGAAAGGTGATACCTCTATAATTTGGTGAATTCTATTAATACCTCTTCAATCTTGAAAGGTACGCTTCAGCAACGGAATGCCTCCCTTGTTCATTTCGGCCGAGAATTTTAGACCTGATTCCATTTATTGCTGCAAATTTGACATTTTATAAAACCAAGAATGCCGCTTAGCGATATAGTACCAAGTTTATCAATTGTTTTCTTGTTTTCTTTATTATTTGTAACATAGATGTATAATTTAGGGCTACCAACCATCCGTTTCACTCCCAAAATCCCCTTACAATGTAGAGAGAGTATAGTATAGGGAAATTTTTTATTACTAATATTAATATCAAACGAGCCAGAAAATAGTCTCTTTATGCAACGAAACATCAAGACAGCTTCAGTTCGAGTGGTGTTTTAAGGAAATACGGTGAGTTTCAAACAAAGTTTATCCATTATTTTCAATTGTTCGAGTTATATTACTCATTACGATTATTGGTAATTCAGGATTTTGTTGCAGGAGTTGACAGGAATTCGAAAATTAGACGTAATTTTTTGGGTCATTGTCGTCTCTTTGTCATGTAAATTCGACAGCATAATTGGTTGGGTAGGTATACCTATATCATCATAAATATATCACATACTTTATAATTTGATTAAATCCTAAATATAATTATACTCACCCTGTTTGGGCAAATCGTGCGAAAGCCTGCATCATTTTCAGACTTAATTCTCTTTCCCTAGAATTGAATTGCAGAGATAAATTGAGAGGATGTCCAAATACATATTCAATTTCATCTCCATGCATAACTCCCATCCATTCTCCCCAAAGAGAGGTACTCGTTCTCTGGAAAAAGGTAATCACAAGTTTATTATTTTTACATTCTACGATCGTATAGAAATGGAAATAGTTTGAATCTATGATCTCCGTGGGTTCTATTTATACTCGGATATCTTTGGAATTTGTTTACCTTTCTAACTATGTATTCTCTAATATCATAGAGCAGAGAAAATATATTCTCTAATAAGGCAAATAAAGCAAGAACTGGAAGAATGACTGAAAAGATTGATGAACCTGTTTAGTCTGGATGACGGTTTGTTTTCTTACAAATTTAAACTAAGATATATCTTCTCTTTGCAGAATTATGACAAAATACAGGGGTTGATTCTTCATACCTTTTAACAATAACAGGGGAGCCATAATATCGTAAAAAATAAACTTTGGTCGAACGATGTTTTTTTTTGTTTTTTTTTTGTTGTTTTTTTATTCATAAAAACTAAGTTTTAACTTCAGAAAGGTGTATAAGTCCGAAAGGATCAAGTAAGACTTATTACATAAAATTACCCCAAAAATTTTCTATTAATAATCACACCCTGAAAAAGTTTGTCCTTAAATTAATTTTTGAACTAAAAAGGCCAGAGTGACCAAATCATGGAAAATAATATCACTATATTAATAATAACATTTTCGTCCTTGCCAGGGAGGTCAATTAAACAGCCAACAGGTAGCTTCCTAATCGGACCCTGGACTGGGATGTCTCCAAGTCTAGACGGGTAGCTTCCTAACCGGACCTCGTTACCTTCCGTGCAAAAGGCTAAACTAACAAAACACATTGAAGAGATCAGTGGTAATGCTTCAGTTTACTTTCAGTCTCGGTTTGAAAGATAGTTTCATTAGATTTGGCGACAGTTGTCCGTTGATTCTGTTCATATTTGGGACTAACGATCAGAGTTTTCTTTACCGTGGTTTTTTCTCCGACCTGATTAGCTGCACCAAACCCAGATAGGGAAGGGGGGTAAAGAATGAATAAGATAAATAAAACGATCGATTTCATTCATAGCGGGAAATTCTGTGTTTTTAATAATATCTCGTTTTCTCTCATAAACGGGATAGCTCAAGTATTTACGTAGCGTTTGCTATAGGAACGAACAAGGTAGACATTTAGTTCAATAAATTTACAATGTTGTATGTACATTATGTTTGGAGGCTAAACGCAAATCTCGAGGCTGGTACTGGAGCAACCTTGAACATTTAATGAGTCAAATGAATTGTTCTTAGAGCATTATATATGATTAAACCTGAGGATTTTTGTAATGGACAACACGTGATAATGAAATGTTATTATAGTTAATAGTTCCAACGATATTATGAAGATAAATGCATAAATACAATTTTTATTATCTTAACACTGGTAACACTTTCAGATTTACATTGTTAAAACACTGTCAAATATCTACACTGCTGTAAACAACTTCATTCATTGGAAAATTATTATTCTTGATAAAAATACAATCTTTCGTGACTTTTTTTTATTTATTTCAGAAAAATTATTCTCGAATTCGTGTGAGTAGATTCCCACGTGAGAGTTCGCTAGTTATTGAGGTCATCTTGCCTCCTATATAGAAATTTTCATAAAATTCGGAGTGAGTTATAATCTACCAGAACCATAAAATCTACAGCTTCTTAGACCGATAACATCTCCAGGTCAATTTTGCACTTTGAATGAGAACGATCTCCGGTGATCGTTTCATTCTCACGAACTCGAGAATAACCTCCCTGTTAAGTTGCTGTGTAGTTTGGCTTGTACTCTTTATTGGCTGTATTTTCGAAAATCCACAAGAATATGGTCAACGGTTATATGTGCGTCACAGGCATCATATCTTGGAGACGCCTCTCTCTTCATGAGATACTCATGCGTGCGTTGTGTATGGCCAATTCTTAGCCTTCTGATGGCTACTGCTTGCTTTCTTTGAATATTTTCCAGTTTGAAGGGTTTTGTGTTGGGACATATTCTCCCCAGTTTTGTTGTTTGATGTGTCCAGTAATTCCTCTATAACCCCGCGTATTTCCGCTTGATGTACATAAAAACGTCTTGGACAGGTTGGATTTGATTAACAGTTTCCAGTTTGGTTTCATTTTTTGTCAATCTCTTAGTTTTCTGATGATGCCAAAATTCCATGTTCTGTCGAAATGCTGGTAGTATCGAAGAACACGGCTAGTATTTTTTTTACATTCTTTATTATATTCTTTACGTTTTTTACAATTTTTGCCTTATAAAAGGTTCTTGTAAAGAATGAATTCTTCATGAAGATTATTATGAAGATTGCATAATTTTGTAAATAGGTAGAGAACTCTTTTTTGCCGAGATATACGCTAATACTTTATAGGAAAACCGTAACTAATTTGCTTGGTAATTATTATACCAGAATATTTTGTTATAATATTAGAAATATAAAATTTATTTTAAAAATAAATTCCTGGATTTGTTGACCGTTTACCCAACATTTAAAACTCCATTTGAAACTTTAACAAAATTTCAACCGCAAAATTGAATGAGGGAAATTTCGGTCTCGGTGAAATAGCGAAGCTTCGCTGTAATGTTCATGAAGTTCGTTCGTGAACATCATGAACATTAGGAAGTTATAATTTGGTACCCGATTACCGCATAGCCATTAAATGTAGATGAAGTATCTCATTTATGCTTTAGTGCAAGTTGAATTCGCCATTTGTTCTACCACACATTATCCCTTCATAATGTAGCTATACTGGTTGGTGCAAGCTATTGCTACACCGGGCCTTTATTATAGTGTGGCATATAAATCAATACCAACCTAAGTATACACTAGTGTGTAAAAGGTAAAAATTACTTTAAATTGAAACATTACCAGGACATGATGTCTCTCCACTCTTGCTGATGAAAGTTCGCTATAAACTCATTTAAGTTTGATACAATAAATCCATTCGCCTTGTAATAATAGTCATACCGTGTTGGCTGAATATAGGATGTTTTGAGTGGAGAGAGATGGAAGTACACTGAACACTGTAAACGCAAAAGAGAAGGTGATAAATATCACAATAGTTTTTAATTAATTTGTCAATTGATTATTGGAGCAGCGAGATATGAGTTTCATTATTGTTTTGTTCCTTTCAGGGTTTTTGTGTTTCTTTTTTTATTTTACCTTTTAGTCTTACTATTATTTTTAATCCTCAATTTCATCTCATGAGGTGCTGATGCGGAGGGCTTGGTCGTTCGTTCTTTCGGATTTGAATAAAAAAAATCACACAACGTAGGGTAGGCCCGAATTTTAGTCAGATTTTAGAAGCAACCATTCAATTATTAGAAATCAGTCAATTTTCTTTCTCTTTTTCTCTGTGTCCCCCCCCCTCCTTTCTTAAACAAATTTAAAAACTCCAACTATCTAATCTTTACCTCCCTCTCAATTCGTAAATAATACTTCCCTCGCTCAAATTAATGTAAAATAATTAAATATGTACTTACGTGTGTAAAATAATAGTAATAAATCCTCATTCCCCTATCAGCAGCTACTTCAGCGAAAATGTTCGTCGGACAAATGAAAAAATAATCGCCCACTACATCTCCTACCATTTTTTGATTCAAGTAGCCATCGTTGACGTGGTCCCAATCAGTATACTGAAATTATTAATTCGGCGATTATGATACTGCAGTGGGAAAAGGAATTTGTAAATTACCTGAAATATGATGGCTTCTTTTTCTAGATGAGTGAAATTCTTAAAGATCGTGTCGATAATATCGTGATACTTGTCTCTCTGGAGAAAACTTGGTCCATCTTTTTCGAAAAAGTCCAGATAGTCGTAAAGTAGGAAATAAGTTCCTGAAAAAAAGAAACACCATAAAGTACTTGACGAAAGTTGTATATCATGAGAGTTATTAAACTTATTAAGAATGCGGTAACTTTTCAAGTGAGTTCAGTCTTGTTGCGTATGTAGGAGCGGTTATTAGCCATCAACTTCTTCATTTTAATAATAAGTAGGCCATTCTAAGATAAATGAGACATAACTACACCGTGCATGTCCTACCCGGTCAACGTGACCGAGCCGAGTCGTGCTCGTACAGGGTGGTCCATCACTTATGTTCACCGCCCAAAAGAGGTTAATTATGAAGAAAAAAAAAAATTTAAATTTTAGGATTCATGTACCTACTTAAAATACAGGACCATATAGAATGGAATTATTTTGAGATAAGAGTGGATAATTTTTTCAAACGCATTTAGGTGAATTAATTATTATATCGATTGTTCTTCTAATTTTCTCAATCAAACATGAATGAGTGTGAGAAAAAAAAATTACGAACGATTTCACGATTTATTCATTTTTAAATAAGTGTAAGCTAATTTTGAACCAGCTAGGAAATTTTGATTTTACGATAAAACTGACAACATTTGCGAGACAATTGAAGCCAAAACTTCAAATTATATTTTCAAGGAAAAAAAATTGAAAAAAATTCACGATCTAGAAAATAAGGAAGATAAAAATAGGGAACGGGAGAAAGGTTAGAATGACCTGCCGAAATTTTTTCCGGTTGTCAGGTCGCCAGCGTTGGCGGAAAAAAAACTATATCTACCTTTTTTTGTAGGTAATGAACGTCTCTATCACACTGTTTTGTTATTTTTTCGATCGGTCAAAAAAAGTTGGAAAAAATTCGAAATTATGCGAAAAAAGATAAGTGAGCGCTAAAAATTTTTTTACTGCTCGGTTAATTTTTTTTTCGAAAAACGATTTCTACAAACTTTGTACGTCCATGCTTTCCCCAAGTATCTGTGCCAACAGAATCCCTTCGCAATGTACTGTTACCGAGAAAAATCCTATAAGTGATGGGATGTTCCAAAAAAAAAGTACGGTCCTGAACGGGGGCCTTTAAATTCTCGGATCCGGCTCATTTTCAATCTTCTCGTACATTAAAGTAAACAATATTTGACCATCGGCGCTAGAGGGCCTTCATCAGAGCGGAGTCGGCTGTCTCGGTCTTGTTTATTTATTAGCCATCAGTATACAGCGGCCATGATTCACGTTGTAGTCTCTTTGGTGAACTAACCGGAAGTAGCTCTATTCAAGGAAGGATTCCTGTAATAGACTTTAAAGTTCGAAGTTGTCCGTAGTTAACGAAGGTAGAAATTTCCAACTCCAGCGCAAATGTTACAATAAGAGAAGAACAACCCCTTTCATTATACGTTATGTCTAATGCGAAAATGTGAAGTTTCTACCTAGAGTTTTTGGAAAGAAAAATCTAATAACATTGACTGTAGACAACGTAACGTAACTGACACGCTTAAAAATCCGCTCAGATCCTTATGGTTTCCTTATAGAAAAAAAACCGCCATATAACCCTGCTAGCAGGAAAATCCTGAGTTAACAGACCGCTGAGCCTTGTAAAAGGCACTGCACTGTTTGACTAGCCACGGACAAGATAAATACGTGAGGATATGATAAGCCCTTATGGCTGCAGCATCATGGATCACAAATTAGTCCAAGAAGTCAAGGCAGAAGGTGTAGAGTGCGTGAGCAGGTACCTAATAAGCAATTCCTTCAGAAACTTGTTCAGGGTGTTAGATGAGTAAAACATACCAAAAGTCCTGACATCCAGGCGGTGATCCGAGGGAGGAGAGGGGTCACACTGTTTGGGTTACCGGTTACATCTCAGAAACGGTGCGATGAAGGAAAGAAATTTTGAGTTATACACTCCACAAAAGTAAAATATTCACCACAGAAACAGCGTGTAACTCGAAAACGGTTGGAAATTAGAAAAAAAAAACTATAGAATAAAAATGTTTGATAATTTTATGTGCCTTTATTAATTTATATAAAAATTTTTCCCCAACGATGCACCGTTTTCGAGATATAGGCGAAAATCCAAAAATTCGGATCATTTTCCTCCCCCCTCCTTGGCTTACCACCTAATAGACGCCAGGACTTTTGTTATGTCCATACACTAAGCACTCAGAACAAGTTTCTGAAGGAATCGCTCGGGTACCTGCCCAGTGCTCACGCACCTTCTTTTGGGCTTCATTGAATAACTTCAAATATCTGAAATTGTTGAATAATAGCTGCAAGGATGACTGCCATGAATGGTAGAATACTCTTTCAGGTTGATGGACTCTCGCTAGCATGCCCCAAATAACCCAAATTTTAAATATTCAGTTCCATGATTCATTGATTGACCGTTTAGGGCCATTAAAACGACCAGTCACGAGTCCTAAACTCCTGACTCAATTCCACTGGACTTGTATTAGGGATACCTCGTAATAATAATTGTCTAAGAATATTAGAAACATATTACAGAACTTATAAGAAAAAATCGAACAGAAATTACTATTGCTGGAAAGTTATAAAGTATGATAGGTAATAAACTCGGTTTTTGTTCTATAATAGCTTGTTACAAAAGGTTTGACCTGTGTATCAGTACCTTCTACAACCTACAAAAGAGTTTCTAAGAAAAATCATCTCCAGATTATGATCGTGGAAAGTATGATCTTTGATAATGATTATTGCAAAGAAAGGTCCTGAACTTTTCTTTGCTGAAATATCCTGAAAAAAACTGAAAAATCAGATTTTTTATTTGCCCATTTGATATTTCAATAGTTTTCAAAGCCGACTAGATCCCAGGATTTTCATTTCCAAGTCAACTTAATATACACGAACAAAACATAGACGAGACTTGGTCACATATAAAAAAACGCAATAAAAGCAAGACAAGAGCAGATAAGATCAACCATTCTACCAAAAAAGAACGAGTGAAATACTGGCACTTATGGAGAAAAGAAGACTACAAAAGAATGCAGATAAAACAGCTTACAAGGAAATAAACAAAGAAATCAGAAGAAAAATAAAAGTTGCTAAAGAACATAATGGATATCGGGAAATTGTGCAGAAAGTGGACCGAAAATATGATAGTAGAAATATGCACAAGAAAATCAAGGAAATGTGTTAAAGTTGCATCAACAACCTTTGGGATGAGATTGGAAGAATACTCAGCTCCTTGGAAGATCGTCTTGCTCATTGGAAGTCATATATTGAAAATATATATTCTGTGAAAACTCTTTTTAAAATTATTGAAACGTCAATTGGATAACTCTTGATTATATCACGTAAACCTAAAAACATAATTAATTGTTTTCAAGAATATTAAGAATCTGAAAAAAAATTGACAATAACTTCAGCCGTTGCTGGAATATCATAGTGCATATTTCAAGGTAACTAATCTCATCCTCCATGCATGTTTCTTGTTATTTTAATTAAAAAGTCGCATCAGTGAAGCAATTTTTTGTTTGAGGCGTCGAACACTAATGAACCGGCCTTGCATAGCTATAGCTATATCCAGAGCATTATATCCAAGGATAGCGAGAAAGAGTAATAAGAGCACAGTAGTAATCCTTGTTACGTTCCGAGAAAGATTTTAACAAGAAGTAAATAGAAAAGGTGAAAAATCTCACATCCGCCGCTAGTTGAAGAGGCAAGCTAAATATCAAGGAATATGCAAGGGCCTGGTGAAGAGGTGAGGTATTCCACTCACGTAACAGCAAGTTGATTAATCTTATTCATGTATAACGCGATCCGATTGGTTCGGAGATTGCTGTGGGCTCGATCATTCCAACAAACTACTCACACGCTGGTTATTTCTCAGTCCCTCCCTATATAGCAGAATTTTCACTCGTTTGCCAATTTATTTTCCTTTAGTCCTTGGAAGCTGTAAATGCATTTACGCAAACAAATCACGTCGTTTGCTTTAAAGCTTCTATACTACTCCTTGCGCTTTTATCTAATTTATCTCGGCTATTGTCTCATATATGTAGTTGGAAAAGTCCAAGTTCTTGAACGCCTTCCCGTCTCAACTTTGCGTTGATGCTTTTACAGAAATACACGTTTACATTTACAATCGGAATAATCTCTTTGATGTAAAATGTGAGCGGAGCTGGCATAAATCGAGATACTTTTACAAACAGCAGCATAACATGATTCTCGGAATGTGATCCTGAATTCATTTTATGATCTACTTTGCTTGATTCTGCGTTTTGCTACATGGATTTCTTGTTTCAACTTGAATATATACCATAGTGCAAGAAAATGAGCATAAAAGTAATAAAGTAATATGCATACCCAACACTACCTCACTACCTTCTACTAAAGCTGTTACGTAACAACATTCACTGATAGTTTAGGTCTAGCAGTATCCTACGATGACGTGGAGGTGGAGGGGCCACGAGAACTTGAAGAAAAAAATTGAGAATTCGAATAAAATAGTTCGAATTCGAAGAAAAAAGTTTCAATTCGAAGAAAAAAGTATCAATTTCAGGAAAAAGTGATATTTCGAAGAAAACAGTGGTAGGTACTTCAAAGAAAAGATGATATTTCGAAAAAAATGTTCGAGTTCGAAGAAAAAAGTGATAATTCGAAGAAAACAGAGTGGTAGGTACCTACTTCAAAGAAAAAGTGAGAATTCGAAGAAAAATGTTCGAATTCGAAGAAAAAAGTGAGAATTCGAAGAAAATAGTTCGATTTTAAAAAAAGTGCGAATTCGAAGAAAAAAGAGGAAATTTTCGGAGAAAAAAGTGAGAATCCGAAGGAAAAGAATACGAATTCGAAGAAAAATTGAAAATTTTCAGAAAGAGTTCGAATTCGAAAAAAGAACTGTCGGAAAAAAAAATTCAGTTCGAAGATAAAAAGTGACGATTCGAAGGAATACACTTCGATTAAAAAAAAGATGCGAATTCGAAGAAAAAAGAGGGATAATTCTAAGAAAAATTGAGACTTAAAAAAAAAAAGAATTCGGGAAAAAAGTTTCAGTTCTAAGGGGAAAAGTGGCGATTCGAAGAAAAAAAGAGAATTAGAAGAAAAAAGTGAGAATTAGAAGAAAAAAGTTCTAGTTCGATGAAAGAAGTGGGAATTCGAAGAAAAGTTCGAACTGAAGAAATAAATGCGAATTCGAATAATAAGTTTTAGTTTGGAGAAGAAAAAGTGGCAATTCGAAGGAAAAAGTGAGAATTCGAAGAAAAAAGTTCAAGTTCGAAAAAGAAGTGCGAATTCGAAGAAAGAAGTAGGAATTCGAAGAAAAAAATTAAAATTCGAAGAAATAAAATTGTGAAATCGAAGAAATAAGTGCGAATTCGAAGAAAAAAAGTGGGAATTCGAAGAAAAAATGAGAATGTGAAGCAAAAAGTACGAATTCGAAGAAAAAAGTGCGAATTCGGAAGTTAAGTAGGTACGTACCTACTACGTGGTGTTGCTGCAAACGACGTGGACTGCAGTGAACGTGAACCCAAAAAAATAAAACAGGAATGAAAGTGCCCGAGCAGGGACCATTCAGACAATAATAAAGATGTTGAAAACGTATGGCCCTTCTTGTTTTAGTACGCTTACGTTAAGGGAGAATTCCAGAAATAACTCTGTTTAATACTATATAAGGACACTGCCCATCATCTCATCTTAGTATCACTATACAAGGGTCCCATGCAGAATAACTTTCCATCATTTTCAGCCCAGATGGGGGACATCAAAACAAACAAAAAACCTATAAAACATATATTGGGTATTCAGTTGAGATGGGCCACCGATGCATTACTTGATGCGAACCGTTGGTCCTAGAGACTCAAAAGAAAATAAAAAACAGAACACAAGTGATTATTTTGATGGGAAAATTGCTTATCATCCTGTAAATTATGATATTTTTAAATTGTCTCAGAAAATCGAACGCTGGGGGGTTTTCACAGTAATTGGAATCGAGATTGAGTTATAAACAAGTGAAAATCGCAATTTTAAAACTTTTTCCTGTAACGTTTTACAAAATATTGAAAACTATTTATACATTAGATATAGAATACATTTACAAATATAAAAGTCACATGACAGGTAGTGTTATTTGACATAGTTTTTAAAGCAAAAACTATAGATAAGCGAATTCAAAATTTTCCTTTAACGAGAAGAAAAAATATTTTCCATATGATGGGGACACAAAGGTTATTGAGTAAAATAGAAAAGCTTAACGATTTTTTCGGGAATCGAGCCCACATCCTTTGGATTGACTGATACCTTTATTTTGTTTGCTTATTCGTCGATATGACTTTGAATATGAATGTAAATTTTGAATTCGCACTATTTTCTTCGAATTCGCACTTTTTCTTCGAATTACCTACCAATTTTTTGTTCAAGTTCTCACCGAAAAAAACTGCCATGGTCCCTCTACGCCATCGTAGTATTCCGGTCAAGTAGATTTTTTTCTTGGAATTTCAATTTTTTTGGACTTCAATAAATAAGTAAGACTATGATGATGTTTTTTTGAAAAGATGAACTGTATCTTCGAAAGTCTGAGAAAAAATCTTAAATAGTGAAATTTTTTGTAAATTTTATGTAGTTACGTTTTGAAGGAAGGTTATTAAGAAAAGGTTCTGAAATATCGACAAAAAAAAATTATAAAACAGTATCGGGTACCATTTTTGTTTCGTTTTTTACCATTTTTCAACAATTTTGCGCCAATAACCCTTTTGAGCACAAATTGACTGTATTATTTACGCAATAGTTTTTTGTAATAATTCTGTAATTAGGCCGATATTGATCAAATGATTTCTGTCATTTGATTCCACAGATAATAATAAAACCGTTTTATTTTAGTACATTTGCTTTTATCAGACCCGCCTGTAATTTCAATACAATAATGAATAAAAGTATAGATTAGGTATGTTGTATGGAGCATGAATCTATTTTATTCTAGTTAATTATGATTTACATTTTATATAAGAGATTTCGAGAGAAGTTTTATTTACTTCTGCCACCTGAAATTTTTTTATTACAAGTGGTGGTTATTCGAGCTATATTTGGATTGAAGTTAACGATCCGATCATAGATATAAATAATTATCCAAAGTATTGGCACTTATAATGTTGACCTATTTAAAAGGTGGAGAGTAACATATGACCAATTCACAGTGTTATGTGTAATTGATTTAGAGGCCAGACAACAAATTTAATTATTAATATGAGCAATAATACCGTTCGATTACCAGATAGTACCTATATCATGAACAAAGCTTCATTGTAATAATAATTGACGATATACTATAAACGTACACTATGTACTTATTCTGTTATGCATTCGCCTATCCTTTAATACCGAGTTGTGAAACTTTCCCTACCTTGAAAAAAAATGTTATCTATATCCGCCCTTGACCCTTGTAGTATTCTGCTGAATCCTACTTTAATTACTTTCCCTTTTTATGAAATACTATAAAATCCAGGAATAGTTTTTATGTAATTAATAGTGATCGAAGGAAAAGGGAAAAAAGACAAGTCAAAATATTTTTATAGCTTTGCCAGGTGTGCTTTGGTCACAAGAAAATTTACTCTCTTGTTCACTCTTTTAATGAATTCGGCGCCGTCAATTCGTCGGCTCACGTCTGCACGCGGAAATTTCACCAGGTAGTTTTTATATGTTATTCAAGAAGTAGTTGAAAGGGTATAAAAATATTTTTTTAATACAAAATTTGGAAGCTATCAATGCAGGTGTCGTCCTTATTAATAGATAAACGGTAATAGATCATGCTTCAGTGTTTAGTTTAAGTCCTAGTCCTAGTATCTCACTGTTAATTAGCACTAATGCGTTCGTGATTCCCAGTAAGAAATCATTATATACTTAGGTACCTAAGAACTAACGCCTGACAGGTTCATAAAATTAATAAGAAAATACAATTCAAGTTTGCTATTATCTAAAGTTTTTGAAAACCTACTCGTAAATGAACTGCATGGGTAATTCTAACGATCAATAATTATCCTAAATCTTGCAGGATTTTGCTCTCAATATTTTGGTAACAATAAATATTGTTCAATTTTTTTTAACATGAACGATACAAATCATTGTTGAAATATCCCAAAGTCATCACCTTAATCGTATTGGTCACGTAGGTATTGTAGAAATATCTTCCATTATTCTTCCACCTCACTCAATTCTTTATTGTTTTCTTTGAGAAAACAGCACAGCTTTCCCATCCGATTCGGCCTTTTGTATCTTTTCAGGGCTTTAATTTGCGATTGATTGTTGAGGACATACGAGCAACCAGCCGCAGAATTTCTTGTATCTCTCTTTTTTTTAAGTAGTTCTTTAGTTCTAGATGAAAATCCGTTTATCGATTACAAGGGCGGGAATTTGATGTTACATAAATCCGGCATGAAACAAAGAAATCATTTACAGAGTTACGACTCTTTCTGTTCCTTTTATGGCCAATGAAACTTTTAACTACCGCGTTGTGTATAGGTGCAGGATTAATATTTCGGCTGGTTTCCCTTTTAATGGTCGCGGGGTTAAGAGGGTCGGGGGAATTGTGAAAAGGCTGGAAAAGTGCGATGATAAGTCTAGTCGAAATTCATGGCTCGTTTAATATGAATGAGGGGTTGTAAGAGCATGTATCATTTAATTAATTTACACCTTCTTCTACACCTTTAATTCCACATGCTCTGACGCCGTTACTTTACCGCACGTTCTAATCTGCGAGGGTGGAATGAATTTAATGTTATTTTACTCTCAGCAAAATACATTAAATGGTCTGCTGATTGTTATTTTCACACGAAATCCTTGTAGGAAAAGTTAACGTGCTGTACCTTTCTTAGCATATTCATATTAGTGGCAAAGAGTAATGAGAAAAACTCAAAAAGTAAATTAGAAAGTTTGAAGAATAATTGATTCTTTGAGAATAAATCATTCTGCTTTGAGCATTCTATTAGGTAGGTACTTAAAAATAAAAGGTGTCAATATTTATTCCTCGTTCCTTTGCATCTTCCAGAATTAAGAAATTATTATAGCAGCAGCAAGTAGAGTATCCACTTTTGCCGTTGTTCACTCCTCTGCCTCTCCATAATCTTAACATCTATAGATAGAGATATACAGACTGGAAACTATAGTAAATGGGTCATAGGAATTAGTAGTAGGGTTTTTTTAAACAATCGGAAGTGAACTATTTTTAATAACACATGTAATAACACATGGGCGTGCTTGCAATAAACGATTTATAACGATAAGTTAACGCTGGGGTAACTTGTTTGTAACTGTAAATTTCCATTTTACATCAAAACGCTTTACATCGGAAGTTGGGACTAACTTTAATTAACCACTTTATTTGCTTAAAATCGCTATAAATTTTTTTAAGCTTACTAAAACTGTCAGATAAAATACGTTTTAATTAAATATTTTGGAAACTGTCATGTTTTAATCGTTTTATTATCGCAATAATTCAAAACAACACGTAATATGTAAATTTATTAAAGTTTAATAATGAGGTATGTTCAATTGGTTTAGTTTTCCATCATTTACCAGGATTCCATAACTTCATATTTGCTCTAATATATCGATTAGTCTTATCAGTGGTAACGTTTGCATGTTGGTAGGTAATTAACGGATTTTAGGTACTCTTTTCTCTTCGGATTCATCGTGACTATAACTCATCTAAATTGCTTATTAGCTTAACCACCGAATGCCACAATAACTATTATATTCTACAATGGGAAAATTTATATCACAGCCCGGAAAATGTATCACAAAATAATGTACAAACAACTAGTTTATATCAAGGTTGTTATGCTAAAATCTATAAATAGGTAAAATCTCTCAAACGTAGCGATCCCGTAGCTCGTAGCTCATTAAAAAATTATCAAAGTTGTACTTGTGACTTGGGCTTTACAACGGAATACTAAAAAACATTAAAATCGTATTGTAGAAAGAAAGCGAATTAATCTGGATTATGTTTGTTTACATTCTCTCATTTATAATTAATGGTCAGCTGATTCACAAACATTCTGGCTGCCATAACAGGAATGTCATATTCTCATCAAGAATGCCAGAATATTTCCGCGCATGCTCGAAAGAGTATGTCTAGAGCTACGCTACAACATCAGTGACGCTTCTATAAATTTTCGAGAACCACGTCTGGCGTGTATATAATAATATATAAGAGCTCCACAGCAGCAGCTATAGTTAGTTTGGATTTGAAATGACCCAGATTGCCAATAATACAAATGTCAAAATAACGCAAGCCTATTCCAGTAAACCTCGAGCGCAGGGAGGGTCTGTAACACAGCGCAAGCAATGTGTCTTCTGTCATTGTCACTTTAGATGTCATTTTGTCAGTCGTTCATGTCAATATTGTGTAGGGAGGGGTAGGGGATAATTGGCTTGAACAGCGTTTTGGTTTTGAGATTCACTTTACCCCGGCCGCCAAGAAGACAGTTGCAGTTGTGTTGCAAAAACAAAACAAAGGCTGGGTTTTTATTTCTTATTGTAAGTACTCCCACGTGTTATTTCTTTCATAAATATAATTATTTATTGCTGAATTTTATGTCCGTCTAAAATAAGTCAAATTGGTACCTAATTTCCTAATTCATCTTTTTAAATTAAATAACAAAATTATTTAACGCATGCACTGTCGTAAATAAGGGTAGGAATTTTTATCACACTTTTACATCCCATTGTTCATTCCACTGATTTGCTTCAGTTTGAAATAATTCGTGCTAATGTCTCGGTGTGTAAGAGAGTTAATTAGATTTGGCGACAGTTGTCAAGACGAGTGATCTGCGCTTTTCAGACCACTGTTGATTTGCTTCATATTTAGGACTGAGAGCGAGTTTTTCTCCGTCGGGCTCTTTTCTCGGGAGTTCTGTGTAGGTGTTTTTAAAATTCATGTTATCTCAAATCTCCCGCCTTTTGCTTCGTGTCTGTGAGTCCTAAGGTTCCAAACACTAGCTTAGACGATCACGATCACAACCACACAGAGTAAAGTAATGTCGGCCATTTTGTTTGAAATATTTTAAAAAAGGGCGGGATAATCTCAAATTCAAAGCCAGACTTCAGGATAGGAATTCAACAAGACGTTTTGTTGATAAGACTTTTAATTTGATTTGAAAAAAATCCAGGATATACAAAGCAAACTATCCAGACTAATTAGATTTTTATATTATTAAAAAATTTACGCTTTAAAAATTAGATTTTTTTGACAATTAATCAAGTTTTACTGGATGGAGATTTAAAAAGTATATTTCTATATTTTTTAAATCATTATTATTATTATTATACTTGTTGGAAAATTTTTATAAGAGGACACTCCAATAGACGGATGAAAGCAATCTCCTTATCAAATTTCTTCGCGAAGACAAACAATTAGCAATTAATGAAATTAGTATTTTGTTTGAACTGCTGGCGTTTAGTGTTTTGGATCTTTGAGTTAATTAAAATCTGCGAATTCCAACTCCTTTCCTGAATTGGAGCTTTCTTGTTAGTACACACAAAGCGGAACAATTATTATCATACCTACGCTCTTCTTCTGACATGGTGATTGCCTCGCTTATGAGCGGATTTAATTAATTTTGTCTACAAATCTTCTGCTTTGTTAACAAACGATGCAGCTGTAATTACTTTGCTACCTACGATGTGGCGTACTCGTAATAAGCTTAAACTAAGCCGACACTCTGTTATTATGAACTTGCCGGAGGGTTGCGGTCAATATGCGAGGTACGCAAATCCTCAAATTCACAGACTGCACGGTAAAATTTACCTTTTCATATTCCACTGAATTGTCCACAAACGAGGTTATAATTTTTTTGTTAATCCCACGAAAAGTGCTTTTTTGCAGAGCGCCTCCGGGACTCAAATCACGTAAATTTAAAATGTTATACAGGATGTGCCTAAATACCAGAATGGGGGATTCTTTGATTTATTTTATGTCTAAAAGTTCATACAAATATAGGTCCGCAAACGCTTTTTTACCGATCTACAGGATGTTGAAATTTGAAGATTTTTTATTTATTTAACATATAATTTGAAGTATTGGCTTCAATTCGTCTCGCATATGTTGTCCCTCTTCTCTGCAACTCAATTAAAGATATGTTTGCCTGCAGTATTGCATGAACTTTGAATAATATGTTGTAAAGAGGCTAGCTAAAGAAATTGAGAAGCACATTATTGAGTGACAAACTTGTCACTCAAAGACGAGTAGATGCCCTTTTTGGTGACTGAACCAGCTCAAGAGCGGAGTTGAATAAAATATATGTCACGCCTTCAGGATGTTGGTATAACCATTCGTAGGCTTGAGTAGTGTTATGGGCCTTTATCCACTGCATAAGATTATTTTGTTACTTTGTTACTCAGTGAAGTTAAAACTAACAACTTATGACAAACATTCTGTATAATATGAATCGTCTGATTAATTCAAGATATACATAGTTATGGCTTTATTAAATTAGGCCGGTACGTGTGGATGCAAGTGTTGATTACTCAACGGATTTGTGTGTATAAATTATATTGTTTGTCGCGAGTTGAAACTAAGGGGGAGATACTCTCGTATCTCTCCAATATAATTCGATTTCTCATATCTGTGTCAAACAACATTTGCATCATTAGTTCCTCTCTTTGTACATTATTACTTCAAATGTAGAAAGGAAACTACTAACATCCTGTTGTAAAAGAGTCAAAAACGCGTTATCTTTTTACTCAAGAACTTTTTTGCTATGTTGTCCCGAAATTCACCCTTATTAAGCGAATATGATGTCAATTTGATTATTAGTCAACTATTTCCCTATACTCGTTTCCCTAGTATATCTGGATTTATTGGAATTACCTGTACGAATCACGGGCTCTTATACCAACTGGCAACATGTAGTACAGACTGGATGCTCTTCTCGACTCGTCTCTGGGCGTTCAAGGGCATGAAAAGAACCACCCGGAAATAATTTATTACTCTCGACTTGAATTTAGAGTAAAAAAATCATTCTATAATTTTCCTTTCTATTTCAAAAATAGATTTAGGGAAAAAAATTAGAAAGAAGGATCTAAATTATTATTTAACGAGGAAACGAAAGTTACATTGTCACTAAATATTTTTGCTTGCAAATCGAGACAAATTATAAAGCAAATTGACAAGAAAAAAAATTGTTAAACATAAAAGGTATATGTAATATAAACAAAGATAAAAAATTAAGAAGTACTGTAAATATCATTTTAACATCTTCTGTTTCCGCATATTTTGATGATGATTTCTAGGCCCTTCATACACGTGCATGTTTTTATACGAATTTCGATCAATTTTCAGAAGTTAAAGCAACTACTTCTATTTTAAGCCACTTGCTTGAATTTCTTTTCAGATTTAAGTTTTAAATAAAATCACGCAACTTTTTCCAGCATTAGGAAAACTCCCGTGTATCTCTTAGCGATTCCGGGACCCCAATGGTTCTGAGAGAGTCACCAGCACCACCCTTTGTATCTCATAAATCCAGAAGTGTTGGAACGATATTTTTAAGTTACGCCGGGATGAACTGAAAACAGAAATAAACATTTTTCACTTCCAACTTTATCACTTAAAGTCAGTTTCGGCGAATCTTACTTTCCTGGCGTGTTCTAGCGATTTTATTGCTCCAACGATTTTAGAGGTAGACGAACCATTTTATTATGGCATGAGAGATGGAGTCTTGAACGATCATCCACTTTTTTAGTTTTCATCTATTACGTGACTGTGTTATTTATTACAATACATTTTATGCGAACAGTATTTTTTGTTAGATTTTCAAGAAAAATATTTTATCTGACATCGTCAAAAAAGTCAAGCTTTTAAGACCCTTTTTGACATTAGAAAGTTGACTGGTACAGTCATAGTTGCCATTACATCAGTAAAGTGACCATTAGAGTGATGATTTGTATACGTTAAAATAATTTATCTACTGTGAGACTTTGCACATATCTGTTGTGTAATGAGAATCAAAACAGTGTTGTAATTTTTTTATTACAATAACATGGTCTTATAAACCACCAGTCGAAAGTAGCGGCTGTGGTAGAACAATAATTATTATTAAGTAGGCATAGGTATACTCGATATGTCAAATAATACAAAGTTAATCTAATGAAAAGGTATAAAATCCACAAACCTGTTATTATAGAAATGAGTGGCACACGCAGTATTATGTATTAGTTTTATAATTTCCATTAAATTTCATCATAGTTCCTGAAATTGATCAAAATTTCAAGCAGAAATCATAATTATTATTTATTCAGCTATGTTTTTGATTTAGGATTTATTGATATTGATTGACATTGACAGTGTTATAATTTATTTGACGTTTCTTGGTAACTTCAGTTGTTGCTGAAATAAACTGAAAAAATTTAAAATTCTTATTATAATAGAAATAAGAATAGCGGGATTTAAGCTCGATTATAATGAGTCCAAGGCAAGCAACAAGCAGACACATAACCGAAGACACGAATAACTGTTTCGGCTTTTTTGATGCTTCTGCAGTGTGCCATATCCGTTCATTCGCAATTTCTGCAATTCCGTTCAAATAGAACTCCGTGACTTTATATACCCAGCGACATCTATTTGCCGATGATGGAATTACCCGCTGTGATAGTAGCTTTGATCTCCCGTTTGTTGCTTGTCTTTTGTCTTGGCGCTCGTTGTAATCGAGAAGGAAAAATTTCTTAGGTCCTCTATACTCTTGAAAATATATCTGAAGACGAGGAGAGTGTGATTCGTCGATTGGAGGAAATAGTTGCAGACTGATTTTACTAATTTTACGTGACCTACATAGCTCAGCGCCATCTATTGTATCTTAGTATTACTATTTTAACTAGTTAGCCCAGTAGAAATTGACACCAAAAAGGCTAAAGCTGCAAAGCTTGATGTAGTTCTGGTTTTTTGGTATGCTGTATGAACCAGTTTGGGTAGTTTGAATCCAAATTTACAACTTCAAAAAGCTTGTGCTTGCTGCCCACTACGCGATAAACTGCTAAATTTTAGGACCTTTTTCACGTTTTGCTCTATTCATTTTTTTACAAAAAGTTATTAAATTTGTAACAATTTAAGCCCAACCGCAGCTCTATAAACCATAGAGGGACCAATCTATGGCGCTTCTCTCTCGAAAATTGACAATTTTCTGTTTTGCTCCCGTTTGGAGCAAAATATTGGGAAAATCGCTCGTTCCATTGGAAAAGTCAACAAAAATAAAGTTCCTCAGGTTCGTCAAGCTCTTCAGGTTGGTGTTGTTTGTCAGCTTCCTCAGGATCGTTCTCGTCTTCCTCTATCGGAATCCAGAGCGTTTTAGCACTGTTTTCAGGCAAACACCTCTGCATTCCTTCTTACATTCAGGCTGTGATTTTGAGAAGCTCTGCTGATGGCACTTTACCCCCCCCCATGCTGCACTTTTGCACTTAGTGGTAGGTTCAAAACGAGGTGCAAAATGAAGTAGCCTCGGTGGTTTGGGGTAAACATGACATTAATCTTTGTATTTGCCGCTGTGTTCACGAAGAGCCGTAACCTCAGGTCGTGCAGTCTCTGAGTGACTAGTGACTGGAACACCTCCGTGAAGAGCCACCAGACGCTTTTCGCCACTAGCTTCCGCAATACTCTCATGCATGCATCTGTTAAGAGGAAGATGGCAGCCAGGTCTACAGGTATTGCCTCTTCTGATTAACCCCACAATTTCCTTTTTCCTGCCAGAAAAGGGCAGGGAAAAAGTTGTGGATAGTAGAACCCAACTCACAGAGGATAAAAAGGAGGTCCACGTCCTCTCCAACCACAATCGCATGATCGTAGCTCGTGGTTTTCTTCAATGCCCTCAGAACGATATCGAGGTCCGCGTCTTCTGTCGATGTTTCATTTCAATTCCTTTGAGAGAAAATGCAGAGGAGACATGTTGAATGCGGCGTTCTTTTTTCGATTATTTTCGACATTAAAATGGATCATCTTTGAAGAGCCATAGCTTGGTGCCTGTACAGTTTTTAGAGCTGTAGTTGGGTTTAAATTGTTACATTTAATTAGTTTAAAAAAGTCCTGAATTGTGTTTGCGAAAAAACGCATAGCTTATGACTTTTAGAGCAAAAAGTGAAGAAAGTCACGAAATTTATCAGTTTTTATCATGGGGCGAGCTCAAGCTCGCTAACTTGTCCAAAGATATATTATTAGATAAAAAAAATTAACTACGTCAAGCTTTGCGATTTTAATGTTAATTTCTATTGGGCTAAGTTGATCAGTAGAGTGTCTAAGCTTGAGACGACTGTTTTCACTCCTTGATAAGACTATTTTTGCTATTATCTCCCCTTATTAGACTGTCTAGGTCTAAATTAAGCTTCACTATGATCAATTAAATATCTATTAAAATAAATTAATTAAAAATTGCCTTACTTAGCTACTTAAGTAGTTTTTCTTAAGATATTCTTGAACAAACATGAATCAAATAGTCATCATCATTATAACAAGCATAGAAATGATGATCTAGTTTCTTTTAAATCGTTAAAAAACTAACCCAGACAAAAACGATCAAGTAAAATAAGTCAACAAAAAATAGAAAACACATTTTTTAAGTACCAACCTAAATTTCCGGACGGAATTTTTTGCCCTTTCACGACTCATAAGTAACAGGTTATAAGTTATAACGCCAGAATGATTTCCGGAAATTTCCGAATTGAACAAACGCACTCCCAGCGAACTTGTCGAATGAATAAGCTTTTCAGGTTCGTAAAACGATTTCGGTAAAACTCCATCTATTATTAAGGAAGGTAATTGATGTTCAAAGTGCTTTTTAGTACACGCGTAGGTATGTTGGCCACAGAAAACCTATCGGAATCGACCAAAGAAACTCCATCCCATATGTACTCAATAACTAATCAATATCCATTCGCTCTCGGCTAAGAACGACTAGAGTTGTTCTTTACAGTTTCCTTGATTTTGTCACAGTTTTTCTCTTTTTTTTTAGATGAATTAATTAAAAGTAAGTTTCTATAATAATTATAATGTGACGGTAAAAAATATTATTACACACCTAAGGAACGTACACATTTTGCAATAAATTTTAGTCTCTAATTTGGTGTGTGACATTAAATTGAGAATGTTAGCACAAAGTTCAAATGACGATACATTTAATATATTATAGATAGATTCATTTTATTGATTTGGGTGCTGCGCCAGCACATCAGGATTCAACCCCAATAACCATCGTTACCTATACTACACCCCTGTCCTTGACTGAATTTGTTAAATTTACAGCTGCAGGTCAGGATGAGGAGTGAACCCAATAATATCAAGAGGGTAAAAAATAATGTGCCGTAAATTTTCCCACATGAATATCTCCTCTGCACTGCTATAATTCAAACTTTTTCTTCCAATAGGTATCAACGGAGATATGGAAATATCACCCACTAAATATTAAACCTAAACCCAATCAAGATCTTTTAGTTTTAAAATAAGCATAAATTAGGGATTATGGTAATAATTATTGAGCAGCTCATCCCAGATGAATTTATTGGAAATCAGATAAATCACAGATGTAATGACGAGAGCGCATAAGCCTTTGGTAGGGTTTTCTCAATCGCAACGCAAGCAATAAAAACCATGGAAACCTGTGGAACCTGAACCTGTTTTGTTTTTAAGGATAAGCATCTAAAGGGATTCCACATCAGGCGAAGCACAGTAGAGGGGATACAATAGATCTTTTAGGTCGCAGTAACTTGATCACCCTCAAAATACAAATACAAATACAATACAAGGATAAGCATAAATATTTCGGGATAATGGTAATTGAGCAGCTCCCAGGTGAATTTATTGGAAATCAGAGCATTATGACGAGGTATCATAAGGCTTCGCAGGGTTTTTCTTACTTCCAAGTAATTTAAAGACCTCACAAACTTGTGGAACTGAACCTCTCTACATAAGTCGTAAGTTCTTCTCATAGTTAATATTGAAAAGGGTTTATAAAAGTTTATAAAAATGATATGATAGTGTGCGTTAATTATGTAAAATTCGAATAGATAGACAGGGCTAACTTTTGAAATCTGATACTCATCATCATATCATATTAACTTGACTTTATCAGAATACACGATTTATACGAAAAGTTTAGCTAAGAGAGGTGTTGCGGAAACTTGGAAACCTATAAAATAACCTCTAGAAAGTATGTTAGGTTGTATTAGATAGCACATTATGTTATGTTACAGTAATTGAGTGTCTCGAATAACTTTTTACTTAAACGAGTCTTTCCTTATTATGTATTTTGATAGGTTCCAGTCGGAGCTCATAACAAAATTTACGACACCATGTCCTCAATGAATTTTCTGAGCCTAACTATAGATAGATACACAATTTCGCCTCTGTAACCTTTTTTGTTCAAATATCTTTCTGATTAATAGATGCATTGAATTATCGTCAAATGTTTAATGTTTTCCCTTTTTGAATTATACCTACCTACAATAATTAATCATTGTACTTCTTGAGCATAATTAAGGGAAAATGCCTCTTACTCACAGTCATAGAATTGATATTCCTTGCGACAATAGCAACAAAAACTTATGGCCTTATAAAAGTATTGTCTAGTTGTCACCGCCAAAAAATAGTAAAAATTCCTATTTTACCAAGTCCTGATGATGATAGTAAAGTCTCATCATTATTTAATTAAGTAATTAAAGTGTTTCTAAGTTCCTAAAAGAAAAGACCAATAATTCATTAATCAATTACCTACCTATACTTATAAGTTGTTAAAACCAAATTACATAATTCATAAAAGTCCACATCGTTTTGCTCCTTTCCGCGACTGAAAAATGGATCTTGAGATAAAGTAAGATAAATAATTTATAAAATTGAGGGAACTTTGGAACGGGCTAAATTTGTCTCTTTTATTGAAGACTCTGACACCTACATATTTAATAACATCCACTTCCGTACCTTCACGGTATGCAATATGTATATGTATGAGTGCAAATTTTAGTTAATGCAATGTTAACTAGTTAAGTGCAGTTTCCTAAAATATTGCTGTTCCATAGCACTGGAAATTTTAAATTATTACAGTCACCTTGAAGCTTGAATTAAAAATGTATTCAAGTGATACCACGTTGCCCAGTCCCAGCGATAAGGTCTTGTCACTTGAACATCCGTCCCCCCCCCCTCCGATTAGAATCGGAGTCAAAATCAGTCAAAATCAAACGTCATGTATAAAATCGCATTTTAAACACAAAAGAAAGATTAACTTTTTTCAAGATCAGGCCTCGTTTAGAAAATATTTCCTACAATGTAAAACTAAAGGCCGCCAAAGAAAATATATTTTTTTAGTAACTAGACGGTCAAAACTAAACGTCGTGTATAAAATGGAATTTTAAACATAAAAGATAGAATAACTTTTTTCAAGATCAGGCCTCGTTTGGAAAATATCTCTAAAAATGTAAAACTAAGGCCGCAATAAAAATGTTTTATTCAGTAGGTAGTTGAACAACATTTAGGAATATTTCTTAAACGAGACCTGATATTGAAAAAAGTTATTCCCTCTTTTATGCTTAGAATAAGATTTTATACATGACGTTTGATTTTGACTGTACAGTCACTAAAAAATATAATTTTTAGCAGCCTTAGTTTTACATTTTTGGAAATATTTCCTAAACGAGGCCTAATCTTGAAAAAAGTTATTCGTTCTTTTACGCTTAAAATATGATTTTGTATATGACGTTTAATTTTGACTGTCAAGCCACTAAAAAAAAAAATTGCATCCTTAGGTTTATTATATTTTTGGAAATATTTCCTAAGCAAGACATGATCTTGGAACAAAATATTCTTTCTTTTATGCTTAAAATACGATTTTATACATGACGTTCGATTTTGACTGTCCAGCCACTAAAAAAATATAATTTTTAACAAGCCTTAGTTTTACATTTTTGGAAATATTTCCTAAACGAGGCCTGATCTTGAAAAAAGTTATTCTCTCTTTTGTGCTTAAAATACGTTTTTTTATATGACGTTTTATTTTGGCTGTCGAGTTACCAAACACCCTGTAGGTACAAAGCAAATATAAAATGTACACGCCACGTTATTAATTTTAAAATTAAATATTCAAATAATAATTATTATAACTATAGATTTTTTAAAGACTCTGTCCTGATACCTATTCAAATAAAAAAAAATCACCACACTTTGTTAACAACATCAAATGATTTAGGAACTGTTCTATGCGTTATCCATTAGAACCTATTCAAATAGCCTGTTTCTCCCAGGTAATAAATCAACAACAAATCGTGATAATAGCGGATGAAAAATTGCATAATTTTTATTCAAACAGGTACGGTTTTTCACTTATCATAAATAGGATTTAATTAAGATTACATCTGGGATATGCACGCGATGTGAATGTAATTTCAAAAATTAACCAAATCAAGCTAATCCAAACAAAACGCTTCTTATACCTACTTTTTTCAATGATCAGCAATTTTTGATACATTCTTGATATAAGTACAGTCACCACCAAAAATTTGGCATTGTAGTATATGGGGACAAGTTTTGTTTTTTGATTTATAAAAAAAAATTCCAGGCAACAAAATCTCTGAGCTCTTGAAAACTTATTTTGGCCCTCTCAGATATAAGAGGGACAAAATGAAGGCAGAATTATGTTAAGGTGCAAATTTCAGCTTTCCTGATAATGCCATAGCCTCAAAACAAATGATTTTTGGATAATTTCTTTAAAATTGAAGTTCGTTTAGGCCACGATTTCTTATCCAAAATAATTTAAAAAAATTATTATTGACTGTTAAAGTTATGTATAATTTCCACGTTTTTGGTGCAATGTGCGCTGAAAAGGTGAAATAGTTTTGTGTATGAGAAACGGCTGTTTTCAATAACAAAAACCTCCAAATTCAATTTTAGAATAATCTTAATAAATACAATAATTCTACTTTCATCAGTTATTAATATTCGCCACATTTAAAATAATTCCAAAAACAAAAAAATAAAATTGTTGAGGAATCTACAGAAGCCAAAATAGTTTGTTTTTTGGCTCTGGGATTATCAAGTAAGCTAAAAGTGACACACTATACAAAAATCTAAGCGAAGTGTATTTGATTTTCGAAAAATTGCCCATTTATGATTCTCACAATTATTAAAAGTAGAGTAGAGGAGACCCCTTTAATCAAATCCTAGTAATACGCCATTTATATCCTGAGGTCTTATGCTTGAGTTCATAGTTCAAGGGTTCAAGGTTCAGAAGTTTGCTTGCCAAGGCTTCCCCGACATCATGTCATTGGTATTGTTCACCATGATTGTGTGTCGGGTTCGATTGAGTGCTGGGCAATCAAAGATTACATGGAAAGCTGTTTCGTCTTCCTCGTTGCATAGTCTGCATGCTGGTTCTCCATTGAAGATACCCAGCTTCTTCAGGTGTTGCCTCAGGTGGCAGTGTCCTGTAAGAAGTCCCACCACTGTTTTAACTTGCATTCTGTTTAAATGCAGTAGTTCATTGGCAAGTTTTGGAGATGGTTCGTTTACCATTAACTTGCTACCATGTTCCTAGTAGTTCCAAATATTGATGCTGGTCCTGTGAAGGCTGTTGCCGCGCCCTCTTTGGCCAGTTCATCCGCCGTTTCGTTACCAGCTACTCCCGGTGACCCGGTACCCAAACAAGTGTTACTTTATTTTGTTTAGTCAGATCGTTGAGGTCGTTGATGCATTCCCATTCCAGTTTTGATTTGGTTTTGTAGCATGCAAGAGCTTTCAGGCTGGCCTGGCTGTCGGAGAGTATGTAGATTTCCCTATTCTTATAGTTCCTTCTCATACATTCTCCGACATATTGCTGTATTGCATGTATCTGGAGGACACTTTTTTGGAACAGTTTATTATTTATTATTATTATTATTTTCAGAGTTTATGTTAATTGTTTTATAATACAGAAAGATTGTTAAATTACGTTGTCTTTCATTTAGTATAGTCATAAGTGAAGTGGTGTGTTAAATAAATAAATAAATAAAAGAGGTGTGTTTGAAAGAGATAATGACCCGGGAACTAAAGGACAACGATCATAGGCAGCGTCGAGCATTCGCTGACTAGGCTCTGGACCAGTTGGACGTGAACCCCGATTTGGGATGGAAAATAATCTTCAGTGATGAAGCTCATTTTTTGATGAATACGTCAACAAACAGAATTGTCACATTTGGGGAAATCACAAATATACGCAAAATTCAAGCAGATGAGCCTGCAGAAATTGAAGCTTCCGGAGACGCGTTTTTCAGCGGAGTAGCGGTGGACAGTTGGCTGCAAAGGTTAGCTATTCCAAGGAGGTATTTAATTATCTAAACAAAATTACATTAATTAATATTGAGGTATCGCAAGGAATTTTTTAACCCAACTATTGGTTTTATTAGAACATATTCCCCGCTACATAAAGCACATCCTGTAGGTGCGTGTAAATAACATTGAGTCGTGAACGTTTCACCTTGAATTCATATAAAAATCAATTTCGTAACTTAATTTTGTCCCATTTGATTAATGCTCACCTTTTCGCACAAAATAAACACCGGTTATTGATTTTTTTATTGTTTGATACAGCCCAGACTATTGATGCGTTTAAATATGAGTTCAAGCAAGTTGAGCGGTCCGTTGAAACTTTATCGAAGGTATAAAAATTCTAACCAAAAATTTATACCAGATTTTCCTTCCAATACTCCTATAAATAACCTGGAATTCTTGAGTGCTTAATATTACTTCTCACGTGACATATTATTGCATAAACAGCAAGACTTAACTGAAAAAAGCATTCTCAACATAATACTTACAGAATATAAGACACCCTAAAATTATCATATAAATTAAAATACGAGTACAGGGTGCGCCTAAATTGGCTACCTGCGGCGTAACGATCTGCCAAGTAAATATAATAGGATCCGGAATTTGCCAGGTTTCAAGAGAGCACGAATTTTCTGGATTATGGGAGTACATTTGGCAGAGGAAAATGCTTCATAACGGGAAATATGCAACAGGGAATTTCCATTTAAGTAAAGACGTTCGCTAATTGCAAAAATATTCATTTTGGTATATCATGCGACAGTCCCGGGGAGCGTTCCAGAAGTCGACCTTACAATTCAAGTGAATACGGGAGTTGAGGTAAGTGACGTTCGGTGGAAGTTATTTGGAGGCTTATCGCATTGTCTAAGTGAATTTGTGTAATGCATATTTAATGTCTTAAACGTTTCCTTCACGGTGAAAAGTGCCGACTTCAAGGAGGACTCTTCTTCAGCCACCTCCGAACAAGTACACTCGAAATAAGTAATAAGTGTTTTGACAGTTCTGAATGTTGGAATATAAACTTCTCAATCTGAATTTCTAAGCTGCAGGTATATATCAAGCGGTTATTATTTATTAAAGTGCTCCTCTTAAAGTAAGCGCGATCTTGAAAAACAATACAACGCAATCAATAAGTCCCCCAATCAATTATTATTCATTCCATCCATGTTTTGAGACAATTTTTAGCCCGATATCTACCTATATAATATTATCATTAAAAAGCGAAATATTCCCTTGAATAATCGAGTCATTTGTCATGATAATATGAAGTTTCGATAACAAAGGACCTCCCAACTTTGCAGTAAAAGCTCTATAGTTTAACAAAAGAGCTTCGGTACATGTACGCTCGTATATAAATCTTGATAAGTGCCTATGAGGTGAAATTATTGTCCAGAATAAACCGTACCCTTGGCCTGCTTTAATGCAGGTACATATTTACATGAAGCTTGTTGTGAACTAGAGAAAGAAAACATAATTGTCGGATTGCCTTTATATGCGCCCATATACTGGTAATGATTTACCCGCCTAGTCCTGGTATGCACGATACCTTGTACTTAACTACAAAAATCCTCCTCAAGTTGAGATTGTCACGACCATAACTGAGTTAACATTTAAATTTGCATTGCATAAGAATGTCTTCACATATTTTTGTTACAATAAAATTTTGACAAGAGGAGCTATAGCCTCATTTTATATAAAAAAAACCTTCTTGCGCATCAATCGCATAAATAGTGTATCTTTATGCGTTTTAAATTGGCTTGCTGATATGTTCCATAGTCAGGTCATATTAGCGTAGTGACTGAAAATTTCATTTCATTTTATAAACGTTTCAATTTTTTACGCACCCTGTATTATGAAATCGAATTTCCTCAACGCAAAATGACTTTAACGATCCATCGGTGTTAAGGCAATTAGCAAAAGCAGATTTGACTTTCATTATTTACAAAAGCTGTGATTGAAACGGCTAGCGACCTCTCTTTTCCAGCGACCGTACCTAAAATATCGAGTTTTGCACGACATCATAATCCGTAGATTTAGCAACAAGCAAACAGTGACCTAAAAGGTGTGTAAATGTATAGAGAAGGATCAAGCGCATAGAAAAGACCCCATTAAATGAATAAAGACAGAGTGAGACGCGAATCCTGATAGGTCAAGGGATGTCACCTGAGGTGAGAGGGTATAGTGATTTGCGGAAAATGACGTAATAATAGGAGGATGCAGCAAGAGCACTCAGAACGCAGGATGAGCAAGGACTACTACGAGAACCGCGAAGCGAGAAAAAGCTTTACCGCGTCTCGGGCGAATTTCTCTTACCTTATCTCTTTAAGTACCTAATTGCCTTTTACCTTATCTAATCATGCTTTATTTAACAAGCCCATAGTTATCTCTATAAAGCGACCTATGTATAATACCTGGGTTTTTCGCATTCAAAATGAAAGTGCCTGTTACACCATCGTCTCCAGTCTAGGCGAAACATTCCTGACCTTTGGGAAAGGCAAACTGCCTAGTTCTAGGAAATGATTCCAATCTATGAATCAGCTCAAAGTATGTACACCTAATGCAGACGCCGATTTTCCCACCAAAAAATCCTGTAAGTACGTCAAACTTTGTTTATTTCCAGGAGCCAGAAAAAATCATTCAGAAAACATCAAAATTCTAAATTAAATAAAGCATCTGGCATCCCACTATACTCGTATTATCTTTATCCCTATTTAAATTACCACTCTTTATGTAGGAGAGAGTTTCACATTAGTACAGGAATTTGACGCATAATTTGAGCTCTCTACGTTGGTGTGTGTGTGAGAAAGAAAATAAGTCTTTTCAAAATTTTATGACCTCTTGTTTGGATCCCGGAAAGGGCCAAAATGTGGGGCAATTAATGGTTTTAATTATAGGCTGAAGGACCAGGGTTTTAACCCCGAAGGAAGCAGGAGTAGGTAGATATGCACAGTAAATAATTCGAATACCTAAATAGTTACTGATCTTCGGTCTGCTTCTGTCTTCTGATGTTATGGTTGTTAATCACTTAATTTTTAACGATTAAACCTGTTTGTAAAGCGCGGTTATTTAAGTAGTGACTATTATAAGCCGCGGTTGTAAGGCGCGGTTATTTTAGGTTCACGATACGATTTTAACGATTAAACCGCGGTTGTAAGGCGCGGTTTCTTTAGGTTCACGATACGATTAATTATTACGAGTGTTAGGTATAACACGATTCGGTGGAGGATGTCTGACGATCCGTCCAAATACGATACGACACGATTTGCGTATCTCGAAAATGCGACTTAACTCGACGAATTCGAGTAACCAAGTGTTTTCTTACTTCTCTTCTCGTTTCTCCTTTGCATGTGGGGGTAAAAGGGAAGAAAGGGGTGAATGTTGTTCTTCTAACCACGAATTTTGCGATGACGAACGAGTTGTCGATTAATAAAATTACCATATCGTTCATCGGGATTAGATTTCAATTTCTAACGACCAAATTAATTACGATGACGGAATACCTCTTATCTAGTACCGATATCTTATCGTCTCTCTTCCCTGCATACATTAACGATAATAAAATAACATCTCTTTACTTTTTCGCACCCCCCCCCCCTACATGCCTTTTTTCTAAATTTGAAAATAAGATTTTTTATTTTTGTAATACACTACATTTTTCTTTTTTTTTTTTGCTTATTACAATAAAACCGAATTTTCTCAACGCGAATATACTTTTTTAACAAGCAAAAGAAATGATGTAGAATTACTTTTTATTCGAAATAATGAAAATAAACGAGTTTTTTACTTTTGTACGATGACATTTTCATTTTTTTTTCTGCTCACCCTGTACAAATAAAATTGAATTTTCTCAACGCGAATGTATTTTTATAACAAGCAAAATAAATCATGAAGAATTAATTTTTCTAAAGAATGAAAATAGGATTTTTTATAGTATAGTGAACACCATCCGTGGACACAGGTGAATTTTGGAAAACCACTTTTTCGTGATACGGAGGTCAGAATCGCGGTGGATATTTGATAAATTTCGAAAAATGATATTTATTGGTAAAATAAAAATTGCTTCTTCGAGATTTAATCGTGAAGGAAATCAGGAATTATTATTGATTATTTACCAATACCTACTTAGAAAGGTACCGATGGGTAATCTAATCCTAATATCATCATAATTTATCAAGTGATCAAGTATTAAATCTCAAAAAACCTCCCCTACCTTCGACAACCTTTATTCATTTCGAACGATTTATTCAAATTATTATTTAAATATTTTATGCTCATAATTTCTGTAATTAGCTACGCCCCGCTATTATAATACCCCTCTACTATTTTGGTTGGACAAAGCTAAAACGACCAGTTTCAGAGACACTAACTACTATTATGGGTAGTAACTAACTTGTCCTGGCATTGTTGAAGGTTCCTTTCCTAAATATTGATTCACCTGATTTTATGTAGTAAATAACCTTCACAATAAACACCCAACCAACGATGACACTGAACAATAAGATCGTGCATCCATCGACCTTCCACGCAACGCGGTATCGCGAAACTCCAACTACTCGCCCTTAATTTTACAGTACTGATCCTTCTCCTTAATCATCAACACGCGACTCCCTTCGGGATTCTAATTAACTCGAACTGGCCCTAACTCGGTACAGGGTTCCACTAATGTTCGTCGTCCCGTCCTTCTGGACCTTTTTGCGGCACTGAGTCTCCAGCGACTGATTTAATTTTCCTTAGATTTTCTTATGGCGTTTTGACCATTCATAAGAACAACACATATGTTCGTATTCAAGGTCAGGTGTCTGTTAATAAAATTATACAAGAAAAAGCAAACTTTTCAGAAATCTTAAAACTTCAGTTTTTATATTCATTATTTCAATTATTTATACGAATAGGATGTTACAAAATAGAGCTTGTAGAAAATCCAAAAATAGGCGAAAAATTTGCTGTAGACATGGATTTTCCAGAGTTGAAGTTCTTCGAAAATTTTTTTTTTACACTCTACAAACTGGCTGATCAGCATAACTCGAAATGGATGTGTTCTTTCTTCTTATATTTTTATTAAATAACTTATACGCCACTGACGTTAATGTAAATTTGTTATTTTTGGTAAATACCTCATGTTGTATAGAGGAGAAAAGTCATGCACGTTTTTGCCATAGAACGCACTGTTTCCGAGATACTTCACAATGTATAGGAACTCGTACTTTCTTCATTGAAGCGTGTTGGTTCTTGTGGATAGGAGTTGAAGGTCAGGAGACTGTGGCGTCACGGACGGGTTTTTTTTAGAGTCAACTATGACTCAGAAAGTTTTCGACCCAGTAGGTTTTGTTTGTGCGGCTACTCTTTGTCTTAAGATTTTGTTGCAACAAACATGGAGCCGAAAAACTAACTGGGATGTCGAAGTAGATGAGGACATTGCCAAAGCTTTTATAAAATGGATGAAAGACCTACCGTAATTGTTTTAAATCGAAATACCCAGATGGATCAAGGGAGGTTTCAATGAAGCACAGAATCTTAGCCTGCATATGTTTTCAGATCCAGGCAAAAATGCTTATGCGGTGTGGTATTTCTTCGCGTTGAAGCGAACGAGCAAGTACATGTCTTTCTACTTGCAGCGAAGGCTCGGGTTGCACCTCTGATGGCGTTAAAAGTTAATGGCGTCAACTATAGGAGCACGCCTATGTTCTTCGGTGATGGAATATTTTAGCCGCGGACTCAAATGTTGGAGCGATTCACCCACTGTAGTGTCATGGATCCAGATATCTGATGAATGGGCTACGTTTGCAGGTAACCGAGTTAAAGAAATACGGTCCCTAACTCCACCAGAAAGTTGGAAACATTAGGTAGGTTCAATGCTGCAGACCTCCCTTCAAGAGGTTGTTCTCCATTTCAATTGTACGAGTCAAGATGGTGGAAGGGGCCTGATTAGCTGCAAGAAGAATCCTACAAGTGGCCTCGTGGTGAATTCAAAATCAGCGAGGAGGAATTCTTTATTTTTCAAAATTCAATAAGACCCTACGAATGAGGGCTTGGGTGTTTCGCTTCATCAGCAACTCCAGGACACCCATACATGGTACTACTAATGCATTGACGGCCTCGCAGATCGACAAGGCTGAAGAATTTGTATGGCGAGTGGTTCAAGGAGAGACCTTCGATCGAGAGGAAGACGAGCGTCTCAGAACTCTAAATCAGTTCAGGGACGAGAATGGACTGCTCAGGTTGAATACACGGGTTTCAAATCATGATGTCGTGGAAGGTTCCCGTTTCCCGATAGTTTTGCCGGGGAAACATCCAGTGGTTCAAAGTCTTATCCTGGACGTTCATGAGAAGTCATTAGATGTGGATACGCAGGGACTTCTTGGGAGACTTCGAGAACCATACTGGATTTTGGGTGGACGACGAGTTATTCGATACGCCATTTCCAAGTGTGTCATCTGTCGAAAACAAGAGTCGAAGTCAATTCAGGTTGGAAGCCAAGCGTTGCCCATGAACCGAGTACGAGATGCTGCAACCGTTGGAAATCATAGACATCGACTTTGCTGGACCATTGTTCCTCAAGTCTGGAGAGAAAGTCTGGGTATGTCTGTTTACCGGGCAGTTCATTTGGAATTGACTTTGTCTTTGTCAACCGCAAGTTTTATAATGGTTTTTCGACGGTTCATCGCTCGAGTAGGTCGGCCCACTACGATTTACACGGACAATGGAACTAATTTCGTCGGAACAGAGAATGCTTTTACCAATCTAAATTGGGACAATATTCAGGAATATGCTTCATCCCGCCACATTACCTGGTACTTCAACCCCCCAACTGCACCTTGGCGGGGTGGGTTCCGGGAGCGCATGATTGGCACTCTCAAGAGGTTACTAAGGTTCTTGGTAGGTAATGCATGTTTTGCGTATGAGGACTTGTTGATATTGATGTGTGAATGCGAGGACATGGTTAATTCTCAACCTATTACCTATCTGTCGAAGGAACCAACAGATTTGATCGCCTTGATTAACTGAAAGATTCAGGTGTGCCTGATTGTGATGCTGTGGATCGGAGTTCTCTTTGTCGGAAGTTGAGATATCGTCAAAACTTGTGCGATGACCTGCGCAGTCGGTTTCGGTCGGAATATTTAGGACCACTGACTACAACGATAGGAAGACAACTCGTAGAATTTCACTAGGTGAGATTGTCCTCATTGGAAGTGATGGAGAGAAACGAATGGACTGGCCTATCGGACGTGTTGTCGAGTTGTTGCCTGGCTTAGATGAGAAGACCCGACTGGCAAGCATTAAAGTCCGCAATGGACAAATTTTGAGACCTGTTCAGCGCTTGTACCCTCTAGAATGTGGAATAGATCAGCTGGTACCAGATGTTGTAACTGACAGAGCTCACCGAGATCATCCTGTTCCTGAGAGTTGTGAGGAAACAAAAAAGCTGCCACATCGTGTAGTGTAGGTGATGATGAAGGTTTGCAGCCGTTAGTGAAAATTACGCGTGGTGGACGCGTTTCTAAATTGCCTGAAAGGTATTGTTATTAACTTTGAGTTGAATGATTGTAGAAGAAATTTAATTATTAAAAGTTTAGTTTTGTTTTGATAGCTGTAAGTACGACGAGAGTAAGATTCAACGAACCAGTGCCTATAGGGAACGGCGAGTAGCCTTTCATCTGGGGTGCGAAATATGTACTTCAATTAGTATAACAACGATCAAAAATTTGGAATTATTCTGACCCTCCTATTTTTAGATATCCAAAAAAATATTAATTTTTCTGTATCTCGAGAACTAGAGCTCCAACGACTAATGTCTACAGAACATTTTTCGTCTATTTTTGATGCATTTCCTATATTATGCCCTTTATGTTTGTCACACCTATTCATTGACGCCCTGTATATAAGATAATTTTTCTATGCATGTCAATGATTCGAGACGATTTAAAGAAATATCCTGAAACTTTAAGCATGGAACCTTGTCAATGGTAATCAAAGCAGTGATGCGGTTTGAAGCTGCATTAATTTATAATGGAATTATACATTCATACGGATGTTAGTTAGAATTTTTGACACCTCTTGACATTTCGCTGACATAAACATATATCATCTAAACATTGTATTTTTTAAATAGTGGCTGTACAAAGTCCATACACGCTACAACACATGTATCGTGTTAATATTTTATTTGCCTGTCACGACCAGTACGTGAAAACTCCTCCTTTTTCCGATAAAATTATGTCAATTTCAATATAGCAATGTCCGTTTTGTCAAAATTATCTTCGGCATGTGATTAATCAACGATTTCATGTCCCGCTTCATGTAAGGTACCTGAATCATGTGAGCAAATGAAAATGTAATTTAGGCCGACTTTGGGAAAAAATTTCATGTGAGATTTTTTTAAAAAGGGAAACATCGGTCTAAATTATGTTAAAAAAAGGGGTTGGGGGAATTTAGGGGTTTTATAATACACTTTCAAACCATGCTGGAAAAAATGCTACAAAATTGATTATCTTGACCATTTTTTTCGTTTTCCTCGAAAAAAAAATGTAGAAAAGTTGTGAATGTTTTCCGTTACTTATTATGGACATGTGAATAAAATTCAGGATAACACTGTCAGGCACGAACTAGGCAAGGAATGCAGTTGTCTAGTAACGAGAATTGATTGATATTAATAGTTTGTTTTTGATTTGTATAAAAGTTAACATGATTAGAAATAATTTGACGAAAAACCGTGTCAAATAAAATTATCTTTTTTCAATAAATAGACGTCTGGTCCATCAAATTGGCGCCCAACGTGGGGCCAAATTTCCTGAAGAAGTGTTTTCAAGTTATTTTCAAGAACCTGTGATCAGTTAAAACGTTCCTGCGTTCCTTGAATAATATTTTTGGACCTTTTTTGACTGTTTTTCGTCTATATTGTTGGCAATTCATCGAATAGTTTTTGCAAACTGTTGGTATTATTCAGTTACCACGCTTGTGCTTATTTTCATTTTCAAAGCTGTATAATCAATCAAAAACTGAACCATATTACTCAGTTCGTGCGTGTGATTTCGAGAAGGAATAATATTCTGACTGCGATTTTGGTTGAACCTTCGAAAATTTCGTAGTCAAAGACGACTTGCTCTCCCAATACTTTCAATTTCAATGATTCTGCTGTAGATGAGTATGCAGCAAGTGCTGAAAATGGTGACATCGAGGAAAAAAGTTCTCTTCCTCAAATATTGACAGATGCAGTGACTATAGATAAGCCAATCAATTTCAATCATTTATGTTTCAGATATACGAGAATCTTTTGCTCAACCTCAAGCTGCTACGGTACAAGTCACACCACCCGCTGCTACAGGTAGTTTTGTTAAGTTTTCTGCCCGTTTATGATTCTCAAACTGCAGTGTGGAAGCCTATTTGAATAGTGTCAACGTATATGGAATGCAGACCACCGAACTATTCATTTGCCACATGGCCGTACTCTTAGATGAGGCACAAATTGATATTGTTACACGCAAAAGACTGCAACGTGGTAATGTAAATAACTTTCCAAGAAATTCTAATTAAAACACGTGATATTGAACAATCACTCAAAGAAGTTGATGACAAGGGGGGTGATGCTGCTTCAGGCGCAGCGAAGACGCATAAAGAGTGAAACGGCGGTGAAGATCGAAAGCAACGACCACGTTGCTCGTTTTGCAGAATTGTTGGACACGAGAAAGAAAACTGCAGGAAGTTAGGAAGAAGAGAGAGACGTCTGTCACCACTGTCACCATCGGAGGCTTCCCAATGTACTAACCAGCTGTCCAAAGACAATTTTTATCAACAGTGTGCAGCTGAATTCAGTTCAGACGAGGCATACCGTCTGGATTCGGCGCAGAAAAGTTTGGTCACCAGTCCGCTAGAAGACAACAATGATATTTTTGCTATTAATCGAATCGACACCAATATCCACTCTATCCACTCTATATCCACTCTATCCACTGTATCCACTCAGCAACTCGATGAAAAAATTCTTGAAAGAAAAACTCATTAGTTCAACAGAATTGGTCCAAGCTGATGTTCAGCCTTATGTTCTCAGGCAGACACATGCTCCAATGCTCTCGGTGCTGCTTTAATCCGGGAGGAGGCTCTTGGAGAACTTCCTATCGGATAAGCGAGCAAATTGCCTACCACCGCAAAGA
Source organism: Malachius bipustulatus (assembly GCA_910589415.1). Classification (NCBI taxonomy): domain Eukaryota; kingdom Metazoa; phylum Arthropoda; class Insecta; order Coleoptera; family Melyridae; genus Malachius; species Malachius bipustulatus. The sequence continues at coordinate 23,239,771 of OU342633.1, forward strand.
AGAAGAGAGGTCGACCCCGCAAGGCTGTCTATCCTACTTGACGCTTGACGCTTCACGTTTAGGTCTCAAGCGTGTTTCATCCTTTCGATCACACCACACACCATTTTGTCACGTCAATCACACGTGACCCTTTTCCGAGCGCTCGCGACGTAGTCTTTGCTCTCTTGTCCAATCCGGAACCCTTATGTCATTTCTGGTCTAGCATAGCATGCGTCAGGTGATCGTAATCGCAAAATCGCAACTGACTAAGGTCCGTGAATTTAAACACGATGCCTTTTTAGAAAAAGGCGTTAAGAATTTTGGCTCGAGAAAACAAACTTTAACGCCACAAATGCGTTACAGAACTTTGGTAAAAAAATGCAACGAATTTTAGTAATTTTTGACGTGGAACTGATATGGAAAATGTCAAGGATGACGTTAAAGTGCCTGTCAATTTCAAAATTAAAATAGCATCGGAGTTCATGTGAGACCCCATTCTAAATATTTTAATTGTGAACATAAAAATTATATTGGATTTCAAAATTGACAGTCTGTTTGTCAGTGAGGAGTTTAAGTTCTTGTCTGAATGAGGTACTTAGTCATAAACCTGATGTGTCAAATGTCAAAGATGACGTTGCAGACGTTACTATAAACTATAAACGTCTTCACCGACTCAAAATTGAATATACCTTTAAAATGGGGTCTAGCCATAACCCCCATGCCATTTAACATTTTGAAGTTCAAAGGGACTGCAACGTCATCTTTGACATTTGAACTGACCCATCGAAGTGTTACGTCAAAAAATAGTAAATTTCATGTAATTGAATAGACTTTTTATACCAAACTTCTGTCACATCATTCGGTTTAGAATTTAAAGAGGGGGAGGGAGTGTTATTATAAACGTCATCGCGGAATCTAGCATTTTAAATTTAACTGCTGAATATTGTTGTTGTTGCCGACTATGAATTAACATCAAACGTACTTATATGATTGACGCACAACGAAATAAAGCAACGAGGCTATTAAACAGACACGTAAATCTACTCCCACATAATGACTAGGTACATGTTCGCTCTGTCAAGATAAAGTAGAAAAGCTGCAACGAATTCAATTTTACCAGCTGCAGCATGGGAAACCGTTTACTCCCCCTGTGTAGTAAAAAATACCCTTCAAATAAGGAAACTGTTGTGCTTGGCAGGAACTACAAAATATCATGAACCAATTGCATATACCGTAGATACGACACACTTGAATACATGCCAAGTAGGTTTATATGTAAGATAAGAATTACCATCTTAGAAGACAAGCCATATTTATTAGAAACATAACTGGATTTGACTTCTCGAGAAAATTTTATGAAGTATAAATAATAAGAACGTGAACTCTTGACATGTATCTAAAGGATAAGAAGAATTCACATTGAGAAAATTTATTGATTTAATTCCGTGAGAAATAAGTTCAAATTCTGAACTGAGTCATTTTCCCCCGTCGATTTTCAAAAAAAAAAAAATATATAATTAAAATGAAAACACTTCCTCCAATTTCATATCAGCTTAATAGGTACACAATTTCCCGACTTGAACTCTTGAATCTGCGACTGGCGTGGACCCAGTAACTTCTAGTTAACCTTCCCCTCGATCGATGTATGTTTCAGTAGTGGCAACCCTGATGCAACCGTTGAGCGGTTGCCGAAAGCTTTCATGGAGATTTCAGGGGAATCATTCCTGTCATACCTTTTCCCAAAAATTGATAAATTATTATTCAGTTTTAACAATGAGCGGTAAGTACCTACCTATGGAGTATAAAAACTCTTCTATTATAGAATTATATTTATAACAGGTAACTTTACAATAATTATAAATACAGGGTGTATTATAACGTCCGCATAATATTAGCACCACGCGATTCAACATCAAAAACAGAACATAAAGTTTTAATACCGTTTAGCTCTTAGAAGACCTCAAATAACGAAGTTATCGACCATTGTAGTTTAAATTTGAAGTTTTTTAATACTCAAAAATATTGCTTAATATTATTAAAAAATTCTTAAGTAAGAAGTAAAATAGCCAAATTATCCAAAATTTTAGATTTTTTTTGTAAAAATGATTTAAATTAACATTTCAAAACTAGGAATTATTTGATTTCCTGAGTTCCAATCAATATTGCAACTGCGCGTTTTAATTGTTGAATAAAAAAGTGAAAAAATAAAAAATCTGTAAAAAATTGCATCATTGAGTGACACGTCGCAGCATGACATTTGTCTTGTTGCACCTTTTTTCGATTACATAGCAACGGCACACCATACCAGTTAGGTGACTTCACGTCTAAGTTATCTTAATTTTTATACCAGCGCCAGTGTTGAAAAATTTAAGAACATTAAATTGTCCATATCTTGAAATCTGTGTACATCAAGTAAAAACTGTTAAGGACTTTTTTGTTCTGTTTTTGATGTAGAATCGCGTGGTGCTAATATTATGCGGACGTTATAATACACCTTGTATATGCTCGGATTTTTATTTTGAGCAATTTCTCAGCCTAAAATTTCCAAAATATCAAAAAACCTTCTTGCGCATCAATCGCAGAAATAGTGTATTTTTGTGCCATTCAATTATGCATATTTTCACCGCTTTTTAAATTGGATTTCTGAAATTTTCCATAGTCAGGTCATATTAGCGTAGTGGTTTACTGAGAAAATTTAATTTCATTTAGTTTGAAAACATGCCTTAGAATGGATTTTTAAATTTAACAAAATAAAAAAAAATTGGCAAATTTAATTTTTTTTTCCTTTTCCTGTGTCCGCCACTGGCTAACTTTACTTAAAAAATACTATTCTTTACACTACCTTTTATGACTTCGCAAAAGTGAAAGGGGAATTTTGAAAACCGAAAATTTGAAATTTTAGAGGAATAAACATCATGTAAAAATATTCGAATATCTCCGCCATTTTTCTTATTTGCTTCTTGAAATTTTTCAGAGTTAAGGGTTATTCGAATAGTTGTCTACTGGAAAAACTTCAGCTCAATTCCTTCAAAAAAGGCTCATAAACGGTTATAGAAATTTAGCCATTTTTACCCTTTTCCTACCCACGCCACTGGCTTATTAATGAAAAATATGCAAATTTTACTGCATTAACTCAAATTTAAAATAATTTTCTTACAATCGTGTTAATTTGGTTTAAATTTGTTTTTCTAACTTGCTTATAGGTAGGTAGGTATAGGGGTTCCAAATCTGGCAATTTTTTCTAAAATTGAAAAGGCCGCCATTTTCAAACGGCTCGATTTTACTCAAATACAGTACCAGACGACTCCTTGCGGCTATCTTACTCATAAAAAAATTCCAGCCCCCTAGATTGAAAACTGCGCCCAGAAACCAGAAACCAGAGCATAGACGGTTTTTGTTTTTAATTTGGAGGGACACCCTGTAGAAGTAACGCAGCTTTAGGAAATTTTTTTTACGAAAATCAAACGTCATTTCGAAGTTTCACAAGGGTAAAAAATTTCGTTCACTAATCCTTAAAAAATATGAAGCGACAGCAGCGGTTTTAAAATTTTAGAGAAATAAACATCATATGAAAAAAATATTAATATCTCCGCCATTTTTCTTATTTACTTCTTGAAACTTTTAAGGGTTAAAGGATATTAGTTGCCCACTGTGAACATTTCAGTTCAATTTCTTTAAAAATGAAATCATAAACGGTTATAGAAATTTAGCCATTTTTACCCTTTTCCTACCCACGCCACTGACTTATTAATACAAACAATGCCAATTTTATTGCTTTAATTCAAATTTCAAATAGTTTTCTTCAAATCTTGTTAATTTCATTTTAAAGTTTTATTGCCATCTTGCTCATACAGGGACTCAAAAAATAGCAAATTTTTCAAAAATTCAAATGGCTGCCATTTTGAAACGGCTTGGCCGATTTGACTCAAGTGCAATACCAGACCACTCCTTGTAGATATCTTACTCCCACAAAAATTTCAGCTTCCTAGATTGAAAACTGCGACCTGAAATGATACCACAAGAACCGGATTTCTGGAATTTTGAAGGGACACCCTGTAGAAGTGACTCGACTTTTGGAAATTTTTTCAACGAAAATCTAACATCATTCCAAAGTTTTATAAGGATCCAAAATTTCGTTCACTAATCTTCAAAGATAAAGCTACAGGAGCGTTTTGAAAATCGAAATTTTCAAAACACAATTGTTCATACTGGGTGAGTAGGGTCCTCAGGTCCTGAGTACGTTAAAGTACCCACCTACTTTTACCATTAGGATTTTTAACGCATAAGATTCATTTCAAAGAACCCCGCATGGATCATAATTATGGAAATCATCCCTCTATTAAAATTGCTTAAATTCAAATATGTTTGAATATGTGATTGAAAGTCTCCAAGGGCGTAAAGTCAATATGTTTACAGGGTGATAAAAAATACACTATTTTATGTCTTTTTCTGTTGTTATTGGAGCTACGTTGGAGCTACTAGGTCGATTAAAATGGCGAAAGAGAAGAATTTTCGTTCCTCATTACAGTGGTGAAAATAGAAAAACAATTAAAAGTCCAAGTGATGAGTTAAAAACAAATTAAAATGGCCATTTTTCGATTTTCGCGGTTATTTGCAAAGAAAATGGCTCAAGTTCTCGCATCCTGTATAAGCAATTTTCCCGTGCCTACATCTTTTTAGAAAAAGAAGTAGGTACCTACAACTGCTTCTAGCATTGTATCTTAACGAAATTAGATTTTTGAATCCAAAACCAACGAGTGTTTCGGCCCGTTTCAAGAAAACTACGTTTCAAGGGAACGACATTTAACTGCGTGCCAATTTGTGGTTCTCTTCACGGACAGTGAGGAATTTTCCTCTTGAGTAAAAATCCAGGTGTGTTTGCCCGATTAAATAAGAGAGTTTCCGACAAATAATAATTTTTAATTGCTAAGAGCATATCTCCGTTCCAGCAACGCTATCTCAATTCATTCACTTTATCTCCTACAAGTAAAATAGAAACAACCGAGTGCTGTTCAATCAACTACAGGCTCATTCTCTTGGTCGACTTAATTAAGAAAGATAGCTAAAGAACGTACTCCCAACGGCAACTGTAAGTAAAGTTTCCTTTGGTAAGCTTTTATTGTAAAAAGAGCGAAATTGGCATTTAATGAGACATTTTGAAGCAAATTCCATCTTCAGTTATCTTATTACGAGTCTTGAGTTGTCAGCAATTAAAGCAAAATAATGGAAGTGAAGGAAGAGTGTTTTCGTAGTTCATGGGAAGCAAAGGTTTAGTCGGCTTAAACTAACGCTCATTCAAATATCTGTCAATTAAATATTATTATTTAGGGCTAAGTAACTATTAGAATATCTTAAGAGATTATATCTCATTTATCATTGGTTTGTATCTGAATTCATGTAAATAAAGAAATTGGTTAAGCGGATTCAAGGTTTTTAAAGATTAGAAATTTTCATAGATTGAAAGACAAATAAGTTAAAAAGGCCTAAGGTATTTTTTATTGTTTTTAAGACCTTCGGCTATGACTTTTGTAAACTGAATCAAAATTTATTCAAAATTAAAAAGTCAACTGGCATCCCAAAACTTTCCCTTTCGTTCTTTTTAAAGTGGGGAAGCATGGGGAAACTGAACACCTATGCTTGTTCCACATTGGTGTATCTCCCAATTTGATCTCTCCATTTCGAAGTGTCAGAGAAAAATTATCTTTTCAAAATTGTATACGTTTGAATGATTCCCTTAATGGGGAACCAATCGGATGCGGTTCGATGTTAATGAGGAATTTTTAATAGATCGGCTTGTAAGGCCGAAAAGCTTGTTCGAAATCTAGACGAAGCACCAGGGTACAGGATACACCGGGACATAATAGACAGGATTAATTATTATTATGATTTTAATTATTGTACTCACTGTTTACTTTGGCACCACTGGGCGAACCACTGTGACCCGTGCGGGGGATGCGAAAGTCTTCAAATAAATGCGGCTTCGCGAATGGGGGCAGGTTACTGCGTGTACCACAGTCACGATCAGCCTTTTAATCGGACACTATAATGATGAATTTACGAATAATGCGGGAGCCGCGACGATTTTCACAGCATCTGCCGAAGGATGCTGGGTTGGCTTGCTCGTTCTTGACACTGCTCACTGCTTTATACCTTGATTCTTACTCGTGTTGGTGGTGAATGTTGAAAGTCCATCCTCACCACTCGCGACACGCGTATGAGTATGTCCTCTTGCCGTGAAAACCACAATTTTATAGGGATGAGTATCAACGGTCATGCAAGCAAGAGATAAATTGCGTTAGAAAAGATGAAATTAAAAAATGCATCTAGATGACGGAACAACCTTTACCTCCTTTTCCTCTTGACCCACAGTTGGTCCCACACAGAAATTCTTCTCTCACGGCACTGCCCACAACATTTTCATGATATACATTCATGATCCGTCTACAAGCTCTTTGCTTATTTAATATACAATGCACGAGTATTCAGCTCGTAAGCTCTTGAATTCAACCTAAAAACGAACACCAGTATGAATTTCGGACGAGTTGTTCAACTGGTAACGTTCGACACCTCATCCTGTTCTGGAGCTCATCTACTATAAGTACAAAGGATTTGGTAAATTGTTTTCAGGGCGCTTATAAAGTATGGTGTCAGGGTCTCAAGCTTTCTCTTCCAGCAATCCCTGTTTTAGTTCTCTTATACCTGGTAGTTGATGGTGTTAGTAGTTAGTATAGTGTAACCTCAGGCATACTACAGCAGAGTTTACAAAGACCTGTCAGCTTCCCCAACTCTCCTTCCTTTACACGTTCTGGCAGCACGCAAGTGTTACAAGCTTATATACTTTTCGCAAGGAAAAACAAATAATCAATACTCGTTATACAAATATCATTATTTATCAAGAAAGCTAGATACAGGTACAGGATGTTCATACCATCCATATTCAAATTTAACTATCATATTTCTTATCTAATCGACACGCACCACAGCTAAGTGCGATCTAGAGTTTCCATGTGTAAATAGGATATGTAATAGGGAGGGGTAAGTTTATGACTTGGTAACACGAAAACAAATTGCATATTCGCCACCTCCGTGTTATGAAAAGGGCTCAGCTGATTCGCCGCCGCCGATACTATCTTATCAAATCGGTCACGTTAACCTCCTAACCCAGACATTAACCTTCGGCAATTTTTAAAGCTAAGTTTTCGTCATTATCCTAAGTGGATACCGATCGACTTACGTTGAATTTACAACGTACTTTCCTCTTTAGAAACGAAGTGAATTTAATCACATGCTTGTTGGGAAGATGCATAAAATATTCATTTGTTTCGCTTTTAACGAGTGTAATCACAAACCACGTCGGTTTAAAGTGCATAATATGGTCGTATATCTCGTTTTTAGACGGACGTTGTTTTAGAGATATGTTGCGGGATAATGTAATGACTACCATGTTTGCACCCTGTCTTATATAAATATGCACAAGGCGTTATACAATGTGTTAATGGTCGGGGTGCTTTATTCTTGATGGTGGATACGCAAGGTAAACTTGAAGAGGAAATTTTAATCATTCTTTTTTTTTAAATATGGTTGGATTTATGAAATCACGTGATCATGGCTTCTAAAACTCATGAGAATGTCCTGGTTATGAACCTGATTATTCAACGCAATCTTTTAACGCAAGATCTGATGGTTTGACAAGATCCGGTCAGCTCATTTTTTTTCCAAGAACAAATTTGACAGGCTGTAGGGGTCTGCGCGAGAAAGTTATTTAGGGTAAGATGTATTGGTAAGATGTATCTCCTAAAATGTATTGGAATGTCTCAAATGAATATTTCCATATTTTAATTGTCAGTTTAAATTATCAGACTTTAGCTGACTTACCTCTGCCGTCACTTCACAAAAGTTTGTGACATTAAAATATAACAAGGCAATTTTATTATTGCGAGATAATATTTACATATGAATAGTTCACTAACTCCACTTATAGATGTCTTTCTTTCTTATAGATCCTCCCCTTATACATCTATACTCCCTATAGATGTCTTATAGTCTTTCAATAACTGGGACTAAAATCTGACGTTAAGAGAAATTTAAGTTTGATAATGCTCATTAACTCACCGGCTTTCTTCCAACTCAGCTTCCAGGAAATAAGTATAATTTTTGATGTACTTAACAGGATCTTTGGTAGAATATCGGCGTCTGCTACCTTCTACATCGAATCGATTCATCGACTGGAATAGTTTATTTGAACTAGGCCGTTTGCTTTTCCAAAAGATCGGGAATCGTTTCTCCTAGGCTGGAGACGGTGGTATTCGTCATTTAAATAACGAAACACCCAAGTATATAGGTACTTAGGTACTTATTTGGACCACGGCCGATTATGATTATTATTAATATTCATTTAAACGACGAAAAACCGGGTACGTAAGCACATAGGTTCACAAGCACGAAGCGTGGGAAAGTAGGTACGTATTTAAATCTCGACCGATGATTATTATAATTATTTTAAAACACAACTTCTGCTGTCTATGTTTGAGGTAAATTAAAACCGTTTTAATTAGAGAGCCGATCCGCTTTGGTAAAATCTGATGAATTTTTATAGTTGTAGGTGGTAGCGTCGCAAAATGGCCGATGTCGCGATTATTATAATTCGAACATTAATTAATCTCGGATGTCTGTTTTCTGTTACGTCGTGTTATAGATATAACTCCGGCTTGTTAATTAAAACGCGATTCGATAAGATAAAAGGTACTTTAGATATTTAAATAAATAATAGATAAAGGTAAGATATCCCTATCAGGGTTTTTCTCCGCATCTTCGTAAAAACACGCCATTTTCTGCCAATTGCTATCCTCTCCCGTATCAGGTGATGATAGATCACCTATCCGAGATTCGCGTCTAGTTCTGTCCTTTTCATTTTATTAGACCTTTTCTTTGCGCTTGCCCTTCTAAAAGACATTTACACGCATTTTAGGTCACTGCTTGTTTGTTAAACGGAATCTATTGAATTTATGAAGTCGTAGACAGAACTCAATATTCTAAGGTACGGTCATTGGAAAATAGAGGTCGCTAACTGTTTCAAACTAATTATTATTTTAACTTTAACAGTGAGATTTTCTCGCGCTAGTTACTTTAATGCCGATAGTCGTTGCAAGGCTAAAAAAAGATCGAATTTTCAAACTTCTTATTGCCAAAGCAGATCTTGCAAAAAAAATTGAACTGACCGGACCTCGCAAAAAAAACGAGCTGACCGGGCTTCCTATAAGCGAATTTTTGAGCTGACCGAACATTGTAAACCAGATCTTGCAACACCAATTTTTCTTATTTGCTGTTACAAAATTCCCGAGGAATACAACCAGCAACGATTCAAATTCAACGTGAATCGGTATCTCCGATCATGCACTGCTCCGAGAGCGTCATAGGGATTACTCTTAAGTACATGTGCATTTTCATAAAAAAAGAGACGGAAAAAACTTATGTGAAATGGAAAAATGGAGGTGATTGAGAAAATACAAATTTCGAAATTGCAGAATGAGTGTAATTAATTATACCTACGTATGGTGAGGACTAGGATCATTTCGCCCACCCCCTTGCAATATGACAATAGAAGTAATGGGGGTTGGTAAGTTTCTATTAGTATTTTAATTACTCAAAAAAAATCATATACAAAAGTTTGTTGTATACAGTGTAGTGTATACGGTATGGTTGTATATTATTGCACTTTTGGGTTATAAAAAAAATTAAAACTATCGTTTTTCTGATGGGTACCTACCAAAAAAATATCTATTGATAAAGTAATCTATTAAAATTAGAACTTCCCTTGTAAAGCAGTCGAAAGCAGCTGTGAAAATAATTTTCATAGATGCTCTTCTATGTAGATTAACAGTGTAAATACACCCACAAGTCATGTTCTGTCAGGAAGCTTTTTGCCGAATAAGCTTTTAAAATTTCAGCGAGATGATAAATTTAGTCGAATGAGCGATGTGGGAAGCTTCCCTTGTCGGGGATTTAAATAAACGGCAACTTGAGTTTTCTTTAATGTTGTTTTCAGAGTTCGCATAAAGCCTAAAATTAATAGCATCATGACCTGGGCTTTTGAAGGCTTTCGTGTAATAATACGGCAGCGACATGCTCAAACAAATACCTTACACCACTTTATGGAGCAATACACCGATTGTAATTTACGGCAAAACCTTGTCACGTAATCAACGTGTCACATAGAGCTGCGGGTAACCTTATATCCATTGCATACGTAATCCGCTTCCAGTGGGTACAGTACAACGTACAACACAGGTTTGAGTGGCGTAAACTAATACTGGGGATATTCTGAACCGTAGCGGTACATCCCGGAGAGCTATTAAAATACTGCATGATTACTACCTTTGCATTCATATTAAACCGATCTACCAATAAACAAGGTTTCGATCGATTTAGATTTATTCGCAACACTGTGTGGTGTGGTATACATGAAACCTTCACCCTTATCCAGTCTATACGAGTATGTTTGATTCCTGAAACTATAATTTCATTTGTAAATTGACCTTTTGCAATAAATAGAAAATCTCATAATATACAGTGTGAGTGATTGGTTGGACAGATGACAGATGGACGCTTGACAGTAATTTTTTTTTTATTTATATCGATCGGAGATATTTTTTCTGTTACGCGCAAGGAGCCGTAGTTGGTTGGGAACCTTTTTTTTCTGTTTAAGACCTTACCGTGTAATATTGTTTGTGTTAATTAATCCATTTTTCAATCGTTTGTGATGTGGTAAAAAATAACAGGTATGTCGAGCTAGTACCTTATTATATATAGCAACTATATTATCCTTTCCCTTAGCCGAAGCCCTATTGAGTCGCATTGAAAAAAGTGACATTGAAAAAGCAGAAAGAAGGCCCTTTTGTGAATATAAGCCCAATTAAGGCTTATGAATCGTTTATTTGTTTTTCCTTTTAGTTGGGGACTATGAATAGCATGTAAATTGAAATGACACAACGTAGGGCAGGCTGAATTTTGTTGAAATTATTAAGATATCTCTCTTCTCGGTTCCATTTCGGGTCTAAATAAATTTGAAAAGACTCTGACGAAACGTGAGAAGGTAATCCCTACCATTTTCCCTAAAAAGATAATTTGGTAAGTTGCATTATTTATTTTATTTATTTATATACATCCACCCTGCAGCAAATGCCAAATAAAGGATGCGAATAACTGCTGATTTACATACAATCTCAATAGTAGTTGTACTAATAAATAAGTTTTATATATTTTTATAAAAAAAAATTATGTTAACCATGCATGAACGTTTCATGAACAAGAGAAAAGAGTCGATATTATTCGATTGATTTTAGGTTGAAATTTCTGAAATCTAAAAATACTCTTGCATGCATTTTAAATTCATATATACCTACAGGTACTAATAAAAAGAGTTTCCATCGATATTACATGTCTTCAATCTTCGTAAATCGTGAATCGTGAAACACCCACCCTCCAAGTCGCTATCCTACATTCGTAAAACTATATCTCCCGTGCAGATATTAAATTTGAATTGTGCAACAGAACGAGAATAATAGAAAGCATAACAAATTTCATGTTCAGTTATATGAATTTCCTTTATCTACCTTGTGCTCCCATATGTATTATAGCATTGACTCAGCCAAATTAATGGAAAGCTCATGGAGCAGTCTCATGCTAGGAATGACACATTGACGGCCAGTGTGAGTTCTACTAAATACCAAAATGGTTCCGCATTCTACGCATGTTCGAGATTTTGTATAGTTCCCCGTGAACTAGAAAAATGTCAGAACATTTCTAGACTACACGGCCACGGCTATAAAAAGAGGAGCTGTCGCCACTCTAGAGTTAGTCATATCCTGAATGTGAAAGCTGAAGTATCACCGAGGAAGGAAGACATAGAGTAAAGTGACAATAAGTGAATTGGGAAGTAGAAAACAGAGTGGAGTATAAGTGAGAAAGACATTAGTTGTGTAATATCTATGTGGAAATAAGAGAACAGCTGATTATTTAGATTTAGAAGTTACTGCCGTAAGTTATATTTGTGCTTTTTAATACCCTAACCCTATCTTATTGAATAGGATCATTCTTATAGATATGGGAACATAAATATGTTCCAAGCAGTATTTTTGCATGAATATATCTTCCATCATATCTCTTTAAATTATTTCATAAGTTTACTAGAGGGTGAAATAACTTTTCCTCACCCACCAACAGCCAAATAAATGGAAAATATGCATGCTACAAGAGCGCAGTATTACAATCGAGATCGGCATCACCAGTAAAAGATCGACAACTAATTTTTCCATTCCTCATGTCATGGTCATAGTCAAGGTAATGGAAAAGCTGTCGCAAAATGTACTTTGAGGCTTAAAAAACCTTGCGGTAGAACGTCGCAAAAAAAGATTTAAAAAATTTGTATTATGTCCATCAAAAACTGAAAATAATTGCGAAGCAAGACAGAAATCTCCAGCACCCACGAAAAAGTGATTCTCCAGTCGCGGTGACCGAAAATTGAGAAAAAAATTCGAATTTAAGATAATTTTCTTATATTTTGCGAGAATTTTATTGGGAAATTGTGCATTTCGAGCATTTTCCATCGTAACTTCGGCCTCGTCGCTCGTAAGAAGATTTCAAAGGTATCGGCGTGTAGCTGAGAAATTATTTCCGACGACTACAAAGTTTAGTCACAATCGACGTAATCATCTGTCACCGGTGAGCTGTCAAATTCGATCAAAATTTTTTTTTGTAAATTTTCAACAGCGTGTGACGGCCATTTTTGAAGAGTATCGCGATCGCAATTTACCGTCGCGCTAGTAGTCGTCAACCTTTTTCGACGGAAAACAATTGTCCATCCGAAGCGTGCACCGTGTCGAAGAAAACGGCCGAACAAATATTTTCCCCTATGAATGAATTGATGGGAAAATGTAACAAAATCAAAACAGCTGAAATTCGGATCGGTACGTTTGAATCGCCGCGAGTCTCGAACCGAAATCCGTTTTCCGTTTTCGCCAATATTTTATGAGAAAATGGCGTTCGAATGTTCGATTATGAGGAAATTCCGTAAACACGACCAAAAGAAATAGTTTTTACAGATTCTAAAAATCAAGATGGCGGCCATTATATAATTTCAACGCAACGAAAAGACTCCGAGCTACAACACCCTCGTGAAATGTTTTAGAAAAACGAATTCAAACTGTCAATTTTAAAACGTCAAAATCATAAATTAAAAAAAAATACTTGTCGCAGCAGACGGAAAACCTTAACCGTAAATGTAAAAATCAAGAAGGCAAGCCGATTTTAGTATACAGGTAAAATGTGAAGTGACATATCGGTGCAGGAACCACCGAAAAAAAATCGCAATAAAGAAAAGTGCCAACATATGCGAGATGAATTGAAGCCAACACTTTGCTACTAATCAGCCGTAACGACAGTGTTGTAGCATTGCCTTTGTGTATCTATGTATCTATGCGTGTATCTATGTGTTTTATATGCTATGACGTTTCGAAAATTTCCATCGTTTTTGTGCATGGTAATCACGAGTATAAAAAATATTGATTGTTATTACAAGGTATATAGTTGTGACAATATCAAAAGCGATCATGTTTGAGCTACCATAAAAATTGGCCATCCATAACGGCTTCAAAATTATGGAAGGATAGAGGAGAAGACCTCATACTGAAAAGGATTCCCTTAGGAGAAGAACTATGTTTTTATAATCTTTCAGGCTGTATACGGTTTTGAGGAAGGTAGCTCTAAGGTAACGTAAGTCTTATGCAGATGCCAGGCTCTTGAGTATAAAAGGAAATGAACAAGCAAAAATACTCCCTCCTCTAAACCCGCAAGGGTTCTTTTTATATCTCCCTCATTTTTTGTGGTGTTTACCCGTTTTTAAGCATTCAGCAAAGTCTACTGTAAGTAATACGATTATTCTCAGATGAGAAGCTAATAAAAAATTTGCCTGCGAGTGGAATGCTCCAAAAAAAAGATAAACAAATTTGAAAATCAAGTAAACAATTCCTCTCGCTTAAGATACTAGCAACCAGTCCTGGAGTATGAGGAAATCAAACCTTGATCTTTGCCGATAAGGGACTCCTGTCGATTATTTATTGTTGTTATTCCTTCATTTTTAAACACTAGTCTTTTAAGGATTATTTTTGAATAATCAATTTATACTTCGCTCTATTATGCGTCGTTTATTGATACTTAAAATCATCGGTATTACCAAAATAATTTGTGGAAAGCCGTTTACCCTCGGGCCTCTGGGTAGGGAGTCCTTTCACTTCTGAAGGGGGCTATAAATAACTGACGGAAACTTTCGACTCCTTAGAAAAGACTAATACATCATTTCAAGTGTCTCGTTATTAAGAATAATCTACTAAGTAGTTAATTACTTACCATGAGAAAGTGAAGTAAAGGAACCAAAGGCGGCGGAAAGTACAGTAAACACGACCACGTCCCTAGTTTTCCGTCGTTACACAACTACCACCTGGAGTCTGTTTCCGAGGTATAGTAAACGTGTGGCAAAGGAAAACCTGGTGAAGGTATCCCGTGATTACTTTTCATTAATTAAAATCTCTAGGCATATTATCAGACTGAAGTGTCTGATCAAAAATCACCCAAGTGGGGTAATTTTATTAATTAATAATGAAGCTTGCTTGTTAGGTGTTTTCAATGATAATCGTTGCTTCCTCTTTTATCTATTATTGCTATTCGCTGCTGCTATCATATGCTTGCATGGGAATTTCACAGGAAACATTAAGTACCTTTTAAGAGAGATAATTACAGCCTACTTCCGAACTAAAACTACGAATTAATAAACACCTGTGAATTCCTAGATCGAAATCTTCACTGAGTTATTGCGGGCAAAAGCATAAATAGAGATCCAGCAGATGCCTTCTAGGGGAACTGGCCTCGTCACCTCTAGGTACAGAGAAAATAAAGTTGGCGTCCGAGGGTTATTACGAGTATATCGCCAAATAATCCGTTACTGGAATTTGAACTTTGACATTCGACGCCCAAACAAGTCCCTAGTTGTTAGATTCGTGGGGCCAGTTTTTGACGCCCGAGCCACTTAAAAGGCTGGGTGACCGTTACAATATGCAGCTTCTTATTGGTGTGTTATTAATTAAGGGTGAGGTTTTTAGTATTATTTTATGAGGAAAAAAAACTTTACCTATTCTGCATAATTGTATAGTTAGAGACCAACTTTCAGTGAATACTCCGAGCGAATCTACCTCTTACTTCATTTCGATTTGAGTGATTTTAAGTTTAGATTTTCCCCAAATCACTTCCACCTTTGTGAAGAGGAATCCAGGACGAGACATAGATGAAATGTCTCTCCTCGATATAAAAGCGGTGATAAATTAACCTTGAGGTCCAGGTTTTGAATGTTTGTCCTCCACGCCATTCGCTGTGACCTCTTATAAAAATCTTCATCGTGAGGGCACGAAAGTTCAAGGTTAAAATCATCCAATAAACCAAATGGAACAGGTACGGTTTTGAGATAATTATACGCTATATTTTCCCCTAATTGAAGTATTAATCTGACCACTCTTATT
The DNA here is from genome assembly GCA_910589415.1 of Malachius bipustulatus. Lineage (NCBI taxonomy): Eukaryota > Metazoa > Arthropoda > Insecta > Coleoptera > Melyridae > Malachius > Malachius bipustulatus. Next base: position 23,255,316 of record OU342633.1, read on the forward strand.
ACATTCCTGAGCTTCTCCTCAAATTTCTGGCTGGGGAATTTATTTTCTCCGACTTCATAAAGCGTCGTTATCGGTTCAACTTCCATGCATTTCTTTCTTGTTTTATTAATATCATAAACTAATTTGTTTTTTCATTATTTCATAATAATACTTCTTATAAAAATGTATTCTACTTAGGTAGGTATATTATACCAGACATTGGATGAAATAATTGGCTGGTATCACTAGAGATGATTTTCCTTTCAGGATATTTTATTATTTGACCAGGATTCAGTCTAGGGAGCTGAGTTTTTCGGCCTTTAGACATCTGCAGGGGGTGGTCTGGTCCGACATAAATGTATGACTATTTAACCCCTCGGAGCTCATAGGCACTACCTACTCACAGAACGGGCCTATAAGCGGGTTCCCTCAAACAGGAAATTCCATAGAGGTCATCCCACATGTGTCATATAACCGATATTCGACGCTTACATATTTCAAAAATATAACTTGCGGGGCCCAACTGTGCGGGTCGATAAAAGAAAGAGAGATAAAGGCATTAAATTTAGAAAAAATAATTTTTCTCTGACACTTCGAACTAGAGAGATCAAATTATTACGCTAACGTGACCCTCCACTTTAAAAAGAAAGTTACGGGATGCCAGTTGACTTTTTGTAATTTATTTTTGATTAAGTTTATGAAAGTAATAGCCTAAAATCTAAAAAGCAACAAAAATTACCTTAGGCTTTATTTAACTTGATTCTTGTTCCTTGTGAAAATTTCTAATAGAAGTTGTCCCTATCTTTAGAAACCTTGAATCAACTTAATAATCTCCACTTTTCCACGTTCATTGTCCGCTCTTTAAATATAGAGCTCTTCAGGAACCAAAAAGGAAACTTTACTTACAGTAGACGCTGCTATACTTTTTTCTTTAAAAAGATACAGGCACGGGAAAAGATAAAAAGATCAAATTTAGGTAAGGTAAATTTTACAGGTGAGGCTTGCTCCGAGTCTGCCCGACGCTTTTCTGTTGCGCGTCGTAGGTACACGCTACGTCTCTTCTTGGACCAATCCCTGGATCTGTCGTCGATATTGCCAAATAAGGAGTTCCACGTTACCCTTCGAGTTCCACGTAAACGCTTTTCTTGCGCGCGATGCCCATTTTACACCAATCAAAGGGTCCGTGAATTTACACGCGATACTTTTAAGGAAAAGGTCGCTAGGAATTTTAGCTCGAGAAAACAATAATATTATTAATTGATGTAAGGTACGCTTAAATAAACTTTAACGCCATAAATGGGTTTCAAATCTACTGGCAATGGGGAGCCTTGTGCTCTTAATTATGAGCATCTCTTGTGGAATTTCCTATTTGTGGAAAATCTCCTCGGGCCTATGAGTCCTTTGATTTCTGAAGGGGACTATTAATGAAGTGAAATTTTCATGCGAGTAAGATAATTCACAAATAGTGGTCAGGTAGTGCATTTGAGCAAAATTAAAAATTCAAAAATGCTTCAAGGTAAGACTTTTTTAAAAACACACGAGTTTTCTCGGGTGATAAAAGAAACTCATTAAATTTAAAACGAATAAGGGTGTCGAACAGTAAGTACGCACGTGCTTACGAAACTCTATAAAATCCTTTAGCAACTACCTTTTCAAATTGGACTCTTTTAATATTAATGCTAATACCAAAAAAAACTGAAAGGTCAAAACGTCGCTCCCCAGCTTCCACGCAAAATGTTTTTCTGGGAAGCTATTCGCTGTATTTTTAGATAAACTAGATACAAATGACATAATATCACTCATATCAGTACGTTGTTAGTTGTTCCAAGTTCAAGGGCAACTTAACTTCATTAACTTAAATCACGGGATTTATCTTTGTAATAATTTAATGGAGACTCCGTATTGCGTTGTCATAACTTCATAGATCATCAAGAAAAAAAAATGAACTCCTAATCATGACAGATGAAACCTACCTTTTTTACCTTTTATAAACCTTATATCCTCTTACCTAATACTGATGTATTAGTAGGTTGACAGTTCTAGTTAAATATCGTCTACCATATCACCGCTTGACCTACACAGGATAAGCGTGGTAAGTATCGCCTTCGCCTACAGATTCCTTGATGTTACATGAAATACCAACCTACGTTATCTGGTCACGTTGCTGAGCCTTGACTCAATTAAGTCACGTTGGCCATCAGGGAGGGGATGGATACTTTCGTCCTTGGAATGGATCTATAATAAGCGAGATTGTGGATGGTGAGGTAAGAGGTAGTAAGATTACACCTAAACAGCTACCAAGGCGGAATTACACAGTAGATACAATTCTTGTTCAGGATCGATGATTTTGCGAGGGTTACTAGGGAACAGAGAAAACCTCCCAGGATTAAGACAGGCCGAATTTTTTGGTAGCATAAATACTTCATGGTACATGCCAATATGATGTATTCTACAAAAAAAAATCTCAATTTTCTTCAATAAATAATCAAATTCCGGCGCAGATATTCAGCCTGAAAGGACCTGAACTCAAATACCAACTGCGCATGGTAAAATCGAAACCTTAGAGTCAAAACTATCTACAAAAAGTGTCTGTAGCCAATTTTACCCTTCCCAATTTCAAGTCCCATATAACATGATTTGTGACCGCAGTCAGAGTTTTCTTATAAGGGTTATATCTCTGTTAGTTACGGTGAATCCGGCATTTGGGAGGGGGTAAGATTGAAAAGAATAAAAGTTGATTTAATTTTAGCGGGAAATTCTTGTGTTTCAATAACATCTCCTTTCTCCCAATAAATGGCTATCTCAAATATTTTATAGTGTTTGCTACAAACGAGCAAAATAGGGTTACAACGCAAATCAGAAGGTCCACGGGGCTAAAACTAGACGATCACGATCACAGGTAAAATCAAGAGTTCTCTAAGATCTCTCAGACTTCAGGGCGCTCCTTCTTTTTTTAATAATTCAGTTAGACTTTCGATTTGTGACATTTTAGATACGGTGCTACATTACAGACTTGATGCGCATGATGCAGGATCCTTATTTAAAAGGTAGGTTACACTACAGAATTTGGTCCTGTGACGCAGGATCATATTTTAGTTTACTTTAGATAAGGAAGTTGTTACACTACAACTCACTTTAGGATTCTCTGCGCATAACTTTTTAACTTGTATTACCTAGTAAAAGTTTTGAGCTTTGGTGTTGTTTAATTGGTTAGAGCAACTCGGTTTGTGTTGTCGTTTAGTCCAGTAAATTCAATAAATTAGTTTTGCTTGTAGTAAATCAAATATACGCTTCATACTTTAGTTTTTATATTGAAGTTCTTCTAAGTTCTTGAACACAAAGACATTTAAATTGATTTTTAATGGATCTGGTGGATTGTTCGAAAGCGTCTTTGGACCTTTTGGTATCGGTTTCACCTCAACAAACGTTGTAGCAATGTATCTTGTTAATTTTTTTTGGTCGTTCTATAGAACTGAAGATGTTATGGATATGCTCTCTTCTTTCATACACAGACACACATTCTCCTAATCCATTTCTTTTGGCAGCTATAGGATAATGGGCATTCTGCCACTCTTACACTCATCGGATAGATCTTAAAATTTAACACAAAATTACTAATCTTAATAATTGAATACGTCAAAATTTGAACTCTTTCCCTTTTCATATTCACCAATTCAATGTTATCGAGCAGCAGCGAGAGTTCGATATGTCACTCCCCCTTATAATTCAGAGGACTTTAATGAATAATAATGAGTTGCTGATGATAACCTCGGCCAATGCTAAGGAAAGAAATTCGCCTAGACCTTTCTCTCTCTATCTTAAGTCGGTTCAGAGAACACCATCTCAAGTGGGGCGACGTCCCCAACCGTCGCCATCGCTATTATTGGTTTAATTAAATAACCGTCTTGCGGACGCTTGTCATTTATTTTATTGAATAAACTGTCACTCTATACGGCCAATATTTTATTTATTTCGGGTGCCCACCAAATAACCATTCCATCATCTAAGTGCAAAGAGTAGTTAGAGGTTAACTTCTAAAGGTGCTTATCAGAGAGGGTACTTGACAATTGTTGAGAGTTGTTCCGATTCCTGGACAAGCATCTTCTCTGTAGCACCCCTCTAGATTTAATCGGTACGAACCGACGAACAAAATGGGCAAACCCAGAGATGAAGCTCCAGAAATAATGCCATTGCTGCCATAAGATAAAAGCAGGCGTAAGAAGTAAGAAGCGTTCGTTCTATTTTGTCTATAACCAGGATCAGGAGCTAACCAGCTAATCACGCTTTGGTTGCTACACATAATTAGACCTCAGAGGTGGCCCTTATAAGATGAAGAGTTATTCTGCCAGAACCTCATCTAGTTACTTTAGAGAGAGCTAGAACTGACAACTAAGGCTGAGTTTGTCTTGTTGAAAAGGTATTGACAGAACCAGTCTAGCTATAACTCTCTGTAACTAACAACTATATGAAGAATTCCTTTAAGCGAACTGGCCACCTCGTGTTCTTCATACAAAAATCACAGTTACCAATAATTTTTACTGGTTTTTTACCTTGCCTCTTAATTCTTCTATTGAGGAGAATTTGTGGAACTACAAAGGTCACCCTTCAGTGATGAACCGTCATTCTGCTAGAACGTTCTTTCATCCATCCTTCTTACTTGCTTCTTCTTCTGTAGGGGAGAATTTCTGAGACTGCACAGGTTGTCTCCGGTGAAGTGTGAAGAGATAGATAGGTACTGATTAAATGTCCTGAGCTCTTTATAGTACCCCTTGCTTAGGCAGATGTGATCCTGATACGCTGATTAGCTTTTTTCGCCCTTCTATAACCTTTTATTTAGAATACACCCATGCATCAACAACAAAAACCGTCACTCTGCTAGAACCTTCTTTCATCAATCTTTCTTACTTGCTTGTTGATAGAATTTTTTTTCAAGTTTTGAGCTTTAGGTACTTATCCGCAACTATAAGCGAACAGGTAATGAAGGTAATGGGTGTATGTGTTATTGTGTTTTAAACAGTTTTTTTGAAGGTAACTATTACTCGGTTTAACTCATAAATTTTCACCCTCAGCTAAAAATTAAAGACCGAATACGGCTTTTATTAAATGGTGTCTGGTAATACGTATTTGATCTTGATTGTGTGAAAATCAGACACGGGTAATTTGAGGCGAAAGGGTAACGAATCGGCGCGTCGGAAGCGGAGCTTTTCAGGGTCGCGTGAATCGGTAACACGGCAACGCGTACTCGCTGCCATAAAACACACAGACCTACAGAGCTCGGAGTTGTATGTGTATGCTCGCCAGCAGTCTCGCCTATCCCAGACCCATTAAACCGTCTGTGGAATTTCGATATAGGTCAACAGTTGGTGTGCTCATTTTCTTTTTCGAACGGAAAGCCAATTATCAAGGCGTGCGCGCGCCTATCAGCCCCACGGTGAGGGCTGAGGGATGGGAATACGATGAGCAACGGCGAATGTAGCGCCATGGCGTTAGGGGAACGTTGCCACGTCCATCCGGACGTTATTTGCACATGCAGACCTTGGAAAATATTAAAATCTTCTTGCAGACAGAGAATTGCGGCCTTGCATCGGTGACCTTTCATGGGCCGTGAACTTTCGGTCGCAGAAACCAACCGGACATGTTACAGAAACACAAGTTCAATAGCATACTCCTTATTTTATTCTTAGTCCTTAGACAAGATCTCAAAATATATCTAATTTTTCTATTTTCCTAGGTATGTTTAATCGCCACATCTGCTTCTTATACGTTTCTAATTATTTTATTTAGGCTCAAAATCTTATAGAATTAAATTTATTGAAAGTCTTTTATTTGCTCTAGTTATGAGTTATCAAACTTAATTTCTAGACAAAACAGTAATAGTTTCAATACAATATTCTTCGTTTTACTATTTTTATGGCTTAGACACCCTTGTGCATACAGCCACATCACAATATTCATTGTATCTATGCAATCCATTAGCCCTACGGCCAATCTTAAAAGTGGTGACTCGGTGACGCTGTTTACTGATTTGTTAGTCTAAAACGAAAGTTCAAAGTAACTATTGAAATAAAGCCGTTTCTATGATAAATTACCCTTTTGAACCCAATTCCTAGCTTCCCTATACATCGAGTCAGTAGTAAGAGTATAAAAGTACCAAATGAAAAAAATAAATCTCCGCATGGATCCTTTTAAAAGAAGGCCACTAATACTCTAGGGTCGTAAATTGAAAGCGAAGTATGTACCTATATCATAGTTGCATCAGATATGTAAGTATATCGTTCCTGGCCTATCTCCAAACGCCAAAGAAAGCCCAGAAAATAAGTGGCTTTAAAATTGAATCGCCTGCAAGAGAAGAATTTTTTGCATTCCCTCTCCCCATTGTTTTCCCAGTAGTGGATCTCTTGCTATTCAGAATTGGCCTCGAGAAGCTTTCGATTTAAGTCTCTCAGAAGAGGGTGGGTGTCATGAGTAGGTAGAAACGACGTCTTTATTAAAACTTTATACGGTTACTTGTCTTGATGAGATTGTCGATCTAAAATTAGATTCAATTATTTTTCGTATCATTTTTTATATTAAAATTCTTCGATCAAGGGTAGTGAAAAATAATTATTACAGGTTTGTCAAAAATTAAGAATTAAAAATCCTTAAATTAGATCTAAATCAAAAAAAGTATTCTTTATCATTACCTAAACATAAGCTTATTTTTTCAATATCCTTAAACCAAAAAGGAGCAGTGATTTCATAGTTTTTCATAATTTGATTCAGGCGAGGATTCAGGAGAGTAATTAGATCATGACAAACGTTTGCATTCGTACCCTTTGCCGAACAAATTTTGTCTCTTGTGGGAGCGAGCCTTTGCGGGTGACGAAATTTCTCCGACAATGCGAACCAATGCCAAATGACTAACGGGCTTTAGGATGTCCGCATACTGAGATTCTTTCGATCTCCGATTTGAGCACATCTAAGTAGGTGTCCAAACTCCCCATGTCTTTTGACTAACTCAGACGTCTTTCCATTTTTTCTCGCAATTAAAAGAAGATCCTGACTACCTTTTGGGATCTGTCACTATCCAGATTTAGGGATTTTTTCAAGTGTAAGAGTTTTTCCAAATACTTCTGCAAGAATAATGGTTTGATTTATCAAAATCATGGCGTTTTCTTTGTTCCCAAATTTAGGTTTGATGTTTGTGTATATAAATCTGGCTATGGAACGATTTGGTAGATCAAAAAAAAAACTCGTCGAAAGGCAGAAATTGGAGGGGTTTGAGGGGGAGGGTTGAGGTCGCAGGTTTTTGTCCGTCAAAAATGGCACGGGGAAATATGATCCAAAAATCGGTAAACGTGGACAAAATAGGGTTTTTGTTAAATCCCTCGGAAGTAGAAATTTTCATTTCCATCTACTCTCTCCTTTTCTACCGTCTCTATGAACACATGCAAACTCGATCTCTAGCACAAAAGTACCCCACCATTTTGTCAAAAATAGTGATAATGACTAAAAATGCGATTTTGGTAATTTTCCATTAAATTTTCTTTCAGATTTAAATTAAGATCTGGTATTTGGTCAGTTTGTAGTGAAAAGACCAAAATCGAGAGAAAAAACTCACTGAAAGACCAAAATACGGGGGTTATTGTTGTTGTTGAGATTGCTATTTCCAAAAATCACGTTTTTGTCCGTCAAAAATGCAATCCAAAATGAGGAAATATGTTCCGAAAATAGGTAAATGTGGCCAAAAAATGAGTTTTTGGTAAATATTTGGAAACAGAAATTTTCATCTTTCTGTTCTCTCTCATTTTCCACCGCCTCTATGAACATGCACGCAAACTCGATCTCTAGCACAAAAATGCCCCCATTTCGTCAAAAATGGAGATAATGTCTAAGAATGCGAATTTGGTAATTTTCCATTAAATTTTCTTTTAGATATAAGTTTAGATCTGTTATTTGGCCAATAAGTTGTGGAGCGCTCAAAATCCAAAGAAAAAACTCACTGAAAGGCTACAAAACGAGGGGTATTGTTGTACATATTGCTTTTTCTAAAAATCAGGTTTTTGTCGATCATAAATGAGACCCAAAATATGGAACTGTGTTTCAAAAAATGGTAAAAATTGTCAAAAAATTGATTTTTGGTAAATATTTGGAATAAGAAATTTTCATCTTCCTGTCCTCTCTCATTTTCCACCACCTTTATGAACACAAGCAAACTCGATATCTAGTCCAAAAAATGCCACCATCTTGTCAAAAATTAAGATATTGACTAAAAATTAGATTTTGGTAATTTTCTTAAATTTAGATCTGTTTTTTGAGCAGTATGTTAGTGGAACAAGCAAAATCCAAATAAAAGAAAAAACTTACTGATATACCAAAATACCGGAGGTATATAGTGTTGTTGAGATTGCTTTTTCCAAAAATCAGAATTTTGTTCGTCAAAAATGTGACCTAAAATGTGAAAATATGTTTCAAAAATAGGTAAAAATGGTCAAAAAATGGGTTTTTGTCAAAAAGCAGAAATTTTCATCTTCCTGTCCTCTTTCATTTTTCTGTCCTCTCTCATTTTCCACCGCCTCTATGAACATGAACGCAAACTCGATCTCAAGCAAAAAATACCCCACCATTTTGTAAAAAATTGAGATAATGACTAAAAATACGATTTTGATAATTTTCCATTAAATTGTCTCATTGATATTAATTTAGATCGTTTATTTGGTCAGTATGTCGTGGAACGATCAAAATCCAAATAAAAAACTAGCTGAAAGGCCAAAATACGGGGGATATTGTTGTTGAGATGTTTCTGTCCATCAAAAATGCGACCCAAAGTGTGGAAATATGGTCCAAAAATATGTTTTTGTAAAAAAAATGTTTTTGAAATCGCTCTTCACAAAAATCCGGTTTTTTCGGTCACAAAAGGGACCGAAAATGGGGAAACATGTTCCAAAAATAGGTAAATATGACCAAAAAATGTGTTTTTGGTAAATATTTTGAAACAGAAATTTCCATTTTCTTGCAAACTCATTTTCCATCGTCTCTATGAACACATACACGCAAACTTCATCTCTAGCACAAAAAATGCCACCATCTCGTCAGTAAATGAGACACCTATTGACAAAAGATGAGAGTTTGGTAATTTTCCAATAAATTTTCCATTAGATTTCAAAAACTCTCTCTCTCATTCATTTTAACGTTTCGGCAGATGATTCACGTTATCACTTATCACCACCAAACAATAATAATTGGATGACACAAACAAATGACATTTAAGTTTGTACCCGTTTGAGAAACGTTTTTTTTTTAATATTTTTCAAAAAAGGGGAAATTCAACAATTATTATTGACAATTTTTTGGTCTTCATTTCTAGCGAAACTACACTAGATAGACGGGTGATCAATTAAAGAAACCTTTTTTTTAGTTTTCTGATTTCCTTCTGAATGCCGCAAACTTTTCCGGAGTCATTTCGAAAAAACTTATTTTTGTTGTGTCATATTTTCCCACTATTTCCCCATTTTTGGACCTCGTGTAGGCACTTGCGAAGTACGATTATCGAGAAAACCGCCAGCAAAAACTTAATTATGCTTCTAGGGTAGGCGGGGTTATTTTTGATTTCGAGGAAAAAAAACTTCTACAAAGCTTGTAGGTACAATAATTTTTCTCAAAATCATAAAGTAGGATTAATGTAGGTAGAAGGTATTTCATTCTTGCAGGCAATTCTTGAAAGACGCGGCAACAGGGTCAGGTATAGGCGTCTGTTGCAGATGACGTACGAGTATGTAGTGTAGCCCTACGACAGGATACGAGCTAGACCCGTGGATTTCTCCTCATTACCGACTGTAGCAGGACGATATTGACTACTCCAGCATGAACGAGGTTCAAGGATAATGTGGTGGCTCTGAAATATTAATCCCGGACCGTGCGGCTCAATATTGACATTGTCATTGTCTCTTTCCATGACTTCCGAATTAGATCCAGAACTCGAAAACACGACGCTTCCTTAGACGCGATTCGTTCCCTTTAAGTTTGTTCCCGGGCATCGTCTGTAGGCCACAGTTCTTTCTAGAACTTTTTCGCAATTTTAATATCGTTACATTCATTATGGAGTCGAGAGATTTGTTGGAAACTTCAGCCACAACGTAGGTATAACATTGGGCGTATTCTGTTCTACATCTTGCACTGACAAGAGTGCCAAGATGGACTTGGTATATGTAGATAAGCAGGACAGCGTCTACTTATATTTTCGCAGGTTGAAGTAAACTTTTCTCGATATTAGTCTCAGAGTTTGTAACGATTCTGGCTGATAAAGAAAAGTAGGTATTGATCTAATTTGAAGTTGTGTATTTACTTTACTCAAGCTGGCCTAAGGTTAATTAATTAATGGGTTCTTTACGAGATTCAAGAAAAACATTTACGAGCAAGTGATCGAAACTAATGACGTCCTTTTCAAGTGGAGTTCGTCGAATTGACACAACTTCAACCAAACTTTAAATTCACATTTAACATGAAAAATAGAAAATCCCAATGCTATCTTATCTGTTTTGCTATCTTAGCAATAGAATAATTGTTGGGGACTGGATATCTTTTATTTTAAATTTAATTATTTTCGCGGAAAAACGCATATTGCTGTGTGCACAAACCCGCCCCACTCCGTGGTCAAGCAATACAAGAAGATACGCGGGCGAGTGAAGAGCAGCGACGACGATAAACGGTGATACGGCCCATTCAGCCATTCTAAACAATCGTGTAAAATTACATTTTCTCTAACATTTGTGAGATTAGTGATCCTGCTTCCCGAAAACAATCGAACAACCTTTGAGAGCTCTCAACGACGGGACCAACAACGGCAAAAGGTGAGTGCCTCCTCAATGTGCGTTCGTTTTTTGGTATACAGCATAATTTAACACAATTTTACAACTTTTCAAAATAAATCAAATACAGTCCACTATAACCAACGTTTGTAGACAACATTTTTGGTCCATCGACCCGAGATTGGCACTAGCATTTTCATATTAAATCAATTTTTACAAATTAAAGAAAATTCAAAAGATTTTGTGCCATTTTTAATTTAGTCTTCAATTTATTTTATTTTATTGAGTTATTATCAATTAGTCTGTCTTCGACTTATCAGTCAGTCTTGTAGTGGAGAACGATCCAGTGCGCAATAATTCTGCGACCACCACCCAACATAGACGTATGCCCGTGGGGGGGATCACCAGGACAGTGTAAAATCTGAAATTATTCAAAATCAACTGCTTGACCGCTCGTCTGCTAGCGCATTCAATTATCACAGTTTATTAACTAAATAATATTTCTAAAATAATAATAATCTTGTTTAGGTACATTTAGGTATACCTACTACTTTACAGTGTTTATTTCTCGAATATTTATCATTTTTAAAGCCTTGAACAGGTAGCTATACGAAACGATAAGCAAGTTATAATAGGTACCTAATTAATTTATTTATTACAGTTATTATAACATTTTATTCCTTTAATTTTTATCTCTCTCAAAAATCATTTAGCAGATACGAATATGCCTAATCCTAATGAGGAGAAAATTGCCAAGCTTGCGCTTAAACGCAAGATACCATTAACTAGATTAAAAGAAATTTACGAATACAGTGTAAATCAAACAGCTGATGAATTTTACAAACATAATTTTTTAGCTAGAGCTGGTTTTGTTGACGTAATTTATGATGAATTTCAAGCCCTTCATAACGAAATTATTTCTTTAGTCGAAAATGACCTTGAATTTACAAATCAAGACAAAGCTAGGGCCGCTGCCGATAAATATGTTTACGCTATAAAATCTAAAAAATATGAAATGTCATTGGATACAGTAGTATCGACGGGAACTGTGAATGATCCTAATAGGTCGTCCGTTTCTGGAGTTAAACTTCCAAAAATTAACATACCAACATTCGACGGTAACATAAAACTATGGCCAGCATTTTTCGACTTGTACAACAGCCTTATTCATGAGAACAAAAGCCTAGCAAATGTACAAAAATTTCATTACCTTATGACGTCCTTAAAAGACGATCCTTTTAATTTGATAAAAGCCATTCCTATGACGGAAGATAATTATAAAATTGCATATGACGCACTAGTGACTAGATATCAAAACAAGCGTTTTTTAGCCACTACTTATTTTAACGAGATATACACTGCTCCACCTCTTCAAAGATCTTCATCGAAAGATCTTCGTCATTTATTGGACATATTTTCAGAAAATCTGGCCGCGCTAAAAGTCTTGAAATTCAATACAGAGTCGTGGGATTTTTTAGTTTTTAATATGTTATTGCAGAAGTTAGATCACAAAACTCGCACCGAGTTTGAAATTGAAAATAGCACCACAGAGATGCCTACGTACAAAATACTTACCACATTTTTGAGCAACAAGTGCAAGGCCTTAGAATCGGTCCAGTGCATGATGCCGAGCTCACCAATCAACAAAATTAAGCGTTCTGGTTTTTCAGAAAACTTAGAAAACCGGACGTTTTCGAATAATAAGCAACGATCCATGCCTTCAGCATTTCTAAATTCGGTTGACAATCAACAATAACCCTCAACGTCAAATAACCGTCATCAGAATTATAATTCAAAATGTTTACTTTGTCCGTCTTCACATGCACTTCATAGATGTCAAATATTTTTAGCAAAAACTCCACAAGACAGACTAGCTTTTGTAAGACAGCACTCTTTATGTGGCAATTGTTTGCGTTCGTCACATTCAGTGCGCCAGTGTCCATCTTCTACAACATGTAGAATTTGTCAATATTCGCATCACACTTTATTACATTTGAATTTAAATAAAAGGGAGTTCGCTCCACACGCTTCCAATTCCCTTCAGACAAATACGGCACTACAATTAAATACGGCAAGCAGCACGCCTCTACCAAATCCTCTACCTAATTCAAATGATGATCCAGCCTCATCTCTGCTTTCTACTTCTTCTAGCCCTACTTTCAGGAAACATTCGACGGTTCTGCTATCAACAGCAGAAGTTGAAATTCGGGATGTATGGGGAAGGTTCCAAAAAGTACGTGTTCTTTTCGACACCGCCAGCATGGCGAATTTCATTTCCGAACGCTGCGTGAATCGTTTAGGTTTGCCTCGTCGACATTCTTCAATACCGATTGAAGGGATAAATAATTTGATCTCCACTTCTAACCGTGGCAGTACTCAATGTTTCATTAAACCGCGTGGTAAAACAGATCCTACTTTTACCTTTGAAGCAATCATTTTGCCTAGGATTTGTTCAGATCAGCCAAGAGTCTACCTTAATTCACAAAATTGGTCTCACATTGAAAACTTACCCTTAGCTGATGACAAATTTCAGACTCCTGGTCCAGTAGATATTTTGCTCAGTGCGGAATTAGTTCCTTTCATGCTGGGTTCAGGACGCATTTTTGGTAAAGTTGGGGAACCGGCCGCCATAGAAAGCGTTTTCGGTTGGATTCTTCAGGGCCGCACGGAATGCTCATCGCAAACTACCTCGCTTCTTAGTTGTGCCACTGTACTGGAGCCTCAAATAGATATTACTCTTCAAAAATTTTGGGAAATTGAACACCCGCCTACAACGAATGCGATCTTATCTCAAGATGATATTAAATGTGAAACATTATACAAAGACTCAGTCTCTCGGGATATCTCTGGAAGATTTGTGGTTCCACTTCCTTTCAGGCAAAATGAACCTGATTTCGGAGATTCGTACAACCAAGCCCTACGGCGATTACTATCCCTTGAAGCTCGTCTTTACAAAAATCCTGATCTGCACGTCGCTTATTCAGATTTCTTTAAAGAATATTTGCAAAAGAATTACATTTCCGAAATTCCACGTTCCGAGTATAGAGCTTCATCGGCCTTTTATCTTCCTCACCACTGTGTCTTAAAGCCTGACAGCGTCTCCACCAAAATTCGAGTTGTTTTTAACGCCGGTGCAAGGGGATCGAAGGGCCTAAGCCTCAACGATACGCTCTTTTCAGGGCCCAAACTTCAACATGATTTGCCTACCATTCTATTACAATTCCGAACTTTTCCTATTGTATTTATATGCGACATAAGACAAATGTACTGTCAAATACTAATTAAACCTGAACACCGTAAATATCAGAGATTTCTTTGGCGTTTCTCTACCACGGAGGAAGTTAAAGAATATGAACTTAAGACTGTGACTTTCGGAGTCTCTTCCGCTCCTTATCTTGCCCTCAGAACTCTCAAAGAACTAGCAGTTGTCGAACAGGATAATCACCCTTTAGCTTCAGAGGTTTTACAAAATTCAGTCTATATGGATGATTGTGTAACCGGGGCAGATTCTGTAGGGGCAGCACTTCATCTTCAGTCAGAATTAATCGCTCTATTGAAAAAAGGCGGTTTCGAGTTACGGAAATGGGCGAGCAATCATCCCGCGATTCTCTCTGCAGTCCCTGCCGAATACTCTCAAATGCCTCTAAGTTTTGACACAGAACTCCCTAGTTTTATAAAAGTTCTTGGACTTCAATGGAATCCTAACTCGGATACTTTCTCGTATTCTGTCACTCCCATTGAATCCGACTGCACGAAACGTAGCGTGTTATCTCAAATAGCACGGATCTTCGATCCCTTAGGCTTCTTAGCTCCCATGATTTTTCTTGCAAAGCACATGTTACAACAGCTTTGGCGTTCAAAGACTGGTTGGGATGACCCACCTCCAGATATTATTGTACAGGAATGGAATCGTTTCAGACTGGAACTTCCAGAAGTAGCCAAAGTTCAACTACCAAGGCTGATAGTTTCAGAGTTGATCTCGCGTTTAGAGATTCACGGGTTCTGTGACGCCAGTACCAAGGGTTATGGGGCAGTGATCTACTTCCGTGTGATTACGTCTAGCGGACAAATCAAATTGATCCTGATCACGGGAAAATCTCGAGTCGCTCCTCTTAAGGTTATATCCTTACCTCGACTAGAACTTTGTGCTGCCTATCTTCTGTCGGACTTAATTACTTTTGTCAAAAAATCCTATTCTCAAAAATTTACATTCGATACTGTCTATGCGTGGTCCGACTCACAAGTAACTTTAGCTTGGCTCTCAGCCTCTCCACACCGCTGGAAAACGTTCATAGCTAACCGAGTCGCTCATATTCAGGAAATAGTTTCTCCATTGTCATGGAAGTATGTTCCCACAAAAGACAACCCTGCTGACTGTGTTTCGAGAGGTCTCAGTCCTAGACCTTTGATAGAACACAAACTCTGGTGGCAAGGTCCAGATTTCCTTTATAAGCAACCTACAGACTGGCCTGAGCAGCCATCGATTCTATTGGAAAAATTCCCTGAAGCTTCGCAAGAAGAAAAAACTTTAGCTTTGCACGCTGCAGTGGAAATCTCTTCAGGAGTTATTCCGAATTTACTCGCCAAATTCTCATCCCTACGGAAAATTCAGCGAATTCTAGCTTATGTCTTACGTCTTTGCCCGCGCCTCCGCAGACAGAAGAAGCCCGATACTCCTGCTCCGACCTACGCCGAAAATCATCGAGCTTTACAGCTAATTATAAGGCAGGTACAAGCAGAGTGCTTCTCAGATATTGTGGATTCCTGTCAGAAAAAGAGTTCGCTTCCTAAACCTTTCAGAAAATTAGCTCCTTTCATTGACGAAGCAGGTATTCTCAGGGTGGGTGGAAGGTTAAGACACTCATCCCTTTCATTGGATGCTAAACATCCCGTTTTATTACCAAAAAAGCATAAATTCACGTTTCTTATCATAGAACAAGTCCACAAGGAAAACTTTCATCCTGGTCTTAAATCTCTACACAACTTGATCTTGCAAAACTTTTGGATAATTTCCCCACGTAGCTCGATTTACAGTTGTCTTTCTAAATGCCATAAGTGTTTTAAATGTCGACCTCAATCGTATTTCCCCGTTATGGCTGATCTACCTAGATTCAGAATCAATCAAGTCAAGGCATTTTCACAAGTGTCCCTAGATTATGCTGGGCCATTCACAATCACAATGGGAAAACATCGAGGTGCGAAGACGTCGAAATCCTATATTTGTCTTTTCGTATGCTGTGCTACGAAAGCCCTCCATCTAGAATTATCATCGGATCTGACCTCCGACGCATTTCTCGCGAGTTTTCGTCGGTTCATCTCTCGTCGAGGCAGAGTTTCTGATATTTATTCTGATCAAGGCACTAACTTCAAAGGCGCTTACAACCAACTTCAAATTTTTTCTAATGCGGCAGCTGTTGATCTTGGAATCAATTGGCATTTTAACCCGCCAGGGGCGCCACATTTCAATGGTTTGAGCGAAGCTGGAGTGAAGTCTGTCAAGACCCATCTTTTTCGCGTCGTCGGTCAACAACTCATGACCTATGAAGAATTTTATACTTTGCTTACGCAAATTGAGTCTCTTTTAAACTCACGTCCTCTTTCTTCCATCAGTGAAGATCCGAACGATCTAAGTCCTTTAACACCAGGACATTTCCTTACCCTAGAACCGCTTACCAGTTTCCCAGAACCTAATCTTGAACATTTAACCCTAAATAGGCTAAGCCGCTGGCAGCTTTTGCAGCGAATGCACGCCAGTTTTTGGAAGCGTTGGAGTCAAGAATACTTGCACACCCTGCAACAGCGGGTCAAGTGGACCACGCCCTATCCCAATATCAAACTTGATATGCTTGTCCTCATCAAAGATGAGCTAAAGCCTCCACTCGAGTGGGCTCTCGGACGTGTGGTCAAGCTGCATCCAGGAGAAGACGGGGTAGTGCGCGTCGTCTCGTTAAAAACTCAAAAAGGGATTTTACAGCGTCCTGTGGTAAAAATTTGTCCACTGCCGGGACAATAATTTCTTTTTTTTTGTAATTTTAATTTTAGGTAATTTTTGAATTTTTTTTTGTTAATTTTTTCATGCATCTCACGTGCATATGTGTATAGTTGGGAAAAACCAAGGCGTTTTTGGTGGGTGGAATGTTGGGGACTGGATATCTTTTATTTTAAATTTAATTATTTTCGCGGAAAAACGCATATTGCTGTGTGCACAAACCCGCCCCACTCCGTGGTCAAGCAATACAAGAAGATACGCGGGCGAGTGAAGAGCAGCGACGACGATAAACGGTGATACGGCCCATTCAGCCATTCTAAACAATCGTGTAAAATTACATTTTCTCTAACATTTGTGAGATTAGTGATCCTGCTTCCCGAAAACAATCGAACAACCTTTGAGAGCTCTCAACGACGGGACCAACAACGGCAAAAGGTGAGTGCCTCCTCAATGTGCGTTCGTTTTTTGGTATACAGCATAATTTAACACAATTTTACAACTTTTCAAAATAAATCAAATACAGTCCACTATAACCAACGTTTGTAGACAACAATAATCCTGCATCGTGGAAACATTAGCATATCTGCAGGAGTCCCACAGGGATCGATCCTTGACCTATATATTCTGTGGAACATCATGTACCTACATCAACGGTGTGCTCAAACTAAAAATGCCAATTGGTGTTAAAATCGTGGCCTATGTAGATGATATGGCCATAATGGGCTCGACGATGCAACAACAACAATCACAAGCATGCAACGCACTTTTCTGTCATGGGCAAAAGGTCCGTGAATTTACACGCGATACTTTTAGGAAAAAGGTCGCTTAATATTTAAGATAGAGAAAACAATTTTTATAATTGTGTTAACTATGCGTAAATCAACTTTAACCCATTAAATGTTTACCCTTTTTGTTATAAAATATAAAATTAAAATTAGAGAGCAATTCAAGAACTTTACTGCTGTTAAATTGAATTTATTGAAACTCAATAAGACTTTTAGATTGTAATTTAAAAACAAGAGAAAATAAGAAGTGGATCCTTTGACGTGATTCATAATTTTATTTCATGCTACCTCTGATCGTTGTCTCTCTAGGTATCAATCTTTTGATCCGAACGTAGTAAAATATGTAAATAAAAACATTTTGCATACTATTTATTATTATCCATGAAAAGTGCATATCTGCGAAGAGTCTTTGTTATTTCCTTTACCATTTGTATGAAAAATGAAAAAGGTTCTATGAAGAATTTAAAGCGATGTAATCTAAGAATTCTCAGCTTTATAAATATTATCATTTTTGAGATGATACGTGTGTGAATATTCAGTTTGCAACCTTGTACTGTGGTATGCATATCTGAAAGTCAAATGTGATGCTAAATTCAGTTTATCTTTCACTAGAGACATCATAGAGAGCAAGTTCTCCTGTCGAGAGTCATATAGATGAGTTCAGACTTTCAGTTCTCAGAGTTTCAGACGTTATGACGTTATGTCCATATGAATAAAAAAACATCCTAGTCGGGGGTGCTGAGAAGTGACGACCTCGTCTCTAATATAATACAAGAAAAACGCCTCCAGATATACTGAATATTTACCTAAATTATAATATGAGAGTCTTGATTTTTTTATTATTACCAGAGAAGTAGAATTTCCTTTTAAAATGTGAGAAATTACGTTGAACAAAAGAAGTTGAAATGTAGCGCATTTCAACTATAAAAATTATAACAATGATTAATTAAAAATATTTATCATACCTATGAGAGGTAGGAATATTAAGAGTTGATATTACTCTTTTCTGTTATAAGTTATAAGCACTTTATATGTATGAGTAAAATTAGAATTAAAGTGTCTTTTTATTGTGACTCCATGCAGTTAGCAATTATACGCTGTGTACCCTTGCTTGGGGATTATTGAAGATTCTGCTGAAGAAGGTAAATGAAGTTGGCCCGAAAAAAAGTCGGGCTGGTCGGTAGAACGTCATAATCGATTGTCCAAGGTAGGACCACATCTTTTCACCAATTTTTTCGTTTTACCACCTTTAGTTTTTTTTTTAATATTTTAAAATTTTCGGGCCAACTTTACATCCTCGAAAAAACCACGAACCAGGTGGTAAAACGTACCATTCGATTTCCCATCGTTAGACCATGTTTTAACACACAAACTCATTTTGTTTTACCATCTTCAAAAAAAAGTTAAGGAATAATTAATTTTTACCATAGCCCATACCTACCACTCAGGCCAAGCTTACGTGGATGGTAAAACCTAAATTATGACTCTATGGTAGTTAAAAACGTTGTACAACTTTGTACCAAACCGAAAAAATATTTTATCACCCTTTAGTTTTGATTTACCACCCCCAGAATCACCTCCCCCGCTCTTTATATGCATTATGAAATACTTCACCAGTGCGTAAATATCGGAAAATTGATTCCATGCAGATGATGGAAAAAGTTTTACCACCTTGGAACAACCCAAAAAATGGTATTACCACCCCTTAGTTTACACTTACCACCCCCAGTATCACGGCTCCCCCGGCCTATATGTGGGTTGCTACAAAGTGGTAAAACGTTTTCCATCACCTGAAAGTAACCTTTTGGTATTTACGAACTTGTAAGTTTGACCGAATTTCAGAAAGCTCATAACGGTCTGGGACGGTGATACTGGGAGAACTAACTTTCCGATATTTACGCACTTGTGAAGTTGGCCGGAATTTCATTAAAGATATAAGGGCCGGTGACGGCGAAACTGGCGGTGGTAAATGAAAACTAAGAAGTGGTAAAAGCTTTTCTCGCGTTGTTGCAATATGGTAAAACGTTTTCAATCTTTTGGAAAAACCCTTCCTGTGTTTACGCACTTGTGAAGTTAGCCTGAATTTCATAAAGCACATAAAGGTCGGGGGTCGGGGGCGGTGATTCTGGGAGTGGAAAATCAAAACTAAAGGGTAGTAAATATTTTGTCGGTTGGTACAAACTTGGATAACGTTTTTAACCACCATGTATTCATAGATTGATTTTACCACTCACGTAAACTTGGACCGAGTGGTAGATATGTGGTAGGTTTCGGCGATGGTAAGAATTATTTATTTATTTATTTATACATTCATTCATTCATTTATTTTTTTATTTATTTAATGAACCAGATAAATTACATCCCATACACGAAAAAAAAATTCCATAAGTTTTATTCTAAAGATGGTAAAATGAAAATAATTGGTGGTAAAACGTGGTCCTAAGTTGGACAATCTCGAGGACAATCTTTTATGATGTTTTACCACCCAGCCAGACTTCTTTCCCGCCAACTTCACGTACCTTGCAGAAGAGCTTCCTCCCTCAGTCTACTTTATAAATACAAATCTCAGTCACTAATATAATTGTAATGAAACATCATATTTGATGTTAGAATCCTTGCATGGATTAAAAATCTATTAAGGGCAAAACTGAAGTTCAAGTGCAAAAAAAACTAAATAAACAAGAGCCCAGTGGGACTGGAAAAGGGGTTCGCGAGAGTCAATGCCTTCTAAAACCGAGACAAAAATGCCAGAAATGTTGTGCAAAAATGTCATACTTATGGATGACTGTAGAAAAAAAGATCTTTTTTGCACTAATTTTGAATCAAATTCCAAAGCGATCAAACTTCCTTCAAAATGTAGCTCTCACTCAAAGAGCAGCCCTTGGCATGTACAAACCTGAAGTTCAAGTGCAAGAACTTAATGAACAAGAACTCAGAACAGTGGGATTGGAAAAGGGGTTCGCGAGAGTCAATATCTGTTAAAACTGAGGGAAAATGCCAGAAATGTTGTGCAAAAATGTCATACTTATGGATGGCTGCAGAAAAAAGATCTTTTTGCACTATAATTTTTAATCAAATTTCAAAGGGAGAATTTTGTTAAAAACAAAAATTATCATTCGTTTGTTTATGCAAATATTTCATGCTCTAAAAAAATTGGCATTCCTTACTTATTTCGTAATATTCAAAAATAAAAGGGGAAAACTAACTAACCAATCCCTCCCCAAATCAAGATGAGGGAAAAACCACAAGGTGTTAGAAGGTCGAAAACTTGAGAAATTTAATATTTTATTGTCTTCTAACAACCACCAAATTTTCAGGTTGTTCCGGAAAATAAGTTCTTAGTGTCATTGATTTTTCCAAAAGGGGTATTGTGATTTATTTTCCCAAAAGGGGTATTAGAATAAAAAAAAGTTTAAAACAATAAAATTAAGAGACAGTTAAGTAATTAAAATTAAGTAGATAGTACCTGACCTGACCTGGATTTTCGTCGGATTTCCCTAGATCTAGGGAAAAATGACCCCCCAATCATAATCCAGGGACATTTTATCCCAAAAAGTGACAACACCGCACTTGATAATATACATATATATAACCTCAGCTTATGAACAGGTTACCATGGAAACATTCCATTATTAAATGAGGCAAAGTTGCCGTATTGACAAATTTTAATGTGTACGGTAGAAGATAGGAGGAGAGGACCCCTTAATTGCCTAATTATGCAAATGAGGTGGACACCTACCTCAGGGTCATGTTTTGTCATGCACCCAGAATTTCACCCCCACTCCTCGATCATGCGCAGTAGACAACACCAGTGCCATCAATCTATGTATGAATAGGTAGTTTGAATCTATAAAACTTGAGATTCGTGATCAAATTAATTATTACTCTCTAGAAATGTGTAGGTGAATCGTTATATGAGCATAGTTATTGTAGTTCTCGCAGTGGGTTTTTTCCCACCCATATCGAGGGGGAAAAATATCTAGATTTAGGCGGGGGCATGAACCATTGTAAAACTCACATAAGGCGGGGCATATTTTTCTATAGATTTGGGCGGGGGGCTCACTTTTCTCTAAAATCCGGGGCCGGGGAACCCCATTGAAGTAATGAGAAAAATCAAAATAAAATGTTTCCTAGAAAAATGTAAGTACTTGAAAAAATCAAGAAAGAAACTACTTGGCAACCTTGCACTATCAAGCGTTGTTGATATTTCTTCAAATGAAGGTAAAATCTGAGATTGATTTACAAAAATTAAAATTTTCTTGACTTTCTGTTACTTTATCTATCTGTTGTTAAGTACTCAGTTATGATAAATGTTGTTGCATGAAGGTAATTAAAAAAAACACACACACACGACCCCTAAAAACATGGTAGTAAATATCATAATTTTTATCTGCTTACAAATATTTTCCTCGACTTTTCTCTCTGATCACTGTATTCAAAAGCTCAAAAGCTGCAGGAACAACAAAACAGTAAATTAACGTTCATTGGAGGAATTATAACAGTGGTTAGTTATTTTTTATTATGTTATTAAAAACAAGGTTTATTTTATTTTTTTAAACGTTACAACGAAACCGATTTAATCACGAATTAAATAAAAGCAAATAAAAAATATCAATTAATGAAATCTCCTAGGTAGGTACTACGTATTCGTTTTATACAGGTAGAAACCCCACATAGATTTTCTCATATAGATATGAACTCGTACCTAATGAAAGGAACAAATTAACAAATTAAAACGTCAGGCAAAACTTCTTATCTAAATGGAAAAATAAGTTACAGCAATTCATGAATTTTATACCCCTACCTCTGAATACCTTCATAAAAGTTCCCAAGTACTTTTACACATTTATCTTTATCTGAAAACGTAATCTCCAAAATTATATTATAAGTGGGTAATTTTTCTTTTACTGCCAAAAGTTTACTGCAATTTCTATCACGACCACTATCACTATCACTAGCGCCAACGCCATCACTACACAAGATAGAAATTCGGTAGGTAACAGAGGAAATTAAATTTTAAATAATTAATCCATTATTAATTAATTTTTCAGAACCAAAGGGTTAGCATGAAACAAAGCTTTATTGAAGCTTTTAAAGCCCAATACTTGACTTCAAAAAGCAATAATAAAAAATCAATACGTCCAGGAGAGGGATTGATGGTTCTTTGTTGCAGCTGGTAATTTTTCAAGTAGGTACTCAATCATATTAAACTGCAAATATGAGGTGGGAACGAATAATACCTTTCCCTGTTTTTTTTTTTATTTACTCTACATGGAGATTTATATTCAGCAAATATGTATTTCGATCATTTTTCTTTGTTTTTAGCGTAGATTGCAAATACCAATTCAGATTTTGTGCTTTTGCACAACGAGTTTATTAAATGGTAATGTTTATAAATATAGTTGATAAAATAGACTAACAGGTCAGTGCCGATATATAAGTTAAAACAAGACCGCAATTGAATGCGATCGAGCTACTTCTTTTGCTGTTACAAGGTGTTCATGTCATTATCATCTTATATGTGTTATTTCGGCTATTATTGTCTTACGAAATGAGAAATGTATACTTACGTCATTATTAAAATGAAATCCATAAACTAAAATATCATCAATCTAGAATTAGAGATAATTACATGAAAGTTTTTCTAATAACCAAGAACTGTTAGCCATCTTCTTCGATTTAGAAAATGAAGCTTATACACCATCACATAAATGGAGATACATAATAGCCCAAGCAGCATTTTTAACTAGCAGTCTTAACTACGTATCAACGACTGTCATCGAAACTTTACAGTTTTTGCCACTAGTTACAAGGACGGAATTAGAAGGGTTCTATAACGTGCCTGGCACGAAAATGGGGAACAATTTTCAGGTGAAAGATACGTTCCGCTGACGTAGCGGTACGTAATAAAGTGGTATTCGCTACTTAAATGGAATCTTCTGTTCCTGTTTCTCTTGTGCGCTGTCGTCTCTTTGTCTTGCAACTATGAAAACAATTTTACGTCATTTTCTACATCATCGTTCTGTCTACTTTTGCCGATTCATACAAAATGCCGTAAGTTAATAAACGTAGGTTACTTTATGTAGTTGTTGTTACTTTATAGTATTTTTAAGAGTAGCTGGAACCTTAGAGTAACTGTGATATAAAACAAGTAGTAGTAAAAATATCTTTCAAGTATTTTTTATCGGTAGCAGAACGTTACTCTTATTTTGAACTTTACTACAACGTTCCGCGACTTGAAGGTTTAATTTCAAGTCCCAACAACCCAGCCGCAACTTCAACAAATACTTTTAAGTTTAAAAAACTTTGAAGTAAATATTAGGCCACCTGTCAAAAAGTTATTGCTACTAGCATAATACTACTTCAAGGTTCTAACGATATTAGTGACGATAACGTTCCCTAGACTTTAAAAGCTACTAAGAAGAAACACGACTACCTAGCGCCCTTATAAAAATAATATAAGAAATTAGCAGTTTTTAACGAATTTGTACCTATGCCACTGGCAAACTTATGACTAAAACGCAATTTATTTGCTTGTATCGTGTGATCCCGTTTGTTCATGCTACGACTTATTTTAAATTATTTATTATCGAAAAAGAAAATCTTTTGGCCTGACCGTAAAAAATTCGACCTATATAGGGGGTTGTGGGGGGCGATATTAAAACAAAGCAAATTTTCTCGTTGCTTTTCCTCGTCTAGAGGCTCCTACTTTCGTTTGGTTTTTTATTCTGCAGAAATCTCCAGGAGAAATACTTATTATTTACTTTTAACTTTTAAGGTTAAGAGATGGTATTGAAAATGTAATGCATTGAAACGCTTTCTTAATGCGGATTTATTCATCTAAAGATATTATTTTTGTAATTTTGCTTTTCCGAAATTTAAAATGTCAAAAATTTAATAATTTATTTGTCAGTTTGAGAAAAATTGATCAGAGTAAAAAATTATCTTAGATCCCCTACTAAAACTTCAATTAGACAACAAGGCTAATGTTGATCAGCTGAGACAATTTGAGTGATTTGACAAATGTCAGTGTTTACTTAACCTTTAATATCTCGATCAGCTGATATTGTCAATAGAGATCTAGGGAGTTTTCATTTTTGTAAACCTCAAAACAATAGTTCATAGCCTCCTAGTGCGTTTTTAATATGTGAACGGTGTATTATAAATAGTTGAAATAAACGAGAAACTAGTCTAAAACTCACCCCTCTCATCGTTCAACAACAACTTCTGTTGACAGTTTGGTTAACACTTCAACAACCTTAAATCTCCAAGATCTCCCGTTCCGTTTCTACCTACAAAGTGATTTCTAATCTATTCTCGTTATTAAATGTTTAGTAAAGTTCACTATCACTAGATAGTCAATTAAAGTCACTCACTACCACGTTATTATTACTGTATAGGTACACCGTACACCGTACACAAAAATTATAAAACTTTCAGGCCAAGAAAAGCAACTCCATAGACGAGATGGCACCGGCAACTGTAAACGCGTAAACACTACTACTGACAAGTACTACAACTAGTAACTGACAAGTGACAATAAATAAAACTGCAACCTGCAAATGAAAATTGGTTCCTGGGATTGGCCGATCGATTATGTCTTATGTCTTATGTCTATAACGTGATTATGGTTCAAATTGGCGCTTGTAATTATTATTATTATTAAAACTTATGCCTGGATTCAATTGTGAATATTTTCATCGCTTTTTTTTTTGTTCTTGGAATATAATTTTAGTTCATAATTCACGGTAAAAGGAAAAGCCTTACAAGTTCGATCACAGAATAGCGCCGAAAATATAATAAGGACATCCCTGCTCCAGTGACGGCTCGTGGATTGAAAAATTAGTGAAGTGTAGATTTTATACAGGATAAAGATTTGGTCAGCTCGAAAAATCAATTTTTGTAAAGTCCGGTAAGCTGTAAATTTTTTACCCATAATCCGGTTTGCTCGATTTTTTTTACAAGGTCCGGTCCGCTCGAAAATTAAATTTTTGGTAAATACGGCCAGCTTGATTTTTTTGCGAGGTACAGTCAGCTAAAAATTTGTTATTTGCAAAATCCGTTCCGACAAAGTATGATCAGCACTAAAAGTCGATTTTTTCAAAGTCCACACAGCTCGATTTTTTTCTGGCAGGGTACGGTCAGCTCGAACATTCAATTCTTGCAAAGTTCGATCAGCTCGATTTTTTTGTAAGATCCGGTGTGAAAATTAAGGTTCGAAGAAAAGTATTTTTGGAACTAACCGAACCTTGTCAAATCAGACATTGCCACAAACAAAAATTCTGATCTGACCGGATCTTGTCAAACCAAACATGAAAAAAAAAATTGGTAAGGCGGTTTGACAATGCCCGAAAAACTAGAATGTTGCCAAAAAATAATCGAGGAAGTCGGAAAAAATTTTTTTTTAGGACCTCGTTTAATCAACCTCGAAAAAATTATTTTTCAGGGACTCGAATTTTCGAGGGACCTTATAAACTGGGACCTTGAAAAAAAAGTTTTGAATACACAAAAATGTATTATGAACAGTTCCAAAATTTTATTGCAGGCAATATTTATTCACATAAAAAAAGGAAATTCGGTCTAGGGAGATATAACTTCCAAAATCCGTTCTGATTGCGTGATGTTTCAATAATTACCTCCAACATACACGGACGATATTATTAGAAAATTGACACATTTCAATTAGAGTTATTATTATTTGCGTGTCCAGATTAATTTTATTGACGGAAAAACTTTTACACGCTTTTCGTTTTCGAGTAAATTGAAAAATTGCCTTCAACTTGAAGTGAGCATGATATTCCCTCAACAAGTATAACACCTACTTCACATATACGAATATGTGTCTAAGTTGTAGATATATAGAAATATATGAACTTTAAAATTATTTTCTACTAAGTAGGTATACTCTTGTAACTTTTGTGAAGAAAATTCCTGTTTGTGGGGAGCAGTTTATGATTTAATAGATTTTTACGATACAAAATGAGTTTCACTTTCAAGATTACTGCTGGAGCTTTTTAGTTCTTGTGGAACTTATGAAGGACTCAATTTAGGTCGAAAAAGCTTTCAGAAGAGATGTGATTTATACAGGATGTCTCTTCAAAGTTCTCAGAAACTGCTTCTTGTCACTGGCTGGTTTTTTGTTGTCACTCCAGGTCACAGTTTTCAATCTAGGGAAGTGAAGTTTTTGTACGAGTCGCAGATATCCGGAAGGAGTGGCCTGGTATTACAATCGAGCAATATCGGTAGAGTCGTTTAGGTAAAAATTATTAAGAATTAATTTTTTTTCATTACCTGTAATAATTGCAATTTGGAAGAAAACTTAAAAGCTGAATAAACAGGATATGTTTTTTTTTTCATCTTATTAACGCTTGTGTAATATAGCTATTTATGCAACAAGTGCGTAAAGTGGTATCTACTTTTTTCACGACTGGGAAGTTAGACCGCACGAGCCGCAGGCGAGTGCCTCAATCCCAGAAGTCACTTTATGAATATGTTGCATACAAAATTTTATCTACGAGTGACTTAGATTAAAAAGAAAAGTTATTATTAAAAAAAAGTTTTTAATACATATATTCATATAAGCTATTAACGCCTTTTTAATCACGTCAATTCATAAAGGTGGCATATTGCTTTATATAACACTTCTTTAGATTTTTGAGGTAACAGATTTTGTCAACCACATTTGATTGAAAAATAATATCTTCTGAGGTAGAAGATATTTCATTAATTAAATCATCTACAATGGTATCCATTTTAGGTAACTAAACGACAAAAAACACAAAATAATAATAATTGTACATAGATCTGCTGCTCAGCGAATAAACTATGACGTTTCTCTAGTAGGTGCATGGTGTCAATATACGCTCGGGACACTCACTAGAACTTGTACTGTACTTTTTTTTAAAGGGGGAGCATCGGTCTTGGAGCCTTCCTCCCCCTCGCTTACTCCCACTCAAAAAGTTGAACAATAAAAAAATAATAATTCACTTACCTTAACCCCGAAAGGAAGGAGGTGGCTATTGACAGATCTCAATGTGACTAGGCAAATTTGTAACATTAGCCACCTTGGCCTGTCGAGTGGAACATATACGAACTAAGGTTCCTCTAACCTAAGCGCGATGATCAAAGACTAGGCTGGCATGGTTGCTGGAACTGCCTTTGCACTGGTGTTAGCACCCCTTGGTTGGTGCTCCAGGTGCCGGATGAGCTGGACTGCTTCCCCTGCTACCTTGGGACGACCAAATATAAAAGCGCTAGAACCTCTGCCTGATGAAACCTTCCATGCCTCCAAACTAAACTCCACCACTCTTCTTTATTTCTCCAAGCTTCTTCAAATATCACCCTTCACACAGGTTAGTATACCTACCTAGGTAGGTACCTACCTAAGCCTCCACATGATCGAATCTTTATGTAAACTTTCATGTGAATCAGAAATTTGAAAGTTGGAACTCAAAACTCAGAAACTAGAAGTTCGAAATTAACATTCAGGAATCAAAAGTTAAAACTTAGAAATTCAAAGTTCGAAATCAAAAACTGGAAATCGGAAATTAGTAGTTAAAAAATTGAAACTAGAAGTTGGAATCTAACACTCTAGAACTTGAAGCTCAAAAGTAAATCAAAACTAAAGTTCAAAACTACGTTCAAAACTACGTCCCAAAACTACGTCCAAGACTACGTCCAAGACTACGTCCAAGACTACGTCCCAAAACTACGTCCCAAAACTACGTCCCTTGTCTGTAAAGACAAGAAAGCGAACATTAGTTATAATGACCAAAATTAAATTCAAAAGATTACTCACGTAAGACTGCATCTTTCACGGAAACAACTTCACCATAATAATATCTATGTGTGCTTACACAAGGGACTAATACTAATTTACGAACTTGTAGACAAGCTACATGATCTCCCGAATTAAGACCCAAAAATGAGCCTAACGCGTCTTCTACCCTTACTTATAGTTTTCTGGGGTGACGCTACTCATGCGCCCCAACTACCGTCTAACCGAAAATGTTGACCCACTTTCAACTCCAAATCTCATCATTGACAGTATGCAACACTTAAAACTCGCACGCGACGGTGTCGGATCTTTCACCTTATACGTCGGCACACTCTCGACAGTACGACCAACCTCTCCAGTTCTCCCTCTATTCAAACTTAAATTTCACAATCGTGAATCCGCATATCTCCGAGGCTTGTCGTGTCTCAGAACGAAACGCAAGTTGTTTATGTTTCTTTATGGGTCTTCTCAACTATCTTTTCCTGTTTTTTTTTTAACCCACACCCAAAGAAATAATCTTTTAGGTTTTATCTGGATAACTAATCGGAAATCTAGAGTAGCAAGATGAGAGTGGTCTCATTAGACGCGGAAAATTAATTCGCATAAGATGATATACTTTTCAAACTCTGAAAACCCAGAACCGGGACAGAAAATCGACCAGACATGTTTTCTACGTCTTACTTAAATAACAAAAGCAAGAATTTCTTAATAGCTGCCAGGTGTTCGTTCGTGATCTTTGCCTAATACAGCCTCCTACATCAGCGAAAATGTACAGTCAATCATAACTTTTCTGAACTTTATAAAAATATTTCAAATCGAGAATTAAAATTTTGAAAAAGAAAACGTAGCGTGCAAGGCACGCTGCACACCCCCCCTTGTAAAAAGGAAGGAAAAGTCTCCACAAGAAACTTTTCCGAGAGAGCTCCTCTCGAGTCAACAACTAACAAATCCCAACAAACCGAAAGAAAAGACAGAAAGAACAAGTTTTAAACACTCCATGTTTCAAACATAAAGCAATATGGGCGAGCCCTGACCTCGGAAACCGCCAGTAGGACTCTGGTTACTAAAACTAGGTTAAACAGGCTCCCAAAAGGAAAACCTGACTGCCGTTATTCGGAAACTAACTCCGCTCTACACATAATTCAATAAAATAAGTTGAGTCTTATGAGAACACAAAGGGACTCAAAAAGACAAAACTCTTATGGTGGCAATATCTGCCTATGTAGCGAAGCTCAAATAATTGGCCCCTGTGGTTGGCATGTCGCAAGACTATACCTCCTACTTCATCAGTCGGGGGCTCCACAACTGACTAAACGGCAGGCCCTTTCCATTTATAAGGCTGGAAATGACATAATGCACCCCTCTAGTACACTACCTTGTAACTAAAGATTTTTCAAAAGAAAGCTAAATATTTTCCCTAACCTCTGGTTGAACAGACTATACGAGAACCAATAACCTCCAACACCGTACTCATCCATAAAATAAAACTAAAACTATGTGAAACAGAGTTCTCCATTGGAGAAACCCCGGCTGTCGTCAATCGATTACTGATTTCGTCCTACACACAAAAATCAAGGAGTTGGGTCTGCATGAACACCTCAAGGAAATTCAGCGACCAAAACTCGTGAATTGGCAATACTGCCAGGATGACGAAACCTTAAAGATTCGGCCCCTATGGTCGGTATGTCGCCAGACAATACCACCTACTTCATCAGCTGGGGGCTAAGCAGCTGACTAGACGACAGGGCAATTCTCCGCTTATGAGGCCGGAAATGCCAAAATACACCCCTCTAGTGCGTTTCCTAGCGACTAGAGATTTAACGTCAAAAGCTAAAAAGGTTTCCTCGATCGTTAGTTAGTTAAGAATAACGTCCTAACGACTTTGGAGCGAAATATGATTCCTAACAAAGGAAATCATAGAGAAATCTAAAAGAGCCAAAACTAAATTTCTACATAGAAAAGCCTAAAGAAATTTTAAATCTAAGAGTTCTACTTATACCTCAAACTCCAAGACGTCTAAATCGGGTCAAATGTCAAAATTGTTCATACTCAAAGTATTTTGATCTGGACACTTCCAAATCAAAATTATTCATACCTCAAAATGTCAAAAATCGAAATATCCAAAATGTTCACACTCAACAATGTCGAAATCGGGATATCTAAACTATCTATACTCAAAAATGTCAAAATCGGGATATCTAAATTATCTATACTCAAAAATGTCAAAATCGGGATATCTAAATTATCTATACTCAAAAATGTCAAGATTGTTTTCCAAAAACGTCCAAATTATTCAACAAGATTCAGTCAAGTGGTTATCAAAAACACAAGAATAGATGAAATTCTGAAACTCCAACTCGGATTTTATTTCTCAAAATTCTTTAACGCGAACGCTAAGTATCAGTAGTAAGACAGATTTAATTTTCCAAGATTTCCCTCTACTGAGACCTACGTCACTAAATTTCTCTACTGAACGACTCAAAGTGGTACTGGAACTGTGCGGCCATTCTTACTCAAGAACCCGTCGAGACTTACCCAGACACCTAAACTCAAAGACTCAAAACTATCTCAACTTCAATTCATTACTCTAAAACTTACACAAATGTGTTAGACCTTCAGAATTATACTGATATGTTGACTAAGGTGGAACTCGACGTCAAAATATAGGGAGTAAAGTCCCTACTTTACTTAAAAGAACTTGGAAATAATTTCCCAATTCAAAATCGTCATCAAAGGGTAACCATACTATATTGTCCTAAAAAGGACTGTCAGTTTTCACTTTAGACGGTGCAGGGCGGAAAAGGACGAAAAAGGACCCGATTGTCGTTTTCACTTTAGACGGGGCAGGGCGGAAAAGGGCAAACAAAAGGACCCTAAAGAAGAGATAAAAGATCAAAAGCGAACTTAGATGTATACTGTAAACAGCGAAAAAGAAAAAAGAAAGAAGCGCATAGAAATATATACAAGAAATCAGCCACTGGAACTATTTTCAAAATGGCTGGATACTTTTTCTTTAGGTAACACCAGGGTGGAAAGTACCAAAAATAACCCCAAAGATGTTGTCATTGTCTAAAGAAAATTTTTCAAACGAGAAAATCAAATCTCAACCGTTGGACCTATATGTGGTTTTACTTACCAACGAGCTCTATCTCAATTATTACAGAATAAAATTTTCAAAAAGAAAATCAAATCTCAACCGTTGGACCTATATGTGGTTTTACTTACCAACGAGCTCTATCTCAATTATTACAGAATAAAATTTTCAAAAAGAAAATCAAATCTCAAACGTTGGACCTATATGTGGTTTTACCTACCAACGAACTCTATCTCAATTTCAAGGAAATAAAAATTTTCAAAGAGAAAGATCTTTACTCTTAACTGTTACACTACTCAAATGTTCTCAAAAGAGCAAACTTGAAAAGTTCTTACAAATGACGAGACTTCTAAAACTCAAAATTCCTTGTCAAAATCTGTATAGTTAATTTCCAATCATAACTCATTAACCACCCGGTTAATGTTGTTCCGCCAAAATTAAACACCATTAAAGATATTCAAGATAATGTGTCAACTGAAAGAATTCTTAAATTTCAACTAACTGTACTTATTGAATCTCAAACTCTAGCTAAAAATATTGACTCGACTTAACCTTAATCAAAGGAATGGAAAAGATTTTCATCATCAGGAGCTTTTCTTCAAAATCTCAACCTAAAAATATTATAACTACCTTAATTCTCGACTCTACTCAACGGATCGTTCCTGAAAGTTACTGTTAGGATGATAACAGCTCAGATTTATATTTAGATTATGCCAATTATCAGCTCTAACAAAACTCGAAATTTTCAATTAAGAACTCACCTAAATCAACTCAACCCAACGCCTAGTCACGTAGCTCACTTATTTGCATGGGGCTCTAACGCGACCGTTTAAAAATATTTTACAAATTGGTCTGGCCATGACTAAAATGTAACTCAACCTCTACCTCAACAACAATTACTGGTAGGTTAGCTAAATTTATTTAATTTGTACGCTAACATCACCAGTCTCAAATTATTTTAACCTAAGTACCTATAAAAGGATTTTCTCTAAACTCGACTCAACCTCTACGAAAACTCCTGACTCTAAACAACCTTTATTTTTTCTCCAAAACCGTAACTAAATTTACTGAAAAACTTACTATTGACACACTCAACGAATTCTTTCTAAATTCTCAAACTACCAACAAATAGGATGTACACTGCCTTTGCGTGTGAACGGAGCTTTACACTAGGGGCGCCAACTTGAATACAATACAACTAGGTCACCCCTAAAGCGCGCTCTACACTAACACTGACTATTCTGAATCTCAACAAATGGTTTAATATCACTTACGTGAAAATCTCCCAGGATTTTTCCTGACAGATCTGAAAGAACAACAACCTTACCAGTACCTTTAATTTTCTTTATCATAGCCGGGACATATTTCGGAGCTAATTTCTTAGAAAACTTATCGACCGCTTTGGAAAGAACGAAGTTTTTCTTCCACACTTTATCACCTTCCTGATAATTAACTTCTCGCCTACGAAGGTTATACCTCTTAACATTTTTCTCAAAAGACTTTCTAATTTTCTCCTGAATTTGGGGATAAAGTTTAGGAACTTTGCTCACTTCGGACTGCCATTTAAGTCGATTGGAAAAATCGACGGGGTCAAAAGAACTATAATCAACATCCTTATAAAAACTACCATTCACTGGTGTATACCGTCCAAAAACCAAAAAAGAGGGTGAGTACCCTGTGGACTCATGTACCGAGGTATTAATTGCCTGAGCAATTTCGAAAATATGTTCGTCCCATGTTCGGTGATCGTCATTTTTAATATATGACGCTATGGCACTCCCCAAAACTTTATTCACCCTTTCGGTTGGATTAACCTGGGGGTGGTAACTTGGATTATACCAGATCTTAGGAATCTGGTACTTCTTCATTAATTCTTTGAATTCTCTAGACCTGAACTGACTACCATTATCACAACACACGACCTCTGGAGTTCCATAAACCAAAAAGATTTCTCTCTCCAAAATTTTCACAACCTTGGCCGAAGTAGCCTTAGGAAGGGGTTTTACTATAACAAATCGGGTGAAAGAATCAGTAATAACTAACAATTGGGTATTTCCTGATTTAGATCTTGGGAAAGGTCCCATAAAATCTAACGAAATAGACTGAAACGGAAAATCGACTTTACGTTGAATACCTCCTAAACCAGCTGGAGATTGATTTGTGGATTTGTGTGCACCACAAGTCTCACATGATCTAACATAACGTCTCACTGACTCCTTTACTCCTGGCCAATAATAATTTTCCAAAATTCTTGCCAACGTCTTTGAAATACCTAAATGAGCTGAAGTCGGATGATCATGACACTCAACAAAAACCTCTTTCCTATTCTCAGTTGGAACTAATATTTTCCAGTCTGAAAAATTAGACTGGATGTCGTGTTTTGGCCTAATATGTTTATACAAAATATTATCCTTAACGTCAAAATCTGGAAACTTCGCTGGGTTACAGCGGACTTTATTAATCATCTCAACATACCAGGTATCTGGCGTAAAGGATTTAACATTAATCAAAGAAATATGTCTGGACAGAAAATCAGCCATTACCAAATTCTTACCGGGACGATGAACAACCTTGAACTTAAATCCACTCAACCTGACTGTCCACCTAGCAATTCTGCCGACTGGATCTTTAATTTTATACAGCCATTGTAGGCTGGCATGGTCAGTAACAACCGTAAATTCTGTGCCCTCGACATAACACCTAAATTTTTCGATACCGAAAATAACTCCAAGACATTCCTTTTCTGTAACCGTGTAATTTTTCTTCTCAGTCTTGAGAAGCTTTCTAGAAGCATAAGCTATAGGGTGCTCAAAATCATCCTTAACTTGATATAAAATTGCCCCCACCCCTACGTCACTTGCATCCGTCTGAATGAAGAAAGGTAGATTGGGATCCGGTTTGACTAAAATGGGAGCTGAAACCAACAATTCCTTAAGACTTTGGAAAGCCTCTTCGGCTTCCTCCGTCCAAATAACTGGAGTGTGCTTCTTACGACCCTTAATAAGCGATGTAATTGGCTCAGACACGGTGGAAAAATTAGGGATGAACTTTCGATACCATTGGAGGATTCCAATTACTCTCCTAACTTCAGTGGTAGTTTTAGGTGATGGCATATCAACAATAGCCTGAACTTTTCCTGGATCGGTCCTTAGACCTTTCCTATCTACCACATAACCCAAAAACGATAACGAATCTCTACAGAACTTACACTTATCCAGGTTGATCTTCAACCCGGCTTTAGTGAGAATTTCCAACACTTCAGCAAGAAGGGCAATGTGTTCCTCGAATGAATTGGACACACAAATAATGTCATCCAAATAGGTAAAAACTCGATCTTCAAACTTGGTACCCCTAAATAGGTGGTCCATTAACCGTTGTTGCGTCTGCGCCGCATTACACAACCCAAAAGGCATAACCTTAAACTGAAAAAGACCTCGACCATGAACTTGAAACGCCGTTTTGGGCTTGGAGGTTTCCTCCAAGGGAATATTCCAAAACGCCTTTGTTAAATCAATCGAAGATAGATAAGTAGATCCAGCTACTTTACTCAAAATACTATCTACCAACGGTAGTGGGTAGGAATCCTTAACAGTCAACTCATTGATCTTACGACCATCAAAACACATACGGTAGGTACCGTCACTTTTTGGAACCATCAAAACAGGACTTGACCAAGCTGAATTACTTTCCTCTATAACTCCATCTCTTAACATTGAATCTACTTCCTGATGTAGAAATTTGGTGATAGCAGGAGACAGGGGGTACTGCCTCTGCTTCACGGGTCTAGCTGAACCTGTATCTATGAAATGTGTAATTTCACTCGTACGACCGGGAGCTTTCGAAGCAAGTAATTCGTACTGCTTTATTACTTTATCTAAAACCAACTGTTGTTCCTCTGACAACTCCTCAAGATAAGTACCTAAATTTGGAGTCTCTCCTGTAATCTCATTAATGTCAAAAACTTGATTTTTAAAATCGATAGCCAACTCAACCTGCTTGCAAAAATCAGAACCTAAGATAACAGCGTGGGATATAGTAGGGATAATTGTAAATTCTAACTCAATCAACCTATCCTCAAAACAAATAGGCAAAACTACAGTACCTAGAACTGTTTGTGGCTGTCCATTTGCTACAGTCACTCGCGGTAATTTATCTTTAACTACTCGATTGGATTCCAACAGTTCCCAAATCGACTCAGTTCCTGCACCTAAGATGGAAATATTTGCCCCAGTGTCAACTAGAGCTAGAATCTCAAAACCCTCTAATTCAATAGAGATATACGGCCTATTATCTGCATCTTTACTCTCAAAAACTGGACTGATCTGCTTAGAAAGGTTCGAGTTCACCTGTCTCGATTCTAACGTCTCTTCGGAATTGCACCTGATTCTGGACCTGGTTGGCGTCTTCGAAACTCGAGGGAAGTCGCGCCAAAATCTTCTCTCGCCGACTCGTTTTTTGAATCTGCCTTAGAACTTTCTTTACCTAAATTCGACTCCCGAGTTTCTGGACAATCCACCACCTTCTTAACGTCCTTGGACTCAACTGCTTCCTGTTTATCTTTCCCTGAATGATGACATCGGGGACAAGAAGGCGCTATTGCTCCTTTCAAACCGCACGAAAAACAAAATTTCTCAAGTGGATGTGGACAAAAATTAAATGAATGACCCGCCTGGTCACAATTCCAACAGGAAAAGGAGCTGACTGGGGGTCGGTCTGACTTATTCATCGACTGATTTGGGGCATTCGCAAATCTTCGGGGAGGAAGAGGTGGACGAGGGGTCTCTACTTTAACCTTTGGGATTTCCTTCGCTTCCCTAACCGTCGTTCCCACAGGGGCTGCCTGGGGTCGACCTACACGGACCTTACCCTCTACTCCACTCATTATCACCGAATTCTTCGCGATCTGCCTGCATAGACATTCTAACTGCTCATAGGAAACCAGATCAATCAAACATAACTTCGAATTCAAATCGGGTAGGAGGTTTCTCCTAACTATCTTCAACTGTTCCGGAATAGAAATTGGATTTAAAAGGTGTGAAAACTTCATCCTTAAATTCGCAATAAACGTAACGACATTTTCATTATTCCTTTGCCTAAAGGAACGAATCTCCTCTAGGAGTTCTTCATCGTAATTTGGAGGGATGAAAGTATTACCAATCCTTGCCTCCAAGTCTCGCCAAGACCTCAACTGATACTTAATGCTTCGGAACCATGAGAGAGCTGGTTCCTTAAATAAATCGACTGCACTATTAAAAACTGTATCAAGGGGGACTCCCCTAGCTTGACTAAGTTCGCGAACCCTCTCTAAAAATTTTATAACTTCAATTCCCTTTTCCTTACCAGTAAAACATAATCCCCATTTATACACCGGGATGACCTTATCTATAGGCGCTACTAACTGGATGGATGGAACTTGAGAATTGAGACTAAACTGTGAGAAAGTGGGTGATGGATTTCTCACTGGGGGTACAAAACTGCTCGAATGTGCCTGATTATCATAATCAAAGGGTACCTGGTCACAATCTAAAAACGGATTGGTGTTATGGCTTCTTAAGCCTAACCTTCTTAACGATAGATCTTCTGGAAGATTCGAAGGGACTCTCGA
The DNA here is from genome assembly GCA_910589415.1 of Malachius bipustulatus. Lineage (NCBI taxonomy): Eukaryota > Metazoa > Arthropoda > Insecta > Coleoptera > Melyridae > Malachius > Malachius bipustulatus. Next base: position 23,292,332 of record OU342633.1, read on the forward strand.
AACCGTATGAAGATTACCTTCATGAGTAGTTGAAGCATTATGACATGATAACCTATCAAATGCTTGATCTAAAAGAGAGGCCTGCGATCTTTGTGGGATTTCTGTTCTCGAACTGACTACCTCACCGACAATCTTTTTCTTAAAATCGTCTCTCAATCGTAGAGCATCTGCTCTAACCTGATCTCGACTAGCAGTCTGGATATCGGAAGTGACCTTCATCCTATCTATTCTTCCTAACAAATGAGCCAACCTCGAAGAAAATCTCCTAGCTACATTAGACTGAGGGGAAATAATTACCTCATCGTGTAATATTTCAGTCATATCCAAAATAGAATCCAAAACTTGACTCAAATCCTCATTAAAATCGAAAGGAGAGATAGTCACAGTGACTCCTCCATTTATTCTCAAAAGTTGACTCAATTGGGTCCGCCTATAATTTCCGTTCCAATGTGGAACTTCTCCTCTTAATAAAATTTCATACTTAATCTCATCTACCTTGAGATCAACGACCTCAAAACCGACTGTAGTATTTTCCTCAATAAAATCCATTTTCACTATTTATCTCAAAAGAATTTTTACCTCAAAATTCTCAAACAAGACTTTTCAACCAACTCCACCTGAAACAAAGAAAACGAAAATCCCGTTTCTTTTCTTAGTTGACTTGACCTGACCTAACAGAATTATCCAAAACCAAAATTCAAAAATCAGATTGTTGCTGATTCTATCTGTAACTCCACCTAAGCTGAAAAATTAAAAAATTATCGAACTCGAAAACCACATCTTCAGGTTTACCACACCGTCTTGGCTGGAACCTAAAAAGTTGAAACGTCAAAAAGAAAACAACACGGACTCAAATACCACAGGTCTGAATTCCCTCGAAGTCCTTCGTTGAAAATTTCAAACCTTACCTTTTGGTTTTAGTCCATCTGTAAACTCTACGCAACTAAGAAAGGTATTTGTCTTTACTTGTCTAAATTTTGAAAAAGTTTTTCTCTCAAAAATTATTAAAACACCAACACCTCATGTTCATTAATTCTTCTCAAAGTTTGAGAAAGTTTTCGAAAAAAGAATAAGGAGATTGATTTATCCTGGTCACGGCACCACTTGGAGCCTTCCTCCCCCTCGCTTACTCCCACTCAAAAAGTTGAACAATAAAAAAATAATAATTCACTTACCTTAACCCCGAAAGGAAGGAGGTGGCTATTGACAGATCTCAATGTGACTAGGCAAATTTGTAACATTAGCCACCTTGGCCTGTCGAGTGGAACATATCAAATTTGGAATGCCCCACCCAAATATTCTAAATGTCGAAACAAAAATAAACTTTAAATTTTGAAAAGTGATCGTCTAAATTTCCAAAGTATCAAATCAAAACCAAACTTAATCAAAATGTTCGTTGTGATTATCCAGCCCGGGACAGATAAATGTGGCCTTCCTCTGGAAAATCCAGCATTCACCGAACCAGACTGGACCCGTAGTAACTCCTAACAATTTTACAAACAATAACAAAAAAAATTGATAAACCCCACCAAAATATACCAGAATAATCACCCTATTCTTGATGTTACTCTACTTATTGAATAGATGTTTTAAAAGAACATGAGGAGGGTTGATTCTCAAAACTCTAAAATTGTTGAATTTTAATACAAAGATTTATTAAAATCAATTTCATCATCAGTACAATAGACTGGCAATCACCAATAGATCTTACATATCAACAATCAATTTAATAATTAAAATCAGTAATCCTGACTCAAATATTCAAACATAAATATTACCTTATTACCAATGATATCAAACTTACATGATTAAAATTCAAGATAGGTACCTATATCATTTCAATAGTTCAGATAAAAATTTCCAAAGCTCAAATTCTATTAAACAATTTCTAAACTATAACACATAGGTATGATTCTGAATAGAACTCAGAGTTAGATCAGAGGTTATTTATCAAAAATTTAAATTTATCTTAAGCAAAAGTTTCAATATAAAAATCGGTATCTACCTACAAAATCTGAAATTCAAAATTTAATTTGCAAAATGATCATCTCTAACTCAAAATCCTAAACACACACGATAAATTTAATAAATTATTTTTACACATAACCATTACATTAGTCACTTGTTGACCACAATAAAAGTTCATAACATATTACCACAAATCAGTTTCACTTAGAAAGTCATAGGTGATGAAATCAATTAAACACTGTACTTGAATTTATTTAATTTTCTGGATTGTCGGAAAATAGCAAAAGTTTATTCACTCATAAAGACATACCTTATTATTCAAAACTCCATCTCAAAAACTGACGAACTAAGGTTCCTCTAACCTAAGCGCGATGATCAAAGACTAGGCTGGCATGGTTGCTGGAACTGCCTTTGCACTGGTGTTAGCACCCCTTGGTTGGTGCTCCAGGTGCCGGATGAGCTGGACTGCTTCCCCTGCTACCTTGGGACGACCAAATATAAAAGCGCTAGAACCTCTGCCTGATGAAACCTTCCATGCCTCCAAACTAAACTCCACCACTCTTCTTTATTTCTCCAAGCTTCTTCAAATATCACCCTTCACACAGGTTAGTATACCTACCTAGGTAGGTACCTACCTAAGCCTCCACATGATCGAATCTTTATGTAAACTTTCATGTGAATCAGAAATTTGAAAGTTGGAACTCAAAACTCAGAAACTAGAAGTTCGAAATTAACATTCAGGAATCAAAAGTTAAAACTTAGAAATTCAAAGTTCGAAATCAAAAACTGGAAATCGGAAATTAGTAGTTAAAAAATTGAAACTAGAAGTTGGAATCTAACACTCTAGAACTTGAAGCTCAAAAGTAAATCAAAACTAAAGTTCAAAACTACGTTCAAAACTACGTCCCAAAACTACGTCCAAGACTACGTCCAAGACTACGTCCAAGACTACGTCCCAAAACTACGTCCCAAAACTACGTCCCTTGTCTGTAAAGACAAGAAAGCGAACATTAGTTATAATGACCAAAATTAAATTCAAAAGATTACTCACGTAAGACTGCATCTTTCACGGAAACAACTTCACCATAATAATATCTATGTGTGCTTACACAAGGGACTAATACTAATTTACGAACTTGTAGACAAGCTACATGATCTCCCGAATTAAGACCCAAAAATGAGCCTAACGCGTCTTCTACCCTTACTTATAGTTTTCTGGGGTGACGCTACTCATGCGCCCCAACTACCGTCTAACCGAAAATGTTGACCCACTTTCAACTCCAAATCTCATCATTGACAGTATGCAACACTTAAAACTCGCACGCGACGGTGTCGGATCTTTCACCTTATACGTCGGCACACTCTCGACAGTACGACCAACCTCTCCAGTTCTCCCTCTATTCAAACTTAAATTTCACAATCGTGAATCCGCATATCTCCGAGGCTTGTCGTGTCTCAGAACGAAACGCAAGTTGTTTATGTTTCTTTATGGGTCTTCTCAACTATCTTTTCCTGTTTTTTTTTTTAACCCACACCCAAAGAAATAATCTTTTAGGTTTTATCTGGATAACTAATCGGAAATCTAGAGTAGCAAGATGAGAGTGGTCTCATTAGACGCGGAAAATTAATTCGCATAAGATGATATACTTTTCAAACTCTGAAAACCCAGAACCGGGACAGAAAATCGACCAGACATGTTTTCTACGTCTTACTTAAATAACAAAAGCAAGAATTTCTTAATAGCTGCCAGGTGTTCGTTCGTGATCTTTGCCTAATACAGCCTCCTACATCAGCGAAAATGTACAGTCAATCATAACTTTTCTGAACTTTATAAAAATATTTCAAATCGAGAATTAAAATTTTGAAAAAGAAAACGTAGCGTGCAAGGCACGCTGCAGTCTTCACTATGTGGTTAAGACAAAGTCGCTCCACACCGGTAATATGAGTTTCTCAGAGTCTCTTGCTCATACACCCAGCCTCAAGTATGCCAAACAAATAGTAGAAAGGACAGCACAAACACCCAGAACCTTCACCGAGAATCGAACTCAGTCCGCCGGGTCCAGTGATTCAGCAGACCGCCCACTGAACCACTCGGCCACCGGTGTGCTCAATTGTACTGTACTTCATAATAATAATAATCATAATCATAATATTTTATTGAGCCTTTTTACAAAATAACATTGTCCAAGCCACGTCAAAAAATAAATAATCCAACTGAAATATATCACAGTCTACGTATAGCAAAGACATTCAATAGGTTGTAAAAATTATAGCAAAGACATTCAATAGGTATTACACAGATGTATAACAACAAAAATATCAAACACAACACAGAATCAAGTTTACAGACTTCATCACATTAAGTTTTAAGTTTAAGCATATCACTGACGAACTCGCCAACATTATAATAGCATCCATCGATCAATAATTTTTTCAATTTTTTCTTAAATGCATCCAACTCAACATTTCCGGTGCGGATGCTGATCGGTAGCAAATTATAAAAATACACTCCGGCATACAGTGGAGACCTTCTATAATAAACATGGTAATACTTAACTGGGTACAAATTTAATTTGCCCCGTGTGTCATAATTGTGTCCATCAGAGTGAGTCATAAATTGACTACGTTGTTTATGGACACAACATAAAGTTTTGTATAAGTAAATTGAAGTCATTGTCAAGATATTTTGAGATCTAAAAGTTTCCCTGCACGATGTGCAAAATCCTAGACCGAATATTCGACGCACAATGCGCTTCTGTAAAACAAACAGGCGACCGCTGTCGACCGAATCCCCCCAGACGGCGACGGCATACGACAGGTAAGGGTATGCAAGAGCGTAGTAAACTGTTAACAGAGTTCTCCTATCAAGTCTCTCACCTAGGGAAGCAATTGCGTAATAGGCCCTATTTATCTTTTTTGCAGCATATTCGATATGTTGTTTCCAGGTGAGGCAACTGTCCACCACTACTCCAAGAAACCGCACCTTGTCAGCAAACTTAAAAACAGAATGGTCAATTCCAATGTCACCACGAGCAACATCACTCAATCTATTTCTAAAGGAAATGCACTGTGTTTTGTCAAAATTGACAACCAGACGATTCTTATCACACCAATCCCGGAATTGTTCAATGACTCTACCCAACCCCCGAGACACCCCGTCCACATCCGCACCAGACACCACTATAGTAGTGTCGTCGGCATACATGAATGTCGTGCCGTCAAAAATGTGATCAGGGAGATCATTAATATATAACAGAAAAATAAGAGGTCCTAGAACACTCCCTTAGGGTGTTCCGGAATTAGCTGAATAGGTGTCGGAGAGCCTACCATCCACCTTGATTTGTAACTTATACGATTTGTCAAATAGGACAGAATCCATTCGTTTATGTTACCTCGTAGACCAAGTCTCCCTATCTTGTCGGATACAAATGCTGGACAAAGGGTATCGAAGGCCCGAGAGAGGTCAAAAAAAACTGCAACAACAACTTGACCTTGATCCAACCTATCATTAACGAATTGAGTGAACTGAGTTATTGCTGTTTCGGTAGAGCGATTCTTCCTGAAGCCGTGCTGGCAGTCACTCAATAAATCATGCTTATCAAGAAAAGAAGTAATCTTATTGGCAATAGTTCTTTCAAAGACTTTAGAAAATACACTCAAGAGTGAGATCGGACGATATTTAGAAATTTCATTTGCATCGTTATTTTTAGGGATGGGAACAATTAAAGATTTTTTCAGACGATCCGGAAACCTTCCTTGATTCACAGACAAGTTAATGAGAGACGACAAAATCCCACAAGTTACATCATTTACTTTTTTTAGGAAACCGGCTGTAACTCCGTCACAATCACATGACACCCCGCTGGAAAGTGATCTTATCACAGAGGAAACGTCACCAGGAGTCACGGGACTCAGGAACATAGTTTCGCTCACAGAACGCCGTGCCACGGTACAGTTGTCCGACAGATTGTTACCAAAGTAAGCAGTCAACTCCCGATCAACCACAGTGGAGAAGTAATCCCCGAAAAGCCCCGCCAATGCCTTTGGATCCCTAACAACCTCACCATCACGCACAATACTGATAGGTTTACGTGACCCCGGCGACCCCCGGAATGAGTTTATAAGTCTCCATGTAGTTTTGGATTTGGACTGTGACGAGCTAATCAGGTTTGAGTAATAATTTTTCATTTCATGTGCAGTGAGTTGCGACAGTTCCCTTCTTTTCTGTCTATAGAGTGTATTTAATTTAACGTCAGCTATACGTTTACGCAGGTAATTCAGTTTACGAAGCTCATCTGACTTCTGTCGTATTAATAAGCTAAATCTAAATTTAAACTTGTTACTGTTATTGGTTACCGGAATTTTCTTGGTTATTAAAGGACAGGCGGAATTATAGCACCATAAAAAATGCTCTAGAAAAGCATCAAAACACATGTCCACCTCGGTGGATTGAGCTACAGTTCTCATGAGGTTATTATAAAAGTTGTTCTCCCTCATGAAGAGTCTTTCAAACTGCGACAAATTATCACTACCTGTATTGCGCCTGCTCACAACCCTACAGGAATCGTTCACCCCACCAGTCTCAGGGACCTTCATCTGCCAGCTAAGAAACTGTACATGGTGGTCAGAAAGAGAAGGGTCAAAATTAAGACAGGAGATTATTTTTTCTTGTGGGATATTAGTGACCATATAGTCAAGGCCACTTATACTCACCGTACCATTGGAATTTTGAAATATTCGAGTCGGTTGGTCAATCAGAGATTGCAAACCGTGCGAGGAAAACAGATCTTTCAGCTGGGTGAAGCCAGATGAGTCAATCAAATGATCCACATTAAAGTCACCACAAACTACCAAATACTGTATGTTTTTCAACATGATGTCAGCGAGCACGTCCGAGAGACGTTCAATAAAGGTGCTCAAGTCACCAATCTGTGATCTGTATAAAGAGACAACATACACAATCTTACGAACTAAGATAGCAGAGCATTCGAAATCGAATTCACTCGAGAGATTAACATAGCGACACAAATTTTCAACCTCATGCACAAATTCACTACGAACATAGATCGCCGTGCCACCATGGCTATGCTGAGTTCTGCAAAAACTGCTTACTACAGTGTATCCATCCAGGATGAAAGTCCCAATCTCGTCCCCACGTAACCAGTGTTCACTGACACATAGTATCGATGGCTGCATTTGTTCAAGAAGGAGCTCTGTGAGACCCAACTTGTCCCTTAAGCATTGACTATTCATGTTTAGTAATTCAAATATAATACCTTTATTAATGTTGGCTTTGCCTAGGATGGCATTGTCTTCTGAGAGGCCTATGTCGCTGGCGGGTTCTTCATAAACCTTCTGAAGTTTAAAAAACGTTGAATATGTGCTCCTGTAGGCCACTTACTTGGATCCATTGCGTCATTAAAATGTGTTTCATAGATCACAGCTTTAAAAGATGAATAAATATCTGGATACTTGGATGGAATAGTCTCGATCATAACCTCAGGAAAGTAAGATATGAGGGACCCCCTGAGTTCATCAGCAGTCATCGAAGGATCCACTCTGAACACATGAAGAGTTGCCAATTTTGGGACTCCCTTCAGTTCCCTCCCGTTAATTTTCAGATCACTGTTTTCACCAATAACCAGCTTTCTTCTCGGCTTCGACCTCGACACCACCTTCCAGCCTTCACTAGTTTTATGGTGGCGATTTTCGGCTATGTCATCAACTATCATATCCTTGCTTTTTTGGGTACAGACAGTCTGAGATAGTTGGTGTGTTTCCCGTTTTCCGGAGTCATATAATTTCTTAGATTTATTTATTTTCTGCTTTCTAGATATTTCCACATTTGAAGAATTTTTGAAATTGTCGGCAACGTCGCAGATTCGAGAACTGAAAGCGCCTTGTCCAGCTGAATTTGTTTTTTCAGGGATATCATTACTTTTTTTTGCAGGTTCACAGCTGATAGTCATATCTCCGTCCGTATTGACGAATTTACCAGACTTTATTTGTCTCAATAAATGTTGGCCGGATTGCAGTGACGTTTCAGATTACGACAAGCGTTAAAAAATAATGAACCGCTACGACACTTTATTTCATTCGTTTTTTACTTTATGCACTCTTAATGGTAATCATTCATTTTATGAAGTAATAAACGTGTAAAAAAGTCCATTTTATGAATCACTCGTAGATAAAAGTGCATTTTATGAATCACTCATAGAAAAAAAATTGCGCTTTTGTTTTTCGTTAGTCAATGGGGGGCAACTTCCTATGTAGGAAAAGACACGAAATAGCCAAATTTCATACATACATTTTATGGCATGCTTTCGAAGGAATTGAAATAATTTTTTTACAGTAGACAACCAGGTTTATTAATACTAATAAACTTTGATTTTGAAAAATAGCCAATTTTCAAAATGGCGACTCGTGAAAGACTTGTAAAAAACTTTAGCAAAGAAAGGCATATTATTATTTTTTTACATGCAGAATTTTGGGGACCAAAATTTAGGTAATAACTTCTAAAGCAGGTGTTTTAAAATTGTTTTTTTTTTGTAAAAATAACACAAATTAAATTTTTTGTATCATCATATTTTACACTTTCTTTTCTACATGAGTATACGTTCTTTATTGTTTTTTGGCAACTAACAGAATTACATCAATTTTTATTGATTTTCCCTCACTTTTTTTCAATCATCAAGATCTCACATTTTGGGACTTCTCATATATTTTTGTTGGTAATATTTGGTTATGAAAAAGAGCGTGATAATAAAGTTTTTAGCACAGAATGAATGGGATAAGTGAAACTTCTCTCACGGGAGTGAATTAAATTACAATAAATTATACTCCCGTTTCTGTTATACTGCCGTTTCTGAGATATATGCATAAGTTTTTAACCGTATACCTACCTACGAGGTTCTCGGGCTGGAAATAACTTTCCTCTTCGTTTGGAGTGTGAAAAATCAGAATCTGTGAGTGCCTGAGATATCCATGACACTTCTGGCTGGTAAAAAATATAATAAAATAAATGAAATGTTTCCATTGATAGGTAGCTACTATAATAATAATAATAATAATAACTCATGTTCCAATCATATTTATACAATAAACAAGAAATTTATACTTAAAACGACGTAGATACAATATGTAAATTTATCTAAAGAAATTGTGGTGAAATATTTAACGATAAAAGATACAAACAAGGTCGGTTAATTCAGATAAAATTGGCACAATTTTATCTTCAATAAGAATCTGAAACAAAAATTTAGGAAAACTTCAGGTCTTGTTGAAATATGCTGAAAAATATTAAAAGTCGAGATTTTGTGAAGGAAAGTCAGGCTAAAGTGTCACCACTGCCATGCAAGATATTTAGAAAATAAGCTGGCAAAAAAGCAAGAACTCCACTAAACTGGCGCCCAACGTGGGGCCGTTTATAATTTCCTGAAGAAGTATTTTTAAGTTATTTTCAAGAACCTGTGATCAGTTAAAACGTTTCTGCGTTCCTTGAATAATATTTGTGGACCTTTTTTGGCTGTTTTTCGTCTATATTGTTGGTAATTCATCGAATATTTTTGCAAACTGTTGGTATTATTCAGTTACCACGCTGGTACTTATTTTCATTTTCAAAGCTGTATGATCAATCAAAAAGTGAACCATATTACTCAGTTCGTGCGTGTAATTGCAAGAAGAATAATATTTTGACTGCGATTTAGGTCGAATTTCGAAAATGCCGAACCCAAAGACGACTCGCTCCCCCGATACTTTCAATTTCAATGATTCTGCTGCAGATGAGTATGCAGCAAGTGCTGATATTGGTGACATCGAGGAAAAAAATCCTCTTTCCCAAGTAACGACAGGTGCAGTGACTATACATAATATGTAAGCCAATCAGTTTCAATTACTTCAGATCAATTGATTTAGATACGAGAAAGAAAACTGCAGGAAGTTAAGAAGAGAGGGACGTCTGTCATCACTATGATCGTAGGTGGATTCCCAATTTACACGTCGACATCATTTGTTAAATTGAACTTTCTTCTCTTAAAGAAGAATAAAATTTTGAAACTTACTTGTTAGAGTATGACAAGTTTTTGGTTTCTAAGGCAAGAAAATTAGGGTTTGAATTCTAAAAAAAATCCGGGCAGCAATTTTATGTAACATTTCGTTAGGGGACTGTTAAATGAGCTCGGAGCCTTTTTTCAGCGTCCCCACCGTTGAGTATTTTGAGAAAGGGGGTTGTTCTTGCGAATTGATTTAGAGGCTAAACGGTTCACCAGTCGTTTTTCTGTTCTTTTTTACAAATGTAAATTTGCGGTATAAAGTGAAACTTTCCCCCATAGGGGGGAAAGAAACTATAGGGGGGTTGAAAGCATCCCGCAGAATCTTTTTGCGAAATGGCTGGATCCCGCGTTTAAATTTGATCTAAATTTGGGGATCGGTAGTATTCGATGAGTAGATCAGAAGTCTCCATGGGCATAACCCTCAAAAAAATCCTGTTGTAAAGGTATTCACCTCTGAAGATTTTTTCGCTCATGACAGTCACGCCTTTATTTTTTATTATTGTTGGCCCCCCTAATTGTTTTAGAGAGAAATTATAAATAGTTCATTTGTTAAGATTGAAAAGCAGCTTCTGTTTTGATGTAGTAACATTCTGAATCTGTTGCGCCATCTTCGAGAAAATCGGGAAATTGTTGTAATTTTTGTTGTTAAAGTGAATGGAATAATTACGAAAATGATAACGCAAAATTGAAACTTTTTCCTGTTTTTCTCTAAGATGGCTCAACAGATTCAGAATGTAACATCAACAGCAACAGCTTTTCAATCTTAACAAATGATCCATTTAATCTCTATGCGTAATCTACCTCTACACCTTTTTCTTTGGACTTTTTTTGTAGGGTGAACCGATTAGCCGGTAAATCTATTCGCAAAAACAACCCCTTTTTTCAAACTGCTGAAAAAGTGGCTCCGGGTTCTTGTATTAAATTGCTGCCTGGATTTTTTATGGATATCGGTCTTTTTTTGCCTAATTTTCCAGTACCTACTATTCCTTCAATTTTGCATAAGCGAACTACTCCAATCAATGATCTACAAATCATAGAACAATAAATAAAAACATGGCAACTTGCATAATGAACTTTGTTAGGGTAATGAAACTAAATTGTAACAGTAACGACATCTGCTGAGTACGTACGGTGCTGAGTTTATTACTAATTTCCATTTGGCATTTCCATTGGCAGTATTCGAAGGAGGATGAACATAGGGGTAACAAAAAATTAGTTTTGTCCATCGAATTAGTATGGAGATCACTGGTTCTGCCACCCGCGTGGGGTGGCGCTCTCGCATGAGTCGTTGTAGGGTACCTGTATTACCGATACTGAAGCTTTTTAGCGTTAGTGTCGGTAATACAGGTACCTACCCTAAGTCGTGAAAACAGTCAAATTCCACAAAGAACAAGTTATCTCAGAAGCTCAGAATATTCTGTCTTTCTGAACCAACAATAACATAATTTATGAAGAATTGTGGTCAAATAAAATGGTTATTAATCATTAATCATAAAAAAAGTGGCAATTAAGGTAGGTACCTAAAAAGTTCGGGAAGTCACTCCAGAAATAATAAGTTATCAGTTATAAATTGAATAATAATAAGTGGCACCAGTGTCTAAATTATTGTCAAGGATTATTTTCGTCCTTTTTTCATTTTTATTATTTTATAATGGATTCGAATAATACTAAAAAAATACTTCAAAAGCAGGTAGATATTTATGATACAGATATTTACTTTTGAAGTTTTAAGAAATCTTAAACTCCCTCTTATTAGACAATTTCTCAAGTAATTGCCTCAAGAAGATTGAATAAAATATTCTCTTGTATAAGTTTAATTAACCGCTTACCTTTTAGAACTTTTGGCAGATAGGAATACATCGGTAGGTAGGTAGTTATGTACCGACATGTACGTTCGTAAGAAATTTAAACTTGGAGTTGAAAAAAATCCAATGAAATGCTTATGATAATATTGCTCCTTGTGAAAAAAAGCTATTAAAAAGTTTCCCAAGTACAACTTCAACAAACTCTTTTTGATCTCAAATTTGCTTTCAGCGTAAAACGCCTAACATGTAATTTGAACAACGGCTAACTTTAATATTTTTGAAAATAAATTGACTTGTTACTCTGGAATAATTGTCCCCGGTAAATGTAATAATCTTTTGCCTTTTGCTGTTTATTAGGTTAAAAATTTAAGACGGCCGAATTCAGCAGTCGCCTTAAAATTTTAACTCCGCTCCGAACTTACAATGCAGGAGGTGTTAAAATATTTATATCTTTTATAAATTACTCAGAATTCTTGAACTTGTTATTTTAAAGTATTTATCTACTCCCTTATATATGAAAGTTGACAACAATTATAAAACAACTTGCATAGCCTGAACCTGAAAGTGAGCATTCTCTGTACACTGAATGTTGTCTGTTGTGAACTTGTGATAACTAAGGATACATCATCTCGTTATGTTTCTTACTCCTTCTATTGCATTGCATAGTCAATCGAGTTAAATTGGGACGTATTGTCAGAAATACGTTTAAATCGGCAGCAATTCTAAAAAGATGAGCGAGAGTGAGAAGGAAGTACGACTCGCGTCTTGATACGCTTAGATTGATACGATAAGATCGTCGTCCAGCTCATCGGCTACTGTCAGTTGACAGTGACGGCGTAATGAGGTTTGTTATTTGAAAGGTTTTTAATACGAAATTAGCAGAATTACCTGTGATATTGTACGATGTGATAAACTACGAGTAACTTATTAATTGCGCGAATGCCTAAAAATCTATTTCCTTGTTTTGCCTGGGAAACGATTGAACTCCCTAGTACGTGGTCTTGTGGTTAAATTTCTAGGATATTTTACTGCAGAAAAAGAAAACGGAGGTGTTATGCTTTCTTTTAAACGCCAACCAGCAGGTAGGTGACATGCTATTTCTAATCATAATAATTATAACAATTCACACGCCACTGACACGAACTGCGATACCATATCTGGTTCGACTTAGAAATAAGTGTATGAATCAAATCGAATTAAATGAAATTGTTTAGCCAGAATCAGTGTGGCATGACAACGGACAACACTCAGTGGACACAGCATACTTGTTGTGTAATGAATGAGAATCAAAACAGTGTTGTAATTTTTGTTATTACAACACGGTCTTACAAACCACCAGCACCAGAGTCAAAAGTAGGGGTTATGGTAGAACAATACTTATTATTAAGTATAATTATGTAAAATAGGTATACTTGATATGTCAAATAATGCAAAGTTAATTTAATGAGAGAAAAGGTATAAAATTCACAAAGCTGTTATTATCGAAATGAGTAGCACACGAAATATTATGTATTTGTTTAATAATTTCCATTAAATTGCCTCATAGCTCCTGAAATTTATCAAAATTCCGAACAGAAATCATAATTATTATTAATTCAGTTATGTTTTTGATATAGTAAGGTATTTATTAATATTGATTGACATTGACAATTAACAATGTTATAATTTATTTGACGTTTTTTGTTCCCTTTCCTTCTTTTTAAAGTGGGGACTTAGGGGAACCTCTTATCTTATTACATATTTCAATTTTTTGTTGATGATGAATCAACGTACCTACTTAAAATATTCATCATCGTCCGTCATCCATTAAGGATTATAAAATGAGAGTCAAAGAAAGCAAAAAGTGCCCATCAGTGAAACTAGCTAACATAGTAGAAAGCAAGTTTAATCAATGAATGGGATTTTTCTTTCTGCGATAAAAATACAGTTCCGGTGAAAGAATACAGAGCTAAAGTCTAGGATTGGCTTGGTAAAAAAGTCATTTCTGCTCTTTATTCATTTGATTCGAGCAGAGATTAGGGTACCGGGCAGACATTTTCTTGTCGAACTCAGTCGATCATCTGCTTCCTTTTTGTAGTACTCTACGTTTGATTGTGCGAGTTCTTTGATGCTAATCTACAAAGCTCCCTTCACGGTAAATAAACGTTCATTGCCTCGGAAAAAAAATCCGAGAGAGACTTGTTAAAGCCGCCGAGAAGCCTTAAGCTGTTTTCCCCTGCCTTCAGAGATCGAATTTCCCAATTTATGTCAAAGGAGATGTTCCAGATTCAAACGCGTCAATTACCTTAACCGATTATGCTATTACGGGTAAGTAGTGTTATGCTTTTCAGTTTCAATTACTCGCCGACAACTTTCCCATTAAAATCTCTTCCTTTGTACTTTATCAAGCCGAAATGCTCTGAAAGTTTTCAACTCCAGTTCCCCATGTTTATTAGAAAATCTGCATTCCCCAATTTTCTCAAACCCATATACTCTAAAATTTATACGGCTTTTAATTAAGTTAGGGAAGGTCTGCGTTTCGTTCCGTTCTAATTAAAAACCGTGGTATTATTATTATTTAAAGGGTTGCGATGATAACTAGCTCAACGTTTTCCTTACAACGTGAACGGAAAATTGATTTATGTAATCCAACTATACGCTAAATTTTTCACCGTAAACTTTATGAAAATATTATAATTAATTATTATTCTTATCAGTGTTAGATATTATTATGTTGGTGTTATACCCACGCAAAATATGCCTTATTAAAGTGTATAAAGAATAAACTTTGTAAACTTTAAGTATAGTAAGAAACGATTGCCACTTCTATATTCCAGTTGCATGAAATCGTGATAAGTTGCTCCAATTATGGAATTATAAACAACGATATACCAACGATTAATCGGCTTCCAAGGAACGGCGAATCAGCTCCCAGAAAAAGGTAAATCAGCTTCCAGGGAAAAAAGTCAATAAAAACACGACTCAATTACTGAATGTTCATAGCAGCAACAGCAGCGAATCGGTTTCTGCACGGGTACTTTTAAGTCCAACTTGACATAATTAGCAAAATGAATACGAAAAGACACGTATGCAGATCCGAGCGATAATAATTTATGCGGCAATTATTTAATTTAATAGAAAAATGAAGTAATTCACATGCTCAATATTCAAATAGGTATTAATAGGTAATCATACTTACTAATATCAACGAATTAAAAAGAGAGATGGAAGATATAATGTAAGAAAATTATTAAAATAGTTTCAGCAAACTACGGCGAAGCTGCATGTACAAATTACAATTCCCGAAAATTTGCGAACGTCAAAGACATTGACGGAACTGGGAGAAGACAATTGGCAGATCCTGATCCTAACCACCCGCTCACTCTGGGAACTAGACGATCTAATAAAATCTGCAACTATGCGAGTAATGTATAATAATGATTAATATAAAATTAAGTATTACCACGGAAACTGCAATAACTGTAAAGAAAATTGATATGTCAATAAATAAATAAAGAAAGAAATAACGTATATAACTATACGTTGTTATAATATAAAAAATATAAAAAAACGTTATCCAAATCTGAAATGTGAAGGAATAGACCATCACAACCTCTTCAGCGGTTTGAATTTACTTTACTTACAGTATCTCCCTCATAAAAAAATCTCGCAGTTCCCTGTAATCTGTAATGCATAAACCACCCATTAAATCGAGTTTGAACATCCACATCCGGTAATTGATTCAAAAGAACGGTAACAATCAAAATGGTAACACTTTTAGTACTTATTCACTTTAGTATAAATACACTGTTATATAGGTAGAGTATCTTTTTAGCTCTTTGCACATAGGTTTTTGAGAAGCTTGATTTTAATGCAACAATATCATGTAGAGGCTCCTTCGGGAATAGACCTTGAGATAATAGTTTGTAATGATTTCTACAAAGAGTTACCAGGTTCGTTCTTTAGTTTTCTATCCCTTCTCACAGGTTCTCCATCTAATAAGTAGCTGTCTCCATGGAAGTTACCATCCTCTTCCTCAAGCCTAGTGGCCTGGTGGCTATTAAGCACTTCCAAAGTAGAAATATTGATCAACTTCTGAGCAACTCCATCTGCGTATATCAAGCGTCAGGTATGGAACATTGAGAGATCCTCCAGTGTCCCTCAGCCAGCATCGTTCAGAAAATAGAAGATCAATATGGGAAGGATCTTCTATCTTTCAATCCCACTTCTGATACACTTTTTAATGCGATATACGGTAAAAGTATTATAAACAAGATTCAAACTTTTAATTGTTTCAATTTTTATTGTAATAATTTCAGTGAAGATAACTTGATGTTATTTAATATTTTTTGTGAGCTAGAACCTCCACCAACCTTTACCATAAACCACCCATATTATTATAGATATACATGTTAAAATAAGCATTTAATTTTTTTTATTGAAGTTTATTCAAACTTAAAAATTGACAAAAATTTTAAAAATTTCAACCATCAAAATAAGAAATTTTAGAAAACTGCAAAAAAACAGTTCAATGGTTTTTTGACTATAACTTCCTCAATTTTGATGCTGGAAAAATTTTCCAAAAAGCTTTCTAAAGGTAAAAAAAAACAAATTGTAGGTAGGTAGGATTGATATTTTTCCGCCCTTATTCTGAAAATGGGTATTGGTTTATGTGGTCCCAAACACTGAAGCCAGCGGGCTTATTGTATTTCCCACATTTAGATTTTCCTTGGCTAGAAGAGATCCGTTTCTTTGACAAGGTTCACTGGAAATGGATAAAGGTTGAAAGATTCGAAAATGGTACTAGTCAACCATTAGCCACAAATGTTGAGAGCCATATCTCCCTCAATTTTATACTTACGAAAAAAAATAACCTGAAATGAAAATTTTCAGTGAAAAAAAAAACAAACTTTTTGGTATCTTTTAATTTTTACATATCTGCGTCATTTTTTGACTTATATTGAAAAAACGAACTTTTTTATAGAAATTAACAAAAAATCTGACTTTGAATTGTTATATTTTCAAAATTAAGGCTTGTATGTATGTATGTGATATTTTTGGCATTGGAACGCTCGCTCCATCAGCCACAGACTTTTGGCAACTCAAACGCAAAACCTGACCTGACCTGACGAATTTTTGAAAGATTTAGTGGAGTCAGGCTCACTTACAAAAGAAAATTACAACGTTTGATGAAGTGAAGATATATGCAATTTTGATTTTTTTCTTTTTTTTCGTTTTTTTTTCTTTTTTTTTAATTTTTTTTTATTTCTTTATTTATTTTTTTTTCTTCGGAGCAAAGAAAAAATTAAGGCTTGTTCATCGTTCAATCTAACAAAATTTACTAACGGTATATTAAGGAAGTGAATTGTAGAAGAGCTAACAAATATTTTCAATCGGGGTGGTTTTGAAGGGGTTGTTTTGACCGGTTTTTCTACGAAAAAACTCGGCGTCTATCTTATTTTCGTCATAACTCGGTCAGCTTTAATGCTAGCACCTTTCATAAAAAATAAAAATTAAGGTCTTTTCAAGTACTTATACTATCAAAAACTTTCTATCAGTTTTTATAAAAAATTCCATCATTTTTTCATAAAAATGAGATTGAAAGTTTCGATTTTTACTCTAAAAGCAAAATAGGTTCGAAGCAACCATAAACAAAACCGTTCTCTTTGTTTTTTTTTTTATTATAGCTACAAGTTTGTTTATTATGGTCTTATAGCGATAAAGCTCAAACTTTTTGAGATATTCGTGAAAAACCGTTCAAAAACGTGGTAAAAAATCGAAATTTCAATCGCAAATAACTCAAAAAGTATTGGCTGTAGGAAAAAAGTTTACAGAAAAAAAATTACTTAAAATTAGTAGTTGATTAGGAGTAAATATTGATTTCTATAGTAATTTTTAACAACCAATTTTTCATCCCCAAGAAGGGGTGGTTTCACCCCCTTGGGTAAAAGCAACCAACGGCATTGGGGAGACTTTGAAGTAGAGGGTATGGACTACCTAAATTTAAATTTTTATAATTTTAGGAAGTGTTCTATAGAATTTCTAGTCAAAACGGGGCTGTACTGGACTAATAATATGGGAATTAACTAAGTATAAGTACTTATTTCATAAAATATTTCAAGCTATCATCTCTACCAGATAACCATTGAATGGCAACCAGCATGGCGTAGCTAGTACAAGCTATAGATACCTATTATGTCATATTATACAGGGGTGCTGATTTTCAAAGCGGGCCATAGGGGATTAGCATTGCGAAATTGGTTTTTGAGGATTCCTGCTCGCCGTTTAAACTGACAGAAATGGTTTTGGTATCAAAATGAAGCTAAAATTATTGCGCATAAAGCTTGGCATCAGAAATTATTTTGTTTCACGTTGTTTTCTAAAATTCTTCAGTAAAAATTCAAGTAATTGTTAATGTTTAATCACAAAATAGCATGCCTTGCCTAAACAATAATGATGACGTTTCTACGTTTTGACAATCCAATAATAAAACTTTATAAGTCAGTAGGTAATACTAAAGTCTGGTTCTATTTAACCCTCCTGTAACTGGCTACACTGTAGTAGGTTTTCACCATAAAGACTCTTTCTTGGTTTGTATAACCCATTTTTAAATAGAACCAGACTTTATTATTACCTACTGACTTATAAAGTTTTATTATTGGATTGTCAAAACGTAGAAACGTCATCATTATTGTTTAGGCAAGGCATGCTATTTTGTGATTAAACATTAACAATTATTAGGTACTTGAATTTTTACTGAAGAATTTTAGAAAACAACGTGAAATTAAATTAATTTCTGATGTCAAGCGTTATGCGCAATAATTTTAGCTTCATTTTGATACCAAAACCATTTCTGTCAGTTAAAACGGCGAGCAGGAATCCTTAAAAACCAATTTTGCAATGCTAATCCCCTATGGCCCGCTTTGAAAATCAACACCCTGTATAATACCTTCTTCTTTTCCATTGACGTAAAATTACAACCGCATAAAAATGGACATACTTAGGTAACCAAACAACTGAGACAGCACAATGACACCACAAAAGCCGCCCTAGCTGACAGTAAAATAATTACTGAAACGTTGATAAACCGCAAAAATAATGAACGTAACTTTATGATATTTATTGTTTTACGAGTAAACGATGTTAAGTCCGGAACGGAAATTAAAAACATCGTATCTTTTTTTGGACGTGGTCAAACGAAGTTATTGGGTGGTCAAACGTGGTCAAACGATGGTCATTAATTGGTCAATCGAATGCGCTACAGCAAGCTTAGTGAAGTTGGCACCCGTAAGTGCGAATTTTTGTAAAATTTAGACGGCATTCGTTTGTCCACGGTTTGTCTACGATTTTTCAACCAAAATTTTCGTTTCTCCACCCTTAAAAAAAAATTTAAATCGATTTTTTTTTTGAGGGTAGACAAACGAAAAAAGTCATTTTGAAAACTTAAATCAGGTTAGTTTAGACGATTTACTGCAAAAAGCAAATATCTGACATAAAATGTTGTCATGAAGACATCTTATTTATATTCACTTTGGTCCTTCGAGATCCCAAGTAAAAGTGATACGTCTAGTATCAGAAAAAAGGGAATAAAGTAGCAGCTCTATTCCCGGGAGCACAAAAAGTTTATTTGAAACATTTCTATTTTGTAAATATCGGCTTTGGTGTTAGGGTAAATTGTAAAAAGATGGACGTTCTTTATATTTTATAGTAATTTCTAGAAAAGTTATAAATTAAACCCATAGAAACGTTTTGATTAAAAGGGAATAATATCAGGTTTCAATATAGTTAAGGTGGGGTGAAATATATCTTAATATTAGAACTTAGCAGCGAAGTACACCTAATATCTAATATCGCTGCTACTTTATAAATCCCTCAAACAATTTTCCCATAATGTGATAATACGTCCGATAAGAAAATGGATATTTCGTGAATGAAAACACTTAACCTAGTGTGGAACTAAATTGATATATCAAAACGCATTAAGTTATAGATCAAAAGTCTGAGCAGAGAGGCCAGAACATTTATCTTAACCCAATTTACCTAAGATTTATTATGAAACAATGTTCTAGCTAAGCTCACCACACCATTAAGAGGATGCATGACATTAGTCTGCTACAAAACATAACAATAAGGTTCACCCTTCTATTATTATAGCCCAAGGTCTCCCAATTAATTTCATCAGTCCTCAGATAACTTTCTCAAATATTCTACTAGTTTCGTAGGTAATAGTTACCTATATACCTCCACGTTTCGAAGCATAATTTTGAACAGAAAATAATTGATTGAATAATTTATTATTAAAGTAGCTAGCTCGAATTTACCTGCCCTGTCGGCAACCTACCTACCAAATAAGACTTCTCCAGACCTAGGTACCTATATGGTCGCCTATATAACGGCCCAATTAAAATGAATAGAATTGCTTCGCTTCATTGCCTAACATTTAATGAATCCAATGAACGTTTTACATTTAGGATGCTCCCATCAATTATTGTGCTAAAAGGGTTCTAATTGAAATTGTCGCAACGTATAACAACCCTAATCTTGTAAATTTTTTACTCGGCTATTACCCAACTTGGTGCTGAAACTTAGTGAAACTAACTTAATTATTAACGTCGTTAAATTAATCTGTCGAGACAAAGTTGAAGAAGTTACCGAAGAACAAATTATTTTATATTAATGAAGAAACAAAAACTTACCCTCATCGTGGTTACTTCCGAGCAGAATTTCCATGTCTTCATAATGGCCTTCAGCTAACATATCCATGGGGTGTTTTGTGAGAAAGATCCCGTCAATTGTAGGGGTCGAAGGAAAACCCAAAATTCCCGAATATGAATTCCATTGTTGCAAGGATATGGTTTTGGCATCCACTGCTCTCATGCAATCCAGGACTTCATTAGGGTACGTGAGGAGCAATGAAACATTACAACCGCAGTCTTCGACCAAAACTCTTCCTATTTGTTCGGCTCTTTCTGCGCTCATATAACTCCAAGGTGCGTTCATGGTACCAGACTGAAGAATCCCTCTTTTCGCAAGTCCCTTGGTAATGGGACTCAGTAAATGAATGCTAACTGATCCTCCACCGGCCGACTCCCCGAACAAAGTTATCAAATCAGGATCTCCGCCGAAAGCTTCAGCGTTCTCTTTAATCCAGCGTATCGCCAACGCTTGATCGAACATCCCCATGTTACCAGGCATCTCTTCACTGTTCTCCGAAAAGTACCTGTTCAGATACAAAAAACCGAACGCTCCAATTCTGTACTGCATGGACGCCACAATTATATCACTTGTTGCTGCTATTATATCACCATCGTAGATATCCAGAGTCGATGTTCCACTCATATAGCCGCCCCCGTAGATCCACACCAGAATTGCCGCCTTGGGTCTCTCTTGGAATTTTTCAGTGTGGTGTCTAATGCGTAAACGTTGCGGGACCCAAATATTCAAGTATAGGCAGTCCTCTGAGACGTTCGTGTTAGGATTCCACATTTCTTCGCCCTCGAATCCGGGGAAGTACTCGTAGCGCTCTTGATAGCAACAGTTAGGCAGATTAGTGGCGTCCAGAATGCCGTGCCATGGTTCGATGGGTACCGGTCTACGGAAGCGTAGCTGACCGACGGGCGGCTTGGCGAAAGGGATACCAGTGAAGACGTGCACCTCGCGACCCAGCACCTTCTTTACGTACCCGCGCACAAGTCCGCTGGATGTCTGCACTACCAAAGGATCGGTCTCGTGGGGCGCTCGGTTCACCAGGTCCAACTTGCCGTCGCCGTAGATTGATGCGCCCGTTGCCGAAGTTATCGCCAGCAAGACGAGGGGTAGTAGTAGCATGTTTGCGAGTTGAGACATCCCTGTTCCTCCCTTAGGACATCGATTTCCGATCCCCGCGTCCGGCTCCCGTTATCATCACTCGTACTATCGGAGAGCAACTGTACAACGAACGAACGACACACGGCACGGGATTCTTTTGGCTCGACGTATTGTTGCGATGTAGGTAGTGAAGGTCACAGGCAGGGAAACGCCGGGCTCGCTGGTGAGCTGGCACGGAGTGTGCCCTCGATTTTAGGCTTGCGCATCCCGACGTTTCGTACAGTCGTTCTGCCGCCGTCGTCGTCGCCGGCGCTATCCCGCTATCGCATGTCTGACGCTGCCTCCGGTCTCCCATCACTCTGCCTATCTCTGCACGTCCATCATAAATTACCTGTCCTAGTCCTAGTAATTGATTCTTGCATAAATCTATTAATGTTAGATCTAGGTATGATGATGCACTTCCATTTTCGAGAATACTTTAATGTCTTCAATATCTCAGAACTCTCAAACTTTCAAAGAGATATAGGTAAAAATAAAAAAGCTAAAAAATAAAAAAAGGCTTCAGGTTGTAATCAGAGTACCTACGTATATACCTAATCAGTTGAAATATACGTTCATAATGTAAAGGTATAGATCAACACAAATATCAAGCTAACAATGACAAATTGGCCAAATAATGAAAGTGGTTACCAATAAAGAGTTTATTATTCATCAGGACCTATCGCCAAACCGTAATATCTCAGTAAATACCTACTTCATCCATTATTCGACTGTTTTGTCTCAATTGTTCTGATTTTATATCGATTGAATAGCATTCAGGCCCCTATTTTATAAACACTCTTCAGAACGGCACTGAATATAATTGTTCGAATTTTTACCTACCCAATCAAAATCATCGTTTATCTACTCCTAAATTAGATAACAAATCCATTATAGATACCTCTGCCTATAGTCTAATAATTATTTTTGCCCAGTACCTATGTAATCACATCCAGTACTATAATAGGATCCTGTATAATAATAATGACAATTCTATTGAATAATAGCCTCATTATTGATGTTGAAACTTTACTGTACCTACTAGTTCAGTTGTACCAATTTTAAAAACATTTGACATCCAGTTTGCGTTATTTAAACCATAAATATTTACGTCAATTAGGTACCTATTACATTGCCGCCAAAAAGTTTGCATAGTATTTAAAAATTTTTGTTTTCCATCTTTTTTGAAAAAATTATTTGTCATAACTGAATGCTTTTTGAAAGATTAAATTTGAGCACACCAGATCCATTGTTAGATGGGTATATTATCGGGGCGGAAAAAAAGCCTGGAGTGCAGATCCTCTATATCAAATTTTTTCCCGATCGTCTAAGAGAGGTCCCAGCTCAATTTCCCCACTCACGTTCCACAGATCCGTGGCGGCGAGAGGGGGAGAGGGGGTACCTACGGGATATCGGTTTTTCGTGGTCAGTTTTGATCCTATCGAAAAAATTGCTCTTCCAAAAAAGGAAGAGCTTGGCAGAACACGTAAGCTCGTTCCAGGCTGAAGTCGATCGGGCAATTTGTTCGCGCAATATATCAAATTTTCGGAGAGAAAAAAAATTCAAATGGTTTGTTCTTGGCCGGTAGTGCATGTAGGTAGGGGTTTCAGCTATTTTTTTTTCTTTTTAGAAAGGTATCTTGGTGTTTTTTAAGGGCCCTTTGGTGGTACAATTTGGAGGGGAGCGAAAGCGAAAGTTCCAAATTTTTTAAAACGCCGATAGCTCGACTCCCAAGAGGAGTAGCTCAAAAAATCAAACGGCGTTTTGTTAGTTTTTTTGCCCGGAATACATTGAACCCTTGTATTTGTATTTGTATTTGTATATTGAGGGTGATCTAGTTACTGCGACCTAAAAGGTCTATTGTATCCCCTCTAGTGTGCTTCGCCTGGTGTGGAATCCCTTTAGTGAAGCACCCTCTCCAGGTCCGTTTCCTTGAGAAACAATGAACCCTTTCCGAAGCAAGGTTCGCGAAAAATCCGCCGCTGTCACGCGAATCTGCATTTTTTCAAAATGGTTTTTTGACAATGTTGTCCGATTCGAATTCGTCAAACGGATTTTGAAAGAAGAAGTGTTCAGCTATAAAACTTCAATAATCTCCGTTTTCTATTTAAGTGCTCAAAAATTTAAATAAAGATTGCGCGCAAACATGAACGAAATAATAGTGGTAGAGGGTCTGTCAAAAAAAAAGGCTTCATCCGCCTTGGACTCGAGAATTTTTTTTTATTTTATTTTTCATAAAGTTGGACCCCCTCTTCATTTGGGTGGCATTTTCAAAAATTTAATCGACGCCCTGGCGGAGAAATGTGCATGCGAAGACATCGGCCATGGGTTTTTTGCACATAACTCGATTAATTCAACTCTGAGCATAGTAAATATCCTGCCGAAAAATGAAGAGCTCTCGAAGACGCGTAATTTGAACTTTGACTGGTCCAAATCGGTCATCGACAGACAGCAGTGTCCTCAATGATGCCTGAAATTTTGAAGTCGCTATCTCGATTAGAGGGGGAGGGGGAGGGGAAATCATAATTAAAATTCACATTGCTATAACTTTCGCTTATATTGGGGCCTCGGGCCCAACCAATGGGAGATGACACTTTGGAATGCCTACTTTAAAATGGTATTTTTTTTTCGATTCCGCCAATATTGGCAAGATCCCCCAGAAAAACCTCCCCCGATTTCCCTCCCCCCCTTTTTTTTTATCTTTGATTTGAGCCCCAGTAGACCTCGATCGGATCATTATTAAGGTCACAGGGCCACCAAACGCGTTTGGTCCTGTAGAATGGCAAGGATTAGGGTTAGCGGGTTCCGCTACCCGGCATTTTTTAGGGCTAAGTGTCCCCTTTCAAGATTTTCTTACCCCATGTCGCTATCTCAATTAGGGCCTGCACGCGGACGTGACATGTAAACCAATTAATCTAGCTTATGTGTCTGTGAGAGAAGAGAGAAAGGAGAGGGAGCGCTAGGCTCCGCCCCCGGCTCTCGCTGCTCCGCGGCTATAGATTAATTGATTTACATATCACGTCCGCGTGCAGGCCCTAATTGAGATAGCGACATGGGGTGAGAAAATCTTGAAAGGGGACATTTAGCCCTAAAAAATGCCGGGTAGCGGAACCCGCTAATCCTAATCCTTGCCATTCTACAGGACCAAACGCGTTTGGTGACCCTGTGACCTTAATAATGGTCCGATCGAGGTCTACTGAGGCTCAAATCAAAGATAAAAAAAATTCCCGTCTGATGACGAAAAAATTTTTACCCCCACCCCCTTCTTTCATAGCAATAAACAGTTTTAAGAAAAAAAAGGGGGGAGGGAAATCGGGTTTTCTGCGGGCATCTTGCCAATATTGGCGGAATCGAAAAAAAAAATACCATTTTAAAGTAGGCATTCCAAAGTGTCATCTCCCATTGATTGGGCCCGAGGCCCCAATATTAGCGAAAGTTATAGCAATTTGAATTTTAATTATGATTTCCCCTCCCCCCCCCCTAATCGAGATAGCGACTTCAAAATTTCAGGCATCATTGAGGACACTGCTGTCTGTCGATGACCGATTTGGACCAGTCAAAGTTCAAATTACGCGTCTTCGAGAGCTCTTCATTTTTCAACCGGATATTTACTATGCTCAGAGTTGAATTAAGCGAGTTATGTGCAAAAAACCCATTGCCGATGTCTTCGCATGCACATTTCTCCGCCAGGGCGTCGATTAAATTTTTGAAAATGCCACCAAAATGAAGAGGGGGCCCAATTTTATGAAAAAAAAATCAAAAAAAATTCTCCAGTCCAAGGCGGTTCGAAAGTTAGACCCTCTCTACTATAAGAGAGTGGTCGTGGAGTGGGGATAGTACAGCAAGTGAGGGGAAATCAAATAATTCAAGCGCTGTTATACCCCTCATCTGCTGTTCTACCCCCACTCCACGACCACTCTAATTTCGCTCATGTTTGCGTGCAAAATTTACCTATTTTCCAGCATTTAAATGGAAAACAAAGATTTACGTTTTATAGTTGAACCCTTCTACTTTCCAAATCCGTATGATAAATTTGAATCGGGATACCTCCAGAGCATCCAGCCTCGCTGCAAAATATGGTATGAAGAACTAGAACTTCTGATTGCAATTACGCGACAGCGTCCGGGTTTCGCCTATAGGAAGTATCCCTCAATATCGACTATCTCATAGAGAACCTGCACCACACCTCACAAAAATGGCGGCGTTACAATTTTTTGAAAAAACGTAATTTTTGGGGTTTGCTTCGTTCTCTCTTTGAGTAATGAACCGATTGGGTTATTTCATCTCTCATTTTCTTCGTATTTTAACTCTCTACAATTCGTCCATTTAAATAAATTAGATTGCCCGATCAGTTTTCCTTTTATAAGCAAAAAATAATAATAATAATAATAATAATTTTGCAATTCTGTTACTATTTTTTTTAATCTGGTGATTTTAGAGCTCTGTTGCTTGGTCTATAGGTACCATATACCTAGAGAGAACCAGATTTTTTCAACAAAAATGATAATTTAATATGCATCCCCTGTATATTTTTCATTAAACAGCAATCCTAATATTTATTATTACACTAATTAGAACCTTTAATGACTCCTTTTAAAATATTTCTGTTATCACAAATTTATTTATCTAGCTAAATACTTTTGTATGTTATGATATTATTAAAGCTACACATTTTGAGTGCACTTTTGAAATGGTGACTGCATGCACCGAAGTCTTAAGTACACACAATAACGAGTATGATCGTTATATTATTGTTTGAGTTAATGCAGTTTCATGCACGGAAAACCAATATTGGTTTTTGGCATGAAGTTATCGTAACAGGTATAGGTAATATTAAATAATAATATATAATATGTACACCTGGGTAAATTTATACAATAATATACAATCAATTAAACTAATTACACATCAGCAATCACAAAATGAATTTATACAGTTCCTAACTGCAATCAAATTATGGTTTGTAGGTATAACCCACCTACTGTAAATAATTATTGGCATAATTGATCAGAATTGCCGGTTATCATTTCAATTCCTCTGCTCTCTGCTACTTCAAAGAACCGTTTACAAGATGAGTAAAAGCTGAAAACTGGTCTGTAATGAAGAATGTTTATAGAATTTTTCTTATACAGATAAAGCTAGGTAGGTAATCATCTAATTTGTCCTCTGAACACCAAAAATAAATGAGCTACTGTCCCTTTATACATATATTTTTCCCTCTTTCGAAATGATTTCCAAAAATCCACGCGATTTCAATCAGATTCTATTATTAATTAGCGGGAATTGCAATATTTAAAAAGGATTTTCCCTAACCAAGACGTTTTTCAAAAAAACATGCTATGTTTTCAATTCATTTTCAAAGCAAACTCGTCATCGTTAATTATAAATTATTCAGTATCAAGCAAGATCTACGGATTTGGGATCGTAAACATAACTCGATGGTTTAAGTACGGTCGCTGGAAAAGAGCGGTCGCTAGCCATTTCAATCTGTTATTATTTAATAACAGCTTTCGTAAATAATGAAAGTGAAATCCGCTTGCTCTAATTGCTTTAACACCGATAGGTCGTTACAGCAAAACAATTATTTTTCATAAAAATGGTAGGCTGATGCGCACCTCGTATCTGGTTACCATTTTTAATTTAGACGACCAGTGAGACAAAGGTATGGTCAGCCACCCGATATAAGAAAATCCCGACACAAGTCGATTTTGGATTTTGAAATAACATTCTGGAGCGTACAAATTTCATCCCTAAATTCAGCCCACTATCAGTAGCAGTCCCTAAATTCTAAAATGGGAATTTGGCTTGTGATATACCTACCTCATTTGAAAGGTCTTTTCGTTTTCTGTTAAAAAATGCTATATGGTTCTAGTATTTATTGCAAAAATTAATTAATGTCCTGGACGTAGATCTCTACAGAAACTGTGAAGGACTTGGCATCCGGCGTTACGTCAAGCACGAATGGTCTTCATTCACAAGCTAGATAGATTAGGTGAATTTATCTACGGTATAAGGTGCAAAGTTCTAAGATGCAAAGTTGATGGGAAATAAAGTTATTATTATTATTATTTTATTATTTGACTCAGCAATCGATGACATCATCCGGAGAGACTAGGATGGAGATAGATAGTGGAGAGGGTATGAAGTCACCACTGCATGTATTTGTATACGCAGTGTCACATACAGGGTGATTGATTGAAACGCCACATTAGAAAAAATTGGACTTCCAAATGATCTAGGCATCTGAAATTTGGAACTTAGGCAACATACCTAATAACGAGTCAAAATGAAATATTACCAAGATGGCAGCACATTTAAAAATGGCGAAAGCAATGGCCATCTTTGTTTTTTTAAATAGGACACCCTATATTTTATTGCATTTTCAGATTGTCTGAGAAAATGTAATAACAATAATGTTTATATGTAGTTGCATTTTAAATTGAGTAGGCATGAGTTATAAACAAGTGAAAATCGCAATTTTCCAACTTTAAACCCATTTACCACAAAAACGGCCCATAATATCAAAAAACGGCTTACATGTTCCTATCTTAAATTTTTATCTGGTATCCTACTGTATAGTTTAAATGTTTATGCAGGGTGATGAAAAATCTGATAATTTTCACCACCTTGTATAAACATTTCAACTGCATAATTGGATGCCTTATAAAAAGTTAAGATAGGAACATGTAAGCCGTTTTTTGATATTATGGGCCGTTTTTGTGGTAAATGGGTTTAAAGTTGGAAAATTGCGATTTTCACTTGTTTATAACTCATGCCTACTCAATTTAAAATGCAACTACATATAAACATTATTGTTATTACATTTTCTCAGACAATCTGAAAATGCAATAAAATATAGGGTGTCCTATTTAAAAAAACAAAGATGGCCATTGCTTTCACCATTTTTAAATGTGCTGCCATCTTGGTAATATTTCATTTTGACTCGTTATTAGGTATGTTGCCTAAGTTCCAAATTTCAGATTCCTAGATCATTTGGAAGTCGAATTTTTTCTAATGTGCCGTTTCAATCAATCACCCTGTATAAAGAAGGCATCATATGGGAAAAATTTTTGCTTTCTCGATTTAGGAAAATTTTGACTTTGCTAATAGTTTGTGCTTTAGGATGACAAATGACTCATATACCACCTATCACGTGTCTTTTACAACTGTCAAATTTGACATTTTTTGGCAAAAAAATAGAAAATATGGCAGTTGTAAAAGACACGTGATAGGTGGTGTGTGTGTCCTTTGTCATTATTTTCGAAGCACAAATTATTAGCGAAGTCAAAATTTTCCTAAATAAAAAAATAAACATAAATGAAGCATTTTTCCCTTGTAATATATAGTCTATAGAGAACATCCCATGAAAACCCCATAGACACACCATCCTGTTTAAATTGGTTTGAGGTCTTCCAATCACTTTACAGCATCCGGAATGAGGTTATCTGGCTGTTAATGTAGATTTCGTTTACAAGAGTTTCAAATTCTGTAAGCAGTTTATTGTTTCTCCAGCAAATTTGGTTAAAGGACATTCATTGACAATGTGATTGATGGATTCTGCAGGATGTCCGCAAACACAGAAAGCGTTTGGTATAAAATTCCATTTATGTAACAGTAAATTACATCTAGCGTGTCCTGTTCCTAAACGATTTACTTGTACCTGCCCAGACTTTCTTTCTTATTAAAAAAAAAATATATAGGAGCGCTTTTGCGACCGTCAGTTGTAATAATTGAAGATGAAACCGTCCAGCCACGTTGTGGACGAAATGTTAGGGATCAATTTCCAAGCACCATGTCAAGACAGCCCGGAATCAGTTGTGATTTCATTTGAAGCCAGCCTTGAATGCCTGTAATATATAAATTCAATGTAGAAAATGTTAAAGTTTCTTGATCATCTTGGTAGCATCCTAATCGTAAATAAAAAAGTCTTCTAATTAAGGTTTTTCTACATCAGAGGCGTGACCTCCCTAACATCCCCGTTAGTCTTCTTAATAAGTCATCTATATCGCACATGAATTCATTTTTTATTGTTCATTTTTGCAATAGCCTTTTTTTACAAATCATTTTTGTTTTGAGAATGAAAAAACCTTTTAAATCAAAGATTTGATACACTTCTAATGATACAATTATCATAACAGCTTGCGAGATGCCATGACAGACCGACAGGCAGACTATCAAGGGATTAACCAAGATCTTTGGTGAACCGCAAATTTTGTTACTGCGGGGATGAAAACACAAACAAGATATTCGTGTGGAAGACTGTAGAATTTGTATGTAATCACATACCCAGAGCGAGTTGGAAAAGCCGTTCTGTCTTAAGAGGATTTACGTTTGGAAAGAAGCCAATTAGACCTCTACGAATGGAACACATACAAGAAGTATTAAGTGCGATTACAATCAATTTACTACGAATTAATGTTTACATAGGAGATGCAGCAGCCCGCTGTACGGGTAATCTTGATTTAATGGGAGTAATTGTTTCTGACGGGCTAAACCCTAGACTGAAATCACTGGTTGGTATATTGGTCTTAATAGATGACAATTTGAAAATTCCACTTGATAAGTTTATTGACACTACAACGCAGATGTATATTGTATACCTTCGAGATATTCTTTCTATAAAACAAATGTGAGGGTCACATTTTATTTTATTCAGAAAATTACAGGAGATAATAAATTTCGAGTCAAATAATGGACGTATCAACTGAAGAAAAATGTTCAAATTTAACACTTCGCCGTCAAAGCAAGATGAGCTAATCAGGAAAACGGGTGTACCACAAGAAACCACAAGAAACACCATCAATGAAGGCTGGGGAAACCTTATTGCACCGTTTAATTGTCACTTGAATGAAAGATTCCCACAATGAAATTAAACGTGTTGAGCTCCATATCATTGTGCGTGCATGTAGTATTCAATTGATACTTTGAAGAAAAAGTATCAAGTTTTATGTAGGTACATATTTATAATATCAAATCGAAGCAAAACTACTTAGCTTCAACAATAAAATCACTACTTTCTTTTCGAGTTAGTTTTGTTATTGATTACGCTCAGCATAATGATATTTATTCCTCTCTGTTGCTCTAAATACCTATAGATAGTAGTAAAAATTATTAACAATCAATAGTATGTATACCTAAAAAATCCCCAGATATTCTAATAAGCTCTACTACTAGATATATGTTTTCACTCCAGAATATTTTCAATTATTCATTTGAAATACGAAAATTACAGCCCTTGAAAAGGTGAAAATTCATGAATAAATGAGCCGTGCCAAATCGATATAATCCAAGAGACACTTACTAAAGCACTGTTCACACTAAATAAACCACGACGTCATGGCGTCGCAGACGTCGGTCCCCGGTAGTAGGAGAGGGCGACGAAATTTCATTATAAAGCTACTAATTCAAGATACTATGCAGCAACCTCCGGGGATTCCCAGCTTATTCTCATGAATAGATATAAATTCATTGAGAACACAATTACCCCTCATGTGTGTGCTTATATCCAGGTCAGAGATAAATAATTCTTCAAGAATATGATTGCTGTTTTAAATTAGCACGTATTAATGATTTTAGATCTCCGAGGAGTCCTAGAGCTGGGAACTGGAGATGATAATAACTATGTTCAGGTCGGTTGAAAAGTAGGTTTCTGGGTTGCATAGATATGAACGTATCTACACATAGAAGCCTCCGTATATAAAACACATATACAGGGTGTTCATTTCAAAACTTTCCTCTCTAATAACTTTTGACGTACCTAATTTATATATTTTTTTAACCGAGTCTAGTTAATATCAAGGTAAAGTTCAAAAATGCTATCTAATGAATTTAATGTTTCATACTCTCATCCTCAACCCCCCCTCATCTCTCATTTTAAAGAAAATCTTAGTAGAAAAACAATGGTGCTCGAAAACTTACCTTGAAAACGGCTAAAGATATGGGAAAACGGCTACATGTCCCTATCTTAACTTTTCATATGTTACCTTACTGTGTAGGTACTTGAAATTGTTATATAGGGTGATGAAAATCTGATTATTTTCACTCTTGAAAAGTTAAGATAGGGACATGTAAGCCGTTTTCCCATATCTTTAGCTGTTTTCAAGATAAGTTGCTATGAAAATGGTAAATTGTGATATTCAATAATTGTTCACAGCTTCCATAAAAGTGAATCGATTTCAACACACGGAGCACCATCATTGTATTGTAACGCATTTGTGACGTTAAAGCTATTTTGACTCCAAAATAAAAATTATTTTCTCTCTTATTAGCAAAAATTCCTAACGACCTTTTCTAAAAAGGCATCATGTTTAAATTCACGGACCTTAGGTCAGTCATAATTTTGTGATTACGATGTCATCTGATGCGTTCATCGCACATACCAAAAGCGTCAATCTGTAATTAAAAGGAGAAGAGACGCAATTAGATTCACGGATATCATTGGCCAGAAATGACATAAGGGTTCCTGATTGGACAAGAGAGCGGAGACTCTGTCGATCGCGCTCTATAAAAGATGACAGATAGTCTAGGACGCACGACGAGAGAGAACAGCGTCAGGTTGAAGACAGAGGAGGCTGGCCTGTCAACAAGAGCGGGTGCGTGGACGAACGGCGGCAAGCCTCACCTGTATATTATCTGAATTTTTATCTGTTACCTTTATCTTACCTATTATTATCTTATCTTCATAATTAGAAGTTAAATCGCTTCTACATAATTATCTCAACGACATTCGAGTCCGAGACCAAAGGGCCAACGAGTGTTTATCACTGTTTTGAGAATTTGCGTCTCTAGCAAAATTTGCTTAATATTGCAATGTAACTTGATCTTTTCATTTTGAGGTGTTGAAAAAAAAGGACCTACCTTTTCAAAATTTAATACATTTTTCTCTTGACCCACTAATTTGGCTCGCAGTTTTTTTTCTCTCACGGCACCGCTCACAGTATTTCTACTAAAATTATCTTTAATATGACGTATCACTAGGTAGAGGGTGCCTTTTGAAATTTCAAAGTAGGGTGATTGGGGGTGAGAGGGTGAACGATACAATTCATTAGATACCGTCTTTGAACTTCACCTTTATATCTAAAAAAACAAAAAAATTAATTGTATGTAATCAAAATTATTGAATAGTTACCTGTACATATTAATCCTTAATCCATTCATAAAATTACAAGCAGATGAAAACAAGCAAGTATAACAAATACAAAAATTAGTAAGTACCCATATAAACCTTTCTATACCGGGTGTCCCAGACTTAATTGACCAGGCTATATCTCATATACAGGTTGAGATAATCGAGCCGAATAAAAGGCATATTATTATAAATTTTCAAGCTGTATAACATGACAGCATGAAAACAACCCCCACTCCAATATCCCCTAAGTTACAGCCCCCACCCTTAAAAAAATGAATAGCACCCTGTATATATTTTTGTATATTCAAAACCAGTATTCGATTGTCTATTCAGATTATTTTTCAGATTCAAAATCGGTTGAGAAATAACCAAGAAAAAGTTCATCAAGGTGGTCATGACTTTTTATCTGAACTTTCTCTGAATGACTTTAGCTGTCAAAATTTATCAATATTTTGGTCATAGTTTTTAATTAGCAGGTCACAGTCATCATTAAGGTTCATGATAAAGTGGTTTGGCTCTTGTTTTATTTTTTAAAATTTCCCAATAAATCAGAATTATTAAATAAATTGTTTGGACTTTAATTATAATAATAACTATCACGTGCCTGTTAAAAACTATGACTAAATGTTGATAAATTTTGACAGCAAAAGTCATCCAGAGAAAGTTAAGATAAAAAGTCATGACCGCCTTGATGTACTTTTTCTTGGTTATTTCTCAACCACTTTTGAATCTGAAAAATCATCTGAATAGAGAATCGAATACTGGTTTTGAATATACAAAAATATATACAGGGTGCTATTCATTTTTTAAGGGTGGGGGCTGTAACTTAGGGGATATTGGAGTGGGGGTTGTTTTCATGCTGTCTTGTTATACAGCTTGAACATTTATAATAATATGCCTTTTATTCGGCTCGATTATCTCAACCTGTATACGAGATATGGCCTGGTCAATTAAGTCTGGGACACCCGGTACATAGGTATACAGGGTGTCCCATAATATGTGGGCAATCTCCCGGATTTGGGTAAATTTCGTAAAAATAAATGAAAAAATAGCTATAAAATTAATTCCTCAGAGACACCCCTACAAAGATATTAGCTGTTGAAGTTGAGGGTTGAAAATCAATTTTTTGCAATAACTTTTTTATTTCTTGACCGATTTTGATAATTTTTGGTTTTATTTTGTATTATTTGGGACTGCTTAGAATAGTGTTTCATAATCTTTATATGACAGTAAATTGAGCAGGAAACAAAACAATAACTTAATTAAATACACATCAAATAGTGTCAAAGATTTCATGTCCTGCAGATTCAATTCTGATTTCAAAATGAGTTACACAAATGCTGAATACGCAGAAAATCAGTTAGAATTGAATCTGCATGAAATGAAATCTTTGACACTGACGTGTATTTAATTAAGTTATTGTTTTGTTTCCTGCTCAATTTACCGTCAAAGGTCAGCCATCTTGTTAAAATTTACTTGAAATTTAGAAAGTTCCTGCGACGCATCACCTATTAGAATGACGTTTATCTCGATAACGGTTCGATCTATCGAAAGAGATAAGGATACATTTTTTATGTAAAAAATATCAAATAAAAAGAAAATTAACCTTAAAAAACTGTAAAATTATTATTTTTATTGTTTTCTTTCAAGTGAATGAGGGGGTTATGCCATCCCGAGATCTATGTATGTGCTACCAAAGATTATGGAACACTATTCTAAGCAGTCCCAAATAATACAAAATAAAACCAAAAATGATAAAAATCGGTCAAGAAATAAAAAAGTTATTGCAAAAAATTGATTTTCAACCCTCAACTTCAACAGCTAATATCTTTGTAGGGGTGTCTCTGAGGAATTAATTTTATAGCTATTTTTTCATTTATTTTTACGAAATTTACCCAAATCCGGGAGATTGCCCACATATTATGGGACAGCCTGTATGTATACAGGGTGTTTGTTAAACACGCGGCAAAAATTCAAGGGTCTGTTCTTGAATATTTAAAAATATTCGGTTCTTTTATAATTTTCGAAGATCGACTTTGTGTAGACAAAAGCAATTTCGATACATTTAAAATTAAAAATGAGATTGGAAGAAAAGTACGGTACACTACAACACTGGACTTACGAGTAACAAAAAACGTTCAAAATATTACATTTTTATCTCTTAACAAAATTATCAGTAGCAGGGAAGTGGAGACTAATGGCAGTGGTATCACAGCCAAATGCTACGTCAGCGTTGCATGAGTCGAGCTGGGAAGGAAATCGTCCAAACAAAAATGGAAGGGAGTGGTATTTCCTTGCTTCGTCGCTTTTCGAGCCTATATCGGCCAATTTGAACGCCTATTCATTGCGACCGCCATAAATGCCTAATTTTCATTGGTCAGTTGGCCACTACCTCCCTCGTGAGAAAATGTTCATTCTCTCACGGTATGTATAGAAAATAGATCCTTCCTTAACTAAAATTAACACCATAATGGACGTTTTATTCAATAGTCGTGGAGAAAATATATTTCTAAATAAAAAATTTCTAATTAAAAATATTTCTGATTGCTCTTCGAAATAAAATTCCTAACTTCAATTATCAAGCATGGGATAGGTAATTCTATGATGGACTTTAATTAGCCAAATTCACTATCGTGTGTTATTAAAAAAATTAAGATACTAAATTGAATTGTACCTAATACAAGCTTTGCGAAATTCATGAATCGACCTCGACCTTAAATCTCCTTTTTAAATTACAATTATAGCATCAGAGTTAAGTTATAATTAATGACTTTATTTTTAAACTAATTAAATAGACAAAGTGCAATTTTTTGTCAATATTATCGTTTGATTTCGTATTCTTACTGCGTTTTTCTTATAATAAGCCTACCTGGTACGAGTAAAAAATACTTAAAGAAGTACATAAATAAACAGATTAATTATAACAAAAAACAAAGAATTCAGTTTTCTGTAATGATAAGGAGACCGAAATGCAATACATATGTAAATTTTTTTTTTTCATTTTTTGATTATTTATCACAGAGTCTTCAAAATGACATTGCAAACTCGCAAACTGTGATTTTTTCTTGATCACGTCCCTTTTATTTACAGGTATGTATATAAATGAAAAAAAAAGTTTTAATCGAGCAGTAAATTAATAAACAAGAAGAATAATTAGTGGCTTTTGGCTCGAATAAACCAAGTCAAGCAGAGCCATCTAACCGACGCTGTTTCGACCTCCAATGATCTCTTCAGCGTGCCACATCGATGCAGAAGTTGCCGATTGCCTGGAGCGCCTGAATCTTTGAGCTAAATCCATTTGCACGATTCTCCGTGACTTCATGGATCCAGCGACATCTATTTGCGACCACCAGCCGTATTAGTAGCTTGCGCCCTCTCGGAACTTGACTTCTCAGTTTGGACGATTTGACAAGATGACACGTCTCTATGTGGCAGAGTACTCGAATTTTTTCTCTTTGATTTCACGGTGTCTCATTGAGTTGGACTTCTTGTGTGGGACCTGATGCCAGTAGGCTACTTTTCTATGATCAATTCTACCGATTGTTATGGTTGGATGAAAGGTACGACCGATCTCCACGAAGGTGTCTTGAAGAGGGATTAGAGGATATTTTAAGTGTGTTTGGTCGGTTTATTGTGAGAAACGCACGAGCTGTGGTGTGGGATGATCCGATTGATATGAGAGGTGGGTTTCGGGAGATAAGCCACACACACACCTGCTCCCGTGAAGGCTGAATCTCACAACAGCTCGATCGAGACATTTGTCTTTGGTTGTTGAAAGATGTTGGTGTTACTCGTTACAATCGCTGAAAGTGTCGATCTGATTGGAGGTTTCTTGAAAGGTTGTTGAATTTGAATTTGGCAAGACAATTAAGGACAATCAAGAAGTTATCAGAGAAACTCAAAAATTAAATCCAAATCATTTTAGTCAATAAGGTACTAACCGTCGCCTAAAATTTCTGCTGAGCCAAAATCAAGCCAAAAGCCTCTTCGTACCACGTCCAATGAGTTCCAGCAGGTACCAGCGTCCAGCCAGTACCCGAGAGTCACGGCTAAGCGTATTGTTAT
The DNA here is from genome assembly GCA_910589415.1 of Malachius bipustulatus. Classification (NCBI taxonomy): domain Eukaryota; kingdom Metazoa; phylum Arthropoda; class Insecta; order Coleoptera; family Melyridae; genus Malachius; species Malachius bipustulatus. The sequence continues at coordinate 23,329,174 of OU342633.1, forward strand.
AGCTCAAAGCCACCCCATTCTATGTGATATTGTTTTATTCCAATCAAACAAACATTCTCTACTATATTTTTCACCAGTTAATTACGTAAAATTTACGTAGATCCACTCCAGCGTAACCCTCAACACAGAAGATGCCCAGACCCGCAGTGCCGTTCGCTGTCGAGTAACGATTCAACTCACCAAGTCAAGCTGAACCACATTTTGAACTCGGCGAAGATTAATAGAGTAAAAATCCTTTCTATGGTATATACCTATATCTAAAAAAATGAACATCAGCAGTAGCCGAACCTCAACTTTGAAGAATCAATTTGGCGAAGGTGAGACTATTCGAAGCTAAATACACAGGATAGCCGATCACGGGATGTCTATTGAAGAAATCGGCGACAAAATACTCGATGCTGACAAGCTGATCGAAGCAACCTATCCTCGGAGAAGCGGAACAGTGTCGGAAAGCAGACTTCCATCATGAAACCGGGGAGAGCTCTTCACACCAATAACTGTTTCGGCATCGAAGGTCGTTCACAACATCCTCTGAGGAGATGACCCAAACTGGGAAACCGCTCAGGGAGAGGCGATCCAACGCGGAGAATCTGGGGTAACTTCAGACCTTTGGGACAGAATCAAGAATACTGTTTTGTATGATGTGTGAGGTAGATTATTCGGGTATACATACTGGTACTGGTGAGTCCATAAATAGGACGAAACAGCAATCTTTTATGTCTGTAGTCTTTTATGCCATTCAAAGAACTTATGAGTTTAAGACAATAATTCTTCTTAATTTTTCCATAAAAATACTACCTTGGCGCAGGTAAGGTAAAAGATTTGGGGTCATAGCAGATTCTGGTTATGGTGCCCTAGAATATGGCATAATGAATTTTTTGGTTTGTACAATTATTATGAGTTTAATTAGTTCTCATTTACTTGAATGGGTCCCTAAAAAGAAAACCTCATCTGTCAAACAAGGACAATAATAGATCACCTTTAATGTCGTTCAAAATATAAGCTTTACTTATACATTCAAGGAACTGCTTTATAATGAAGAGGAGGTGTACAATAATTAGATATTGGGATTCGTATGTGCACTATCCGCTCGTTGACATCCATATGATTCTGCTGCACCGTCTTGTCTATCATAAATGTCGTCTTGATGGACCCCCTGACGCGTTGTGCTCATTGTCGAACTCTCGATCTCTGCTCCTATACATTAGGAGGCTCAGAAGAAAAAAATAAGAGAAAGAAAAGTGAAATATGGAAGAAAAAATTAAAAAAGGGAGAAAACAGAAAAGAACAAGAAGAAAAAGAGAAAAAAAACAAAGGAATTAAAAAAAGGAAAAAAGCAATAAAAAGGAATGTATATGAGTGAAACATATAAACCTGTGTGGTTGAGGTACCCATCAGGCGCGTCCCAGGTGGCGGATAGGGCACGGCCTTTTTTATTTTATTTATTTTTATTTTAACCAATTATACCCAACGGAACAAGTCCTATAACAGGGAGTACTTAATAACTAATAAAGTAAAAACAACAATTAAATGAAATTATACAGTTTTCCTTCTCTTAAAGCTAAAAGCTACCGACTATAACGACACTCATAAGAGTCATAAGTCGTGTTCACGTGCCAGGTGTTGGAGAGATATACGTAGTACCGTTGATTGACTATCAAAATTATTAATATCGCTATATTCAGAAATCCGGTTGACATTGTGCATCATGACATAGAGAGGTGACTTAAGCACGAGGTTAGTCTTTGCAGGTCTGTTATAAAAAGTATTATGACTACGACTATTACCGGTAGGCACGAAGAATGATAGCTGAGACAGAATCTGTGGACTGTCAACTAAACCATGCAGTAATTTATGTGTAAAAATTACCTTACAGTGAACCTTACTCACTATTGGTGAGTAAGGTTAGCAGCGGTGATAGAGCTCGTCGGATTTAAAACTCCAGACTGGCAGCTCAAAAAGCCCTGCCGCGGACCACCTCCCCCAACCTAGTTGTCGTGTCGTGACTAAGGTCTGCACAGGGGTTATAACGATGCCGGAGAACGTCCGAAAGTGGACTCTCCGAAAGACCGTAAAACTCTGTTGTCGAGGTCACATCTCGCGAACAGAGGAATACGGGGGTCTAGGCTTCAGGGAAATGGAACCCTAGTCAGGAGCGAAACTTTGCACCAAGGACGTTCTGAAACCTATAAGAGCACCAGTGTGGATACCAGGGACCCAAGAGGAACCAGAAAAAAATCCAAAAAAGACTGGTAATTCAAAACCAGGGATTAAAAACCAGAAACGTGGATCCTAGTGGACAGAAAACCTGACACAAAAGGCCGACAACTAATTCTCCTCATGGGAGAAAATAGAGCAACTTCAATGCAGACCTTACCTAAACCTAACTGCGGGGTGATGTTCAAGCGACTAGGTGGGTAAAGGGAAGAGGGAGCAGAGAAGATGTAACTGAAAAAGCTGAGTAAGCACCAGCTGAGATGGGCAATTGGACTTCTAACAGGACACTGCCCACTAATGACACCTTTCAATAATAGGAGTGAATAATATCCCAGATTGCAGGAGATGCGGGGAGGGGGAGGAAACCCCATACCACCTAATGTGTGAATGCCCAGCACTAGAGGGAACTAGACTTCTAGTATTTGGGACCGAAATGGCAGAACCAAAAAAAATAGAACAATAAGCACCCATTGGACTCATACTGAAATACTTTCGGGAGATGGGACCGATGAGATAATTATCCAAAGGGGTACAATAAGCGGAGGCTTCAGTACAAGGGCTTTGAACCTATACCCTAGAAGTTATAATAATATAATATATTAAACATATAAAGATAAAAAAAGAAAAAAGCAGATAAAAGCAGAAAAAAAGGAAAAGAAAAAGAAAATATAAAAAAATTGTACTACCTAATTAGAAAATTTGTCAGGTGTTCCTTTTTCATCTAACCTACTGTCAGACCTTCCAAAAGTCCATAGCTGATGGAGCGAACAGTCCAATGCCAAAATAACACATACATATTCATACTAATAATTTAAAACAGTTAGTTAAAGAAACTTGGAAATTCAAATAATGTTTCCCAATTAATTTAAAATATTTTCAATTAAAAACATTAATATCTTCTATAGAGTAACCGTTAATATGGGTTAAAGGTTCCATTTGCCTCTGAAATAACTTAGATCCTTGCTTAATGGTGTTTACAGGATCACATTCCAATCCTAGAAATACGTTTTTTCGTTTATTTTATCCATATTATAGCTACATACTTGGAATAATTCTCGTCATTATGACCAATTATAAATTAATTATTATAGGAGCTACCTCATCGCAAGATCTGGAAAATTTGGATATTAAATCCAACATTGTACAGAAACTGTACTTACCTTGATCTTGTTACACTTCACGAATAGTAATAATTAGGTTTGTGATTAATTTTTCTTTACAAAGTTGTCACATTACACATTTTCAATAATAATTCTAAAGTTTCTTATTAGAATCGGAACTATTTTCCTTTCTCCGTTAATAAGATCAATGGTATCTTTTTATGTGTAGGTACAAAATATATTATTAAAGTCGTAGGTAATTGTTTCAAAAATCTACATAGGTACTTAAAGAGTAATTAAAAATAATATTATTACAATACATAATTAAATAAATGACAACATCGCAGTCTCAGTCTTCAAGCATACCTTACAGGTACAGGTGGTGTTTACCGTTACAGGTATCAGGTCGGATTTGCTGTTTCTTTTCAACCTGCAGTGGTCATGCTCCAAGTCGGTTTATCTACATGTCGTTATTATTAACTTACGTGTTCAATCTTCTAGTTTGTTGTTATGGTTATGTCTGCAAATCTAACTAATTGTTCAATGAACTTGAAAAAAATATTTCATTTTACATCAAGATCAATTAACGAGAAGAAGAAATGAGGTAAAAATCGAGATAAGCCCCTAACTTTGAAACGATTAAACAGGTATACCAAAGCTAGACAGACTGATGTGTCAAAATCAGAGGTAACCGTGTTTTATGTGTGTAAGTAGTGGACTAATTTTTTTTTGACTGACGCGATTATTTTGTTATCTTTTTACTTTTACAAGGTAAAAAAATAATAATTAATTTTACCGACTAATGTTTCAGTATCAGTACTTATTAGTACCTATATAGTGCCAGTGCCAGTGCCAGTGCTGTGTTAAACGTGTAAGGTTTCGACTATCTTTTGTGTATAAAAATAAAACCAAAGAATGAGACTGGTTAATTTTTAATAATTTATTTTTACTGGAGCATAAAACAATAATCACTTTGTATTTTTAATTGCCGTACCGGCAAGCGACTTTATCAATTAAAAATTTCTATGCCAGCTATAATAACATTCCTCCTACGTACTTACCTTATTTGGTAAAACTGAGTGTAAGTTTTGTGATGATAACGTGAAAAATGGCTCCATCTAACAACAAAATAAAAACTGGCGCCACATCAACAACAACGAATACCAATTCCAAGCAAAAGTTTACCAACACAGCAGCCATGGACACCACGACCGGCGAGAAATCCATCTGGAAGGCTTACCTCTGGTGGTTTTTTGGGGGTATATTTGGTGCTCACCTTTTTTATCTAGAAAGAGATGATCACGCTTTTTTGACATGGAGCACCTTGGGCGGTTATGGTCTGGGATGGTTGGCTGATATCACAAAAATTCCCAGATATGTTAAAGATTGCAACGAAGATCCCAAATTCATGACGGAATTGATCGACAAGATGAGGAAAAATAAAAAAGTAAGCACTTTGATTTTAATTTATAGTTTTATTGAAGTCATTTAAATTTGACAGTGAAATAAAAAATGACAAAATGTGTTTGACGTATTCAATGACAACTGTTGTTATTATTTTAATTTTATTGAGAACTTGATGACTTAAGTGTATTGGTATTAAAGTGTATTAGTTTTTATTTGGCCCCAATTACTAATTTAGATTTTTCTGCATAACTTTTAAAGCTTTCTTGAATTTTATGAAAAGAAAAATAATTAAGTAAATAATGATAGGGTATTATTTATTTTTTATTGGTGTATCGTAAAAAAGGACCTATGTCTAGGGCTAGGCAAATGGATATCTGCATATTTTTTTTCTGAACATTTACCCAAGTCAAACGCTTCCGCTGGCCACGCTTTATTAGAGTAATGAATGATGCGTCATCAATCATCATTTATTATGATTTTTTTAATTTGTGATTATTTTTAATTAGATTAAATTGGAAAATACAATTATTATCAATAAAAACAAATCATATTTACAGGACTTCAAATTTTAATCATAAAACTTTAAAATATTTAAATAGTTTGCCGCAAAAATTTGAATTTGCCGCCGCTAATATTTGGCCTCTATAATCTTCAGCCTAGTCAATCTGCTTAAATCCAAGCCTGCCTACCAAGAAAAATAATGGTTGAATTTTTTTCATGAAATATGTCGCCTGTAACCAAGTCAAAAACTCTTCCACAATTTTTATCCATATACAGGGTGTAACGTAAAGTGATGATTTTAAGGGGTGATTTCTTTTCATTTTTTAAGGAAAAAACGAGAGAAAACTGTTCATACGAACATATGTCGTCATACAGGATGTCAAAATTTAATTTAAAAATTGATTTTTTTTGCATTAATATATTAATATATAATAATTTTGAAATTTGACACCTGTCTCTCTAAAATGATGCAAGTTACGTAGGTACATGTTTATAAAATATGGACATTTAAATAAAAGATTTTACAAAAAGTAAAATTTTTGAAAAAGTTCGGAAAAAGATTGATCAAAATCGTATAAAAATGAAGCAAGTTTACGAAAATTCTTCCAGAACCTAAGTATGGCCGGTTACAGACCCATAACCACATCCCTAATTGGCCGCTAGTTACCTATGAAATGACGTGTAAATGACGTGAAAATGACCGGCAAACGTCGTCATTTTGACGACATTTTTTAGTCGCATGAAATGACTTTGACGTTATACAGACGAAAAATCACCACAATATCACGTCTTTTTAACCTTCCCTTGCTACTTTGGTAGCCAAGCAGCAGAGAAACGTCAATATGACGTCATTTGATTCTTGGTGACTGTTAAAAACTCAAAAATCACCAAAATATCACGTCTTTTTAATCTTGGATTGCTACTTGGGTAGCAAGGTAGTAGAGAAACGTCAATATGACGTCAGTTGGTGTTTGGTAACGTCAAATGACGAAAAATCACCAAAATATCAATTCTTTTCAACCTTGACTTGCTATTTTAAGAAGAAAGATAGCAAAGAAATATTTTTAGTGTTCGGTGGTGCCGAATGACGAAAAAACCCCAAAATATCACATTTTTTAAATCTTGACTTGCGACTTGAGTATCAAGGTAGCAGAGAAACGTCAATATGACGTTATTTGGTGTTCAAACAAAATCAACATGATATTGACATTAAGTAAGCGCAATATTTTGTTGCTGCATACTTCATAATTTTAACCTTGACGATGATGGTGTTAGGGCCGCTGGAAGTCGATCGTAGCTTCGATGTTCTTCATGGTGGGCAAAGGAAAGATCCCAGATAAGGGACAGTCCCAGGGCGAGCTTTTTTGAAATAAATTCAGGAAGCTTCAGGAGCAATAAAGAATGTAAAATAGGATGAACTTTCGAAAGCGGATGACGTTTTAAGATAGATAATTCAACGATTCTTATAAGAATAATTATTGAAATGTAATAATCATATAACTTCCAGCGCTTTCGAGAGTTCTACTGTTATAAATATGAGCAATAACCAATGAACTTACCCTCTCAAAACGGCATCAACCATTTTGACTTCATAGCCTCTCACGATCATAAAAATTGACTCTAATAAACCGAGAGGTAATTGGAGGTAAACAGTACGTACCTCCACTGAGTGTTTGGCGGAGTATTTAGCTGCACATTCTGATCAGGTAAATAAGATCAAGAACGATTTAGATGCCTTTTGACTTTTTAAGAGGGTAAAACGCATAATCCCGATAATCGCATGGAAGATAACCGAGCCCAAACACAAAATATTTTTCAAAACTACATAATAACGGACGTAGGTAGAAGTCCTCAAAATTCAAACAATTTTATGAAAATCGAATTCTTGGAATAACTTTAGGGCCACTTGAGTAACTTTCAAAGTTAGTACAACAGTTTCTGAGATGGATAATTATTTGACTCGGGTGAAGTTAGCAACGAAAAGTTAACAACGGTAGTGGTTAAACATCCGACTCCGGTACGATGATAATTTAATTTACAAGAAATAATTGCTATTATTTCTTGAACGACAATGAAGTGTCACTTCATGAAGTCATTTGAGGATATTTTCACGTAAAAATAAAAAATCCTATAAAAGTATAAATAACAGGGAGTTCCTATGGTCCAAGATCGTTTTGACAGCTGGAAATCTGAACTTCCAAAATTCATGGCGGCCGTTTTGGACTCGGGCAAGATGAGTTTCGAGAACAGCGTGATAAGGTTGATCTTTTCCCGTCGTATGAAAAAATGAAAACCGCAACAATGCATCAAAGGCAGTTTTTAAAGCCGAAAATCGAGAATTACTGAATATCCAGATTCTGAAAGTCAAAAAAATCATGGCGGCCGTTCTGGGACAGGACTAGACCTGTTTTCACAACAGCATGATAGGATTGATCTTTCTCCGTCATGGGAAAAAATAAAAAACCCATCACGCATCAAGGGCTATTTTTATAGCCAAAAATAGAAAATTACAGCACCTGAATATTCAGATTCGGAATTTCAAAAAATCATGGCGGACCCGGACAAGACGAATGTTCACCAACAGCCGGACAGGGTTAACCTTTCTCCTTCGTTTGGGAAAGTAAAAACCCCAGCAACGCATCAGGGGCAGTTTTTATAGCCGAAATTCGACAATTACAACACCAATTTCAAAAAATCATCCTGCATTTCTGATGGGATTTTTATTTTTCCACACAACGGGAAAAATCAACCCTATCACGCTGTTGTGAAAACTCGTGTTGTCCGGGCTCAGAACGGCCACCATGAATTTTGGAAGTTCAAATTTCCAGCTGTAAAAATGAATTTGGACTATTACAAGAACTGTCCATTATATTTATACCTCGATTTATACGTTTCTAAGAATATGTATTTTTACGTGCAAATTTCCTCACATGACTTCATGAAGTGGCATTTCATTGTCGTTCAAGAAATAATAGCGATTTATGTAATTAAATTATCATCGTACCGGAGCCGGATGTTTAGCCACTACCGTTGCAAACTTTTCGTTGCTAACTTCACTCGAGTAATTATTTGTTTTAGTTTAAAAGGTATTTGAAAAACCTTTTTAAAAACTATCCAGTGGCGTAGGTAGTGGGTGGTTGCCCCCATTTTCCCGCCCTATTTTCTACGCCTCTGGATATTTTCCTTAGTTGATAATTTTTTTAGATTATGCGTTCTAATTTGAAAAGAAAAATACTTTTGCAAAATTTTGATATTATAGGTATCGTTTCCGAGCTATTGGAGGTTAAATATTTTTTTGTGTCTGCAAAGTGTAATAATTTTTATTGTTCAAATTTTATCATGTCGAAAAGAAACACGAAGGCTTCTTCTACCTTCGTTATTATGCCTTTCTGGAAAATATTTTATGAGGAAAGTCCATTTATTTTGCGATTCCCAACTCTATCACCTCCTAAAATGACACCCCGTTAAAAACTGTAACACCCTGTATATTATCAAAAATCTTAAAAAAATCCATGTCCTGTTCCCTTTATCTCCCAACATCCAGTTCCAAAAAAGATTGTGTTTTTTTGTTATTGCAGGGAGTCTGGTAAAAACTACAGGAAACTTATGAGTATAATAATAGCTCTCAATAATTTTTTTCAAAAAAAAAAATTAATGAAAATAAAACTTGTGATTGCAATTTTGTTTCTCGGTAGATCTAATAGGGGGAGGTTTGTCACCCGAAAGGCCTCAATGTCAGGATTAAAAAAATTCGCTATTTTTTTGTATTTCTATTAGTTTTTGAAATATTAGCAAAAATGTTCTCAAGAGATAGACATCATCCCCCTATCTTCCATTTTATACCCGGACAATTTTGGTCGAAAATTTTCGAAAAATTTCATATTTACAGCGACTTGGGTGAAGATCAGAGGAAAACACTTGTCGGTTCCAATTGCAGGGGCAATTGGATAAATGCGATTGCGGTTGCACGTAGATATGAGCTCATATTATAGTACCTAAATTGAGACTATAATCGATGTGGAATTTTTAGTTTTCCAGATTTTGGATTACATGCAGTCAGAACAGGTAGCAAAATAGGGGTTCATATTTTTTTCATTCGTGATGGGTTTGTTCCCTGGTACCATATAATGGTACCTACCTACATATATTTACATGATTATAATAGTAATTTCGTGTCTAACTGTGTAATCTTTGTAAAAAAAAAAAACGGAAAATTATTCATGTGTCGAAGAAAAATGCCCCTTCCATCCAACATAAGTACTTGCTCTGGGGAACAGAAAAGTTTCTGAAATAATCGTCTTTAGCGATTTAAACAAAGCCTTTCCTTTGACTGGTCGCTCGAGAGAATTTAATGAGAAAATTAGAAACTTAGAGGTTTCCTATAATGTGTAAAGATCCTTAAATCAAATAATAAGTGCAGGGTTTCAAATGGTTGCTTGGAAATTTTGTCTTGGAAAAAAATAAATTTGTTTAGAGTTAAGCCCTCTCGCCTCTCGTAGAATTTACATAAAATTTCTTTATTACATTGATGAATGCTGAGTTAAGTAGATGGATATTATGTAATTATTTCAGCTGAGATATACGAGTATTTTGTTTGAACTTTTCCCACCCCTCAGATAAATTAGTTTTGATTTTAAAAAAATTATAATTAATATAAGAAAATAAAAATGTGTTATTTTCAGTTCAACCTTGTATAAAGAACTCTTTTGTGTAATTAATTATTTTTAATATTTCTTATTTAATGAGAATTGTATTTTTATTCCGTATGCTTATTATGCAGATTAAATAAATCCTTCGCAAATATGCTTGCAGTGTTATCTAGAGAGAGAGCACCCAAGTGTATCTATAGAAATTAAAGCGAATACCGCTTGTTTAACAAACCTAAACGAACACAATAGTGTTTATCAAAATGGATACTTTTGATGAAATTTTATATGAACACTTAAATTTAACTCCCCCCCTTCCCCCCTCCCTCAATAAACTAAAACTTATACGTGCTACGTGGCAAGCAATTATATTTTTGTCAAATCGTTTCATAAAGTTGCCATTTTGATTGTCATTTTAGTTTCGAAATGACATTCTTCTAGGCACGAGTTCCTAAAAGTGACATAGCTACTTTTACGCACTTGTGCCTAAAAGGGACATAAATTTAAAAGCAAGTTTTCATGAAGCTATATGTATATGATACTTCAAAATCACACTTGACGATTTAACTCACTCATCGGTGCTTAAAACACTCCCATTTTCTAGCTTGTATCACAAATAGCTATTATACAGGGTGTCAATTAGAAAGCTCGCCACCCCCGAATTTTCCTTTAAAAAATTGTTTCGCAAAGAAATCCCGAAACAGATCAATTTTTTAAGTTAATTTATGTTCTACTGGCGTAAAAAAAATTATACAGGGTGTTCCTTGCCTCAATATAATGACGACATTGTGTATTTTTTTGGGACACCTGTGTATATTATTACATTTTCAGATTGTCTGAGAAAATCCAGTAAGAATGATCCAGTAAGAAAATCCTTTCGTGTAGATCAAATTTTTATACAGGGTGATATGGTAATTAATAAATTTTTCGTCACCCTCTGTATAAAAATTCCATCCACACAATAGCGTTAAGATAGTTTAAATTCCAACAATATGAAAACCATTCTTACTGGATTTTCTCAGACAATCTGAAAAATGTGTTAATATAATACAGAGTCGTCGTAACTAAGGGGGAGGAGGGTAGGAGGGGTAGGGTGGAGGATAGATTGATGTCAATTCATTTTCGGCTAATTATTTTACTTGTCGACAGTAACTGGCATTTCGTTTTTGTAACCAAAAGTGGCAAAGGAACCAAAGGTTTGTGAGAAAATTTAATTAAGCTTGATGAAACATTGCAATTTTCAAAAATCTATCAATCTCAAGTGAGAGGAATTAATATTTGAAAATTTAATTGTTTAGGTAATCTCAAAAATAAAATTTTTTGACAGTATATAGTAACCTTAATTCTTCGGTTATCATTAATTGGCAATGTCTACCATCTTCCGCAGTCAATTTAATTATAGATATGTAAATTATAGCCTCCTTTTCCATCTAACATCCAGAAGAAAATAATTTTTGATCATTTTTTGACTCATTTAAAAAAAAAAGTTCAATTTTGGAGGGGAACTTCGAGTATTTTGTGCCCCCGAATTGGTTTGCTCGATTTTGCAGACTTTAAACCTAAGTATAATTACTGAAAAATTGGAAAGATTATTTCGGCATGATTAAGTTGGTACCTGCTAGCAAAAGTTGTGAAAGTTTGATATACTGTTTTGCTATTCTGAGGATATCGCTGTATTCACTTTGGCATGGATTTTATATCCCTCCTAAAGGGTAGAGAGGATATCACTGCAAAATTTAACCATTTTAGCGAATAAATTATGATATTGTTGTTGCGATATTGACATAATAGGTATTCATTTGGTTTAGCATGGATTACAACAGGCAGCTCCATCAATATATAAACAAATTAGAGGTATTTCTAAAAAGACGGTGATCCAACAGAATAGTACAAAAAATGTTTTTGTTTATTAACGAGGTCAGTTACGGTATTATTTAGTGGGAAAATGTAGGTACTCTGAAAACGTGTCAACTTGAGGATTTAAATATGGGTTACGAGCTAAATTTCTTGGTGAACAACTTTTTGGGAACAAGGCCCACTTAACCATTGGGCTAAAAGGGCTATAGTAGCCCATGGGCGCAAGCATTTTAGGGGCGTAAATTATAATTCAATATCTTTTCATTTTCCTGCCAAAATTCCTTTTAAACACATTTGTTGGAAAATAAAAAAAATATAATTTTAAATTAAGAAAATAAAGAAAAGAAAAATCGTTTTTTGCAATTTTGTATGAATTTTATGTTATGTTTTGTTTACTATAATAGTTGATGGTTTATGCAAATTTTTTTTCAATTTTGACACTTTTTATAGCCCTTCTAAGTTACAGCCATCCACAGACTTGGGTCACTGAACATGAACTTGAAGTTTGCAGGCAAAAACTTCGCCAAAATTTTGTAGTTTTGGCAGTTTTTTCAGTTTTTGAGGTATATCTCATGCAGAAAGGATTTTCGACAAGCTCATTCTATATAAAGGATATAAACTTACTATAAATTAACTATAAAGGAGACAATAATTATTTCTCACATTTATCATGTAAAACGGTTTTTTGGAAGATTAGCCGTTTCGCCGCTTGAGTGCGCCAAAAAAAACCACATAAGTATTCCAATATCTAGTGAAATTTGCCATTTTCGTACTTGGTTGGAGAAGATATTGACCTCTGTTGGTAAATCTCACAGGTCTTTGGAAACGAGAAAACGTACTCTTCCTGAAACCAGGAAAGTGAAACGTTAAACGTTCCTCCAACCACCTACACTCTCCTGTGCGCAAATTATGCAAAATAAAACTATCAAAGAACACATCCTGTTTTTTAATGCAATGAGTGGGTGTGATACGACTTCAGCACCTTACAACCAAGAGAAATTGAAGTCCCACCGAAATTTTTTAAGTACCAAAAAGTGCAAAAATTTGCGCAAAAAGTGCCCAAAAATAAAGTTCCGGGCCAAATGTTTGCTGGAAAACTTCAAATCCATCTTCAAACCCAAAAAAAACTAGCAGGGGGTGGAAAAATAAAGATAGCAAAACTATCCTCTGAGAATTCTAATATGCCTATAGCCTAACTCCAGCTATCCATCTTATGTATTTTCTCACGAAGAGGGGCTTATTATTTTTTAGTAGCCCAAGGGCGCAAAATATCTAAAAACGGTCCTGTTTGGGAGCGACTGTTTTGATGAGTGCGATTTGGATTGAGAAGGGATTTTCTAACGATAGTAATGTAAGATCATTTTTGCCGAATTAATTAATAAGTTTTGTTTGTAAAAATTGTTGTAACATCGCATTAATAAAATCCAGGCGACGAGGGAGACGTTTTGCCTGAAGTGCTTGGACAATTTGGTTGTTGTAAAGAGACAACCAGAGCTACTTTTATAAAAATTCAAAAAAATGTAGTCCTAAGTTATTATTTTCGACTGGAACGTACATAGAGATAGAAATCTCTATGGGAACGTACTTAGTACGCTGTACTCAGCTCAGTAAAATACAAAATTTTGTCCCCCCATCTCTTTTATATATCCCATTTCAGACGTTTTTGAATTCAGAGTTGGCTATGGAAAATTCGAATTATGTTGGTACCTTTCCAAAAGCTGAGTTTTGAACTACCTTTGACAAGCTAAATTTTTTAAGGTTATGGATGTTTCTAATCAAATTTAACTTTGTTTTAAATTTCACCTACGCTGCGTTGCCAAAACAGGAATATATTATCTAAAGTAGGTACTTATACTAATATTCGGGGAAATATTTATTTTTGTGTAAAATCAGACAAGGAGGATTTATTTCTTGATCGATTTTTTTCAACTATATGTGAAATTATTAACGATTCCTTTAAATATATGTTTTCTGTATTTCAAAACTTTAATTTTTATCCAAAAAAATACGAAATATAAAAATTATCATAATTGAAGGGGTAAGAAGCAAAAGGGTTCAAGTGACAAAAAATGGAAAAATGAGATAAGTACGTTTTTGAGTACTGAAAAGTAGCAATTTGTTGGTATATACATAATACATATATTATAAAATAAGTAATTGCCAAAAAATTATATTAATTGAAAATTGCTAAGTTTCTTATAATAAAGACCACACTTTAAGAAGAGACTTTTTGCCTATAGCCCTTAGCAATTTTCAATGAATATAATACGTATATATATATTATATAAATATATATATAATACTAAATGCAATTAGCACGCAAAACACGCTTTAGAAAATACTCAAAGAAATTTAGGACTCATTTACTCCATTTCTATAGTATTGCACTTGAACCCGTTTGCTTCTTACCCCTTCAATTTATTGTTTGTTTTCAGTTTAGTAATAAAAGATAAAAATACAAGTTATGTTCATTGTCATTAAAATTTCTTGTTTAACGGTTAAAATAAGATTCATATGTTATAAGGTAAGCTATATTTCTACACTTCTACAGTTCTACACTTCTACAATGCTTTTATAGTTATTGAACAAGAAATATTCAACTAGAAAATTAAGAAATGTTATCCAGAGAATTTAAAGGCTAGCGTTACAACATTATTTATAAAAATCTACATAATATTATTTCGGATTTTTTTGCTCGCGATACTTCTTGATTTTACTCTCAAATTTTATTGAGTTGGTTTAGATTCGAAGATAAAGATTATGCCCTGGAAATTTATAAAAGGCTATTTCAACAAATTTTTTCAACTGACTTCAATTTTCCAAAATCGAAGTTTTTTTTAAGAGGGATTAAGAGCATTGGTCTTAACCGTGTAGATAAAACCTAGTCATTCCAATCTAGTAATTTGGCACTCAGAACTAGCTAATTTGGCCAGACACAAATTTTAAATTTATAAATACATAGTTAAATTACCGAGAAATAACCATGCCGAGCTGAGATTTGAACCCAGACGGTGGCAGCGTCAACGGCTCAATGATTATAATCAGTGACCTAAACCGCCGCGCTCAAAATGAAAGTTATTTAATAATAATATAATAAAAAACTCAATCACATTTACATTTATGATCTTTGATTTGTTATCTATTGTCTTAAATAACTTAAAGTGCTGGACTTCTCTCTCTCGCGTCATGTGGTGAAATTCAGGAAGATATCATAATGTCATGTCGCCGACTCTTGAAATGCCTAATTTTCACAAGAACATTTGAAGAATAAGTAGGGGTAGTCTTTATTCCTTTATCAACTAATTTAATTCAAATTTTGAAGAAAGCAGATGGAATAAGCCTCATGATCTTTGTAGGTTGCCAATAAGTTTTTCTTCATTTTCAATTTATTGTAGGGAGTTGGAGGATTTTTTTGCTAGTTGAGGAAAGTCTTGCTAACTCTGTTGAGGATGAGTTATGACAAATTCTTATCTCGTTATTGTCGTTTGATACTGAGGCTGCCTAAAATATACGAATAAAAATTATTATTTGGGTAGAACTATAAATTTTCTGAATCCAATCGGTTTAATTTAAGTATGGTTATTGGTTACTCCACCTTTATATTTTCTGGATTTCAATTTGTTATAAAACAGTATATGCATGGATGCAATAGTGTGACGTAGTATACAAAATTTTCGTCTTTTCGTAGCACACGGCGTGGTCATCCTGAAGCAAAGCATTCATGCATGGTGTAGAGCTCATCTTCTTCGAGGTAGGACTGAGTCTCACAAATTCGGGAAGCACGATTCACCGGGGTTTGTATTACAGAGCTCGTTTTTGGGCTGGGTGTTGATTGGAGTTCTTGTGTAAATAACGATCTCTTTGTGTTGGTTTTCGGTAGACACTGTGCCACACATTTCAATTACTTTTGGCATTATAATATAATAATGTAGTATTCAAAGGAGATTTAAGTTCTTTTCAATTTTAAAAGGATTGAAATAAGATGCTGAAAATCTGACAGAACTTTTTGAATGAAGTTACTGAACGTCTAATAATTAAATATTTTTTACTAAAAAATAACAACAATCGTATATTATTGAATTATTGTTTTCATAATTACGTCAAACATATTTTTATTAGGTAAGAAATTAATATGGCATATGAGTAAAGTGGGAAGTCATTTGAACTTTTTTAGCTCAAATCGACTGTCCAGGGTATCCAACTTGAAGAAAAAATATCACAGCCAACTTGAATCCAAAAACGTCTGAAATGGGATATAAGTCCTATTATGATATTTTTATACAGTGCGCGAGAAAAGTAAGGAATAAATTCGATAAAACGGAGAAGGCTGTTTTTTTGACTAAATAAAAAAACAGGTCGATTTTGTTTGTGAGTTGTTCAACTTTTGACATAATATTGGGATATACAGGGTGATGCGCGAAAAAGTGGTGACGTCATCGGAATTATTTTTAAATAGCAACCCTTATTTTTTATTGCATTTTTTGATACTTCATTTAATTGCCAGTATGGAAATGTGATCATTTTGTAACCCTTAACGATGAAATTTCTGTGAAAATAACTTAATTTGGAGAGATTCAATTTAATAGACAGATTTAATAGATTTAATTTAATTTAATTTAACAGATTTAATTTAATAGACTTAATTTAATAGACAGATCTTATAAAATTACCATGGAAACAGACATTTTTATTTGATTTTTTTAATTTTTATTGTTAATGTACCGATTTTCACATCAGTAAAAAGTGCACAATTTCGACTCACAAGATGTTTTCTCAGAAATTTCCTTATTTAAGGTTACAAATTGATTACATTACCATACTGGCAATTAAATGAAGTATCAAAAAATGCAATAAAAAATAAGGGTTGCTATAAAATA
Source organism: Malachius bipustulatus (assembly GCA_910589415.1). NCBI lineage: Eukaryota > Metazoa > Arthropoda > Insecta > Coleoptera > Melyridae > Malachius > Malachius bipustulatus. The sequence continues at coordinate 23,345,779 of OU342633.1, forward strand.
ATGCCGATGACGTCACCACTTTTTCGCGCATCACCCTGTATACCCCAATATTATGTCAAAAGTTGAACAACTCAAAAACAAAATCGACCTGTTTTTTTATTTAGTCAAAAAAACAGCGCTTTTCGTTTTATCGAATTTATTCCTTACTTTTCTCGCGCACTGTATAGTTTTATTAGTTGATGCACTTACAACTTACTTCACGTTTAAATTTATCACTCTTTCATGGCATCAGGTGGAACTCTCCCGTTTGCTCCCATTCTCATGGCGAGGAATGTCGAAATTGACCCGAAATTGCTTCTGCCCTGCGACATGGAATCATCATTTTCGAAATACAAACTGTCTTCGCCGGATCACCGTTGATTATATTAATAACTAAATGGCTTCAAATAATTGACAAATTGATAGCAGATAGGTAAATTCATAGATAAAAAAATAATAACATTCTCCAAATTTCCAACACCAGTGTGGTAAAAAAATAAATAAATAAATAAATAAATATCTTATGGCTGTGGTAAAGCCCAAGTGTCAGAAGTTTTCAAGTACCCTCAAGGGCCTCTGACGTAACTTAACGACTGCTGTGAAGCAGCCGGGACCAGTGTGGTACCTACTTCTTTTGCATGTTTTTTCGCGAACAAACTCCATTTTTTAAACATCCTTTCTTAAGTAGCAAAATTTTACTTTTGCTGCTATTGTGCTGATGATATTTTCTGCCTAGGCAGTAAAAGGTATTTTTTGGAATTATTTAATTTGCCTAGTGTAGTGATTAAGGATATGGCATGAAAGAAAAATCAAAATATAACGTTGAAGTAACAATAATTGGAGTAATAATAATTATGAGTTCAACTCGTCATCAAATGCTTTTTTAATGGTCTTAGCTGGCTTTAACTATTTTTTTACAATGTCTTTTTATTGCTGAAACGTAGGCACGTACAATTATTGTTAAAAATTATTATGTGTTTATGAAGTATAAAGTCTGAAGTCGCTTTCAGACCAAGTTAATACAAACCTGATGACATCAGCATGTAAAAATATACGAGATAACATTTAAAGATGCAAGAAAATTACTTTATAGCGTAGGTAGTTATAAAGACTATAATTTTTTTCTCTCGTTCAATTGACGTAGGTACCATGATTGTAAAAAGTATACCTAGGTACATATTGTTTTCATTACTTGTTACCAATCTACATACATAATACATATATTATGTATAAATAAAATAGGTCATTATAAATTATTATAATAATCTGTCTATACCTATATACTTTACATAAAACCGAGCATACTTAAAACATTATTTATAAAATAAATATTGTTTTTCAGCCCCCTTTCTCCATGAGCAGATTTATTTCTGCAATAATGGTTGGTTACCTCTGGGGTCAGTTAATTATGATAGCCATACCAGAAGACTTGGTATTTGGAATAGACTGGGGTTTTTTACACTGGCTGATACCAATCGGAGTCGCTGTGGGTAAGATATACTTTTTTTAATTTTAACAATACCAAAAAAATTGTCTTTTATTAATTTTAAACCAAGTCAAAGAAAACATTTGCCCGTATTCACAAACGATAATTTCCTAAATAATTACGTAATCAATTATCCCCATCTCATTCTATTGCAAAAAAACTGCATATCTCCAACTCACTCATTTAAATAATTACGTAATTATTTAGAAAATTATCGTTTGTGAATACGGGCAATATCTTCTACCACATTAAACTTTTTTTCTCTCTAGGAGTTTGGGTAGTTGGAAACATAGGACGAGAAGAGGGAAAGCTCTGGCCTTCAATAATTTGCGCTTACGTAGCTTACACTTCTAGATGGTACTTCTTCGACGAGAACATATGGCTGACCCTTTTGGTATTCTCCACAGCTTTTTATTTCGACACCTTCTCCAAACAATGGAGGAGAACTCCAAAGAAAAGGAAGTCTATATGGAAAAGACTGGGCGTTCTTCTCGCGTGCGCTGTTCTATATCTAGGTCTGTGGACTTCATATTTCTACTTCAACGGAAAGATTACGGATTCTTATGGAGAGGAAATACCTGTTCACGAAGCTATTCATCATTTCTTCACATCGCCATGGTGGACTGATCTTAAGCAATCTTTATATGATACTTACCAATACGCGCAACATCATGGGTGGTAAGTAATTTAGAACCGTATTGTATGGTTCTGATTCTACCATATCATAAAAAAAATTCTGAAGATACTTTTTTTAGGTATGAAGTTTGGAAGCAAATAATAGATCTGTCAGATCTTCAAGGGGAGCAGAACTCTTATAAGGTTCTGGAAATTAGCCCAACAGCTAGTCAGAGCGAGATAACCGCTAGTTGGCGCAAGTTGAGCAGGGAGTGGCACCCGGATAAAGTGAAAGATCCCGATAAAAGGAGGGAAGCACAGGAGAAATTTATGGAGATCCAGCAAGCTTACGATATTTTATCGAATATTAAAAATAAAAGACGACGAAAGAATACTAAGTCAGTGCCTGCTGAAGAACCAGTAGTGTATAGTTAGATTTATTATTTATATGTTATTAATTACTGTACGTTTAATAAAGTTGTTCATTTAGTGTTAACTGTGTTTTTGTAGTTTTATTAATTAGTGACTTGATTCATTTTTACCTATACATGATCAAAAGAGGGATGGCTGATGTTTGAAAAAAAATTTGCAGTATCTGAGGGTGAATCTCTTGCATTTTTTACCGGGGGAAAGAAGTCCCAGTTTATTATTTATTTATTTATTTTGCTCTTATATATGAACGATTTTTAATGTTAGGATTGTTTGAACATGTCAAGAACCATGCTTGAAGAATTTAAAGGAAAAACTATTCTTACATGAGAAAATATTTGATAGGTTGATCCTTATAGGAGATAATTTTATACATTAAATTTTTTTACAAATTTAGACAAAAAATTTAGTTTTTGAGAAGTGTGAAAACTAACTCTGTGACCCAATGTACTGTTATGCTATACCGTTTCCCCCCTTTCCAGAATTTATTATTATTACTTTTATTTTAAAAAATTTATACCATAAACAAAAAGAAATTTTGAATTATTCTTTGAGAGCACTCTCTTCCCAGGTGGGTTCAGATAGAAAAATCTTGCTCTCAATTTATCCTGAATCCAAATTCGAAATCTTTTAGAACAAATCGTCTAATTTATGACTTGTAACGACTTGACAGAATGTTTATTTTCACAAAATTACAAAAAAAACTTACCTCCGAGCTCTCTGATCCTTAAATATTAAAACTATGTTTATATTAATTAAAACTAATTATTACATAATAAATGAAACTCTCACAGTATAATTTTTACAGCTCTCTCTGATCCTCTAACTTTCTCTTTCTCTGTCTCGAAATTATTTTGCCTATTCTTCTGATTCTCTCTCTCTCCGTCTTTTCGTCTCTCCTTGCTTCTCTTCTCTTTTACAAACAGTTATCTAACTTACTTAAACGTTTCTCTCACAGCTTCAAAATTATTTTTCTGATCCTCCGACTCTGTCTGTAGTTGCTCTTCTTCACCTCTCTCTGGTCCTATTATTATCTTATTCTCCGACTCTTGCTGCTTCTCTTTCCTCTTACAAATGATTATTTTTTATTTCTGTTTTCTCCCAATCACCTCTAAATTCCATCCTCATTCATTCATTTTTCGTTGCTATCTCTTGTCATTCTCTTTAGTTCTTCCAAATTATTTTTTTTTCACCTATTTTACTTTTTTTCTCTCACAGTTACTCTTCCAATTCAGATCTAACTAACCAATTTTTCGTTGCTATATAAACATTCTTCCCCTTCATTTTTTTTTATCCTACTGATTTTTTAAACAATCTAAAATATTTATTTATGAGGTTTACAAATAATTATTATTAAATACTAATAATCATAAATTTAATTGTCGTAATCACTGGTATTCTTTAGGTGAACCCAATTTTTCATAACAGTACATAGAAATTCTGTTTCAAGAATAAAAAAAATTAAAATTTCTATAGGTACCATTAAAACCTTAAAGGAGTAAAAAAAAACATTTTTTTTCATGTTAGATTATTATTGAGTAATAAAATTATTCATATACAAGTTTAAAATAGAAATAATGACTCAGTGGTTAATACATAATATTACATACTTCATCTACATAAAATTATTTACAAAAATATTTAAAAATTACTATTTTTCAGAATATAACTTCTTTAAGACATCTCTTATAAGTACTTTAAATTAAAGCTTAGAAATAGGAAGTTCTTTATTGTGAAATAAAAAAATATTATTGCATTGTAAAGGGGTTGATTTCGAAAAAGTTACTGACATAGAAATTGTAAAAATTAGTGTGCCAACAGCTTATATTCTAATAATCTAGTAGAAAAATTATTCGACAGAAACACATGGTAAAAAATTATTGATAGAGGAAGATAGATAATCCAAGAAATAAATAATTGTTAATAAATTATAATTCGATAGTTACATACTTACTTACAAGTAAAGTTTAAAACATTGATTGTGCGACACAATTCTTGTAATCTTACATGAAGATTATTTAACTTATAACTAAATAAAATCAAACCAAACTTAATTTAGAAATAGTAGCATGCAAATGTAAAACCTAAGATAACATAGTAGATAGCTGTATCTAATAATTATGTCAGTACATCTACAAGATAGAATTTATCATTTTTATTTCTCTTTTCTTTTTTTTATTCATACTTACACCTAATCCAAGCAATGTAGCAAAATATGAGTTTAACACATTTTAATATTATAGACAAATCATGGAAGGCACTTACTTCACTATGTTATCTCATATTATTACCTTAAGTTAAATATTAAAACGTTTTTACTTCTCAAACATTTTAAAAATATATAGATATAATTATTAATTCGACCTGGTACCTACAGTTAAATTTTTTTGAACTATTTATGACACCAAAAGTGGAACTTGCAATACCCTAGATCTAGAATTTTAAGGTACATTGTTTTATAAATTAAGTCATAACTTCTAAGTGTTGTCATTGTTGTAAAATTTGTCAAGTTAAATTATATTTTTCACTTACTCAAGAATGAAGCAGTTACTGTTTTAAAAAGTTATAAAATATATTTTTAATGCACCTTAGACAAAAAGCAGCTTACAACTTACTCACAACTTAAAGCTTTACTTTTCGTCCTACCTACATAGCGTTATCTCTAATTAAGTTATTTTTTTTTACATTTTTTCGTGTTTTTAAATTTCTTGAAATAGTTTTAATCAGATTAGTACATTAAGCTTGAACTTTTCTTGGAACAGCTTCATGCTGACGCCTCAATCTCTTCCTCAGTTCTATGGGGAACTTTTCGTAGCACTTCTTGCAAACAGGTTTCAGATCGCATTCGTAAAATTTCGTTTTCTGGTTCATCTTCTGATCACAAACTGAACAGGCAAAATGATGCACGCACCATGCCTTATTCAATGCAGTGAAAACTAAAAACAAACAAAAATAATTAGTAAGTCGATTTCATATTTCTTAACCACTTCTTTCAACTTCCTATCTTTTTCCCCCTTTTCCTCCTTTCTATACATCACCCAGTCTTTCATGTATGATAATTATAATTTGACTATAAATTATTCGAATAATTAAATTACAGTGGGAACTTTACAACTTCCACAGATAAAGTTGGTCAAACTTAGCTGACATTCGTTGACAAAATTCATTGGCATAGTTCACTGACAAAAACTTATGGCCAACCGCGGTTCAAACAGGTTGCAATAGACAATTAACCGATTATAATATTATCTTACCGTCTCCTCCAATAACTTGATTGCAAACAAAGCACAAATTCCCAAATAACTGGTGATAGTGAGTTTCGCAGTAGGCCAGTCCTTTCTTCTCGTAATGTCGATGACCAAAGAACGGTTTCTCGCATTTAGCGCACACGAAATGCTGCAAAAAAAAATTACCACTTCAAGTCGTATCAGACTAATGCCCGTATTCACAAACGATAATTTCCTAAATAATTACGTAATCAATTATCCCCATCTCATTCTATTGCAAAAAAACTGCATATCTCCATCTCACTCATTTGAATAATTACGTAATTATTTAGGAAATTATTGTTTGTGAATACGGGCATAAATATTATAAAACAATCGAGGACTAACCTCGACATGCCAATGCTTGCCCAGAGCGGTGACGACACGTTCCTCAATCGGACGACGGCAAGCTCCGCAGATGGGAATACCCATTTTATCGTGACACCTCAAACAGTACAATTCGTTTGTATCGTTGGCGGCGATTCCCGGACGACTCCTAACCTCACGGGCGCTGCTGTCAAGCTCAACTCCACAAGCAGTGCAATTGAAGTGGTAGGGATGGTACACCTCTCCACGAAATTTCAACGGTTGCTCCTCGATTATAGAACTGAGCAAAAAATAATAATAATTCAAAAAATAAACTCAAAAAATCTACAATAAAAAAAATTAACTTACTGGCATTTGTGACAAACGTATTTGCCGAGTCCCCTCGCTTTCAACTTTGCATTACACTCGTGACAAAGAGCACGATTGGCGTTCTTAATGAACCCCATATCGGCCAATTCCACGTTGCATTCTTCGCAACTGAAACACTCCGGGTGCCAGCTGGAATTCATCGCTTTAATCACGCGACCAATGATGAAGTTCCCGCATTTATTGCAGCAGGGCGCAAAGAGGACTTGGAAGTCACGTTCGCAGTATTTGCGTTCGTCGTACTCGTAAAAGACGCCGTCCTCGAATTCCTGGAAGCACTGGGCGCATCTGGAATGTACAAGTTCTTTAATAAATTAATTTAATGGTAGCTCATGAGTAGACTTACACGAAGCACTGTCGATGCCAGAGTTGTCCGGTTGAATTAACGATTTTTTCATGAGGTTCGAAACCTTCACCGCAACGGGCGCAAAGCATGTTGTCCAGTGACATGTTGCTGGTTAAACTATCAAAAATAGAAAAAGACAATAAAATAATTATAAATTACAGGTAGGCATAAATAGTTCTAACCACTAACTAAACAGTAGTTATAATGATTTTTTTAATGGTATGACATGAATGAGCAAATAAAAAATTATTAAGAATAAGCGATCTCAATCGATACCTAGTAGATTGATAAGGTTTTCCTCTAACAATGTAAGACTCTTGGTCGATCTCTGGCACTTCTGAATAATCTGCACTCCTACTGTTGAGCAAATGTTCTGTTGATCGTGACCTCTTCTGATAGAGCAAACTACCAGCGACAGGTCCAATCTTTGGTATTGTAGGAGACACATCTTTATTATTTACAGGAAAACTCATTCTGCTTGCTTGAAATGCCAATTGCTAACTGAAGTTCCCATATACAAATACACTCAAATAATGCAACCGCTATTTATTTAATAAAATTATTTATTACCCGGAATTTTTATCTTATCGCTTAAATCAGTATGTAAATAAATCCTAACAAATTTATTACTCATAAAATCCAACTAGAACCATAATATTGAGATCAAAAAGGTTCATATGTTCAGTAAAATGTAGTGCATCGTCAACTATTAACTCAGCAATAAATCAAATAAGAAAAGAAGAAGTGCCAGTGGCCAGTGCCAGAGCCGGTAAATATTATGTATGATAAAGAAGATCAAAGGTACATTATCATTACAATTATTGCAATATTCCATTGGATTTAAAAACAAAGATGTAAAATCCTTGAAAATGTAGTGAAAAATTTATTTATCTGTTAATGATAATTAAGTCTGTCTAGATCTAGAGTAAGTAATAAAAAAGAGAAACAAATAAATGTTATACAACCTTAAAGAGTCAATAAAAATGTTAACAACTTCATTCACTAACATGCCTTGTTTAGACTGGGATGAAACTATAAATGTAACATCACAAATTACATAGATAGAAATAGCTTTATTTAAAAATAAAAAAATTGCATACCATAAAGTCAACCATTTTGAGTTTTTTTGTTTCTTTGAAGAAAACTTTTTTGTACAAAAGAAACGGTTGCAAAAAAAGTTAAATAAAAACTCAATTTAATTGACCCAAGAAACACTTCTAGTAATATTTTCTAGATTTAAGTAAGATCTTCTGAAAATTTACAACATATTTACAGGGCGTTTAATTTAAAATTCACTTCCAAATCTAACAAAATTTAAATGATCAAAACAGAATAAATGTTATCAGATAAAACAGTCTGTATAATTAATTATAGAGCGTTTTTTGGGTGTAAAACTTTACTCTGATACCTATCTTCATTTCCGTACCGCTATCCTGATGATGGGTTTAAACCTGAAACCGGTTGGTGAGCTTCTCAATAAATTTTACATTCTTTTGACTAAAATTTGTTTTATTGACGTATCGTTGAGTAGATATACCATGGCCAATTATTTTATTTTATTACTAATATCTTCATTTGTTTCTTTAAATACTCTACATACAGTCTACACACAAGTTTGATTATACAGGATATTCCTAAATACCAGGGGCCTATTTCACAATAAAAACTTTGCAACTTTACACTTTGCATTTTTATACAACTTCCTGTTTCTACAATTCAGTGTTAATTGCATTGTGCCCAACTATTATCAAAAATATGCAAAATTTTTGCAATAAATTTATATTACACAGCAGTGTTAAATTAACTTTACTGATATTGATAAGATCTATTGTGCCCCCTCTTCTCTGTTTCTTTGGTGTATATTCCCTTCATTGAAGCAGCCTCTCCAACTCCGCTTCCCTTAGGAATTTCAGGATTTGAAGGGGATCAAGGCCGAGCAGAGCCTTGCGGGTTGAACTGGTGTTGGCCCAGAACATCGTTTCTTTCACGTTCTAATGCTTCGCAGTTCATCAATAGGTGACGAGGCGTCTCGTTTTCTTCCCTGCAGAATCTGCAAACGCCATCTTTTTCTATACCAAGTTTTCTCAGATGTTCATTGAGCTTGCAATGACCTGTTAGGAATCCTGTTAGCATTCTGAGACTTCCTTTGTTGAAGGTCAGGAGTTTTCTTGACCTTTCTCGGTTAAAGTTCCCGAGGAGCTCCTTGGATTGTTTCAATCCTGAGAGGTTATTCCAATGGATTTCTCTCAGTTTTTCTTCTTCCTTCCGAAGTTCCGCCTTGAAGAACGTGTCTTCAAGACTACAGAATGGTTCTGGTCCTATAAAGGGTGTCGATGCTCCTTTTCTTGCCAATGAGTGGACACGTTCGTTTCCCTCAATCCCAGTGTGTCCTGGTATCCATTTGAGGTGAATATTCTCTCTGCCAAGTTTATTGAGTTTTTGTAGGCAATTCCATGCCATTTTTGAGCTGATGATAGGAGAACTCAGCATCTTTATGGCTGCTTGACTGTCTGTCAGTATTGCTATTTCCCTATTTTTATAGTCTCTGTCGAGGTTTATTTGGGCGCATACTTCTATTGCGTACAGTTCGGCTTGAAGTATGCTTGGGGATGTTCCCATTGGCTCGGAGTAGTTGGTGCCTGGCCCATCTACTCCTGCCCCAGTTCCCTCGGTGGCCTTTGAGCCGTCTATGTACCATCTTATTGTACCTTCTTTGAGAGTGTGAATGGATGTATTGCTCCATTCTTCTTTCGTAGACAGTTCCATGATGAAGTTTCTCTTGAAGCTGAATTTCTTGACAGTTTTGTCTTTTGGCATTATCAGGAGGTTTTTACAGATGTTCAGGGGTTGATTCCCCTCGGTCCGTAGTCCCCCCCCCTGATCCCCATTCTTGACATTCTGAGTTGAGCCTCTGCGGCACTTCTCTCAATCACCAAGTGTAGTGGTGTGAGATCTAGGATTACTTCCAACGCTGCTGTTGGGCATGTTCTCATTGCTCCTGTGATGCAGAGGCATGCAAGTCTCTGGATCTTTTCGAGTGTTTTCCTCGCTGTTATTAGCTTGGTCCTCTTGTACCAGACGACCGCTCCGTATGTGATGATGGGTCTCACTAGCATGGTGTACATCCAGCGTAAAATAGATGGGTTGCAACCCCATGCATTCCCCGCCATTCTCATGCACACCATGAGTACGGATGTGGCCTTACTTACTGTTGCACTCAAGTGCTTGTTCCACATTAGCTTCTTATCCAGTGTTATTCCCAGATATTTTACTTCTTCCTTCCATTCTAACTCGACTCCATTTAAGTCGATTGTTTTGAGGTTTGGCAGCTTGTTTTTTTCTTGTGAATGGTATCAGTGTAGTTTTTATAGGATTGATGTTTGACTGATTGTAGGACGCAAATTTCTGACTTTGCAAAAAATTAAAATGTGAAAAGTGCAAAGTTGCAAACTTTTTTTGTGGAATAGGGCCCAGGTACATACGAAGAAAGGTAATTATTTGACTTATTTCATGATTAAAAATTCATATAAACAGGTCCCCAAAAGCTTCTTTATCGATCTACCCAAAATTCCAAGACTTGTTTTTTTTTATAGTTCCTGCAGTTATGAAACTTTGGTCAAGCATGGTAATATCAGCTTTGGTTTTGAACAGATAGTGCCGATTAAACTGTCCAAATAAAACCCAAGAAATTTTTTTAAATTTCGTCAAACGAATGACAGAAAATCACTTTTTTCTTGATAATGGTCGCAGATCCCAAGAAACTATAAATAAGAAAACTAAAATCTTCTAAACGAAACAGCAAACTTACCGCAAAAAAAGTTCAGGGGGAGAAAATAGGACATGACCGCTGAAAAAATATAAAAAAATATCTCCTTTTATATTCTCAGAACCATTTAGCCTCGCATTTAGCATGCCCAATGATGTAAGCCCTACAACTTGACCTCTGTCTTCCGAATATGAGCTAAATAGCTCAAAAACTGCAAGAGCAAGAGTTATAAAGAAAATACTATTTTTTCATTTCAACATTGATCGGTAACAAAGCGGTTGCGGACCTCTGTTTATATGAAATTTGTTTATATAAGATCCAGGGGCGGAAATATTTTGTAAAAGTACCTATAAGACCATTAATTTTTTTATTTTTATTCCAATTTTCATTTTATAGGTACATCGTCTGAGTAAACTTTAACTACTGGGAAATTGTACATCCAGTGCATATTAGGGGGCTTAGGCAGTACCCCGCGCAGATCCACATCATATCCAAACCCTTATAAGATGCCACTAAGTAAGGACAGCATGTTCCTAAACAGCAGAAGGCAGAAGTAAAATCCACCACCACCACTCAGGGCATTCCTTACTTACTTATTTGTCTGAATATTATTATCATGGATAAGATAATGAAGTTAAAAATTCAACCCCTAGACCAGAAACACCTCATAACTACAGAAATTATAAGACAAACAAGATCCACTGACGATTTTTTATGCCAGTATTTCTGCCAGTCTGCGACAGTCCAATTTCACTGAATTGAACAGCAAAACAAGCTTCCTAATCAGCATCTGTTTCCATAATTAGAACCTGAGAGGGCTTAAATTAGGGTTCAATATTAACACCATTTCAATTGTCCATTAAAATTTTGTGTATTGGGAAACCTGATTGGCCCAAGCTTCCCCTTTAGCTACACCCCCTCCCACCGTCAACAATACAAAACAAGGCAAGATTCTGGTTGAAGCAAAAATTATTGTTGCCCAAGATGTCAGCAAATGCAACGAGTTACTTGGATCCCCCATGACTGTCATTTTACTAGAAGCGAAGTCGCTATTAATAGGTACTGACCAATAATAATTAAAGCGGCAAAATGACAATACATACCTACTGTTGCATTGCAACTACCACCAATACCAAATAATATAAATCAAGATTAATTAATTAGACTTTCTTTTAATTGACCGCACTGAAATGAAAGGTAGGTGTAGGTACTTACTGGTAACAAACCACCCTGCTCTGAACACCAAAAATACATCTAATCTCCACGCAAGGTAACTATTTAGCATTGCATGAAAGTTCTGTCCACCCCAATGCTCAAAAATTATATAATACCAAGCATAAGCAGTTACATAAGATTCAAAATTTAGCCACACAGTTTTTCATCCCGATAGTGCTACAGGATGTCTATGAATGATGTTGTCATGATAGGATAATGTATCAATTGAAGATTATATACACACATGCTTACCCAGGCATAGGTGTTGGCGACATTACAAATCTTGGAAGCGAAAGATGTTACAAGGTGAACTGAAAATAAATAACTTATGCTATTTACAACAGCTTATTTTTACAGTTTCATTTTAAAACTAGGTGGATATGCTAACATGCAAGATACCCTACAGTCCCTACACTATTTTAATCAATTTTGCAATGCACACAAATTAAACTGAAGGAGGAAAATCTATGGAAACGGCAGAACTATTCTTACCTTAAATGGATAACGAAAAAGAACAATAATTATAAAACATGTTAAGCGAAACACACCCACTTCTTGTGGTTTTTATTTATAGAAATAGTTCACTTTAAATAATTAATCGACATGGAAAACTAAAAAAATCTAAATATTTACAAAAAGTGGAACAACACGTCAACGTCAAAGTGATATACCACAAATGTCAGTGTCAATTACCAATTAACCATAGAAATTGGGTAAGAACATCCGGAAGGACTGTAATGCGAATTAGATGTGCGACAGAAACCGCCATTTTGAATCCCCTTTGCGTGGCACTCTACCACGGAACATAAAAAATAATAAACGTGGACATTTTTAAACCGGACTATCTAATTTACAACCTTTAAATTTTTTTTCTACAGTCTTTCCGGATGTTTATTTTGTCAATCTAATAATAACCCTACTTGCATAATGTTAATGATTTCATAATGATGATATTCAGGAACTGATAATATTAATAATATATCTTTTTATTTCCTTGCATTTTCAAATGCTGGCCAAGAAATTATAATTTTATTTATATTCAAATAGAAAATCAATAGAAAGTTGATTTTACTTTTTATTAATTGCAAGGATTTAAGCAAAATTTAAAAGTAATGGTAGGTGAGCGTGGCTTTTTATTCAGCGGTTACAAACGGGTAACGTTACCTCACAAGATGTAATTTTGGAATAAATAAGTAAAGGAACTTATTTTTCGTTTTTTATATAATTTCTATAATGACACATCATATTTATTATCATTCCATAGATAATAAACAAATAATCAACAAGCAAGCGCATAATGAGACTCGAAACTTCGACGTAAACAAGTGTCCCGCGACTGGCACGGACAATGATGTACGATCCGAAGTTGGACTATTTTAATGACAATAATATTGGCCGTGCTATAGACGTCGTAAACGTGACGGAAACCGACAATATATTATTGCAGCCACCGTTTCTAAACCGCTTTCTCGCGGTCGCATCTGAGTAGTGTCCTCGGGATGTTTTTTATTCTAAGGTAATGACAGTAAACTGCGCTCAGAAAGATTTTCTTCCACTTCAACCCTCAACAAGCGTTGTTTACTACGCATGATTACAAAAACCTGTATCTTATAACACCTATAATTTAAAAAAACCGGGACTTTGTTTCCCCTGTTGGTATACTCCCTATATCGGTTTAAACCGAGGGTTAGTTTAGTTAGTTTAGTTATATAATGAGTGGGTCGATTAGTGACACCTCCACTGCGACCAAGCGGTCTATTGTGGCTCATACCTAAGTACTTTACATCCACTCTAGCAGGCCACTGCTTTTTAAAAAGCTAATAAAAAACCGAGGGTAAACAAGCATTTATTTACTACATACCAACCTACATCCACAATTTTCGCCCCCCCCCCCCCAAAAAAAAAAAACAATATTTATGAAAATGTGGTTTGTAGGGATGTGATTAGAAAACCAACTAACAAGAAATGTATAAGCCAAGCGACTGACTATATTGATATTTCTTTTGTATCAAGTCCGCTTCACTGATAATCGCTAGAATCGATATAAAAATTGTTGTCTAAATGGACCAGAAAAAAGGCAACTCAAATTTCTAACAAATTATTTTATTTTACACTCTACAAAGGAAAAATTAGGATTGTTCATATATTTATACTCTTCACAGAGAATATAAATATATCACCTGATACCTGAACACATTATTTTAACAGTTATATTTACATAAGAAATCAAATGAGTAGCTGTATTTTATATCTATACAAAGGATAACAATTATTACAGTTTCATAATTTAAAGCCCAATTATTATAATAAAAAGACAGATAACTAATTTATTAATTACAATTATTTTAAAAGAAAAATGCAGCACACAGCATTGCAAGCCTAAGATTCTTTCTTCATTCTATTGCTTGTCATACGATATATAATAGAATCTCTACCAGGATCCATATCAGCGATAAACAGACAGATAGCAAGAAGCGAAAACAACATAGCCACCCCAAACCAAAGAATGATATTAAAAATAACTGGATAGTTCTGGTCGTAATTTTTAGCTAAATTGTGATCGTCTTGTAGTTCTTCGGTAGCTTCGGCTTGGAGGATGCTTCTGGACTTTCTGGTGTGACTAGCATCACTACTGATAACGGTCATCAAGACGTTACCGTCGTAAATATTTACCAGAACATCGTTCAGACGAATAATCGCGTCGTTCAATAATTGTTTAGCTTCGATTACTATAGTGGAGTTTTCTCCGTATAAGTCTTGAAGGGCATGCAGGGTTTTGAATTCAATCCAATAGAAATCAGGAACGTTGTCCCTTTCAATGTTCTGACTTTCAATCTATAAAAAAAATAACAAATTAGGCTCAGTATCAATATATTGATGAAACTCATATCCTGATGTTTTTTTTTGCATTTGATCTAAATATGTTAAGGTAATCTCAAAATGTATTTCTTACCGTATTGATGAAACCATTCAGTCGGTCAATTTCCTTTAAAAATTCTCTATCTTCATCGACATCGTGTTTCAGATACACATTTTTATGGTGTTGCTTGTCACCTTTCTTGTAATCGAAAACATCAGATTTCTGAGACTGGAAAAAATAAGCCCATTAGTCGTTACACCCATCAGTAGAACAGCAGATCGTATTTTTGTGGTCTAGTGCTGTGTAGAAATATTAAGCCGGGATTTTCCAATTAAATAACAGATTAAAACTGAGGCAATACTACAAAAATTTAAGTTTACTGTGAAACAGTTTTTTTTGTGTCTGTGAAACAAACAAAGATATGCAGAATTGAAACTCCACTTGATAAGTTTTACTAAATTAATGATGTTTATAGACAGAATAATAAAATTGAAAGGAATAATAGGCAAAAGTACTTCACAAATTATTTCACGTTTCACTGTGATATAATTTTCAGCATTCCTACTAATAAATAACCACAACCAAGGGACAGAGATAGAGCAGCTTTTGTTTTATTGAAAATTATTACTTACTGATAAATCAACCCTTAAAAGATAATTGACATCATCTTCTGGATGTCTTTCTAATATCCTCCTGCGCAGCGAATTGTAAATGCTATCGTCATTTTCATCTGTTACAAGAGGAAAGTGATGGCCTCTGACCAATCCAATATCACCGACGCCATCAACGACAACGGCAGCAACAGCTTCGGCTAGATTGAAAGGATCCTCTATGAACATTCCCTGCCAGTTTGAATTTTGCTCCGTAGTGAATCCAAGTGATGCGGCATAGACTTCTTTTAAAGAAGACTCCTTGACATGATCGTTTCCTTTAAATGCTAAGCTCTGGGGATTATGAAGAACGGTAAATTTTCCACCAGCTGCAACTGAAATATTAAGGAATCAGTTAATTGTATCACAACCACAACTTTCAATAGGTTTTCAGGCCACTTGTAACTTTCGGTTATGTGGGAATATTACACTAGGCATATTTTATTCTCATGTGAGATGATTCGACATTTTATTTGGGTTTTATTACTCTCACTTTTTGTATCATAGTAAAATGTATGTATATCATAGTATCATAGTACAGTGGAGTCTCGCTAATCCGAGTCCCGGTGTTCCGAGCTTCCGTGTGATCCGAGCTAAAAATAGAATTTACACGATCCGTATTAACCGAGCAACATTATGCTAGGTTCCGCTTTATTCGAGCTATCGCATTCCCTGTTAAAGTACATACATACATACATACATACATATGTATGTACTATACATATTATGAATGTGTACATAATGTACATACAACTACGCATCTGGAAAAGTATTAGAGAGGAATGAGAACTAAGTCATAAGCCACTTGATATTTTATTACATCCTGTTCCTATTAGGTACATATTTCAGATCTTTTTAAGAGGCAAACGGAAATAATAATTGATTTTTGGGTATGTATGTAATTACATAAATGTCGTGGGCTCGATTTAAGCGGAACAAAGTTCAGCGACGGTCGGATTAGACGGATTATTTTTTCATCCGTGAGATCCGAGTTTCCCGCAAATCCGAGCACCGTCCGGTCCCGTTTAGCTCGAATGAACGGGACTCTACTGTACTACAGTATGACAGTATTTTAATTATACGATTAATTTATCACACTACTCGTTGAAGTCCTATCAGTGGCACAGCTACACCCCCGCAAGCCCCTGCGGCAAGGTGCGTCTGCTGTTGTTTGGCGCCCGTTGGCCATTGAGTAAGATAGGGGAGACTAAAAAAAGCGAACTACGGTTATATTTTTTTTACGAAAAATAACTCAGTGAGGCCCTTTGTCAAATGGTGCAGGGGGGCCAAAATTTATAGTTACGCCACTATGTCCTACATAGTGTTTGAGTGATCACTCTATATAAAGGCCTCTTTCCATCTACTTAAAAGAGTGACTCTACCGAGCAGATCAAGGACGTGCGACATAAATTACACTGGTCATTTTAAGACAAGAAAATTTGGCCCTAAGCTAAAAATTTATGATGAAAGTCAGTATTTACCAGGGATTAAGTATTAACAGTGGTCTAAATTGGAGACCAACCTGGACTTGAAGAAAACCAAAAAAACACTGATGAGGGAATTAAAGGATATGATTAAGCACCAAAAGTGGTTAAAAAAAATTAGGGTAATTATGGAGATGAGCAGCATGGATATAGGGCGAAATGGCTTATACTATCGGATAGCTTGTGTCTCTAGGAGTATCAAGGTACCATTGAATTTTTGCGCCGGCAAGTAATAGTCGAGAAATAAGGCCTTAAAGTGTCATTACGTGTGTTTGTACATATACGCTCGACGGGAAGCACGCACTCAGAGTCGTGTGTCCGACGGAGAATGAGCTTCCTGTTCGAGCGTATTATGTACGAATATACGCGTATTAGGGCAAGGATGAAACTTTAAGGCCTTATTTCTCGACTATTACTTGCCGGCGCAAAAATTCAATGGTACCTTGATACTTCTAGAGACACAAGCTATCCGATAGTATAAGCCATTTCGCCCTATACCAATGCCGCTCATCTCCATAATGACCAAATTGACCCTTAGAGAACGGACAAGACCCCAGATCCATAAACAGAATTAAAGGGGTGGTTAACATCGAGAAAAGGTATTTTACCTCACCCAGCTACTACATCCAGCAGTCATGTGATTTTTGTACAGGAAAGAGCTATGATTAGTTTTCTTACCTGAAGCTATTACAGCTGCCGCAATTAATAGAATTTTAATCATTTTTCTTCAAACTCCTCTACACAAGGAGTAGATTGACGATTCTTTTAATAAATAAAACACTACTTTGGAAACTGGAATCAATAATGAAATATTTTGAAGTCTCCTCTCACACCTTTTTCGCACCCTTCTTTACTCCTTACCAAAACCACATCAACGCGCAACGCCACCCACAGACCTTTTTTCCTTTTTCGATTAACGTAAAATCGATGGGTATGAGAAAGAGAAACAATAGTAGTATTGTCAAAATCATATGAGTATGACATTTACAGTATGTATGTCAATCACGTCATTACGAAAATTACACTGGAAAAATTGTAATAGCCGGTTATCACTAATAGCCGCAACGCTCGCTCCTTGATTGAATCTTAGCGCATGCGTCGTTACTGAATGAGGTAACATTGATCATCATAATAACATAACACATAACCATATAAGTAACACTGAATCAGGAACTTTTATCATTACTGAATTTATGGTTGTGTGTTGCATTTTATAATTTTTTTTTGTGAATCAGCAATAAACAAATTCTGTGAAGATCTAAATAGGTATTCAATTACCGACTTAGAAAATACAAATAAATAGACTTGGTTGGTTCACCTATTGATAATTATTTTTATTATTTACAAAAAAAAAGGAAGTACTTACAACAATCAATAAAGATAATATACTCGCACTGTTTTTAATAAGATAAAAAGCTGTACCTGTACCCACCTTTCTAAAATTCATTTAATATCGTGTGATCCACAAAATTTTTCATCAACTAGTGCCTTGAAAGAGAGAGATGACTATTGCAGTCATGGCTGAGCTCATTTTACTAAAATAATTTTAAAATAACTTTAGTACTTCAAATTCTCATGTACATTATGTGTCATATTTAATTTCAATTCCTATCAGTTTCATTAAAATAGGATATTGTGAAAAGCAATAATTTATGACTATAACTAAAAACTTGATAAAATTACTGGTAGGTATACACCGTGTTTTATATTAAGTCGGCACTATTGCTAACTTCGTTATTATTAAACCTAGAAAGTCGATTAAATTAGCAAACTAGTAGTATTTTTTCTCCTGAATAAAATGGCGAAAGCAGAAAAACAATTGAACATCGCGTTTTCGAGATATTTAAAAAAATGTAATTTTTTTAATGGAACACCTGTATATTTTTAGATGGATTGATTGCAAATTTTTTTTTAAAGGGAAAAGTCTTTATACACTATGAGCCTAAAATAATAAATTCATTAATTATTCATTATTTTATTACTCCCAAAGTAGGCTGCGACAATTATTGTAATTTAGTGTACCTACGTAATGTGAGGTAAAAAAATTATGTCGTCCTCAATAGTGTATTTTTCAATAAAAAAATACACTAAAAATAAGAGTTGTTACCTTGAAAACGATTTAATTTTACATAAACAAATAACAAAACTTGTTTGTCTGTGAAATTTTATTATTTTAGGATCATAGTGCATAGAGACTTTTTCCTTTAAAAAAATTTTTGCAACCGATCCATCTAAAAATATACAGGGTGTTCCATAAAAAATATCATTTTTTTTAAATATATCGAAAACGCGATGTTCAATTGTTTTCCTGTTTTCATCGTTTTATTCGGGAGAAAAAATACTGCTAGTTTGCTAATTTAACCGACTTTCTAGCTCAAACAATAACGAAGTTAGCAATAGTGCCGACTTAATTTAAAACACAGACAAGTTCTGTTATTTGTTTATTTAAAATTAAATCCTTTTCAATATAACAACTCCTTTTTTTGTGTATTTTTTTATTGAAAAATACACTATTGAAGACGAAATTTTTTTTTACCTTACATTACGTAGCTAGGTACACTAAATTACATTAATTGTCGCAGCCAACTTTGGGAGTAATAAAATAATTAATATAGTAGGATTAAGTTTAAAAAGTCAGATGTGACGTCTCACTAACCGTCCGAATTAATATTTTTAATTTCACCACAAAATGTCAAACAGTTAATTGTCAAGTTGCGAACGAGCGTAATTATTGAAGGAATCATTCAAAAAATGAATTGAACCGATTACGTCAGTTTGAGAGCCACTGACAACTACATAAAATTTATTCACGTAATGACATTCTATCCTCTGTGTTGTGCATTTAATTCTCCTTCAAAACCAATGTTGACGTATACTTATTTATGCGGGATGGAGTGTTTAGACAAACTGGACGGTTACTATAAAAACACGTACATGAAACAAAATAAATCGAACTATCAAAAGGATGTGTATTCTTAATCGATACGTATGACTTTTTAGACTTTATTGGACTATAATTAATGAATTTATTATTTTAGGATTATAGTGCATAGAGACTTTTTCCTTTAAAAAAAAATTTGCAACCGATCCATCCAAAAATATATAGGGTGTTCCATTAAAAAAGTTACATTTTTTTAAATATCTCGAAATCGCGATGTTCAATTGTTTTTTTGTTTTCGCCATTTTATTCAGAAGAAAAAATACTACTAGTTTGCTAATTTAACCGACTTTCTAGGTTAAATAATAACGAAGTTAGCAATAGTGCCGACTTAATATAAAACACGGTGTATATTACTAAACACATACCTTAATTGCCACTTCTTTTATGATTCATGCCATTTTTGACTACCGTTTTTCATAAATTCTGTTATTGTTTCTGCTTTGGAAGTGAAATTATAAAATGATAATTGAATCATTCAAAAACTCAAACTCAAACGGAAACGTCAAATTGAAATGTTATTTTATCCTCATTCAGAAACACAGAATATTCTGAGTTTCTGAGGTAACAACTAACTAGTAAACCAATGCCAAATTTAAATTAGTAACAGGTAAACTCAGCACCACACGTATTCAGCAGATGTCGTTACTGTTCCAGGTTAGTTTCTTTACTGTAGCAAAGTTCAGTATTCAAGTATATAGTCAGGTTTTTATTTATTTGTTCTATGATTTGTAGATCATTGATTGGAGTAGTTCACTTACACACCTAATAATTGTTTGTGTTTTATCTGGAAGACATGCTTCTTTTTATTCAAGGCACTAGTTGATGAAAATTTTTGTGGATCACACGATATTATAATTAATGGTACCTTATCTTCTATCTTGTAACAATAAAAATTATGTTTTGAACCCTTACTTTGTAGAAGCTTTGCATACTGATCGATGATAAAAATAAGAAAAACTAATCTTTTATAAATTCTACTGCATACTGATGGATATTATCAATGTTATATATACATGTGTTTCGCTACTTTGAAAGGATTGAAAGTATCATTTTCAGACATAATATGTAAGTAGGTAAATGAATAAAATTATTGATATAATAGTATAACATAGCCAAGCAACAGTATTATGATAACCTAGGTTAACGTAATAATAATGTATTACGTCTAGGTGTACGTGATCTCTTTGAATTCCAGCTAATACTCGGAAAGTAATGAAAATGAAAACACTTTGTTTTATCATATTTGTACAAGAGAGGTAATACTTCCTATATTGCAAGTCAGGTTAAAAATAAAGCGTATTTTTTACAATCTTTGGTGGTAAGTACGCTATGATGCTATACTGTACGAGAATGCACTTTAAAAAAATTAATTTTTGGTACTCTACCGTTATAAATAGCTACATGCGCAATTGAAAGAGCAAAGCTGCATTTAAGCTCCCTTCGCAATGGCAACTACTGAAACTAGATAACTAAAATGATGACTGTGAAGTCCAAAAGCAATCGAGTTTTCCAATTTCTAGAAAATCGAAGTCGAAGTCCGTGTAAGTAAAGAGTAAGACAAGAATATGCGTTATCACTATCAATCGGGGCCGGGGCCCCCCATTGTTATTTCGAATCACTTTAGTTATTTGCAGACCTTAATTATATGACTCATTCTTTTATCTAGGAAAGATAATAATTTTCCAATTATCAGTGAGAGCAATATCTTTTTAACGATTCGGCCGGCCAATGGCAGGGTAGCCTAATCGTCACGTGTCCCCGTGTCATTCCCCCACTCCCGCTGTTATTTTGTGAGTTTCGTGAATCGTGATGCAAGTTGTGTGGACTACCCTGTTATTTTTGATTTTTTAAGAACATTCGCTGCGGAAATTTCGTTTTGGTAAGTATAAACGTTTTTACACTTTCACCGTTAACGTTATGTAAGTGTTTGGGTGCGGAAATTGGGGCTTCGCACCGAGAAAAACCAAAATTTAGAAATCATGAGTGTCTCGCTCATGCTCACCCATTGTCGCCATTTTCTCCCAACTCCGTTTTTATTATTATTCGATTGGACCACCTTATGGAAAGAAATATTCTACCAGCAGCACCAGCAAGTTTTTCAGTTTTATCTTTCTGTTTGAAATAATCGTGCTGAGTTTTATGTGAAGAACTTCAATTATTATTATTCCTGGTGCTATCAAATCTAATTATGTATGTTGAATCATGAACGTTTTAACGCGTATCATTTCCTGGTGATAGAGTGAGTAGTAGTAGTACCAGTACCAGAAGTAGGTACTTACCAGCTAATAGATTGATGAGGTGAAGCAATTTTATCAGAAAATGTTGAAATCTTGCTTAATAACTTTACAGCTGTGGTAAATTTGTCCCTATTAAACTGAAAATCAATAACTTTACTGGAATTATAACCTTTTAATAAGTAAATAAGTCCATAGTCATTCTGGCTGGAGCTGGAAGTTCATTTGTTTCATATTTGTTTCATATTATACCTAGTGTTCATTAATTCTGGTGATTTATTACATCCAAGGATGCAGTAAGATGTTTATTGTATATACCTACTTAAGCCTCGACCTAAGCATTGTGTGTAGTTACCTCGTTTTAATGGCTTGCAATGATTAAGTTATTAAAATTAAATAAAGTCTAGAAGGATAAACTAATGTAAGTGTTGGAAGGAAATAAGAAGTTATCTAGCGATCACTATGTCGAGAAAAGTCAAAAAACTGCAGCCGTATTGATGAAATTTCAAAACGTCCCTGAAGATATTTTGGGCTGCTTTTGTGGTTAGCAGCAGATCTCTAGTACCAAAAATTGAGGGAATCGTGAAAAGTGAACAGGGAATGACGCTCAAGAAACAGAGAAAGCATTAAACATTTTTCAATAATATCAGTCCAGAGATCAGCCCTTGTCCATAAATGGAACGTTATATCTAAATCATTTTTTTAAAGGCGATGGAATGGCTTTTATAAGCTGGCCAGGAGCCTGGTCAGGTCAGGTGCCAGGTGATTCCCCCTGATTTATAAAACCAGAATTTGTAAATTAAGCGCTGCATTCAAATTTATTATAGAACGCTCAAATTGAACCGATAAACGATGTTAATGCTTGTGAATATGTCATTGATCTAGTCTTGACTGTTGACAAGATGGGAGTATTTTTTTTTAATTAAAATTGTTAGTTTATCTATTCTGAATTTCATAAGGGTGTAATCCTTCAAACCTTCAAACCTTCATCCTCTGACCACCGTTTGACCAACTCTGCCGCCTAACTCTATCTCGCTTGGAGTTTTTGATTTTTGTTAGTTCAGTCGCAAATTAATTGCTTCTGTTTAAGTCCACATAGATACTTTACATGACTCCGTCTGGATCTGGAGGAAGTGTAAATTAAATTTACAAACTCGTTTTTGGTATTTTTGCAAAGTTTACCATACGTATCTTCTTATACAATATACATGTAGGTGTTGTATCTGTTAACGCCTGCCCTGAACAGTCATATTCATTAGACTCGAAACCAATCCGAGGGTGATCGTCTTAAGTGGATCAAAATCTTCCTTCTGAGTTTTTCATCATCATCATGAGAGCGAGAATTTGAAATTGTCATTATGTGGAATTTAATAATGGTGTCATTGGAGTGCCTCAGGGCTGCTGGGTTCAATTTTATTGACAGGCGTTTAATAATAATAGGGGAGAGTGGGGTAAGTTGACGTAGCTAAGCACAAACTTGTCTCAATTAACAATAAACAAATATAATATTGTTATATTTAAATATTTATTTTAATAAACATTGTGGTAATCAAAATTCAAAATAAAACGCGACAACGTGGAATAAACTATTATTCTAAAAAAAAAAACATGGAAAAACTGAACTTAAACAATTCTTCATTTTACCCCAAGGGTAGGACAAGTTGACGAACCTATTGGGGTATGTTGACGAATGAAATTATTAGGACTCTTCATCCGCAGAAGTCGCAAAGATATGGTCCACAGCTATCATAACTACTACAAGATTCATGCCACCAGGACTTACAGCCATTTGTACTGTATTCAATCATCCCCTGGGGCATCGGTGTATAAACTCCGACACCCAGAACAGACGGTGTTGTTAGAATTTGAACCATTCGAAGTTTCGTTTCTCCTACTTGCCACTTCCGGTTGTGTATTCTGCTTGGAAAAAACATTTGACTTTACATTCTTAATTTTCTCATGTTGCTTAGAAACAGGACCTTCTTGCGCCCTTTTTCCTCTAGCTAGCTCAATCTTTAGAGGAGTCGATGTTATTATAGACGTTTTTTTTTTTTGTCGTTTACTTGTAATTTCTCTAAGGTTAACCCAAATGCCTTATTACTTAAATCATTAATATACTTGGCAAACTCCATTTACTCCTGGTCAGTAATTGTGGCTCTTAATCTTCCTCCATAGACAGGTAACTCCTTATTGTCGTTATTCTTTTTTTTATATATCTTCGCAGTATAGCTTCTGGAATATCGTAAGTTATTATGTAATTGCGGCAACTAAGCTATCTTCTGTCCAATTTCTTCTATCGGAGTTTCTTTTGTAATTTCTACACGGGGTAAGATGACGAATTCGTCAACTTACCCACGTCAACTTGCCCCTTGCCTAAATGTAACCCATCTTTTGTGGGCAAATATTAGCTTCCGGCTGAAGTCGGTTGTAATATCCAAATAACTAAAGCAGATGAATTAAAGTAACTGCTGACAAATTATTGGTTGAAACTCACCATTAATTGCTGAGAAGTTTCTTATTTTCTATCACACAATAGAACCACATGGACGTAAATAAACAATCTCCAGTAACGTTATTCCCCCATACAGGGGAGACATCTATAGTGGAAATTTAAAACTTGAAATGTACAGGATCACAAAGACATCAATACCTTACAGGCCTCTTTAACTGAATTTAAAATATTTTAACTTCGTCATCTTACACCACTCTCCCCTAATCAAGACAGCTGTTTTGTTTTGGTTTACCATTTTAACTTTTGGAAGTGTTTCAGACCTGAGTAGTCCCAGTTTTGGTGTGAAGGATTTAATAACTTTTTTTCTCCTGCAAGCTGTTCAAAAAAACCAGAAAGATTTTCATTGTTACTCTTTTATATGCTTAATTTTTTTTTATATTCAGCGTATCCAAGATAAGAATGAACAGCATGGGGATCTCGGTAACTGTGGGAGATACAGGGTCGGTTAAATGGATGGGGAAAAAGTTTAGCAACCATCAGGACGCAATGCAATGACGGAAAGCGATTTCAAAAATTATTTTTAATTTTCGAATTATACAAAGTATATTTCCATTGTAGCTCTTTTTTAATAATTATTCTAATCAATTTATAGGATAAAGATTATTTTAGAAAAATTCCTTTTGCCAGAAAGCTTTAAATCAGCTGACCTGTTCCTATTATAATATCACTTGTATTTTTTTGCGCTATGAACCTAACGTGCATTGTTTGGTTTCAGGTTTTGTGCTTCTGTTTTGTGTTTCTCTTAAATTTCTCAAGCATGTTTCATGGTAAGTTGAACTAACATTAATTAGCGATTTATTGTCATGAATTTGAATTTATAAAATAACTACTTCTAAAATTATGAAAAAAGAAAACTCCAACCCAGACTAAATACATTTAACTGCTAATCGTGAGGAGGGTGAAACTGAAAACTGAACCTCCCTCTGTCCTTACATTGAATCTCGTATTTAGGATATGTCCCACTTCTGAAACAACGGAAAGGTTATCACTAAGGTTATGGTGTTTTTTTCTTCTTGGAATTAATACATTTTATGTAGATTTATTTCAATTACTGAAAAATAAGGATTCATTAGTTCAAGTGAAATTCAACATAATTAATTATAAAAGATTGTAAGATAGCATTTAACTATGGAAATAAGAAGTGTGCATGAGTAGACAGACGCTATTATAAATAATTGGTTGTTCTTGTTGTTATTAAGGTGGTTGGTGTAATAATAATAATAGGAGATTTCAAGACTTTACTGTTTTGGTGCATGATTTTACCACACTTTGCAACAAGAAATATTAAAGAAATGGAAAACAGCTGATTATTTTATCAAGTTGAGTCAATCTCATTTTAATGGGGTACGTTATACATACATTCTAAATGAGTATTTTATGGCAAAAATAATGTATGTATAATAGGTGCATTTCATAGAAGAGATTCATAGGCTTTTTGGGCCCATCTAATTTACCCATATTGATCTGGAAACTATTGCCCTGTAAGATAACAGTTAACAATAGCAATCGAGAGTATTGACAGGCTATATCAGTAGAGCGACTGAGGTGAATGCAAAATAGGACCTTTGTCAACTCTGTGATAAATTTGTTATTGTCCTGTGAAATCTGATTCATTTTCTTGACTACTGAATATTGATTATTGAATTTAATTAAAAAATATCTGCATTTGTTCCTCTTAAGTCCTCAATCTAACTGTACAGAAACATTGGAAACGGGGAGAAAATTAAGAATAGAAAGAAATACACTCGAGTCCAAATGCATTGTGTCGATTGAAGACAACTGTAGCCAGCGCCGCCAAGCGTATGTGGGTGACAATAAGGGCGACATTAGTATTACGAATTAGTACAACAATAAATAACAAAGCTTCCAATATAATGCTTATTAACAATAGCACGAGGGCGTTGTAAAACTTGTTTTATAGGGTATGTGTATTACCGACACTGGGTCGGTAATACAGGTAGGTACCCTGTGTAGGTCGATTTAGGGGGATTTAGTCGATTTAGTGTCCGGTATTAGTTTCGCGTATTTGCGTAATGAATCTCATTGTGACATAAGTTTTCATTAACACAATATTTGGAAGTATATAGCTAGTTTGGCGCATGCGAAAAGAGGCGAAAATTGGGTGCGTTCAGAATTCAGCAGCTAACTACTTATAAGTTTTTTCTAGAAAAAATATAGTCTGTTTAACAAGAATAGCTATAAATACATACAGTAATGTTATTATGATTAAGACACTCGCCTAGGGATCCTATCATCATTATATGAATGTGCATGTTAATAATAGCCTTCATTATCAGTTTGTTGCATAACACCAACGCCGATACTGTTTGTATAATCTAATTCTCTAAATTCATTGTAATGGATTAAGTATCGGGATCGGGTTGATTATTGAATACAGTGTACAACTTTTATGACTGCCCATAAAGCATCAAGTTATATTGTGTAGTTATTATTAGTTGTAAATATGTAAATTAAGTTACCATTTCCAATTTAATATAATGATTGGAGGTCGAACAGTTTAAGATAATAAAGTGTTGTTTGTTTACAATTTTACGAGAATTAAAAAAAATACGGTTTGAGCAGAGCTGTATGGACGAATGGCGACCATTGAAGAAGGTTCCTCAGGGTTCTTATTAGAGAACGCTACTTTGTATGTAATTTGTGTTTCGTGTTCTTTAATAGACTTTGATCGTTACACCATGTTTCTCAACAATATACAATTATTATTGTAGGCTCATCAAAATTACATGGTATGTACATACATTACAAGAAGTGTACATAGCAGTGTTAGTGTTGCAGTTTGGATAAATATATCAGTTGAATGATTTCTTAAATGTCATTGCTTGAGCAGTTTCTATTTGTTCAGCTGTCTTGATAGGTGGTATTATTACTTCTTAATTCTCTTCAGAAAACATCCTTGGAGTTTGATCTCTTGCTTTATTTAATAGGCTTTATGCAGTATGTTGTTGAATTTGTGCAAGAAACTATTGTTGTCATATTTTCAAATGTGTGCAATTGTGCAAACACCTCGAGGATGAAATTATAATAAAACCATATAGAGGTGAAAAGGACCAACTATTGTTTGTGGTTTGGTTCAACTTGTTGCATTTTTTAAATTTTTCTAATCGAGGATGATTTTGCTGCCAAGAAATAATTGGCACTAGAATTATAATAACAAATAACAATGTCCAATCAGTTGTTCTGTCACTATACGTTCTCCATATTTAAAAAATTGTACTGAGAATGCAGCCAGGGTGATTATTACTAATACTAATCAAGTTCAACAAAATTATTATGTCTGCTTATTTAATGTGATCAATAGAGCTCAATTCGACAGGCTTTATTAACTAACACACCTACTACTTCAGAATTAGCAATGAGTTTGTCATTATGTCCTATCGTGCTCTTATTAAGGAATTATTTATTATTCTCGGGCGGTTTTATTAACATAACCCAGTTCTGCTTACATAAATCTTTGTTTGGTTTGTAATAATAATAATAATTATTGTAAAAGGAATTTTTTTAGAGTTTAGCTCAGAACCACACTGTTGTACATGTGACAGATATAACTACTGCTAATAGTTATAATGGTTACATAATCATTAAGAGCTAGTATTATGATGTAGGTGATTATTTTGATTATTTCTTAGAAGTACCCACATTATTTTATAATATTAAATGAATATATTCACTATAAAAATTAGAAAAAAAAAATCTTTCAATATCTAATAATTGATAACTTTGAATGGCTTAATTCAATTTTTCAATTTGTTATTATAAGTTCAGCACTGACATTACCAAAAAAAAAGCAATTACGGAGCTGTACAGGCTGGTCCATCATTTATGTACACCCCCCAAATGGAGGGTTAATCGGTTAATAAAATCAAATTCGCTGAACAGGAATATAAGAAAACTATTTACAAGGCTTTAATTAAATCAAATACATAAAATATGGAAATGACAGGTATAATGATTGTCAAATGGTAGTAATAGTAATAAAAGTGACCAAGATTCTGAAGGGGATATTAGGTGCATGGCCAAACGAAAAAAATATAATTGAACTGTTTTTGCCATTCTATGGTCCTGTATTAATAACACGAAACCTCCAAGTTTCAATTGTTGATCTTTAAAATTAACCTCTATTTCGGGGGTGAACATAAGTGATGATGGACCACGCCGTACCTCAGTAGATACGGAAATTGTGTTCAGTAATTGAAGTTGTCAAAAATGGTAATGTCAGTCATTTACTGGACACAGTTTCCTTTTACTGAGTCACACGTCCGTCGTTGCTCAGTGTCGATGAGAATTAAAACGAGACAATGCTTATTTTGACCTTGCTCTGATTTCTATTGTTTGCTGTTGGTTCACAGTTTTTGGGATCAAATTAATTATTAATGACCATCAGCTCAGGATATTATTGGGTATAATCAAGGGTAGGTATAATAGAAAAAGGAAGCTGCCTACTTTTAAAAATGAGCAAAGTTGCCTTTACGAATTTGAGGAATTTGATTTTGATCCACTGAAGAAGCAAAGTTTGACCATTTATGAGTTAGCCATGAGGTCCTAACTCTTTTATTTTAAGACGGTCTTGTTTTTATTGCCACTTGTGAAAAATGATTGCTACAAAAAATGGTACACAGACGGATCAAAAAACATTGAAAGAACAGGTGCAGGAGTCTTTGCGGGTGGACCTGGTACGAAATATTTTGAGCCAATGGGAAAGAACACCAGCATATTTCAAGGGAAAATTACTATCGAAAAATCCGCTCAAAAGAGCTCATTCGTCGTCAGTTCAAAAATGAGCAAGACTGCCGCTCAATAGGGCTAGAATATTTTGGCGGACTAGAAGAAATTGTTCAGAAAGACAAAATAAAGAAAGAAGGGGAACCCTCCGGAAAGACCTCCCAGGATTAAGACCGGCAAAATGAAAGGCTTGGGGAAATAAAACGAAAAAGAAGTCTGTATCTGAACAAAAACGGTTTGAGAATTCTAACAGGGGTATTGTAAACTAGGAGCAAAATTGGTCTACAAAATGACCAAACCTGTAGATTCTGCATGAAGGGGACGAAACCCCAATACATCTATCTCCTGGTGAAGTGCCACGCACTACAATAACGACGAGTATTCCGCTATGTAGATTTTTTCCCAACCAGCGGGTTGGGTCTTTTGAACTATTGAAACTCTTAAATTTCCTCCGAGAACTAGAACTGGAACTGGATGGGATGTCATAATCGAATAGTCACCAGCAGGGGAGACAAAAAAATCTTCTATATCATAGTGTATAAGATACATCCCAATTAATACAAAACAACGGAATAAATCTATGAATCTAATATTTCTGCTGGAACTGTTCTAAAACAGGAGAATCAGTCTAATATGTACTGCGAAATATTGGGATTGGACCATCACTAGCGCATATATTATTGTGCATCTGTTCATAACATGACGTCTAATCCCTTCTTGAATGTACCCCAAAAAAGGGGTTCATATCAGTGGTAAAAATCTATCAATCTATCAAGATTGAGCATCAGTGCATGTCATTAGGGGAGAGTGCATCAGTATCATATGGCACAATAAACGGGGGTAAGAGTTTCCTGTACAATCTACAGAGACAGAACCAATAATTGAAAAGTTGCTATTTTCTATAACTGAAGGAACGTCGTTCCAAATAGAACTTTTTTTTATTAAGGGTACCAATGCAATTTTATTATTTTAAACTTCAGATAAGGCTGATTAAAAAAAAGATTCACAAATTAAAAAAAGATAATTGAAGAAATTAATTGTTTTCTGTTTTGGTATGCCTTTTAATTGTTTGGATGTTCAACAGGAATTCACTTGGTGTGATAATCTAAGAAGATAAGAGTAACACGGGTCAAGGATCCACTGCCCATATGCGTTTTGCAGAAGCAAACAAAAATAAAAAAAATGGGAAAATTTTAAAGTTTTAATGTATTTTCCGAAAGGTGCATACTGACTGGCACTCACGCGAATGTGACAACACGAAACACGAAGCCCCCACGCTCGCAAATGTGATTCACTTGG
Source organism: Malachius bipustulatus (assembly GCA_910589415.1). Lineage (NCBI taxonomy): Eukaryota > Metazoa > Arthropoda > Insecta > Coleoptera > Melyridae > Malachius > Malachius bipustulatus. Next base: position 23,376,297 of record OU342633.1, read on the forward strand.
TGTGATAATCTAAGAAGATAAGAGTAACACGGGTCAAGGATCCACTGCCCATATGCGTTTTGCAGAAGCAAACAAAAATAAAAAAAATGGGAAAATTTTAAAGTTTTAATGTATTTTCCGAAAGGTGCATACTGACTGGCACTCACGCGAATGTGACAACACGAAACACGAAGCCCCCACGCTCGCAAATGTGGAGGGTGATTCGGGGCGCGAAAAATGGCGTGCAGAACTGTTTGCCGCGCTGGCACTATTGGAGATGACTGTCTTGGCTGTGCTTTGTACCATCTCGTTTCTAAGGAATAAGGTTAAGGTTTAGAGTTAATGAAATGCCTTTGCTTAACAACTTTTGTCCCAAGTCATAAGTTATAGGTACCTAATAAAATAAGTGCTTGGAGATCTTTGGAATTGTCCCTTATTAGTGAAGCTATCGAAATTAGAGTGCGCCGATTATAACAGAAAGAGAAATCCAACTTTTATAGGAAACGCAGCTGTTTAGTTTCTGCCGAGGTTTCTGCACTCATCTGCACTCAATCCGTTTTTTTTTCAACAATGTAGTCGTCTTAAAGTCTTGGGGGTGTAAAATGTCACGTGCTGAATCTTTAGAGCTCCTTAGTGGATACGTTCTGCTATCAGGGGTGTAATTAAGTTTTTCTTTATATTACAAATTTAAAATAATGAAACCAAAAACAAGCCGACACAATATTACTGAATATTTTAGCTGCTTCCTCTCAAACTTCCGAGCGTGTCATCGTCAGCATTCACGATTGGTCTAATTTTTTTCTCGCGTGTATAATTTTTGCACCTCTTTTCACTCAATTGATTTTTTTTCAACGTCTCAGGTTGCTCTAGGAGTTCGCATTTTGGACTCATGTAACAGCTTCTCTTTTGATGCTGTTCAGTATTTCTACCGGAGTTCTGGAGTCGAGTTACCTGTTTCTGGAGTTCTGTTTATAGGCCTAGAATATTGACAGTGGAAATGACAGAAACTGTCGCTATAAAAATAAGAATAATGGTGTATTATTTTCCATTGTATTGAAACGTTCCTTCTCTTTATTGTTTCAAATTAAAAGACTTACGATTGTTTATTAGTCTTTATCAAAATCATTAATAAAATAACAATAACCTCCAAAGTTACTTACACAACGATGCTCTAATCTCTGATTTCACTTCACTTGTCACAACCTTCCTTCGCCACTGTGGTATACTTCAATCCAAACTGACTTCCAATCTAAATACAACTAACTGTATCTATTGCTACGCACTCTTATAATACATGGACATGGACTCTCGACATTTCTGGTATGGTTCACTGGCGTTATAGCGCAGCTCTAGACACAGCCGCGCTATCGAACATGCGCGGAATTATTCTGGAATTCTGTATTAGCAGAATGTTCCTGTCATGTCAACTATGTATTCCTTCGTTACAGTATATATAAAAGATCCCGAAACCAGATTATTAATTAATTATTAATCTGCTATTAAAAAAGATTCACCGTCATTGTGAACTCTTCAGCCATTGCGAGAAACGTAAGCGGAGTAATAAATAAATAAACCGAAATGCTGGCTAGATTATGTTGTGCGTGTATGGCTGCAAGAATCATGTACAGGGGCTTTTTTTAAAATAGCGTGTGTGGGGAAAGTAATGGAGTCACGAAGAGTGTAGGGTAACCTCGAGAATTGTCTCTTTAAATAAGAATGGATGTTGCGTCTGATTAACATGAAATTCTAGACGGTTTATTGTATTTTTTGTTCGATGCTGGGAGGTTTTAAAAGAAAGCACCCTCAATTTCGGGGGCTGTATTTTTTATTTTAAATCACGATAAGTGCTTATATAGAACACAAATATGGGAATGAGCCGCGCAGATTTTGAATATTTCTGTTTTAGAATGCAGAAAATGAGCAGGTTATTTGCAAATGGAACGGACAATGTCCATTTGAAAATAACTTATTCATTTGAAGCAGAAAATATTCTCATCAGTCATCATCCTGCACGCCTCGTTCCCTTTTTTGTGTCCCCCAAATTCTACCTATTTTTAACCAGATTTAGTGCCGTTTCACCCTCGTTTTTTCCCAGCTGCGCAGATTTTTAGTTTGAAATCATTTTCGTATCCCTTTCTTGGTTCTTTAATTATTCTGGGAGCTATACCCTAAGCTTTGGGAATATGGGCATACGTTTAATTTCTCACTCCCACCATAATGATATCCTAATACAGTATGCAACATTGCACTTGACGAATTTAAACGACTTTCGGGAGTTGTAATCGTAATAATAATTCCGGATCTCTGTAAATTATTGTGAAATAAATTACCTGCCCATGCCGATTTGTATGTGATGTCAGTCTGAGGTCAATCGGCTAGAGCATGTGTTGCCGCCCCCCGTCTGGTGGTCTCGTGCGGTGCGTGCATCGGTGGAATCGATAGCGGCGTCGGCGGGGTGAATAATGGTACCCGGGCGGCATCTGCCGGGGCGGCGATGCAGACCGCCCCTCAGATCAATATGCGAACGGCACAGTTTCCCATTGTGGAGGTCTCACCCCTTGCCATCTTAAAGAGGATGCGTCCCCGCGATTCTCGTGCATCTCTCCCCTTTTGCGGTTACCAATATACTAAGGGGACGTTTGTGTGTTTTGGGTGCATATAAGTACCGTCTATCTCGAGGTATAAATGAGCACGAGAGAAAGGTTTTTTTTTTGGAGTGAGAAAAATAATTTTTTGCAGAAAGAGGGGTAAATATGTTTCGTTAGGATTTTCAAATATTCGTATTAATTAACATTTAACGCTTTAAGCGAGGAGAACATACCCAGGCACGTATTTTTTGTTCTTATATCTACATACAGGGTGTCCCATAATATGTGGGCAATCTCCCGGATTTGGGTAAATTTCGTAAAAATAAATGAAAAAATAGCTATAAAATTAATTCCTCAGAGACACCCCTACAAAGATATTAGCTGTTGAAGTTGAGGGTTGAAAATCAATTTTTTGCAATAACTTTTTTATTTCTTGACCGATTTTGATTATTTTTGGTTTTATTTTGTATTATTTGGGACTGTTTAGAATAGTGTTTCATAATCTTTGGTAGCACATACATAGACCTCGGGACGGCATAACCCCCTCAATCACTTGGAAGAAAACAATAAAAATAATAATTTTACAGTTTTTTAAGGTTAATTTTCTTTTTATTTGACATTTTTTACATAAAAAATGTATCCTTATTTATTTCGATAGAGCGAACCGTTATCGAGATAAACGTCCTTCTAATAGGTGATGCGTCGCAGGAACTTTCTAAATTTCAAGTAAATTTTAACAAGATGGCTGACCTATGACAGTAAATTGAGCAGGAAACAAAACAATAACTTAATTAAATACACGTCAGTGTCAAAGATTTCATTTCATGCAGATTCAATTCTAACTGATTTTCTGCGTATTCAGCGTTTGTGTAACTCATTTTAAAATGAGTTAGAAAATTGAATCTGCATGAAATAAAATCTTTGACACTATTTGACGTGTATTTAATTAAGTTATTGTTTTGTTTCCTGCTCAATTTACTGTCAAGGGCAGCCATCTTGTTAAAATTTACTTGAAATTTAGAAAGTTCCTGCGATGCATCACTTATTAGAAGGACGTTTATCTCGATAACGGTTCGCTCTATCGAAATAAATAAGGATACATTTTTTATGTAAAAAATGTCAAATAAAAAGAAAATTAACCTTAAAAAACTGTAAAATTATTATTTTTATTGTTTTCTTTCAAGTGATTGAGGGGGTTATGCCATCCCGAGGTCTATGTATGTGCTACCAAAGATTATGAAACACCATTCTAAACAGTCCAAAATAATACAAAATAAAACCAAAAATTATCAAAATCGGTCAAGAAATAAAAAAGTTATTGCAAAAAATTGATTTTCAACCCTCAACTTCAACAGCTAATATCTTTGTAGGGGTGTCTCTGAGGAATTAATTTTATAGCTATTTTTTCATTTATTTTTACGAAATTTACCCAAATCCGGGAGATTGCCCACATATTATGGGACACCTGTATAGGGAGGGGGTTACATTTTTTTATATGAAAATATACTACAGAGAAACTGCACTTCCATCTAGTAGTGAAATAAACCACTGAGCTCCACCAATAAAGAAGAAATCTGTAAATATATGTACTAATTTCTAGCTAGAGCTTTACAATGGCTTGCAGGTTGCTTTTACAAAGGTTTTTTATAATACTTTAAAGCAAAAAAATGAGAATTATATCTCCCAAGGGGCACCTGCTAGTGCTAGGGACAGGTTGGAATCAGTATACGTTGTGCCAAATAATAAAAAAATATGAAAACACAATTTTCAAAAGAAGAAAAATAAAAATTCTTTATGGTCGCCTCAAAAAAAATAACCTGAAACTTTGCTGATTTAATTTTTATCGTTAGGAATCTTAGAGATTTATTTATATTAAATGTTGCTATTTATTTAGTATTGATTTATTTAGACTATAATACTCGTAATACAATTATTTATTTGATAATTTGATATTTCTGCACTCCGCAGTCCGAAAATTGTTTCTTTTACTTTTTTTATCTTTGATATTACCCAGCATTTCTCTGGGTTACACTGCTAGTTATTGAATTTCTGTTCACCTGTGATTCACTCAACCAATAACTGTGTACACTGTGTAGATCTTGTTCATACACCTATTTCAGATCCTTTCTATAGGAATAGGATTCACAAAATCTATACTGTACTTAGGTATATGCTGTTAGGTTATGCGTATAAAAAAGAAACCGTACCCATGCTATTCATCGGATCTATTGAAAAGTCAGGCCTGTCAGCCGAATTTTCATAGTTGCCAAAAACTTCACTAGAAGACGGGAGGTAGGTAGCGTGAACAAAGACAATGGCCTGCATCCAGCCAGCATGCCGTTCCGAGAACCCCTGCAGAAGAGGCGGCTCAGTCATTGGATAACTGACGCTAGACGCTATACACTCGTCCATATAAAATTATAGCAAGGGACCAGCACGGCATGAATAATGACGAGAGGGTACCGACCGTACCCCTGGGTAGGCGGACATCAAACGAATGATGTGCATAAAAAACTCCCTCTGTTCTGTCTAGAGGTCGATGAACGGAGCGTTCTGGCATGTGTTGTAGTGTGTAGGGGACCTTCGTCCATCGAAAGGCAATCTCTCTCTGTGAGTGTGCTATTATTATAGCAGTCTTGTTTGAGGGGTTCCCAAAAGGTGAATTATTCAGAGAGATATATTCCTGGGGGGAGACTTTGAAATTAGGTCGTAAGAATTTGCGGTCCGCGAGAGGAATAAGCCGACCTTGTGGAGTAGATTAGTTTCTTAAAATGGGTTGGGAAGGGCTAAATGAAAATGATATAGGGTGAAGAATAATTTTTTATTATTTTTATTAAGTAAATTAAATAATGGTAATTTTGAGCTAAAAGTCAAAATTCTCTGGTATAATCAGTAACACTAGGAATATTCCATTATTTGATGGTTTTGGGACTACTTACCACTGCTGCATCAAAATAGTTCCTTTTTTATGTTATAAAAGACGTTGAAATGAAATACATAAACATAAACACCTTCCAAGAAGACCCATACATATTATTATGTCTTCGTGTTGTATCTTTACCTGGTGAGTGGCGGATGTATAAAAATCAGGTTGGTGGAGTGGAATCATAAATCTCTTGATACTCTTTAATATGACTGTATCTAAGTTTCTTGAATGGGGCTGCCTAGAAAAAAAATCATCATTTAGAGAATAGAAAAATGTAAGAAATTTTTGTTTTGGTATTGGACGATTTGAGCTGTTTAGGAAAACCTCACTTGTTGCGTTCTTTTAAATAAGAGACGTTGACCTACGAGTAAATAATCACAAAATAGTATAATTATAAGGGTGTAGCGTGAGGGAAGGGGTTATGCTATGGACCCCAGTCGACTATGCTGCCACCAAGGGCTCTTTTTGCCATAGAATGGTGATTTTAGAGTTATTAAAATTTGGGGGTCTCGTGTTTTGTGTAAGTAATTGTTATTGAGATATTTACCAAGATGAATTCAAGAAACCGGCAGACACTAATTTTTCTACTGCTATGGAGAAAACAATAAGACTTGAAAAAATCCTGAAGTGTAGGGTGCGCCAAAGTATACCCAAATTTTTTTCAATAACATAATCCAGTGATCTGCACAGCAAGCCAGACATACTTTCTTTATGAGAATTTTGCTTTCAAGTCTTCTATTGGGAAAAATCTGATGTCGGTAAATCTGAAGAATTAGGAGGCTACTCTGGCTCTGGCTACTCATGCAGTATTTTCATTTTCTCGAGAGCAGCCTGGCAGAAACAAAAATCTCCATTCTCCAAGATCACCGACCGTCCGTCATCTTCAAAATAGAAGGATCAAGTGAGTTGTTCGGAGATTGCGCATCAAAGCTGACTCTCTCAATCAACGATCAAACTATGACTGTTTCATCACACTTGCTCCTTTTGAGCAAGACGAGGGTTTTTCTGTTCTCCAGAAATATTATCATTTTGCTTGTTAATACGAAGAGAAGGAAAAAATCGAGCGAAAAATTATCTTACGCTACTTCCACGAAGTTTGTAACAATTTGTGCGCATTGCAGAAATTTTTAAACGTCAATTGGCCGTTCGTAGTTTGAACACATTTTATAAAGAGTATGTTCGAAAACGAATCCGTTTGGAGTAGACCCCTGACCCAGCAAAGAGGTTTGTCTAAAGCCCCGTACTCACTAGAGCACGAGCCTCGGACGGAGCCGAGCACGCTCAGGTTATTCGGCGAACGCGCTCAGACCGATCCGAGCTCTGTCGGTACATCAAAGGATGTTCGCGTTCAGTCTGGAGGGGTTAACCAGCTCTACTGTCGAACTAAGTACCTACGAACAACTGGATCAGTGCCGAACCGAATGCTCGTTCGGGGCTCGGGTGAAAAATATAAACGCCCCGAATGCTCGGCTCAGCTCGTTCGGGGCAAATGCTCTAATGAGTACGCAGCTTTAACTGAATCCACCTATTACAATTACAACTGACAGCTCTTGATTTTGTTAGGTTAGGTCTATAATTACAGTTGTCAAAACATTCTAGAGAACGTTAATAAAATAGGCACCTATTCTAATTCATTTAGGAGGTGAGTGAAGTACCCCCCACCCTCCTGGACACATTTTAATAATAACACGGTCCCTCACTCCACTAAGGGCACTTTGTAAAAGATCTGCTGTATAATCTCGATGAACTTCTCCTCGATCCTGTGTCTCAGTTCTGTCGAATCATTAATTTGGTTTCCTCGTCAAAATTCTCTCTCAGTAAATCGAGTGTTTCGATGGTGCAATGGGGTCTTGCACCGTCCTGCTGAAAATATCCTTCAGCCAGTTCGTCTTCATGCAGCTGGTTCAAAAACGGTTGAAGAATTTCTTCCCTGTACCGCACAGCATGCTCCTTTCAAAAAAGCTTGGCCCAATTAATCGCTTAAGACTAATAATTGCTGCCCAAACACCATCTTTCTCAGGATGAAGTGGTTTTTCTATAAACTCAGGCGAATTTACAACAAACCATGATCTGTAATTTTCGGAATTGACATATCCCGGTCTTCTCGGTCTTTGAAACCAAGCTTCATTTGTGAAGAAAGTCTTGCTAAACACTTCTTCATTATTTTGCAAATGTTGCGAAAATGATAGACAAAAATCTGACCTCTCGGGAATGTCTCGAGGTACAACTCCTGCACAACCGTCACTTGATAAGAATACAAGCTGTTTCCTAAGTAGCTTATGTCCGGTTCCCACAGGAACATCAATTTGCTGAGCTACATGACGAACTGATGTGCGAGGCCTTGTCTTATCAGTACGTCTCTTCGGTCTGCCACTTCCTGTTTTCACAACATTTCCTGCCCTCCGAAAATTTGGAATGTATCGCTAACAGCTTCTCGAAAATTCTGGACAGTCACCGCAACACCAGGATACTCCTCTCGGAACTCGATCAGGCAGTAGATCCAAATTCCATCGATTTTATTTCCATTTCGGAAATTACTTTCAACTATAAAAGTTTTTTGCTCTGATTAATTATAAACAATATAAAATAACCAATTTTTTTTCAATAGACACTCATGTGCGAAACTTCTGAGTATTTGTCGTTTGTCGCATATCTAATGAAATATTTAGACTTCGGGGACGAAATACCGATTCAAGACTTATAAACTTGTCGTAAAACTAACACTTATTCTGAAATAACGAAAATAACTAACAGTTACAGTAAGTAACCGTGACTGCGGATCACGATTCTCTCGAAATCGACTTATGTTGTAATTGTAGTAGAATGGTCTATATCTCGCGTTTTTCGACGAATCGAAGTCAAGTTATGATATATGTTCCGCGGTCCATGGTCCACTGAGGAAGTGCTAATTAATGAAAACCTGATATTTTGCATTGTAACAAAACATGCAACATGCACGTCTAAGTGCAAAAATTCTTCTTGGAGTCCGCTTCGCGTTTCGTTAAGACAACTCTGGCTATACTTGCGCCCACGAGTTTTTGTTCCTGCCCGAACATCATCCCGAACAAGGTCAATATTTTCGTTTGTACGACCAGAAATAGTAATTCTACTTAATACTGGGCATCACTTCCTGCACCAATTTCTAAAAATTGGGGCTTGAGTTGAACTTATCGTACAAAACGTTTTGGAAATAACCGCCTAGCAAAATTCTTTACTTAATTCGATTAACACACTTCACTTTTGAGTTGTGATAGTTTTGTCAAATAAATAGAATTATAACAATATTATTTTTGTTTTGATTAATTTTCCGTTGGCATTTTTCCTATAGCTTACTCGTACTACAAACTACAATAGAGAGGAATATGGTCTTAATAATAAGAAGCCAACTGGTAATTGTGTACCTATTATACTATACACTACTTATAGGTATTATTATTGTACATTTAACTAGGCATGTGACGCATATTATAGGAACATATAAAGGTCAAAGACTGTCTGAGCTCCGATGCCGAGCTCAGCCAGGACAATAAAATATTCACTCTATCTTTGCCAAAACGCTGCTTTCATTTTGCTGCTTTAAATAAACCAAAGCCCGCGACTCTGCGGACGTTATCTATAAATATATTCAGTCGCTTTGTGTTGTTGATTCGGAAGTAGGTTTCAAGCTGCCGTTTATTTTTGGTGGTTGAATTTTTGTTCCTGGTTGGTTTTCCTTATACCCACTAACTAACTACATAGTACATATACATACCTATAACGATGGTCGTTTCCCCGCAGGTCATTTACTGCGCGGTCAGAAAAGTTGGAGGACGAATATCCTCCTAAATATTAAATGTTATTTTGGTTCGTTGAATGTTTGGGATTTATATTTTGTATGTTTATTGTTTTTTTGTTTATATCCATCTCAGGTAGCTATTCATTTAAGGTGTAGGTAGGAGGTACACAGCATATTGATAGTGTTTACTGTTTATATTCAAATTATCAATTTTATTCTTATTGCGTTTTTTTTACGACTGAACTGATTTTCTGGCAAGAAAATCAAAATAGTCTATGGAACACTCTCTGGCTAAATAAATACCCATTTCCAAAAAAAAATGCTTGTAGTGTTTTTTAATAGTAGAAAAAAATACATTTTGAGTTTTATTCGATATGAGTGAAAAAAAATTTATGCACGAATAGGCTGGTTTCAAAACAGGACCATTTTTAATAGCCGTGAGTCCACAGAAGAGACTTTAAAAGGCGTGTGTCTGAAGTCTTGTGTTGAATTTGACATTTTCTATTGTTTGAGAATAAATGTCTGACAGTTCTTGTGACAAAATTGAGAAAATAAACTATAATTTTAAAAAACAAGCGTTCTAGTGTTCAAAAAGTGACCCGATTACCATGCAACTTCGGGAAACCCAGTTAGTTCGTTTGTTTCCACTATTAGGACACCGACACTGTTTGACGATATGACCGATTTCTTAACAGTTGAAGCACACTAGTTCATCGTTCGTCAGAAAAATTCTATAGCCTGCGTGTCTTCGTATTTCATAATAATTATTGATGATGATGGTAATAGTTTGTCGTCGGCATTCGATTTTGTAAGTGGACTGATAATTCAGGTCCATATATTAGGCATAACGTCTTAGTGTCGAAACGGTACTTTATGATTCTCCCAACGCCCGTCGTCCTTGAGCTCGCTAGTATTGTTTGCGAATTTATCACAGAATCAGGTCACACTGGAACTGAGATGCAAGAATACGCGTTTTGTGGGAAAATTAAAATGTGTCGCTCAAAAATATTGACCGTTGTTGTATATTGTTTGCTTAATTTTCAATGATGAAAAATAGTGCTGAGGAAAGTATGGAAAATATGCATTTATTAAATTATAATACTTTTCTAGAACATGTGCCGTATTTATTTTGAGGAGGTATATACTTTCCGTGGCAGTGAATCGCTAACAGAAGGTCGCTTAATTCGCTTTGTAAACAAACTTCTTATTCTATTAATATCCTCAAAAAATATGAATACCGTCAATATGAGTGGCGTTTTCAAATTGTAACGACTTTCGCGCTTTATTCCCGTAAATGCAGGATTTTATAATAATTTTATTTTTATTAATGGTAAGTAATGATGAAAATCCTTTCTCAACTTTATCTGTCTTATTCAATTCACTTCATTTGACACTTCCACAAACTGTTCTTTTCTAGACTAGAGTCGATTTCACACTACATTTCACTATACATATTATCACATAGTAGTAATCGTCCTCTCACTTATTCTTATAGACTACATTCTTTTGTACTGCAACACTTCTTGAGACCTCCTTTGATACACGTCCAAAACTGTACTGATTCCACTCACTAGTTTTTTACTAAACTCAACTCTTAGCTCCCGACGATAATAATAAAGTCACACAATAATAGAGTCATGAATAATAAAGTTATCACATTTCGTAGCCGGAATTATTATGCCATCAAGTAACAGAGCTTTTTGCATCAATTAGCATTTTTCCTGTCGCGTTAGACTGGCATTTCAAAGGTCTCGAGTTCGAAACTGAGCTGGTTTAATTTACCATTTTTTGGTAATTTAATTAAACAGCTGGTATTATAATATATAGCTACATGGAAATGGCAACTGGTTTTAATTCAATCACGTGTGTGATATTTCTTCTCGGGGTTCTTTCTTAGGTATAGTTTTTTTTTCTGTCCAAGCAACTTTTTTCATCAAAAGTAATCAATTATGTTGAATTTTTCGTGTTTTTTTAAATTCTGTGGAGAAATAATTCCTTCTTTCTTTCCCAATGGGATGTGCCAGAGATTAAAGACACGTCCGTCAATGTGATAAATGTCAGAAGAGACCATCACCCCTTCGGTAGAGATGAAAGCACCCCTCTCTCACTGAGTATAGGTAAGTCATGGTGATTCAGGTTCTTTTTTATTTCTCATCGAATGAGAAGCAATGACAATTTTCTTGTTTTTTTTTTGAGGTAAAAAGAAGTAGAAGTTTGAAGGCCAAGGCCGTACACCCCGCTTTCACTGAGTATAAGTAATAGTGATTCGAATTCTCTTTGTTGTTTCTTATTGAAAGAGAAGCAATGGCCATTTTCTTGTTTTTTTTTGGAGGCGAAAAGGCCAAAAAGAAGCAGAATTTTGGAGGCTAAGGCATTCCTTTTAGAAGCTTCCATTTTATTCCTCGTGTAATCTTCACCTGCCCACGATATTGGAAAGTCTTTTCGGTCATTATTTACATCCGCGGCTCCTACAGTTTCACTATGGCACCTATATAGGGGTGGAGGACATACTATAGTAACACCAGGAAGATATTAATTTGCTTTGCAAATGAAAGATAAGCGAACAAAAGGGCATCAAAAGAAGGTCTTCCTGAGTGCGGGCCTGTTTAGAACAGCGAAAATCACAATAAACATGCAAGGTCAGAGTGTCGAGTGGACGGCGGAAACTCGTAATATCAACACCAGAGCCGGTCTGGTAACATACGTAACATACGAACCGCATTCAAACGTAGTCGGACCATAACAGCGAGCGATGTCACGTATTTTGGAATATATATGCAAAATAAATGCAAAATTCGAAATAAAAACTGTGCTATTGTTAATCTCGAAGATATTCCTTGCCCTGAAAGTGAAAAAAAAATAGAAATTCGACCGTGGTGTCAAAGAGGCCTTAGTGGTGACCTTGATATTAGTTTGCAATGGCTGTTTTTAGCTTCTTACCCACCCAGCACCCCTATTTCGCTCCTCGGTCCCGAAAAAATTGATGAAACTTCGGAGCCGCGGATGTAAACAATTACTGTCTTTTCTTCTACCAGAGAATTTTTCGAAAAGTATGGGACAGAAACATTTCTAGAAGTCGTATTTCGTCTTCTGAAAGTATCGTATCCCCATTGAACGGTTTTTTTTCTTCCATTTGTGAAAAGAGTATATTGCCTCTCTCTTCCGCCGTCCACTCTTCAGCTTCCATTCTTTCTTGGATCAGGAGAAGACGTCACCTCCTTCTTTTCTGGGATTTGGGCAGCCTTTTTGACTTGGAACAGCGACAAACCTATTGCTTCCAAGTTTTTTGGTGACGTTGGCTCACTTAACGTCCCATGAAAGACGATACTGGTAGAACATAACCCGCCAGTCTGATAGGAACCCCCTTCTGCGGGACTCGGCCAATGGGTAAATTAATAAATAAAAAAAAGGTTATTCTGGAAATAGTGGAAATTATGTTACACTCGCATTGGCTGTGATGGATCTCAGGGCTGAAGGAATATTGATGTGGACTTCCAAGTTCATGCGTCTCACTATAAGGACACTCTTCTCCGTGTCTCGTACTACTTTTGAGGGCCAAACGATTGAATTTCTGACCAAATCGTTCTCTTTTTGACAAGAAAAAGGCCTCTACCTTTTTCAGTCCACTCCACCTGCTCACCATCGTGACAGATGAAGGCTCGGGAAGAACATGCATCAAGAAGAATGGAACGGTCGAGTGGAAATGATGGATCTTAAATGTGTGTCGTGTAGGTATTTTTGAAACTCCAAAGAATACTGTAGGATAAGGATACCCAGACGTTATTTACTTGTTTAATCGCGTATACCTTTAAAAATTGCCAAATACAATAATTAAACTTGCTAAATTATGTATTAATATTCAATGCTAAAGAATATAAATAAGTACACGCACATACGTAAGTAATTGTTTGTTTCATTATCAAATCCATGAGAGAAGAGTAAATTAATAATCATACCAATTTATCATTTCGCAATGCTTTTTACGTAGTTACACGTGTAGATTTATTTGGACAAATAATTAAAACATTAACACGTAGGTATATAACAATTCTCAGACAATGACTGATCAAAACGAGATAATCGGTAAGTATTTAAAGCGGTATAATAACATTTCTGGTAAACAATAATTATTATTATACCAGCTACGTCGTGCTTTTATTTTATGTTTTGTATTCTAAATTGGATAAGAATTTGATAAAGTCGATTTATTCCTTCTAATAGCGTCACCTGCCACAATAGTCAGAAGTCAAAAAATAATTTCTGGTAAAGGTTCGAGACCAAAAATTTGGTAGGTTATTCTATCTATTAATTCAATTTCATAGTATCGGGGCGTTTGGGGGTTTATTCGGGGGGGTTTCGTTTATGAAAGCACTTTGATCAACGGTCTGGAAAAAAATTGAATACTGTGAGCTCGGCAGTTATCCAGATTCCATGCAAAACTTGAAAAAGACGTAACCCTCACCCCTTATCTCCGAAACTAGTTTGTCAAAAATATGTTAAAAAAAATCATATTCACATCTATTTTACCAGAAAACTATTAGTATTGCATTCTAATTGTTTTCATACAAGATTCTTAATGTCTAATAATATTACACGTTAATAATATTTTTTCGTGATTATTCAAATTATTTCAAATAAAAAAAAAATTCTTGAACAAAATTGCTGATTTTTACATTTGCGACTTAGATCAAAAAAAAATTGTTATGGTTCGTAGGGACTGTGCTTTCTCTACTCCTTTTTGAAAATTTATTTTCGTCTTTGATTCCCTCTTACCATAAACAAATTATTTATTTAGGGGGCCTTTCTTTTTTAAAAACTAATAAAAGTTTAGTCTGTATGAGACCTCTATTACTCAGAGTGAGTTCAAGTAATTTTTTTTTTATAAATTTTTTTTTTAATTTTCATAACCTATAAACTTCTATTGAAACTCAATTTAAATTTGTTTGGGTTTTATTACAATAAAAATTTTCCAAACAATAACACTTACAACAACTAACTTAAAAATAACTTAAAATTACTCACAGTTTGTTCCCTTAATGAATCTTCTTCGTCACCGACTTTCTGTCATTAATTTTTTGACAAAAGTCCCTCGTAGGTTAACGAAAGGAATAACCCACGGAATCAGCTGTTGAACAAAGCTTGAAGTCAACTCTAGTAGCCTTGCTGTTAGTGTGTCAGCAATTTCAATGTAGATCTCTGCACAGATATATCCAATTCGCTGCTACGTTTTTCTATCTTCAATGTCAAAATCGCAGAATCCAAATCGCTGCACGGCTGTACCCAAATCAAACTGCAATTGTCAGCTACCTCCTAGCCAAATCTCTGCACGGCTGTATCCAAATCAAATTGCAGTTGTCAGTTACCAGCTAACCAAATCTCTCCTTCTAACCTATATGTTTCTTCTAGTAGTCAGCTACGGCCTCTGTTCTTTACCAAATTCTTGATGATGTTCGAAATTTTTCTAGATGTTCACGATGTTCACGATGTTTACGATGTTTGGTTATGATTTCGTGATCTACACTGATTAACTTGTGTTTTAGGAATCTCCTCAAATAATCGTTGTTTTTCTATATTTATAGTTTTTCTTGTAACTATGTAAATTCGATTGTTATCTGCTTGACAACATATTATTTCTCACTATGACAGCGGATAATTTTTGTATTTTCCTTCCAATCAACATCTATGAAATTCATTTCTCTTCTGGAGTACAACACACAAAATCCTCTTTGGACATGTTATGTTTTCCCCCTTCTAACAGCCAATTTCCATGCTACTAGAGTTGCTGTTCATTTCTTCCAAATTGTGACTTTTTATAATTTTATGCTTGACATTTCCCCATACACTCTAGCTAACTTATTCTAATAATTATTCTAATTATTTTACAAAAACTATTCTATGACATTTTGCCTTATTATTACAATATTTTCTATTCTACTGTCCCAAACAAATCTAAATATTCTGTTCTAATAGAAACTTTTTCTAAAACCTAAAGACTATTTTCATGAAAGAAAAAAAAAACTATTACTACGTAAATAAGCATAATGAGCTTTTTATAACAAATTTTTTTGCAACCCTTTGTACATCTCGGAAGTTAATCCATGAGAAAGTTGAAAAAGACGTAACCCTCGCCCCTAAGTATCTCCGAAACTAGTTTGTCAGGAATGTAAAAAATTCATATCCACGTCTATTTTGCCAGAAAACTATCATTATTGCATTCTAATTGTTTTCATAGGAAAGTTGATAACAATGATAATATTGCACGAGTCCATTTTTTCTTGATTTTGAAAATTATTCGCCAAAAAAAATTCTGGAACAAAATTACTGTGTAGGTAGATTTACTATTGATTTCTGTGAATTTTTCCATTTGCGACTTCGATCAAAGAACGCCTGTTTGCAGCTTTTAGACGTTCTGGGAAGTTAATCCAGGAGAAAGTTGAAAAAGACGTAACCCTCACCCCTTAAGTATCTCCGAAACTAGTTTGTCAGGAATGTAAAAAATTCATATCCACGTCTATTTTGCCAGAAAACTATCATTATTGCATTCTAATTGTTTTCATAGGAAAATTGATAATAATGATAATATTGCACGAGTCAATTTTTTCTTGATTTTGAAAATTGTTCACAAAAAAAAATGGAACAAAATTACTATATAGGTAGATTTCTGTAGATTTTTCCATTTGCGACTTAGATGAAAGAACGCGTTTTTGCAACCCTTTGTACGTCTGGGAAGTTAATCCATGAGAAAGATGCAAAAGACGTAACCCTCGGCCCTTAATCTTCGAAAACTAGTTTGTCAAAAAATGTGTTACAAAATTTATATTCACGACTATTTTGCTGGAAAACTATTAGTATTGCGTTCTAATCTTTTTCATAGGACGATTGATGATAATAATAATAATACTATTACTCGTCTCATTTTTTGTTATTTTGAAATTTGTTTCAAAAATTTTTTTTCGACAAAATACTAGGTAAATTTTCTATCGATTTCTATGAATTTTTCCAATTACGACTTGGATCCAAGAATACCTTTTTGCAGCTTTTAGTACATTCTGTGAAGTTCATCCATGGAAAAGTTAAAAAGACGTAACCCTCACCCCTTATCTCCGAAACTAGTTTGTCAAAAATGCGGTAAAAAGTTCTCATTCACGTTCATTTTGCCATGAAACTATCATTATTGCCTTATAATTTTCACTGATTGATAATAAAAATAATATTCCCCCGGGTCAATTTTTTCTTAATTTTGAAAATTGTTGTCAATTTTTTTTACCAAAGGGTAGGTACTTTCTAAATTTTCTATTGATTTCTGTGGATTTTCTACTTATAGATCCAAGAAAGCCTTTTTCAGCTTTTAGTACGTTCTGTGAAGTTCATCCATGGAAAAGTTAAAAAGACGTAACCCTCACCCCTTATCTCCGAAACTATTTTGTCAAAAATGCGGTAAAAAGTTTTCATTCACGTCCATTTTGCCATGAAACTATTATAGTTGCGATCTAATTTTCACCTGATTAATAATAATATTACTCGAGTCAATTTTTTCTTGATTTTGAAAATTGTTTCCAAAAATTTTATTGGATAATGTTGGGTATAGGTAGGTAGAATTTCTATCGAGTGCCTATCGAGTCAAGAACGCCTTTTTTGCAGCTTTTAGAACGTTATGTGATGTGTGTGAACTGGGCACATACGTTTTTTGTTTCTAAATATATTCCGTGATCACATAAAACTTTTCGATTGTGTTGATTTTGAAAATATAATTCTTACCGTGCAAGTAATTTTTTGGATTACCGACCAATAATAACTGAATGGCTGTTATTTTTGCGAATTCGGATAGGAAACTAGGTGGGGGTACAATATTAATATTGGTATGTCTACACACATGCTTACACAATAATAATGATTGTCACGTGTACGAAATATGCCCAAATTATTATTTAAATATTATTTATTATTCAAAATAAACTGAGCAGGGCGAACGAAGGAAGCGTTGTTCGTTCGATAATGTCACGCGCTCACACTCTCCGCTCCGAACGACCTCGATACGGCCTTTCCCGAGACCGACATGGCCGCCCATCAGCTGATTGCGTCGTTATGTTTTGCGCTCGATTTGAATTGAACAACGGCGCGTGTTCGCGTGTTCGCCTTCGCCAAGTCGAATCTTTGCATGCATTTTACTTGAAAACAAGCAGTCAGCTGGGGAGCAGACCAATGAGAGGTGTCCAGCGCTTTTTCCAATAATTATTATTATTATTGTGTATGTAGAGTTTGCGAGTTTATCTATGATCGTTGGATTGGTGCCCGAAAGTCGGGTATTCGAAATTTTTGCGTTCTCTTCTCTGAAATAATTATTACAAATTTACAACTCTCCGCACATATTAATAAAAATAAATATCTCGTTAATTAATCCAAGACGTGCTTGAAGTAATGATGGTAAACATATAAATAAATATACGTAAGTTGTTTTGATTACCTACCTATTTCGCATTTTTCTAACCGTAACTGCTGCTATCGAAGTTTTGGTTTGATTTGATTTGAATTATTCATGTGATGGTTGCATCATTTTTTGGCCTAAAAATATGCTCATATTATCATTCAATAGTTCCCTAATTTTTGAACAAAGTGAACTCGTCTTGTGATAAATGATAACCTTCTTTTAATTGCGTTGTTTGAATTATTGTTATGTGAGTTTTTCCAGTAGGTACTTACGTCGTTTATGGTATAGGTAACCTTATTAGAATTGAAAATCGAACACTGGCTTTGTTGTTTATTTACCTGTTTGAATGGACGTCGTATATAAACAGAATACAATATGACAATCATTATTATCAGTTGTAGCTATCAGTTACTTCGTACCTACGGAAAATTGCAAAATTTATGAGAGTTCGATATAGCTAGCGTTGTTCTAATTTTAATCTGATTCCTATCCTACTTTGTTCAGTTTCTTTGTTTATTGTGCAGATCGTACAATATTAACACGAGGTTGTTGCACCGCTAATACACAAACTGCTGAACATTGTCCTTTCATTTCTCCCATTATAGATAGATATTTTAACGAACGATGATACCTCGGGTACATTGTCCTTTTTTGTTTCACTTAATGAAAAATTTCACGCCGAATCATTTTCCTGAGAAGGCATGGGTATAATTATTTTGGCACCGATTTTGCACAATGTGAAGTAATTTTAATTTAATGAAACCTTCTATAGGTATGAATAAAAATAATTATTGTGGTTGAGGGATTTTTGCTATACCTACTGATGCAAGTTACAAATTTTAATCTTCACAATTTCACGAGATATCTATGTTTTCATAAAAATACCAACGCAATAAACTTTGCAGACGGTTTTTTGGTTTTTGATATTAGACAGTTTTAATTTTTGATTAGGTTGAGCCGTTTATCTTGTTTGAATTGATTCAAGCAACATTTTGGGCTATGTTTTCTAAAGAAAGTAGAGGGGTGCTCATGAGAATGAGGACATCTTTTGGTTTTGATTTTTTAACTTTTAGCAGAGGCATCACTTCTCGAGGCTTGGATATGTGAGCCAACCACGTGATTTTACCGAGACATATTATTGTTCATATGAAGTCGACACCAAGCCAATTAATCGATGATGAAGGTCAAACTTGTGGCCATGTTTAAAAAGTTTCTGTCGTCTCTTTGAGACGGCTTGACTTCTCTATTATAGTTTATTGATCTAAGTATCTGATATCCAATATCAATCATAATCATGCATAATAGTCCAGTAAAAAATAAGCCGGAAAATCTGGGAAAGTGGTGAAAAAGATTCTTTTTATATTTTTTCTTGGAATGGAGATTTTAGACCTTTAGAAACGTTAATCTTTATTTCCAGAAAAATTAGAAAATTCAGGTATTTCCCCCCCTTACAAGCACCCCCAATAGTCAGTAATGGTCATAAAAAAAATTTAAAATTCAAAATTTCACCTTGGAAATCGTCTCTCTCGGAGGTTTTCGGGGTCGCTGCGTGATCACGAATTCGAGGTCCAATTAAAAAAATTCAAATACTCATTGCGATGTCGTATGCGATATAATTTTGATAAGAATTTTCGCTTTTTTCTGTTTTCGATAGCATTTTTTATTTTGAGATCTTGCCATGGAAAAATCTAAAGGCGGTACATACTTTCTACAGGGTGTTAAGAAAATGACGGATAAACTCAGTACATTATAGGGGACACTCAGTAAAGTACGGGAAAAAATAATTAAGAAAAATCCAGAGCTACATTTTAAAAGATATAAGCAAAATAGTGAACAATAAATTTGGCAACGTTTAACACGATAACAGTTGGTATTTGGTAATTTCGTCTAATATCTAACAATGCAGGTAGTCAAGGTATCAAAACCGTTGTTGCCAAATGCTTTTTTCCGGCATCTTAGAAAAGAAAAAAAAAGCTTATTAAATTTTCCAAGCCAGATTTTTTTAATTGATAACGATTGAAGTACCTTTTTTATATCTGTAAAGTGTAAAATCATCCAGTTTTTGCAAATACCGAAAAACAAAGAATAGTAAAATGTTAACTTTGGCATTTTTTATTTCACCAAATTGAAGACCAGAATTTTTTAAATTATTTTTCCCGT